>CM057337.1:83792188-84392188 GCA_030015575.1 Agapanthus africanus
TAAAATATTTTAAAAATATATTGCATGGCCTGCATAATACCCTTGACCCTGTGGTAGCATCCGCACCTTGTGTTCTCGTCTCGTTCAGTGAAACGGACTCGTTTGGATTGCTACGTGCACGCTATGTGCATTCGTTCTTGGGGGTATGCAATTTCGTTACCCGGATATCTTGTTTTGGTTTTGGTTGGCATGTATATTTTTCGTATTTTTAAACTGGATTTTTAGATCCGACCTGGGCATATTTTGGAGTAAGTTTGTATTTACCAGAATATCGAATTTTATATTTTAAATATTAATCAACAGTTTAAAATTTAAAATAAAGAAAAGATTTTTTTAAAATTAAAATCCTAACTTAAACAACCTCTCTCTCTCTACCCACTCATACACTCTCTCTTCCTTTCTCTCTCCTCTCGATCCCTCTCTCTCTCACATCTCGCGAACACTGTTCACTTCTCGATTTTGCTCACCCCCTCCGCGATCTGCTCACCTCCCTTCTCTCCTTTCTCTCTTCTCTATTTAACATCCCCGAGCCACCACGAGAAACCCATGCAAACTCCGCCGCCTCCTCAAACCCTAACCCTAACTCCTCTGCCCTCTACCTCGCTCCTCAACCCTCGTCATCATCTCCTTCTCCTTCTCATCTCTATCATCTTCCCCTTCCTCTCCTCTTCTTCCAAAACCCCGAGAACCCTAGCTACTCAACCCTCCACCGCCGACGACTCTTATCTCCTCATCGTCGCCAGCACTTTCTTCTCTCCTCCATCTCCATCTTCTCCAACCCTGAGCGCTACCCAAGATCCCTACACCCAGAACCCAACCTGCATACCAAACCTACCTCCTCATTGTCGATCCCAGGAACCTTCATCCCACCTGCTCCTCGCCGCCGGTGACCTCGACACCAACAGCTCGTCTTCCCTGACCCCTGTGCACTAACCCCAGTGAGCACCAATCCCCTCTCTTCTTCTTCTTCTTCTTCTTCTTCCTCTTCTTCTTTTTCTTTTCTTGAATCTTGATATTTCCAGACATCGCCAGAGACGTATCGCCGCTGCTGATCCAGGCGATCTAATAAACGTCCCTTGCTCGCTTGATTACCCTCTTGCCTTGCCTGGACCTGTCCCACGTGCCATGTGTGCGTTGCGACGATTTACCGACGTCAGACGTATCGTACGTATCCGTCGTGTGATCCGATTGAGGCAAGTTAATCTTGTTATATGCTATACTACAATATACTGCACCCATTTGAATGATAACATCACATAATGTTTAGTTACGCATCCCACATTACTATTTTTACCATTTTACTGTTATACGATGTCCGTGTGCATCCATATCGTTATTTACATATCCGGTCGTATGCTAATTCATCTTGCTAAATGTTAGGTATATTATTATGCATCCATATGAGTAAAATGTTACCCGTTTATCACATTATACATCCATATTAAAGTTTTACCATTTTCGGACACCCGTTTGCATCCATATCATTTAATATACATGTAGTTGCATCTACAGATCACATTAATTCATATTATTATTGTAGTAACACCCCATGCTAGATAATGTGCATCCTACATAGTAATGGAGCTATAATTGCAATCCCTGATAGTTATTCATGCATCCATGTTTAATTGTGTATCCATACCATTAATTCATTATATCCAGTTACATGCCATGTCGTATTAATTCATAATATTTTTACAGTAATACCCCATGCTTGATAATGTGCATCCTACATAGTCATGATGTAACCCCTGACAAATATTTGTGCATCCATGCTTTTACCGTACATCCGTACTTGCTACAGTTTTATTATGGGCATCTGCTTGACACATGTGCACTACCTGTCATGACTTGATATACCACTGCTTGACTTGATACATGATCTTGTTACTAACGCCGAAAATCTTGACTTGTTGTCCCTACGGACATATCCTGTTGTCTATTTAGACAAACCTGTACCTGCTTGATCCCGCGTCGGTATTAGCTCCAGATTTATCAATACCTAACTTGAACACATAACCTTGGGGGTATGGGGAAATCAAAAGTGTAAACTAAAGTGTAGCTTACAAGGGTATTACTTGAACCGTGGTCCCGGGGGATAACGGGACAGAATCATTCGTGATTCTTACTTGATCCGAGGTCCCGGGAGATAACGGGACAGAGTCATTCATGACTCCCACTGCCTGATCCGTGGTCCCGCGGGATAATGAGACATATTCTTTGAGTTACATGGAGGATTACATTAATTGATTTCATACAAACTTTAGAATAGATAACCTAGTAGCACAACTTAGATTGATCACTGCACGTCACATATACTGATACATTTCACTGTTATACATCCCTGTTGACTTATTACTATTTATGATTCATGCCTGCATATCTCGTGTATCCCGTTCATTTATTATTGTTTGATATCATGACGTACTGACGTCTGGGTTTTGCATGGCCCAGATCCTCTATCTCTGTCGCAAGCAGTTCATGAGTATTTTGACCAACAACCCGAGCAGTGAAGATCATGTTAGTTGCTAGTTAGTTTAGTTTTATTTTCATATTTTCATTTCCTGATGTGAGCCTGTATTTGGGACGTACCTTCCAGAAATATCCGTAGTATCGCTTGGCCTGTCTTTAAAATACTCATGATTCGTTAGTTTTGAAATAGGTATGACTCGAGTCTAGTCTAATATCTATAAGTAAGCTACAGGACTAAACTAACAGACTAATCGAAAGGGTAAGAAAAACCACCTAAGTCTGAGTCGATATATATATATATATATATAGATATATAGATATATAGTAGTCGGTGATCCCGCCTCAATAGTATCACATACGATACACTATATATAATATGACATCCTCGAGTCAAGAGTGCGGATCAATCATCATAATTATATCTCGTACGGTAAATCCATCATACGGCATCCCAAATCTTGGTACGGGTCGAATATCATATTTATCTCATTACTCATCTGGTATCCTTATCATCATATCCTGAATTAGGGGTACTGATCTAACGTCTAGTACACTCTGATACCACCTACATATATATATGCGTGTGTATGAAAACACATCGCCTAAAGACCCGCTATAATATCATGTCGTATCTCATAATGCGAACCAATCATATCACCGATCTCATGGCACCATGCCCAATCTCATCGACTCATCTCCAAGTACCATGTACTATCCTCATTATCCATGTATATGTATACATATATACATATATATACACACACACACACACATACTTACAAACATATGTGTGTATGTGTGTGTGTGTCCCCATATACGCACAAGTAAAATGAAATGTATGCGAGTGTGTGTGTGTGTGCGTGTGCATGTATGCAAACTATACTCTAGGGTTTCACGACTAAAAACTATCTAACGACACTATCATCCAAATACACTAAAATCTAACCCATGATGTCCTAAAGCTTTTCTAGCTAAAAAGTAATGTTTCACATAGCACATATACGTGTGTGTGTGTGTGTAGTATCATAGGTTACACTACGAACTGCGGATGTGCTATACGCCATCCACCCAACTTCCCCCGTAGATATATATCTACTCACATTGATCCTCGCTTGCCGAAGTCGATGACGCCACGCTTGTCCTTATTGCTCGAAGTCCGCTCGAGGGTGCCTACATATGTACACACAAGATATCGTAAACCAAAATCGCACACGAAAACCAAATCGGCACGCGTATCACATATAGGTTAAAACCTATGATCTATGCATGCACGAATAACCAAACAACTCTCGACGATCGACGTACAAACGTGAATCGACCGAGATAAAACACAAATACAAAGTTCAGGTTATAAACAAGCACGAAACCAAAACAGAATCTCAAAAAACATGCTCCGGATTTTGCCCTAAGTCAAATTAGCCAATTTTGCATATGTGGAGGGTCTAGCTTACTAAAGATGGAGACATGAACCAAACACGAACCCAAAAGCCCCTACCCTGGTCGCAAATTGCGGCCAGATGGAATTAATCTGCGGCTTGAAGGAAAGTTTGGGGTCTCGGGTCTTAGGTTTAGCTCCTAGGTGGCCTGCTTGTCTCACTGTGTTTGTTAAATATCTTTCAGGTGTCCCGGGTGATAGCAGATACCAATATAACCTCATAGAATCCACAAAAATCCGACATCGGGGATTTCTAAGTTTGTGAAAAGCGGTTTTGGTCTCAGGTTTAGTCCAATATATTATCACTAAAAGGGGTTTGAGTTCACTACTAACTCAATTACACTATCCTAATTCAATAATTCCTCAAAACCCTAACTTGGAATTTTCTAAGTTCACTAAACCTCGATATATCGATTCTAAACTAACAATAGAAGCTAATGGAATGCATTACTACACTAAGCGTGAAGGAATTATCTCATTTGGCAACTCATGAATTTTCTTGAGTTGCCCTAAGTCTCCAAAATCCTTACTTTCTTGGTCCAAAGTGCTTGTAGTGAGCTTGTGCATGTTTTTTGTGAAAGGGAGATGGAGTTTTGAGGTGGGATTGAGGGTGTTTGTGAGGGTTTTATGCAGGAGGTAGATGAGGGCAGCCATGAGAGGGAGAGGGAGAGGAAAGATGATGAAGAGATGAAGAGGAAACACTATGGGTCAAAGGTCAATACCCCTCACCTCTCTCTCACTTCTCTCTCATGCCCATACTCTATTCTTTATTCCATTTTCTTTTTCTTTTCTTTTCTTTTCTTTTATTCTCTCTTATCATTTAAAACCCAACCAAATGAAAAATAAAGAGAAGCCATTGTAGAAAAAAATGTAGAAATGTGAAATAGGACATGGTGCATGTCATGTGCACAAACAAGCTTAATGCACGATTAGTGATATGTAATCGCGATTAGCATTAAAACTGTATATAATTAATTATAAAAATTCATAATTTGCTTAAATCAAATAAAACACCATCATTTCAGTAATTCCTATAATTTTCCAACTTATCAGTATTTAATTATACCGCATTATCAAAATATTCATAATATTTATTTTTTAATTTTATAAATTCCCAAAAATAATATTTTATTTTTCTGAAATGTTATATCGATACTCCAAGAGTAGACTAGTGTATACTGATTGAGACCCCGACGAGGGGAGGTGGCCGGTCTCACAATCCATTAGTGTCAGTTGGTTCACCTAAGATGTATACAAGTGCTTATTGGGTTATGAGTACACCGGACGGACTCGCCGGGAACATGCTAGTTGGTATTATACCTATTGTCAAATAGCAGTTCCCTGGTGACATGTATACAGGTTAGTCTATTGACCTGAGATCATCATTTGTCTCGTGTGAGTTCCCACTGTGTTTGGATTATTACCCTACCACGGCTCAAAAGAGTCGTGCAAACAGGTTTTAGTTGGGTACAGTCCCGAGCCACATGGAGGCAGTGAACAGATCGTCAGGGGGATTCGTCTCTTCCGGTATTGGGGGTTGATGTCGCGGTGTGCACGGGTGGCATCACCAGAAATCCTTGGCCAATGTAGTCTAGAATTACTGATTCGGATCAATAGTTTCTCAGGTGGTGATGGGCTTCATACTGACACTAAATGTCGCGTTATTAGGGGTCTGATTTTATCTACCCCCTAGACTCAATATGCGATACTCATAGAAGAACGGACCAGACTATATGGATATTGTCACTGTCAGGCTCAGTAGGGTTTCAGGATGAGTTTGCTCGTCGGCCTCCCTTTCGCTTAATACCTGGGTAGTCGTTACGTACAGCTAGTGTCACTGACTTGGTTGTGGTTAAACCTACTGCCAGCGTATTGACGAGTCTTTAGAGTCCCAAACATAGGGTTTCACTGCTTCGGGCGAAACGTTGTAAATGATGTATGGTTTTATGGCAGGGTTCGATCATATTCGTGCACTTGTGCACGGATCATGATCGAACGGATAATACTAATGGGGTTTGGTTTAAGCCGGATCCTAGTATTATATTGTTGGATTATTTTCATCTCATTGTATTCGTATTCAGTCGGAATACGGATGAGGGTATGTATATATGGATGAGGGGTATTCTTGTAATTCGTTACAAGTTTACTTTAGAAGATTGACATTTTATTTTGTGATAAGCATTTAATTTAAATGTTTATTGTGTGGAAATTGTGAGTCATGGGTTTATGCATGTGCACTTGTGAGTCATGAGATGAGTCATGGCGGCATGATGATGTTTTGGTGTATTGTGAGATATTTGTCGAGCAAGTGGCAGATATTTTTTTTGGTGGGATTTCTTTAGTTGCTCACACACAAATAACTCACAATACAACTCAAGAAAAAAGGCAGGCACTTTTACTTCTTCACTTGCTCTTTTCTTAAGCTCACACTTTCCTCACTTGGCATTTTCTTCAACCTCCACCCTACATGTCTCATGTGTTGAGAATCCTTAGGTGTATTGAGACAATGTAATCACAAACACACTCTACTTCATCTTGTCTATCTCGGCTAGCAAACTAGATACCCGAGTGCTTCGGTTTTGAGGTTGGAGCCCGTATTACAAACTCTCGACATGGATCTTCTTCGATGTGGGGTGACCGGAGATCAAACATGATCGAGGAAGCCGCGATGAGCTTGGGACAGAGGTTAAAGACCGAAGGACGTTGATCGTTCGGTATAACCTCTCTAAACTCCTTTTCATAGAACTAGTATAGGGTTAATGGCACGATCCGTAGATTAGGGTTCCGTTAGCGCCGGTTTCTAAAAGATTTTGTTCCGCATTTGGTCATGGATTGATGGCCGGGGCGTTGCTGTAACCCAACACATAACCCCTATTGATATAGGCGTCCGTTAGGTTTGTGGTGCTGAATTTAGTCCATCGCACCATTACGTCAGCAGATTTCCTCTCGATCCATGTCCACTCGGGTCGCTGGTTCGAGTGGTCGCGTACTTGCTATATCACCCAACCCTACCGCTGCAGGATACAACGTCTCAAGTAACCTTTCTAGGCCGATGTGTCCAAATTGCCGTCAGATAGTTCAGCATTAGGCGATACTGTGGCGCTTTACCTTGAGTTCAGACTCCCTTCTTAAGGAGTTCCATGGAAGTCAGAGCCGCATCCGTCCGAGGTGGGTTAACATCCAATGGTCTCTAGGCTTTGCATGTAATCAAGACCCAAAGCTTGGAATATGCCATCACTTCTCTTCATCTCGACCCTTGGGTCCTTGGCGACGCCTGTAATCGTATTTCATCGGAGTGAGTCGGACGCCCATGTAGTCTCTGTGCTATATAAGTGCCTTCAAGGCTTAGTTATTCATCTTACGGAGCATGGGGAAACGCATCGCTCCTTTACATCTATAAACTGCCTATAGAAGTTGAAATTCGAACCATCTGCATGGAAAGAGAATTTTATTTTATCTTTTTTATTTTATTATTTTTATTCTCCGTGATGCTCTATCTTTTCAGTTTTTCTTATCGCGAAAGTCATGATTGTCCAATCGTTTCGGCTATTTATTCGCAGTGCTCGATCATTTCGGCTATTTTTTGTTTTACTCACTGCTTTTTATTGCGAGTTTCCCTATCATTTTGGTTATTTTTTTATTTTACTCGCTGCTTTTTATTGCAAGTTGCCCTATCATTTCGGCCATTTTATATGCATTTTTTTGTGTGATACCAGCCTTGGCATCAGTATCGCTACCACTGGAATATTGCCAGGAGCGACACATCATTTGCTATCGCTTATTTGGATAAAGGTGGCTTAGAAGACGAGGTTAAGATCCCGTTAACTAAGGCTTTCAATGTTTATGAGCCACGTTTGAGCTCTTTACATGTACGTACAATTATAACTCTAATTACTTCTGATCTTTCTAGAGGAATATTAGGCATTGCTTCTGAGCTGCGAAACTCACAACTCTATTAGAAAGTAGAATGACCAACATTTACACAAATTTTCAAGTGGATGAGATCATTCAAGTGGTCTCAGTTAGAGATGGGATTGCACGTGTTTATGGATTGAACGAGATTCAAGCTGGAGAAATGGTTGAATTTGCCAGCGGTGTGAAAGGAATAGCCTTAAATCTTGAGAATGAGAATACCAAGGTGGGAGAGATGGATCAAAACACCTGGCTACGGGCTAAGCTCACTCGTTTACCCGTCCGTTCACTGCTATGTCCTTAGCTCCGGTATGACTTTAGCTACAAACTCAGTCTCATAAAATTATCCTCTCCCTATGAGTCGAGAGGATCTCATTGGTGCATTTTCTTCCTAGGAATTGTAAGGATTCCTAAGTGAATCTTGTAAGTCATAATGATCCTATAAGAGTACTTTTCTCCTTACAAGTCGAGAGGGCTTACAAGTGTCGTCCATCATGTAGAACTTGGGTTTGTTTATATTCGTTCGTGCCCGTTGATTGTATACTAGAGTTAAGATCGAACTACCTGTAGGGCTATTTTAAAGGGGTATATAATGGCTTAGGAACATGTTTAGATTTGTAACCTAAGGCTTTTGAATTCTATAAATCCTGATGGTCTCATAGAGGGATGTTTTCTCCTTACGAGTCAAGGGGATCTCGTAAGTGTATATTCTCCTTGGAAATCATGGGGATTCCTATGTATCTTTCATCTTTGTGAGTCATAAGGATCTCACTTAGGTGTTCTCCTTGCAAGTCGAGAGAACTTTACAAGTGTATTTTTTTACGAGTTTGCGACCTTTCAAGTTTTCACAAGCTCGCCGACAGTCCTGCTGTTTTTACTCACGGAGCCCTTTCGGGTTTTTAACCGTGCCCATTTTGCTTATGGACATACCGTTTTTTTACGAAGCTCCGTAGATGGTGGTTCAATCTCTCTTGCCGGCGGGATTCTCAGAAGTAGTTTTGCTACAGGTGACCCAATTGTTTACCGGTGGGACTTGGGGACAATATGGATTATTTGGGCCCATGGATTGTATACGGTATTCAATTTGGAGACTGTTCGTAGGGCAGAAAATATTAGTTTAGGGGCATTTTGGTCCAACATCACCATACATGGGGTGACGTACTAGTTTAGGGATATTTCGGTCCAACATCCCTGTGTTTGGGGCGAAGTGCTTGGCTTTCAGAGTTCCGGCTTAAGAAGATAAGGAGTGAACATATGCGTCGTTATTTATCATTGACCTACGTTGCAACCCTTCAAGCATAATACTTCTTGAGAAATCGATCGTTTATTTATCGATATATTTTTTTCTCCGTGCATATCTATGAGTTGGTAAGCTCCACCTTGGTGGACCTCCTCTATAACATACGGGCCTTCATAATTCGGCTCGAACTTCCCACGTTTTGCGCGATTAGGGATCATGGGTATTTTGACAACCAGTATGAGCTCGCCTTGGCAGAATGTCCTTAGTCTTATCAATCTTTCATATGCTTGGATCATCTTTGCTCGATAGGCTTTCAGACTTTGTTGTGCTGCTAGACGTTTCTCGTCGAGTACATCAAGTTCTTCGAGTCGAAGGTGAGCGTTATCTTCATCCGTAAGCTCATGGTGAATTGCCATCCTTAGCGAGGGGAGTTCTATCTCCAACGGGTGTACTGCTTCGGCTCCAAACACCAAGGCATAAGGTGTTGTTGTTTCCCCCAATCAGAGCAAGGCTCTACTGAATTTTGAAAATTCAAAATTCGAAGCAACGCTTCGGTTTCCGTGCGCAGCGCGCAATTTGCCACATGGCAGAAGGTGATTCGGCAGCGTAACGCCCGAGACAGTGCGTCCCATCAGAGCAAGGCTCTTCAGAAAACAAAATTAAGACTTAAACTGCGCAAATGCATGGCAGCGCGACACGTGTCTGCGCAAGCGCATGGATGCACGACACGTGTCTACGCAGTTGCGCAATCGCAACTGCGCAAGCGCACGGATGCGCGACACGTTTCTACGCAAGCGCACGGATGCGTGACACGTGTCTGCGCTGTTGCGCAATCGCAGTTGCGCAAACGCACCGATGTGCGACACGTGTCTGTGCAAGCGCACAGATGCGTGACACGTGTCTGCGTAGTTGCGCAGTCGCAACTGCGCAAGCGCACGGATGCGTGACACGTGTTTGCGCAAGCGCACAGATGCGTGGTACGTGTCTGCGCAGTTGCGCAGTCCCAGCTGTGCAAACGCTCGGATGCGCGACACGTGTCTGCGCAGTTGCAACTGCGCAAGCGCTCGGATGTGCGACACGTGTCTGCGCAGTTGCGCAATTGCAACTGCGCAAGCGCTCGGATGTGCGACACGTGTCTGCGCAGTTGCGCAACCGCAACTGCGCAAGCGCACGGATGCGTGACACGTGTCACACGCTGGTGAGTTGCGCAGCAACTGAATGAAGATTTAGACAAATCTTTTCTGTTCCCCTGTAAAACAGGAACCCTTGGATCAGAGATCCAATGGTGGGAAAATTCCCAAAATTATTCATGAAAGATTTTGTTAACAAATCCAACAAATTGGTGGGCACTATAAATAAGACCCCAGGCCTCATTCAAAGGCAGGAGATAATCAATCATCATCGAGAGAGGGAAAAAGCTTCTGAAAAAAGAGAGCTCTTGAAGATTAATCAAGAACCAAAAAAAAAAAGAAGGTAAAATTTCTGAAGAACAGAAAATGAGAAAATAAATAGTGCCTTGCACTTGATAGGAACCCCTGGTTCTAAAAAAAAAATATAAATAAAAAAATAATAAATAGTGCCTTGCACTTAATATGAACCCTCGGTTCTGTATGATCAGGAAAAAACAAGAACTTGTTTTTCCTTTGATCCAAATTCAAATCAAAGTGCCATGCACTTGTGTTCTTCAATCTGAAGATTTCTAGGGTTTCTGCAACCCCTTGTTTTGGGCCCGGCCCAAACTAAATTGAAATAATAAAAGGGCAAGGCCCTGTTTGGAAAAATTCCTGAGTTTCTGCAAACTCGTTATTCAAATGGGCCTGGCCCAAACTAAATTACAGAACAATAAAAGGGCAAAGCCCTGTTTGTAAAAACTTCTTGAGTTTCTGAAACTCATTATTTAAAAGGGCCTAGCCCAATTGCAGAAAAAAAAAAATAATAATAAATAAAAAGGGCAAGGCCCTGTTTGGAGAATTCCTGAGTTCTTGTAACTCATTAATTAGAAGGGCCTGGCCCAAATCAGACTTGTAAAATAATGAAAGGGGCAAAGCCCTGTTTAGATTGATTCTTCTAATCTGGCAAAGCCTAAAATAAAAATTGGACTTAACCCAATTTTGGCCTTAAGTCCTTAAATTAAATTGACTGAGCAAAATGGCTCTCCTAAATCAATCTACATCCGGTTCGAGGGTACATCTCCGAACTCCTTTGACATCCGTCGTTGTAATTCCTCAACGACGTCAAAGAGGTGACGGGTCCCAACGACCACACATCGATATGGACTGCGGGGTCCTTAAACTCGTGGACCGAGATGTCCCTAAACTAATATTGGACCGAGACGTCCTTAAACTAATATCGGACCGAAACGTCCTTAAACTAATATCGGACCGAGACGTCCTTAAACTAATATCGGACCGAAACGTCCTTAAACTAATATTGGACCGAGATGTCCTTAAACTAATATTGGACCGAGACGTCCTTAAACTAATGATGGACCACTACGTCCCTAAACTGGCATCGGACCGAAATGTCCCTAAACTAATGACGGACCACCACGTCCCTAAACTGGCGATGGACCGAAATGTCCTTAAACTAATAATGGACCACTACGTCCCTAAACTGGCATCGGACCGAAACGTCCCTAAACTAATATCGGACCGAAACGTCCCTAAACTAATATTGGACCGAGACGTCCTTAAACTAATGACGGACCACTACGTCCCTAAACTGGTGACGGACCGAAACGTCCCTAAACTAAAATTGGACCGAAACGTCCTTAAACTAATAATGGACCACCACGTCCCTAAACTGGAACATGGACCACCACGTCCCTAAACTGGAGCAATAGAGCCTTCAAATGCTCTTTTGTCGGATCTAAACGGTCCCGCCTAAGTTGATCTTAACCCCAAATACGGTTAACGTGTCCTTAGACATCTAAATAAACAATGAAATCCCAAATCAACTTTGGTTCAAGGGTACATCTCGGAACTCCTCAGACGTATGTCGTTGTAATTCCTCAATGACGTCAGAGAGGTGACGAGTCCCGACGGCCGGATAATTAAATCAATCACTACGTCAGGTCGATCTTAGTCCAAAACAGGACTAGCGTATCCTTGATGAACGTTTAAGTTGATCTTAGTCGCAACGCGACCAATGCATCCTTAAACTAAAAACACCAAACTCAAATCTAAGCAAACACGGATTTGGACTAATCCACGTCCTACGGGCGACGACATCACTAAGTCTCCGTATACAATCCACGGGCAACCACAAATAAAATAAACATACACGACACGAAGTGAAATTCTGGAGAAGGAGAAAGTTGTTATCGCAACGCGATAGCGTAATTAACTGCAGGGGCTTGCGCCTGCAGGGAAGAGCGTCCCCACAATCAAAAACCCCTCACCCTGAGGGGGAATCTGACAAAGTCTGCTACATCGGCCGCATCCGTCTAAACCTTCGATACACGGTGCCATAAATCAACTTGGCATCTTCGGAGAGGTGGACGGATAAAAACCAAATAGCATCTGCCCCGAACCCCAGGTTACGTGACGTCCCAACGTCGCAGGCCGCCGTTCGGAGGGGAACAGATTCTGGCACGCCCGGTGGGACCTTTTCCTCTTTCCACTCCACACTTCGTGTGTCGTCTTCGCGAACCAATCGCGGTTTGTTAAATGGTTGTCCTCGGATTTCAAGTTGCTAAGATTTGGTCTTTTGTCTGGCGCTGAACTCAAGATTCAATGGCCACCAACTGCTCGAAATGCCATTGCAGCGGACGTTCCACCTCACCGCGAGGTGTAGCATATGGGCCCCAGGCGGCTTCCTTCCTGACTCTGCCGGTAGACCAGGTGACTCAGGCCACCACCGGTTTGTTTTTCGGGACCATGGTCCCACCTGCAAGCTTCTCCATGCCGATATCCGCACCAGAAGCGAACAAGAAGTCGGTATTCGACCGGCTCACTGCTACCACGACCCCTGTCAACGGGTCGCCCGCTACTAAGCTGACAGCCTCTGTTTTCACCAGGCTAGGTCAGGATCATAAAGTGGCTGTCCCAAAGAGGGCAACGGCCACAGCTTCGGAAGTCGTTGAAGCGGCTTCTCCTATCAGAAAGTCAGTCTTCACAAGATTGACGGTTCCTACTCCTCCTTCAGCTGGTCAAAAAGCATCAGTCTTTGATAGGCTGACACCGGCAGTTACCCCACACCCAAACAGGGGGCAACAAGAAACTATCCCGATTTCCGAGCCAGTCCCAATGGCTCGTCGTGCGCGACGTCGTCATTGGCAACGAATAAGGAAAGCAGGGGGCAACTCCCCTTCAGGGCTAACCCCGCCTGCTCCAGTGGCGGAGCTCAATGCTGCTGTTCCAACTGGGAATAGCTTTGAATTACTGAGGAAAGTGAGAAAGAATTCCCCAATCGCCGTATTGAAAAGATCTCCCCCGCCCGTGGAGAAAGCTCCGGAGGCAAAACAAGAACAGCCCTCTCAACGGCTGTCGTCCAAAATTTATAAAGTCTGGCGGAGAGTTCAAGACTCCGTGATTGACTCAGACCACTTCCGTCGCCAGAAAAGGGCGAAGGTGGAAAAAGACAAGAACCTCCCCATTAAACGGCAGGGGGCAACAAATGCTAGGAGGCCCACTTCAACGGCTCCTTCAACCTCAAAGGCCCATAAAAGGAAAAGACCAGAGAAAGCTCCCGCGACGATGACAAAATCTAAAAGTGGCGAACCTAAACGCCCCAAGTCAGGGGGCATGATAGTACATACAGTCCATATGGCTTCGGGAAAGGAAGAAAGTCGTACTTCTACGGGTCACCGACCGCTTACCCGGTCAGTGACCAGGTCTCAGGAGCAGCAACAAAAGCTCCAGGAGATGATGACTACAATGGCTGCACTCACGGGGCCAAAAGAGAATGTTGAGACATCCTTAGATGAACGCCAAGAGGAAGAGACCGACGCTGAGTTCCTCCGCCGAACACTGGAAAAGAGAGACAAAGAGGCTGCGGAACAGGCAGCCAACATAAAGAAAATGGCCCTCCTGTTCCAGGATGTGGTGGGGATGATGATTCAACCAGATCCACCTGTTAGCGATCCCCCGATCATTCTTGAAGATGATAGGGGAGAAACATCGAATCCTCCACCGGCTCTATCCGCAGCTAAAGAGGATACCATATCAAAAGCTGATTTGGATGAATATATTGCTCAACAAATACGGGTGCATCAGGCGGTTGAAGCAGCCGGTCAGATCGTGAAAACGGGGCGGCCATATCCGGGCTGGTATGATCAAATTAAGTACCCGCCAGGTTACACAATTCCTAAGTTTCATGTCTACAAGGGGACCGGCAATCCCCATCAACACGTTGCCCAGTTCAGGGCGCTGTGTGGTAACACTGGAGGCGACGACAAACTCTTGCTGCGCCAATTCGTTGGAAGCTTATCAGACACGGCTTTCGAATGGTATTCCGAGCTCCCCAACGACTCTATTAAAACCTTTGCGGAGATGGAGCTGCTCTTCACCCAACGTTTTGCAAGTGCCAGCGAGCGTACCCCGATGACGGCACTGATCAATGCCAGGGTAAAACCCGGCGAGACGTGGGTTCAGTACGCTATACGGTGGCGTAATCTATGGTCTAAATGTGAACAGCGCATAGAAGAAGCCCCTGCAGTGGGAATGTTTGTTGGAACCCTTGATCCACAAGCAACTATTTCACAATTTATGATGTTCTTCAAGCCGACTTCCTTCCAGGCTTTGATCGACAAATTGGCGCAGATGGACCAGATGGGCCATAAACCCCCTCTCCCGAAGCCGGATTCCCAAAACGATAAAGGAAAGGGAAAAGCGATCATCGTCGCCAATGCCCAACAACAACCGAGCGACTCGAAGCCGGCTGCTCTTCCAAACAATACACGCCCATACGTACCCCTTGAGGACAGGATGGGACGTGCTTACTCCTTCCCCCGTGATAAAACAAGGAGGCTATTCGAGCTGGCGTTGCGCAACAGACTCATAAATCTGCCAGATCCAAAACGTCCGTCACAACCGAATGACGTCAACGATCCTAATTACTGCCCTTATCACAGAGTGTTGGGACATCCAATCGAAGACTGTTACGTTTTCAAAAATTGGCTTGAGAATCAATACCGTCAGGGCAAATTTGCGCTGTCTGACAAATGGAAGGTGAACCCTCCGCAGCCCCACACCTATAAGGGGACGAATACGCCGGGGGCAACATGCTCCGTTATTGAAGAGGCTCCCTGGGAGGTTGTATTATCGGCCAAAACGAGGAGAATGCTAAATGATCTTCAAACCTGCCCAGCGGTCAAGTGGAAGAACCCCTTTGAACCGCAGGTTATTGAAGGGATGTTGAAGCCACGACCGACTCCGAAGACCGATGGTAGTAGTTCAAGCGTTCATAGCCAGCCGTCAAAATCTTCGAAAAAGAAGAAGAAGAAATCTAAGAAGCCCGTGAAGCCTGGCGACAAGCGCACGGACTTACAAAAGCAAATCGATGCGCTGGATGAATATAACCAAAAGGCGCGAACTCCCATCACGCTCCAAGATTTCCTTGATCACGTCTTCCAAAAAGAAGGTGAAGGAGAAAGTTCGTCGGATGAGTCTGACGAATATGTAGCAAGCTGTCATATGATCTCCCATTCGATCACGAACGATGAAGGAACTTCTGGCACTGAAATGCTGGGGGCAAATGCCGAATCAAAAACCCCAGGGTTACCAGTTGAAATGATTAGCGCGTTTCTTAATGAAGCTCGGTTGAAAAGTAAGGCTGATCGAGAACGCGAGACGGCTATATTCGAAAGAGCCAAGCGTCAGCGACTTGAGGAAGGAGCTGAAACGATCACGTTAGAGCAAAATGCCTCCACCGCTGACAAAAGCCAACTCAAGATAAAAAAGAAGTTCGCTAAGGCCATATCGATGGGCATAAAACTACTACCCTCTGAAGAAAAAGTTACTGGCGTGATAGAAGTGCACCCCTCTTATTGCTTATACCATCAGAAGGTCTCGCATTCCACCCAAGATTGCAAAGCTTTCAATGGATGGTGGCAAGGATACGTCGCTAATCAACAACGATTTAAGCGGGAAAAACGTAAAATTCGCCGAGAGCAAAGAAATACGACTAAAGAACTTGAAAGCACTGCCGGCAATTGTCACATGGTTAACACTACCGGGTCACAAGTGCCTACATTTGGGAGCGACTCCGATGAAGAGCTAGAGCTTGGTCCCCTCTTCGAAGAATCCACTTCGGGAAAAGAAAAAGAACCAAAGGCCTGCGAGAATATACAGCTGCGCAATCGAACATTACCCGAAAAGAACCTCGGACCCTTGAATAAGAAAAACAAAGGGAAAGAGAAGGTCTCTGAAGACATCGCTTTGGATGACCAAGTTGCGGAAGAGTTAACCGCCAAGAATCCCCCAAAAAGGAATAAAGTAGATTACAATGTCTTGGCGCATCTGAGAAAGCTACCCTCACAACTCAGCATTCTCGATGCCCTATTGCTATCAAAAGAGGCGAGGGATTCTTTGGTTAAGGCCCTACAAGATCCGGACCAGTTCCAAGCTTTCCTAGCCGAACAAAAGATGAGGGATGAATTGGAAGAGGTGCACACAGCCGACGTTGCTTTTGGTGATGAAGACCTTCTCCTCGGAACGTGTGAACACAATCGCCCACTTTATGTCTCAGGATACTGCCATGACATAAAGATAGGAAAAATCTTGGTCGATAACGGATCGTCTGTCAATTTACTCAATGTGCGAGTGTTAAAGGAGATTTGCATGAGTGTCCAACACCTCGCCCGGGACAAAATCACCATCTCCGGTTTCGACTCTCAATCCTCAAAGACTCTTGGATCTGTGATATTGACGCTACGCTTCGGGGTGCTCGTCACAGACATCAAATTCCATGTTATAGACGCCAAGACATGCTACAATGCTCTGCTCGGCCGACCATGGCTACACGAATACAATATCATCCCTTCTACACAGCATCAGTGCATGAAGTATTCTAGGGACGGCCTCGAGTATACAGTGGCAGGAGAGTTGAATCCATTTTCCGTGAACGAAGTTCGCAAGTATGAAGATGCCAAATACTTCCTACCGAGTTTCGAAGACAAAGAAAGATGTCACAAACCGGAGAACAAAACTAACGCAACCATCCCTGTCTTCGGCAGTGACACCGAGGAGGAGGAGGATATAATTTATTCAGGTCCGTCCCAGTCCACCAGGCCAGGACCATCTGTTCCTTCATTGATCTTCGGTAGTGACTCAGAGGATGAAGTTCATGCTGTATTCCCCGCTCGGCCCTCAATACAGATTTCCACTGATGAAGAGCGAAGTCTGCAGATAACCATGGTGCCGCTTGAACATTACAAAGAACTGGATGCACTCGACACCAACAGCGTAGAAGAATTGCAGACATTCTATATCCCTCCCGGAAGAAAAGGCGAGAAGGCAATCCTATTCTACCGTTCTGAAGAAAACAAGGTGGAAAAAGAAATTTGGCAGGGCGCGGATCCCACGCTCAACAAGCTTCAGCCTATCCGTCTTCCCAGATATTATACCGAAGGTTTGAAGAAACTGCTGAAACGCCAAGGGATGTCCTTCACACAGACCATCAGAAAAGCCAAATTCTATGACAAGGTCTGGAACGTTCCCGGAACTCAATGCAAACTGCCTAACGGGAGAACGGAAACAAAAGGGCTCGGGTACATCCGGCCAAAGAAACGGGAGTTAATAAACAGCTGTTATGCCATGTATGACTTTGATGAAGAAGCGGACGCTCAATGGGAGGACGCTAATCCCGAATCAGCAAAAGTTCCTGACACAAAGCCGCCCAGTCCATCGTCTAAAGACCCGGTGAGCAAATTTATAAAGGATGCGAGTCAAAAAGCCCGAGATGATCACGATCGTGAAATGGCAATCTATGAGAAAGCCAAGACACAGCGTCTCCTTCGACAGGCAGTAAAGAACGAAGATGTTACCCCACGTCAGCCTGCTACAAAAAGGGTTCGACGCGAAAGCAAAAACAAGTCGAGGGGCCGAAAAGGTGCTCGACAACCACAAGACAGAGCTAAGAAGCCACGCATACGAGAGGCGAGCGTTATTGACCTAGCCCTTATGAAGAAAATGGGTCGAGCATACTCGTTTCCTCGGAACAAAACAAGGAAAATACTTGATCTTGCTCTAAAACATCAAATGCTTACTCTGCCAGAGTCTAAACACCCTGAGCAAGCAGGCGAAGTCTCCAACCCAAATTATTGCTCTTACCATCGAGTAGTAGGGCATCCGCTTGAAGATTGTTTCACCTTTAAGAATTGGGTTGAGGACCAATATCAGTTAGGCAAATTCGCGCTTTCTGACAACTGGAGGGTAGCACCACCACAGAAGCACGAACCCGAGGCTGCAAAAGAAAAACCAACTCCGCATTGGGATTGGCAGAAAATTCGCACTTGCCACGTGGTAACAATATTAAAAGAAGAATCCGAGGACATGAACGACTTCCCTTGGTGCTTTGAAAACAGCAGCGATGAGGTAATCTCAGAATTTCCCCCAGCTCCGAAAGAACTGGAGGATGGAATCCACACCACTGCAGATAATCTCAAGAAAATTGAGTTGGGGACGGAAAATGACCCGCGACCATCATTCATCAGCGAGCTGTTATCTGAAGAAAGGGTGACTGCGTTGAAGGATGTGCTTCTACAATACAAAGATTGCTTCGCGTGGAACTATTCCGAAATGCCGGGACTAGATCCAGAAATTGTTGTACATAAATTGGCGATATCTCCGGACATCAAGCCCGTCAAACAAGCGCCGAGGAGAATGCGACTCGAGCTTGAGATGAGCATCAACGCCGAAGTCAAAAAGCTTATAGACTCTGGCTTCATCCAGGAAGTTCAATACCCTGAATGGATCGCTAACATCGTCCCAGTAATGAAGAAAAATGGGACAGTGCGCATATGCGTAGACTTTCGGGATCTTAATAAAGCCTGCCCAAAAGATGATTTCCCAGTGCCAGTTACTGAACTTATGATAGACAATACATCCACTCATGAGGTTTTCTCCTTCATGGACGGCTCGTCGGGGTATAATCAAATAAAAATGCATCCTGAAGATCAGAAACACACAGCTTTCAGGACCCCTCTCGGGATATTTTGTTATAAAGTGATGCCCTTCGGTTTGAAGAACGCCGGTGCTACTTATCAGAGGGCCATGACAAAGATCTTCGACGACCTTATACACGAAATCGTTGAATGCTATATCGACGATCTCGTGGTTAAAAGCAAATCATACGGGGAACATCTCGAGCATCTGAAGACTGTATTTCAACGCCTTCGGCAGTACAACCTGAAGATGAATCCTCTTAAATGTGCGTTCGGGGTTTCCTCGGGCAAATTCCTGGGATTCGTTGTTCGACACCGAGGTATTGAAATAGATCCGTCAAAGATTAAAGCAATCATGGAAATGCCTCCGCCGAGGACTCTCAAACAGTTGCGGTCTCTCCAAGGGAAACTCGCATACATACGGCGATTTATAGCCAACCTTTCAGGAAAGTGCCGCCCTTATAGTCACCTGATGAAGAAAGGAACCCCATTCGTTTGGGATCAAAAATGCCAAGTCGCACTAGACGAGATCAAGCAGTACCTGCAGAACCCGCCGGTGTTGACTGCCCCGGTTAAGGGGAAGCCTCTCATTCTTTATACGACCGCCCTCGAAGGTTCCTTAGGCGCATTATGGGCACAAGAGAACGATCAAGGGAAAGAAAGAGCACTCTACTACTTAAGTCGAGTGCTGCTGGGGGCAGAAAGCAACTATTCTCCCATTGAAAAACACTGCTTGGCATTAATCTTCGCAATAACAAAGCTTAGGCACTATGCGCTGGCGCACGAGGTCCGTCTGATTTCAAAAGTGGACCCTCTCAAATATTTAATGTCAAAAGCCATATTGACAGGACGACTCGCTAAATGGGCCCTGCTCTTGATGGAATTTTCCATAACATATCAACCTCTCAAGGCAGTAAAAGGCCAGGCCATCGCTGACTTCCTTGCTGAGCATCCCATACCTGCCGACTCTCCTTTAAACTGCGATTTGCCAGACAGACATGCATTTGACGCAATCGACAGTGGTGATACCCGTTGGGAGCTTTACTTCGATGGAGCGTCCTCTATGAAAAAGCACAAACAAAGTATGCCAACGATCAAATCGGGGGTGGGACTCATCTTTGTGACTCCCCAAGGAGGAATAATGCGCTTCGCCTTCTCCTTAACGGAGCCGAGAACGAATAATGAAGCTGAATATGAAGCTTTGATAGCAGGCCTCGAGATCGCCATCGATATGGGAATTGAGAGCCTCCTCATATACGGGGACTCCCAACTGGTCGTCAGTCAAGTGAACGGCGATTACCAAACATGCAAACCGGAATTAGTAAAATACGGTGAAAAAGTACAACAACTGCTAATCCAAATTCCCTCCTACACGTTGGAAAGCATACCGCGCGCGGAAAACAGCAAAGCAGACGCACTAGCCAAACTTGCTAAAGAACTGGCTGACGAGAACCTCGACGACGTTAGAATCGTAGTACAAAGCCGTCGAGTGCTCGCCCCAACAAAAATATCTCCGAAATCGTCCGAAGAAAAAGGAACGACTGAGCAGTCGACCTTACAAATAAAAGACCATGAGAAGGTTGAGGATTGGAGGGAAGTCTTTATAGACTACTTCAAGTCCCACCGAATGTCCGAAGATGCGTCCGCAAGACATCAGCTCATGAAACGAGCTCTGTCTTTCGCCTTCGTCAATGATACTCTGTACAAGAGGTCATTCGATTCTCTGTGGTTGAGATGCTTAGGACCTGACGAAGCGAGAAGGGTCGTCCAAGAAGTTCACGACGGACTCTGCGGTTCCCACCAAGCAGGCCCTAAGATGAAGTTAAAAATAAAGCGGGCGGGCTACTACTGGCCCACGATGATGCAGGATTGCCTAGAATACGCGAGGCAATGTCATTCATGCCAAATTCATGGAGACTTCATCCATCAGCATCCCAATCCACTGCATCCAACAGTGGCTAGTTGGCCATTTGAAATGTGGGGAACTGACATAGTCGGTCCCATCGAACCAGCATCGTCAAAGGGACATCGTTTCATCTTGGCGACGACTGATTACTTCTCCAAATGGGCAGAAGCGGTACCGTTGAGGGAAGTAAAAACGGAGAACATCCTCCATTTCTTCAAAACGCATGTCATATACCGGTTTGGAACCCCAAGAAGGATTATCTCTGACAATGGACCAGCCTACCGAAGTCATAAGATTAGCCGCTTCGCACAGCAGCACAATATAGACTGGAGATATTCCTCAGTTTATAACCCCCGAGCTAACGGTCTAGCTGAGGCCTTCAACAAGACCTTGACGAAGATCATGAAGAAAACGGTGTCACGAAATAAGAGAGATTGGCACGAAAGATTGCAAGAGGCGCTTTGGGCGTATCGAACTACATTTAAAACGGCCACAAACACAACGCCGTACGCGTTGGTATTTGGGACGGAAGCAGTACTCCCCTTCGAGATAGAATTACCCTCTCTACGAGTGGCAGTCCATTACGAGTTGACGGACGAAGAAAATGCTCACCTTCGGTTTGAAGAGCTTGACGCCCTTGATGAAATCCGGCTTCTAGCACAGCAAAATTTGGAAGCTTATAAAGCAAAGATGACGCGCTCATATGAAAGATTGAGCCGCCCGAGGACATTCCACCAAGGCGAACTCGTGCTAGTCGTCAAAAGGCCCATGGTCCCCAATCGCGCCAAGCGGGGAAAATTTGAGCCAAATTATGAAGGACCGTACATCATTGATAAGGTCTACCAGGGCGGAGCCTATCTACTCATGGACATGCACGGTGAAAGGCCTTTCAGGCCAATAAACGGTCGCTTCCTAAAGAAATACTACGCTTAACGAGCCTTAGTTTAGGTCAATGATAGATGACGACGACTATGTCCGCTCGCTATCTTCCTAAGCTCAGGCTTTATAAACAGTAGCCAGCCCTCTCAACGGCGGACCGAAATGTCCTTAAACTAATAGCAGACCGAGACGTCTTGAAACTACTAGCGCAGCACCTCTAGGCTGACGAGATGTAAAAAAAAATATATATAAAAAAAAATAAAATAAAATAAAACGGTATGTCCATAAGCAAAAAGGGCACGGATGAAAACCCGAAAGGGCTCCGTGAGTAAAAACAGCAGGGCTACCGGCGAGTGTTTGTGAAAACCCGAAAGGGCGCAACCTCGTTAAAAGACACTTATAGGGTCCTCTCGACCCTGTAAGGAGAAACTACCCGCGTGAGATCCTTACGACTCACAAGGGAGCAACACACTTAGGGATCCCCACGATTCCTAAGGAGAAAATACGCTTGCGAGATCCTCACGACTCGTAGGGAGAACTCTCTTATGGGACCCTCACGGCTCATGAGATTTGAAAGTCTTAAGTTACAGAAACCTAAACCTGTGCTTAAGCAAGCCCCCACAAACTTCCAATATTGCCCTACAAGTGGCTCAATACTGACCCTTGTATACAATCCACGGGCGCGAATAAACATTTCCCTAGCCAAATTTCATCCGTAATTGGGAATACGTTCGCATGGTGAACAACCCTTATAAATCCCCTCGATTTATGAGGAGAAAACCCTCCTGTAGGATCCTTACGACTTACAGAGGAACAAAACACTTTGGAACCCTTACGATTCCTAAGGAGAAAATACACCTACAAGATCCCCACGACTTGTAGGGAGAAATACCTTCACGAGACCCTTACGGCTCATGAAGTCAAAAGCCTTAGCCGACAGGACCCTAACCCTGGTCGCTAAGCCTCCTTTGTTCGACAACGACAGAGGCAAATGATGATTCGCTCCTGGTAATATCCCAGTTGTAGCGGTGCTGATGCCGAAATCGGTGTCTAATTTCAGGTACGGCGAAAGCCAGCAGGCCGCTCATGCATACGAAATAGCCGAAATGATAGGGCAACTTGCAATAAAAAGCAGCAAGTAAAATGTATGCATGTAAAATAGCCGAAATGATTGGGCAACTCGTAATAAAAAGCAACGAGTAAAGATAAAATAAAAAAGCCGAAATGATTGGGCACCGCGAAAAATAGCCGAAATGATTGGGCAATCGCGACCTTCGCGATATAAAAGCTGAAATGATAGAGCATCGCGGAAATAAAATAAAACAAAAATAAGAAATGATGAAACTTCGGCCCTACAGTTAAGATCACATCGATCCCTGTATACAATCCAAGGGCGCAAACAAAGAGGAAACCATACTTCCCCAACGGATTCCGTCGAATGACGAAGCCAAACCTCAACGGTTCATTTCAACCGAAGAAGCCAGCAAATTCCTCGACTCACGGATACAAACACTCCTTGACGAGAGCTTCCTGATCCGCGTCGACCCGCAGAGCCACCAGTGCCTCCGTAGGAACCATCGACTCGTTTCAAACCCCAGGGACACAAATAATCCTTGGCGCTTGGGAAACAAATAATCCCTCGCAAAACTTCTCAACTCACGGATACAAACACTCCTTGACGAGAGCTTCCTGATCCGCGTCGACCCGCGGAGCCACCAGCGCCTCCGTGGGAACCATAGACTCGTTTCAAACCCCAAGGACACAAATAATCCTTGGCGCTTGGGAAACAAATAATCCCAGCAATTTCCTCGACTCACGGATACAAACACTCCTTGACGAGAGCCTTCTGATCCACGTCGACTCGCAGAGCCACCAGCGCCTCCGTGGGAACCATCGACTCGTTTCAAACCCCAAGGACACAAATAATCCTTGGCGCTTGGGAAACAAATAATCCCTCGCAAAACTTCTCAACTCACGGATACAAACACTCCGTGACGAGAGCTTTTCTGACTCACATCTCGGGCAGTAAGGATTCAAAAACTTGCTTCCTGAACAATGGGACCCTGCAAGTCAATCCTAAATGGTCTCTTGCATACTATTCACGGGTCTCACTCTCTGAAGTCGATTCTCGACAAAGAGGGAAACAACCGCTTACGAGCCCTCTCGACTCGTAAGAAGGGCAATGGGATCCTGCAGGTCAATCCTAAATGGTCTCTTGCATACTATTCACGGGTCTCACTCTCTGAAGTCGATTCTCAACAAAGAGGGAAACAACCGCTTACGAGCCCTCTCGACTCGTAAGAGGGAGAAATTCTCTCATAAGATCCTTTCGACCTATGAGAGAAAACCACACTTAGGAATCCTCACGATTCCTAAGGAGAAAATCCACCTATGAGATCCTCTCGATCCGTAGGGAGAAAAATCTCTATGAGACCCTCACGGCTCATAGAATTGAAAAGTCTTAGGCGGCAGATCTGAACCTGCGGCCTAAGCCATCGTTATATCTTGAAGAAACCAAAATGCTTACTCTGTTACCTGTCAAACATGTTTATCAAGACAGCATGCTGATAATAAGAGAAGGGAGAAAGCAAAGAAATAATACAAGACATTGCAAAAAATGTGTATCTTTATTTATTAACTCAATCAAGTACATGGCGAATCGTATAAAAGAATAAAGAATGTATACATCTTATTCAAAAAAGAAAATTACAAGTATATTGATACAATGGCAGTTATTGGGAAGGAAGCGTCTTGCATAGGTGCAACAATCGCTCACAGACGTCCTTCCATGCCTTCTCTTGATCGGCTACCACCGCCAGCTCTGCCTCCACTTGGGCTCGTTGCCGCAAGACCACTGCAAGCTGCTCCCTCACTCCCTGATAAGCGGCCTCCCGACTGGGGACATTGCGCTCAGCCACGTCAAGCTTCCGCTTTAAGTTTAGCCCGTGGGAGATGCGCCCCAGGAGACCCTCAAAGATAGTCTTCACTTGGGCAGCATTTGCCTCAACCTCAGCGCGCAGATGGGCCGTTTCGTTTGAGGTATTTTGGCATTCCCTTAGTCTCCGAGCTGCTTCTTGCTCCAAGTGGCGGGAGTGCGAAGTGCTTTGCTCGAGCCAAGTTGTGCGTTGGGCGCTCAGAGCTAAAACTTCGGGAGCAGGACGCGTCAACTCCAGCCGATACAAGCAGGCCTCGATCTCCCTGCAGTGGTTAACCCAAGATTCAACGACGCTCTCGTCATGAAAAGTTACGAGCGCCGCTAACATTGGGTTAACATCCGCAGCGAAATCGACAGCAGAAGGGAGAGCGTCCATGCTGAGCTCTTCAATATACCCGCTCAGCATGCCTAGACTCATCACCGCACCCTTTGAAGACGGACGTCTCAGAAAGGGGCCTGCCGGTAAAAGGACGCGAGCCTCGAAGGGGACCGGAACCGGAACAATAGCTGCAAAACAAACAGGGTTAAGCGATGGTTCAAAAGATGTTAAAGGATTACCAAAAAGGAGATCTACTATACCAGCAGCAACGGACGGCAGAGCCGGAAGGGCCGGTAGCGCGACGGGGCTTACATCCCCTCCTTCGATTTGTGGAACTACAATAAAGAAAAGAAAAAGTCAGAAATCATCCCATTGCTAGAAAAAAGAAGCAAATAAAGATATTACCGGCGCCACTAGAAGGAGAAGCGAGTTCGGACGGGAAAGAAAAGTGCGGGAGCAACACTTGATACAAGTGATCAAAAAGCACTCCTGCAAAGGCACAATGGTGTAACGTTAGTACAAAAGCTGCATTTTTGAAAGATTAATGCATGAGTCGTAAATCCATACCTTCCAACATCCGTGACGGCACAAGGGAAGACGGAGAGGTGACTACTGCCAAAGCAGTAGTTGACGGTGCCCCCTCGAGCAGTGGAGCATCGGTACTGGCCGCACCTGCAAGAACAAATTCGTTAGAAGAGATCACAAGATATATACAAAAAAAAAAAAAAAGGGGGGGGGAATGCTGGTGATAAAAATTTTTACCTGACGAGCTGCCAGCAGAAACTGAGGCGGTCCCCTCCTCCACTGACGGAAGACCACCGCCTGTAGCTTCATCACCTGACTCAAGGGGAACCGTTGTTATGCTCTCAAGCTCTGCAGGCGGTGGGGAACCATAGACAGGGAGGGCCAAGATAGGAACATTTCCAGATTCCTGAGAAGGAGCGCCTAGCTCGTCCTCAGGAATCATGGCCGCCTCACCTGCTGCTCCCTCAGGATCAGCGATTACAGCTGCCCCGTCCATCGGCACTACGAGGTCCCCAGCCTCAAGTACCTCGCCCTCTACCGCCTTCGGCTCGGTCGAGACAATCATCTCATCTGCCGCCACTTCGGGTACGGCATCAATGACTTTCTCCGCGGTAGGTTCCTCAATCTCGGCTCCAGGCCCCATAGCCTCGACAAAGTTGTCCATTGTCGGTTCGGGTTCGGCAAATACCGCTTCTTCCGCTCCCTTGGGCTCGACGGTCGTCTCCGCCTCCCCCTCAGTTGGACTTGACCCTGCAAGATGAGATATGTATAAGCCAATAGTTTTACAAGTCATACAACAAGGCTCTGAAAGGAGTACTACCTGAAGCGGATTTATCATTAGCGTTCCGAACCGCGCGTGCAACTTGCCGATGAGCGGTAGACAGAGCCACAGGGGGCTCTTCAGAAGGAGTACTAGCGTGAGGAACAGTGCTAGGGCCCGCTCCTACGGCCAGAGCAGCTCTGCGCGCCTTAGCTTCGCGTCTGGACCGCTTCCGCTCCTCTTGAGCCGATGAGACAGATGCCATCAGAGCTTCCTTGAGCGAAGCATCCTCATCCGTGTAGAGGGATGCCTCCAGATTTTTCAGAGCATCCCTCGTTGTTGCATCAAGCCGAGGCTCTTGCGGCAGCTTCGACAGAGCTGGGACTTCGATGACGGGCTTGGGAAGGGTCCTGGCGCCGATTAATACCACCCCTGTAAAGAAACAAGAGAAGGTCAGGTCGGCTATCATAAAAAGACAACAAACTTTCCTTATAAAAGAGAAAGGGATAGAACATACCGACGCTTGCCAGTGCACGTTTCTTCTCCTCCTCTTGGAAGGTCTTCAAGGATGCAGCGATAGCATCCTCAGTGGAGATACCTGTTAAAAAAGGGAGCAAAAGTTAGTTAAATGTAACAATATAGAGTGCAATGAGATAACAAATAAGGCGTTTGATGATTACCGGACTCGGCGAGTTTACTCAGCATCGCTTCGAGCCTCGCTGATCGCTCTGATTCTGCAATGGCGGCGGCTAGGTTGGTGTCCTCAGGATCCACCACGAAACCCTCGTTGCTGCCGTACTCATATATAGTCTCGGCAGGATGAGCCGCGGGCTCCAAGTTAAGAATCGCATCGAGGGATAAGGTGGACTTCTTCTTCTTTTGTTCACCAGCTTTGGATCCACCCGGAGCAGCTTTGCGCTTGCCAGTTTTGGCAGTCACTTTCGGGCGGCGAGTCCCGATGTCCGCTCCTGCACCCGACTCCGGCGATGCCGCTTTAACCGTCTCTGTCGGAGCACGGGGTGCCGTTGGAGCATCCACCGTAGTAGGCAGTGGCAGTCCACGCGGAGGGGCCAACACACGTGGTCGATCTGCTCCGGCCTCTTTCGTCGGAGGGATAACCTGGACCCTAGGCTGCAATGGAGCCTTGCGATTGCCGCCGGGAGGCGCAGCCCTACGATCGACCAGTAGACGTTTCTCCATCAAGATAATTGGGCCCATCGCGTGCGCGTACCAAGCCACATACGAATTGAGTATCTTGGGGGTACAGCTGGGCTCACTGATGAAAAAGTAGGAGCCTGTATTGAGCCGGATGAAGTGATGCATCGCATTCCGTACTCCCTCTGGACCGACTACAGGTGTTCCCAAGAAGGCTTCCAACGGGACTCCTTGGTTATAACTCGATTGCCGGGCAAATCGATGCGGGTTATACCTCATAAAGAGGGCCGTTTCATTCTGCCTAAATACCAAGTAACCCGGCCGAATGGAATAAAGGTGGAGGATTTCCCGAGCCTTCAACACGGAGACACCGCCCTTAAAGTCATCACGCAGCGGCACCACCGACTTAGTGGTCTCGGAACCCATGGTGATGACCTTATCCACAAAAGAGGTCTTCGCCCCGACTAGATGCGAACGCAGAAGCAGTCCCCTAGACTCCCGCGGAGGTGCAAACACGATGGAAGCCCCGATCAATCGTATGATTCTTGGAAATATGAATCTCTCGAAGAATGGAGGAGTTTTGTGGACACCAAACACTCCTCGAACATGCAGCTCCATCCAAGAAGTGAAGTAATGCATCGGGAAGTTAGCAGGCTGCACCCCAGGTTCATTAGCGTCCGCCGCTACGCTAAGTCCATTATAGAGGTGAGCCAACCCGGCGATCCCCACTGATAACTGTAGACCGGCCACCATTTGATGCGCCGGGTAAAAGACAGAAGACCTCATGAGGCGTGGGTGCATGGGAAGCGCGAAGCTGCACAGCCACAGACCTAAGAACCCGATGAAGAAGGTCTCCTCATCCATGCCAGGAACGGCGATCTCTGAGAAAGGAACGCTAGCAGTGCCGGGAAGGTAAAAACTTCGCTGATCAATTTCAGATGAAGGTCGGCGGTCCAGGCCGAAACCAAAAGGATCAGCAAGTCGGGCGAACTTCTCACCTTGCTCTGATAAAAATTCCGGGCGAATAAAACGAGCAATGAAGTCCGCGAAACTAACTCCTCGGTCGCCCAATTCCAAATGAAGCTCCTCGTAAATCTCCAACACCCTCACCAGGCCCGGATGCTGATGCTGGATGGCATTTTCCGGAGTCAAGTCGAGTACCACTTGCTTGGTGGCAAAGACGTACTCATCAGGAGGAAGCAACTCTTCGTAGTGCTCCCCCCTCGCCGGTAAACCAGAAAGCTCAACGAATTCCTCTAGAGAAATTGAAACTTCCCTATCCGCTGCCAGGAAAGTATGCGTGGGGATATTCCATTGTTCGATGAAGGCCTTTGTCCACCACGTTGGAGGAGTAGGATACTCGAAAAGCGAGACGTAGACGGCGGAATATAAACCTATCTTCGTCAGGTGAGCTCTTTTCGCCGCTAAAATGTACCGGGCCCATGGCAGGTATCCAGCAAGCGGTCGCGGATTTAATCCAATATTGTAAGCCTGTCCCCAAGGGCGTGCTTCACCCTGACAGATTCGCCTTCCTAAGATATCTATGGCCGGCGGCGGCTGTACCGGAATAGCGCCGATTGCAGGCTGGAGAAGGTCGTCCGAATTCCAATTTTTAACCTCCACGGCATACTCCACCGGGGGTTTATCCGCATAGGGGATCGTAACTATAGGTTCGGAGGGCGAGGCGGAACTAAAACTGCGACGACCCTGGATGATTTGGCTATACCACCTTCCCCATAGGTGGAGATGTTTGCACTCAGGATCACGATCTTTAATCAAAGCAAACACTACCCGGTCCACTGGTGCATGTGGGAACCCTCCTTCTGAGCGAACGAAGGGAAAAGACAAGTCGTCAGACATCTTTCCTGCATAAAATATATATATATCATTAGTGGCCTGGCGTTTAAACATTAAAAAAAAAATAATGATAAAAAAATAATAATAAATAAAAATCTTGCTCCACACTGTGATGCAGAGGGTAGGGGACCAAAGGGGGACCCACAAAATCAAGATGACGGCGCATCATTTGATGAGACAATCCCACCATTGGATGAGACTATCAGTCAATAAAAAGAACTCCCAAGAGAATATCCTCATTGGGGGGGACCCTTAGAGACAAGGAGAAGATCTCCTCTTTTCAGAGCAAAGCTCTGTCACAGAGTGACATTTGTCAAACTCCTGTTTCAAAAGAATAAAACTTCTTAAAAAAGAGCCTAACTCTGTAGCAGTAATAAAAATTCACAACTCCTAAGAATTAAAATTTTGGGGTCTTAAAGATCCATGAAAACTTTTAAAAAGTTTTCTAGTTGATCTGTGAGCAGGGCTCTGTTCATGGGTTAAAACCTAAGAACAGAGTCTCTGCAAATTTTTGAGAGCAAGGCTCTGTGAATAGAAACCCCAAAGGGGTTTCCTTTAGATCAAAGATCTATAAGAGCAAGGCTCTGTTGAAGAAACCCCAAAGGGGTTTCCTTTAGATCAAAGATCTATAAGAGCAAGGCTCTGTTAATTAAGTTTGATTTAAATTAAATTAATTTAATTTACCTAGAATGGTTCTAAGGATAGAACTTGGAAGTTCTTAAGGAATCGCAAGAGCAAGGCTCTGGAAGTTCTCAAGTAAGAGCAAGGCTCTGAAATTTAATTTCTTGAGAATGGTAAAAAAATTACCAAGGACCAAGGGTCCTATTTATAGGCGCCTGCGCCTGTTCACTTGACCCGTCAATCCGACGGTCAGGATCTTGCCACCGTTGCACTCACGCGCGCGCCACGTGAGCGCAACGGTGGGGGGGCATCTGTTTCCCCCAATCAGAGCAAGGCTCTACTGAATTTTGAAAATTCAAAATTCGAAACAACGCTTCGGTTTCCGTGCGCAGCGCGCAATTTGCCACATGGCAGAAGGTGATTCGGCAGCGTAACGCCCGAGACAGTGCGTCCCATCAGAGCAAGGCTCTTCAGAAAACAAAATTAAGACTTAAACTGCGCAAATGCATGGCAGCGCGACACGTGTCTGCGCAAGCGCATGGATGCACGACACGTGTCTGCGCAGTTGCGCAATCGCAACTGCGCAAGCGCACGAATGCGCGACACGTTTCTACGCAAGCGCACGGATGCGTGACACGTGTCTGCGCTGTTGCGCAATCGCAGTTGCGCAAACGCACCGATGTGCGACACGTGTCTGTGCAAGCGCACGGATGCGTGACACGTGTCTGCGCAGTTGCGCAGTCGCAACTGCGCAAGCGCACGGATGCGTGACACATGTCTGCGCAGTTGCGCAGTCGCAACTGCGCAAGCGCACGGATGCGTGACACGTGTTTGCGCAAGCGCACAGATGCGTGGTACGTGTCTGCGCAGTTGCGCAGTCCCAGCTGTGCAAACGCTCGGATGCGCGACACGTGTCTGCGCAGTTGCAACTGCGCAAGCGCTCGGATGTGCGACACGTGTCTGCGCAGTTGCGCAATTGCAACTGCGCAAGCGCTCGGATGTGCGACACGTGTCTGCGCAGTTGCGCAACCGCAACTGCGCAAGCGCACGGATGCGTGACACGTGTCACACGCTGGTGAGTTGCGCAGCAACTGAATGAAGATTTAGACAAATCTTTTCTGTTCCCCTGTAAAACAGGAACCCTTGGATCAGAGATCCAATGGTGGGAAAATTCCCAAAATTATTCATGAAAGATTTTGTTAACAAATCCAACAAATTGGTGGGCACTATAAATAAGACCCCAGGCCTCATTCAAAGGCAGGAGATAATCAATCATCATCGAGAGAGGGAAAAAGCTTCTGAAAAAAGAGAGCTCTTGAAGATTAATCAAGAACCAAAAAAAAAAAGAAGGTAAAATTTCTGAAGAACAGAAAATGAGAAAATAAATAGTGCCTTGCACTTGATAGGAACCCCTGGTTCTAAAAAAAAAATATAAATAAAAAAATAATAAATAGTGCCTTGCACTTAATATGAACCCTCGGTTCTGTATGATCAGGAAAAAACAAGAACTTGTTTTTCCTTTGATCCAAATTCAAATCAAAGTGCCATGCACTTGTGTTCTTCAATCTGAAGATTTCTAGGGTTTCTGCAACCCCTTGTTTTGGGCCCGGCCCAAACTAAATTGAAATAATAAAAGGGCAAGGCCCTGTTTGGAAAAATTCCTGAGTTTCTGCAAACTCGTTATTCAAATGGGCCTGGCCCAAACTAAATTACAGAACAATAAAAGGGCAAAGCCCTGTTTGTAAAAACTTCTTGAGTTTCTGAAACTCATTATTTAAAAGGGCCTAGCCCAATTGCAGAAAAAAAAAATAATAATAAATAAAAAGGGCAAGGCCCTGTTTGGAGAATTCCTGAGTTCTTGTAACTCATTAATTAGAAGGGCCTGGCCCAAATCAGACTTGTAAAATAATGAAAGGGGCAAAGCCCTGTTTAGATTGATTCTTCTAATCTGGCAAAGCCTAAAATAAAAATTGGACTTAACCCAATTTTGGCCTTAAGTCCTTAAATTAAATTGACTGAGCAAAATGGCTCTCCTAAATCAATCTACATCCGGTTCGAGGGTACATCTCCGAACTCCTTTGACATCCGTCGTTGTAATTCCTCAACGACGTCAAAGAGGTGACGGGTCCCAACGACCACACATCGATATGGACTGCGGGGTCCTTAAACTCGTGGACCGAGATGTCCCTAAACTAATATTGGACCGAGACGTCCTTAAACTAATATCGGACCGAAACGTCCTTAAACTAATATCGGACCGAGACGTCCTTAAACTAATATCGGACCGAAACGTCCTTAAACTAATATCGGACCGAGATGTCCTTAAACTAATATTGGACCGAGACGTCCTTAAACTAATGATGGACCACTACGTCCCTAAACTGGCATCGGACCGAAATGTCCCTAAACTAATGACGGACCACCACGTCCCTAAACTGGCGATGGACCGAAATGTCCTTAAACTAATAATGGACCACTACGTCCCTAAACTGGCATCGGACCGAAACGTCCCTAAACTAATATCGGACCGAAACGTCCCTAAACTAATATTGGACCGAGACGTCCTTAAACTAATGACGGACCACTACGTCCCTAAACTGGTGACGGACCGAAACGTCCCTAAACTAAAATTGGACCGAAACGTCCTTAAACTAATAATGGACCACCACGTCCCTAAACTGGAACATGGACCACCACGTCCCTAAACTGGAGCAATAGAGCCTTCAAATGCTCTTTTGTCGGATCTAAACGGTCCCGCCTAAGTTGATCTTAACCCCAAATACGGTTAACGTGTCCTTAGACATCTAAATAAACAATGAAATCCCAAATCAACTTTGGTTCAAGGGTACATCTCGGAACTCCTCAGACGTATGTCGTTGTAATTCCTCAATGACGTCAGAGAGGTGACGAGTCCCGACGGCCGGATAATTAAATCAATCACTACGTCAGGTCGATCTTAGTCCAAAACAGGACTAGCGTATCCTTGATGAACGTTTAAGTTGATCTTAGTCGCAACGCGACCAATGCATCCTTAAACTAAAAACACCAAACTCAAATCTAAGCAAACACGGATTTGGACTAATCCACGTCCTACGGGCGACGACATCACTAAGTCTCCGTATACAATCCACGGGCAACCACAAATAAAATAAACATACACGACACGAAGTGAAATTCTGGAGAAGGAGAAAGTTGTTATCGCAACGCGATAGCGTAATTAACTGCAGGGGCTTGCGCCTGCAGGGAAGAGCGTCCCCACAATCAAAAACCCCTCACCCTGAGGGGGAATCTGACAAAGTCTGCTACATCGGCCGCATCCGTCTAAACCTTCGATACACGGTGCCATAAATCAACTTGGCATCTTCGGAGAGGTGGACGGATAAAAACCAAATAGCATCTGCCCCGAACCCCAGGTTACGTGACGTCCCAACGTCGCAGGCCGCCGTTCGGAGGGGAACAGTTGTCTTTGTGGCCGTCTTGAACGTCGTCTGATACGCCCAAAGAGCTTCATGCATCCTTTCGTGTTAATCCTTTTTATTATTAGACACCATCTTTTTTATGAGCTTTGTCAACGTCTTGTTGAAGGCTTCAGCTAGATCGTTGGTTCGAGAGTTATAGACAAAGGAATATCTCTAGTCTATCTTGTGTTGCTTGGTGAAACAGCTTATTTTGTGGCTTCAATATGCTAGTCCGTTGCCCGAGATTATACGCCGTGGAACACCGAACCAGTATATCACATGAGTTTTGTAGAGGTGGAGGATATTCTCCGTTTTTACTTCTCTAAGCGGTAACTCTTCTACCCATTTCTAGAAGTAGTCGGTTGTTGCCAAGATGAATCGATGCCCTCCTGATGACTCCGGTTCAATGAAGCCGATTATATTGGTTCCCCACATTTCGAACGGACAACTGGCTACGGTCGGATGCAGCAGATTGGGATGCCGATGTATAAAGTTCTCGTGTATTTGGCATGAGTGGCATTGTCTCACATATTCAATACAATCTTGAATCATCGTGGGCTAGTAGTAACCCATCCTTTTGATTTTCAATTTCATCTTTAGGACCGGCTTGATGGGACTTACAAAGACCGTCGTGAATTTCTTGGACGGGCTTTTGTTGGGTTTCGGCAGCGCCTCGGCCATCAATCCTTGACCAAATGGAGAACAAAAATTTATAAAAACCGGTGCTAACGGAACCCATTCCTACGGATCTACCATTAACCCTAGACTAGCAAACTAGAAAGAAGTTTAGATAGTTATACCGAGCTGATCCGTGTCCTTCGGTCTTCAACCACCTTTCCAAGCTCCTAGAGGCCTCCTTGATCAAGATTGATCTCCGGTCTCCCTCCATCGAAGATGATCCACCCGAATGTTTGTGCAATGAGCTCTTACTTCATAACCGAAGTAACTAGGGTACCTAGATCGCTAAACTAGATAGCCTAGAGGATGTAGAGTGTGGTAATGGATTAATTTTTCTCAAGACACCCTTGGTTTCTCAACATATGAGACATGAAGGGTGGAGGTAGAAGATAAAGCTTGAGGATGAGAGTGAGGCAACTCAAGAAAGAAAATGGCTAAGTCTTTTTCTTTGTTGTGGGATTTCTTTTTGTGTTAATCCTTTTGCAATAATGGAAGCCATCCACATAAATATCCCATGGCTCCAAAATATCTAGAGTCAACCAAAAATATCTCAAGTCAACAAAATTTAACAACAAACAAAAACTTAATCATGCTTAGAAAAATAACCATGGGCCATAACTAAGTCATGCCATAATTATGCAATAAACACCCCATCCTACACCTCAATAACATTTTAATCCAAAAAGGTCTAAACCATAATGAGGTGTAATCTTCTAAAAGTAATATTGTGAGAAATTACAAGAATACCCCTCATCCGTATATACATACCACATCCGTATTCCGAAGAATACGAATACAACGAGACGAAAATAATCCAACAATATAATAGTAGGATCCGGCTTAAACCAAAGCCCACTAGTATTATCCGTCCGAACATCATTCGTGCAAAAGAACACGTATGTGATCGAACCCTGCCGTAATACCATACAGCCTCTACATCGTTTCGCCCGAAGAAGGGAAACTCTCTGTGTGGGACTCTAAAGACTCATCAATACGCTGACAGTAGGTTTAACCACAAGCACGTCAGCGGCACTAGCTGTACGTAATGGCTACCCAGATATTGAGCGAAAGGGAGGCTAACGAGTAAACTCATCCTGAAACCCTACTGAGCTTGACAGTGACAATATCCGTACAGTCCGGTCCGTTCGTCTATGAGTATCGCATATCGAGTCTAGGGGTGGATAAAGTCTGACCCCTAATAACGTGGCATTTAGTGTCGGTATGAAACCAATCACCATCTGAGAAACTACTGATCCTAGATTAGTAATTTTCGACTACCTTGGCTATGAATTTCCGGTGATTGCCACCCGTGCACAACGCGACATCAACCCCTAATGCCGGAAGAGACGAATCCCCGACGATCCGCTCACTGCCTCCATGTGGCTCGAGACTGTACCCAACTAAAAGCTGTTTGCACGACTCCTTTGAGCCGTGGTATGGTAGTAATCAAAGCACATTGGGAACTCACACGAGACAAATAACTATCTTAGGTCGACAAACTAACCATTAAACATGTTATCTGGAAACTGCTATCTGACAATAGGTATACTACCAACTAGCAGGTTTCCGGTGTTAGTGCATATGCCCTAGAGGCCATTATTGTATCATACTAGGTTGTATATTACTTAATGGAAGCTTGGGATATTCACAGTTATACAACAGTCTTGCTAAAAATGGTAGTATGCTACTTGGTTTGTATCTACTTTAATATGTTTCTTGTAACGTATCACTTATACATATTAGTAGAGCCCATAGGTTCTTTGCTTGATTACCAGCGTTGTGATGGCAGTCACACTAGTGGGGGCTGGGTATTCTATAAGCTGCATCCTATACATGTCCCTAGTCGTAGGATTATCGAGAAAGGGCATCGATACTCCAGAGTAGACTAGTGTGTACGCTTCTCATCCCAGTTGGGGAGATGGTCTGTCCCACAACCATCAGTACGTCGTACTGGAGATACTATACAGGTGCTCGTTAGGTTACGGGTACACCGGACAGGACTCGCAGGGGAACTGTTGGTTGGTATTATACCCGTTGTCAGTTAACAGTTCCCAGGTGACATGAGTACAGCATAGTCCGCAGACTTGATACTGCTACTTCGCCTCGAGTGTGTCCCACTGTTCTTAGATTGCTACCCTACTACGGCTCAAAGGAGTCGTGCAAACAGGTAGCAGTTGGGTGCAGTCCCGAGCACTTGGAAGCAGTGGCGGTTAGACAGGATTCGTCTCTCCCGGTATTGGGAGTTGATATCGCGCTGTGTTAGAGAGCCATTACACAAAGTCCCTGGCCAGGGCAAGCGAGATTTACTGGTAGGTTCCAGTAGTTTCTCAGGATGTAATGGGCTACGCTCCGACATGACTTATACCGCTATTAGGGGACTGACGCTAGCCGCCCACTAGGCTCGATATGCGATAGTCTTAGACGAACAGGCCGGACGGTACGGAGATTGTCACATCAGGCTCAGTAGGAGTTCGGATGGGTTTCCTCATTGGCCTTCTTATCGACATCTACCTGGGGACTGTTACGTACAGCTAGTGCCGCTTGCGGTCTGTGGTTAAACCCACTGCTAACGTAGTGTCGAGTCTTTAGAGTCCCACACAGAGAGTTTCCCTGCTCCAGGCGAAACGATATAGAGGTCGTATGGTTTTACGACAAGGGTTCGGACGCATACATGTTTAAACGCACGTACGACGTTCGGACAGTGTTTACTAGACGGCTTTGGTTTAAGCCAGATTCTAGTATCAGGTTATTGGATTTATACAGTCTAAAGTTTTTCCGTGTTTTCACGGATTGGAGGGGCGTTCTCGTAATTTTCCGGGAAGCTTCTAGAAGCATGGTGACTTGGGGGTTAAGGTGGCATAAGCATTTATTGCTTAATGACTCATTTGTGTGATTCATCCTTAGAGTTAATGCTTCATTTATTGAGCTTATGACTCATGTGATGAATCACACAAGGTGAATGCATCAACCATGATGATTAATCATTTATATTATTTATTTGATAAATTGTTATGGTTGTTATATTCTAAATGAGTTCATTTTCAATATCATTCTTATCATCACCTTCTCTCTCCTCAAGCTCTCTCATTCTTGAAACCCTAATCCTAACCTCTCATGTGTTGAGATCAAAGGTTAGCTAGACTAATACATCCATAACCTCACTCTATATCCTCTAGGTAGCTTAGATTAGCACTTTGAGCAACCTAGTTATCTCAAGTTAGAGATCAAGCTTGGCATAGGGGCTCTCGGGTGGATCGTCTTTGACTCGAGGAGGCCGTTGAGGTGCCGATGTTCCAAGGAGCCTACGAGAAGTGGAGGACAGCGATGAAGACCCGAAGGACAAGTAACGTGAGGTATAACTTCGAATCCGAGTAGTTAAAGCTCTCGTAGTTTGCTAGTAACGGTTTAGATACGATTCATGCGCTCAAGTCCGTGTTACGAAGCTTTGATAATCGTTTTTCATATATTCCGCCTCCATGCAAGTTCGTGTGATGCGTGACATGGACTTACAGTGGTATCAGAGCCAACTAAACCATTACTAGCTTGTTAGCAACTGATTAGAACTTTGATCGTCAGAAAACGCGAAAACGAAACACCGGATACCCTAAGTTTCTGTTGATTTTAAAAGTGTCGAAAAAAATATTTGATATGCCTTAAAATTCACAGCAGGGAAATATAAGAATACTGGGAAAATACGAGATCCTAACTCGTCAAGACGGCCGCGGATCCGCCGCAAGATGGTGCTTTTGGCCGCGGATCCGCGGCGGAGTCAACTCCGAGTTGACTCAGATTTTCACAGAAATTCATATTTTTTGGTTTTTTGTTTTCCTGTATATTCTGTTTCTGCCCAGGTTACTTCAGTGCTGGTTTGCTTTTGGGGTAGACACGGAATATGGTAATTGATCGATGTTCTAAGTTATTTGCTAATTGGGTTTTTATCTGTAATGTTTAATGTGTTCGTAAACCTCCCCTAACTGCTAGTATGTCGGTTGGCAGGGGGTTGCACATTTCTGTAATGTTTACTATTTGTGTATATGAACTTGATTGGGATGTTGTGATGATTAGCCAGGGTTTGAGATGTGTTTTATATTCATTCATTCGATATAATTGTAATATGATGTGATATTCTTTTGCGGGGCACATCCAGGTTGCGGTTGTAGCCACCGTTGTATTATTTCTTTTTACTGTTTTTTGCTCCTAGGATAGACCCAAGGTGGGGTACACAAACTACCGGGTACGTTGAAGTGTTTAGTGGCCTACTCACGTTGTTGAGGGAGACCGCTTCACTTCGGGTACTTAGCGGGTAGTTTGCCGTACCCGTAGGGGTCTAGGGTAGGGTAATGGCTACTCATCACAACTGTGTAATCCGTCTTTTGTTGCAGGCTCAAAGCAAACGCGGATTGCTAGTAAATCCAATAAAGTTCATCAGTGATCTGGAATGCTTATTATTGCATCTGACGAATGTACAATATCTATATATGATAGCTATTAGACGTCAGTTATGTTTTACACCCGTGCTAGCCCAGCCCCCGCTCTGTCGTTAGTGAAGTAACCTAACAGGTGATGACGGGACTGTTTCCCCTAATCAGAGCAAAGCTCTGTTTGAATTTCAAAATTCAAAACTTCGAAGCAACGCTTCAGATTCTTTGTGCTGCGCGCAACACGCCACGTGTCAAAAGCTGATATATCAGCGCAGCGTCCAAGGCAGCGCGCCCAATCAGAGCAAAGCTCTATTTAAAACAAAATTAAAGGAAGCAACGCTTCAGGTGCGCAAGCGCTGCGCTGCGCGATACGTGTCAGCGCAGATGCGCAAGCGCAGATGCGCTGCGCCGTGCGCTGTGCGACACGTGTCAGTGCAGGTGCGCTGCGCTTCGCTGTGCGCTCCGCGACACGTGTCAGCGCAGTTGCGCTGCGCTGTGCCCTGCGTGACACGTGTCACGCGCTGGGGCATTTGCGCCAAACAGAGTTAAAATTTTAAAGAAATCTTTCTGTTCTTGTTAAAACAAGAAGATTTTCTTCTGTAAAACAGGAGTTCTTGGATCAAAGATCCAACGGTGGGGAAAATTCCCCAAATCACTCGGAGAAAAATCTCTTTAACAAATTTAACAAATTTATGGGCACTATATAAAGGCCCCTAGACCCCAAATCAAAGGCATGAACATTTGTGAGAAATCAAGAACTAAAAACAGAAAGAACTCTGAAGAAATTTCAAGAAGAAAAAGGTAAAAACCTTTAAGATAGAAGAATTTCTTCTAATAGATCATTGATCTAAGAACAAGATCAATGATCTTCAATAAAAAACAAATAAAAATAGTGCATTGCACTTATGAACCATTGGTTCTCTGGGATCAAGAAAAAAACAAGAGAAACTTATTTTCTTTGATCTAAATTAGATCAAGAAAACAAACAGTGCTTTGCACTCTTTTTATGAACCATTGGTTCTGGAATCTAAAAGATTCTCAAGTTAATAGTGCCTTGCACTTGTAAAACTGCACTGTTGCGCTCTTGGGTTGGCGCAAGCCACCAGAGAGCGCCACGTATCAGCATCTGAACCACTTGCGCTATGCGCTTTAAGATAGAGTTGTGCTCTCTGAAATTGGCGCAACTCACCAGAACGCGCCACGTGTCAGCAGCGCAAGCGTAGCACACTAGCGCAGCGCACTGGGCTTGCGTGACACGTGTCACCACCACAAGCGCTTGCGCTCAGTGATTAGCGCAAAGCGCCTGACAAATACAATGCATTTCTTTTACTAAAGGGCCAAGCCCAAATCAAAAAGACCCAGTAGGCCAAAATAAATTGCAAAGCAACAAATGGGCAGAGCCCAAGTAAAATTGATGCTCTGCATCATTTATAAATGGGCAGAGCCCAAACAAAATTGATGCTCTGCATCCTTCATGGGCAGAGCCCAAATAAAAATAAAAAGTAATGCAATGCATTACTTAAACCAGGGCAAAGCCTTAGCACAGGTCTAATAGACCAGAAACAAATAAAAGCGTTGAATATTTATCAACTGGACTTAGCCCAATCATGGCCGTAAGTCCTCAAATTAAATTGACTGAGCACAGCTGCTCTCTTAAAAATCAATTTACATCCGGTTCGAGGATACATCTCTGAACTCCTCTGACTCATATCGTTGTAATCGTTCAACAACGTTAGAGAAGTGACGGGTCCCGACAACCACTCATCAATACGGACTGTGGGGTCTTTAAACTCATGGACTTAAGCGTCCTTAAACCAAGATACGGATTGTGGGATCCTTAAACCCACGTACTTAAGCGTCCTTAAACTAAAATACGGATTGTGGGATCCTTAAACCCGCGGACTTATGCGTCCTTAAACTGAATATGGACCACCATGTCCCTAAACTGGAATATGGACCCCCATGTCCCTAAACTGGCAATGGACCGCAATGTCCTTAAACTACCTATGGACCACTACGTCCCTAAACTGGAACAACAGAGCCGATTGCTCTCTTGTCGGATCCAAACAATCCCGTTAAGTTGATCTTAGTCCCAAATCAGACTAACGTATCCTTAACGAACGTTTAAGTTGATCTTAGCCTCATTATGGCTAACGCATCCTTAAACTAAAATACCAAACCCAAATCTAAGTAAATACGGATTTGGACTAATCCACGTCCTACGGGCGACGGCATCACTTAGTCTCCGTATACAATCCACAGGCAACCACAAACAAAACAAGCACCCACGACACGAAGTGAAATTCTGGAGAAGGAGAAAGTGGCTACCGCGATGCGGTAGCGTAATTAACTGCAGGGGCTTGCGCCTGCAGGGGAGAGCGTCCCCACAATCAAAAACCCCTCAAACGAGGGGTAATCTGACGAAGTCTGCTAGATCGGCCGCATCCGTCTAAACCTCCAATACGCGGTGCCATAAATCAACTTAGCATCTTCGGAGAGGTAGATGGATAAAACCATATAGCATCTGCCCCGAATCTCAGTGCCAAGACTTCGCAGTCTTGTGCGCCGTCTTTCGGAGGGGAACAGATTCTGGCATGCCCGGTGGGACCTTTCCTCTTTCCACTCCACACTTTGTGTGTCGTCTTCTCGAACGAATCTCAGTTTGTTAATGGTTGCCTCCGGATTTTAAGTTACTAAGATTTGGTCTTTTGCCTGGTACAGAAATCAAGCATCGATGGCCTCTACCTGTTCAAAGTGCTCCAACTGCAGCTGCAGTTCACATCTGGCCTCAACTGGGGGCATAACCTACGGGCCCCAAGCGGCCTCTTTGTTCGCCATGCCCGTGGAGCAGATTACTCAAGCCACTACGGGGTTGTTTTTTGGAACTATACTTCCGCCAACAAGCTTCAGCATCCCCGTGCCCGTACAAGAAGCTCCTAAGAAGTCGGTCTTCGATCGACTTTCAGTTACTGCGGCCCCTCCCAACGGGTCGCCCAACACCAGCGCCTCGGTCTTCTCCAGACTGGGCCAAAACTCCTGCGGGCCCACAATGAAGCTTGCGGTCCCAGAAAGGGTTATTCCAAAAAGAGCAGCCAAACCTGCTTCTGAAGTCGTCAAGACGGCTTCTCCTGCTAAGAGATCGGTCTTTACAAGACTGACCGTCCCAACTCCCACTCCTGCTCCTGCTGCTCAAAAGACATCAGTCTTCAATAGGCCGACGCCGGCAACAGCCCCACACCTGAACAGGGGGCAAGAAGAAGCTGTTTCTGTCTCTAAATCAATACCGACAACTCGTCACGCCCGACGACGCCACTGGCGCCGGGTAAGGAAGACTGGGGGCAACTCCCCCTCTGGGATGACTCCGCCAGCTCCAACGGTGGAAGTTAACGCTGCTGTTCCAACCGGGAACAGCTTCAAGCTACTGAACAGAGTGCGCAGAAACTCGCCAACTGCGGTGCTTAAAAGATCTCCTCCATCAGTAAAGACTACCGTGGAAGCAGAAAACCCGGAGCAACCTCCTCAATCGCTGTCCTCCAGGATTTACAAGACATGGCGACGAGTCCGAGAATCTGTGATTGACCCTAAGTTCTCTCGCCAACACAAAAAGTTGAAAGGTCGGCAAGAAGAAAATCCCCCGGTCAAGTAACGAAAGGCGACGATCGCTTAGGTGCCCAAAGCAACGGCCCCCTCAACTTCTACGGCCCATAAGAGAAGAAGGCCAGAAAAAGTCCCTACACTTATGGCGAATATCAAAGGTGGTGAACCCAAACGCCCTAAGTGTCACGACCCAAATATTTCGACTCGTGACCGGCACTTAACCACGTTACGTCTACAGGCGTAACGCGACTAAGTAAGCCGAACCCAGAAATCAAAACCATTTAAAAATAGTGAGTGTTGAAAACATTTAGTTAAAGCATTTAGAAAACCTTAAATAATTCAATAAGTTCTTTTAAAGTTACTTAATCATTTAAATAATTTTGGCAGCATTTCCTTTGTTAAAGTAGCCCCGAGACCGGGTATAAAAGAGGATATGAGTGAAAATGGGATATAATGAACAAACGTTCCCAAACGGGAGCAATCACGCCCAACGGCGGAAACCATCATCACAAGAGTAATATACGACGCCGTAGCGAAGATTGAGCAATAATTAAACATCACAGAATATAAACTGCATATAAAAACAGTCGGCTCCCACGAGCTCGACACCAGAATACAAAATATACATCATCGTCCTCACACAGTATCTAAGTCCAGTACATAAATGGTAGATGGAGAATACTAGATACAAAAGGAGTACAATAAAAGTAATCAGATACCACAACCCACCTAAAATGCAAAACAGCTCTCACACCAACTGTGGTGGTATCTGTAGCCAAAAGATGCAAAAGGCAGCCTGCCGCGACTACTCTGAAGGGCAATCTGCAAATACTGTGGCACAACGGGGGTGAGTTGCCAACTCGTGAATAGAGATAACATATAAAGGTAATCGCGAGCATGCACGTACTGCGCTACTCTAACAAATGCCAGCAGATGATATCAATGCGTGATAAGCAGTAGATGCAATAGTCATGCAAATGCTCTATCAAGTAAATAACTACAGGATGAGATACATGATAATCAATACTGAGCATGGGATAAATAACATCTACACGAAATATCAACGTGGAAAATAATCGGTGCCCAAACTGCACCCAAATCCCAAATAACTCAGGCGCCGGCACACCCATCGGCCCAAAAATCCTGTAAATCTCTGAAAATCACGAGTGCCCAACATCGGCACTCAAAATTTCATAAAATACTCGTGTCCAGCATCGACACGCAAATCCTCATATATCGGGCTCCGTCAGTCCGGATCAGCCCACGGGCTCCGTCTGCGGTATCGGCCCTCGGCCCCGGCAGTACGGATCATCCCGCATCCATCTCTCGACTCTGGTTAGTATCCTCCGGATAACCGCCAGGTCCAACCAATCACCGGTAGGTACTCGCCACCCTGCCAGGCTCATCGTCTACTCCACGAAAAACATTTCTCGCCCCGGGGAACCATACCGGGTCCACTACGAACCCGCAAACGGATCATCCAACTCCTCGAATCGGGTTTCAAGCACACGTCTCAGCACCGAGAAAACACGTGGTGGACGCACCAAAATATCATATCACGAGGAACCGGGTTTTCAAATAGTGCATCTTTTCTTTAATTAATTCCACGGTCCTCAAAACCAGAAATCACATGGAAATCCAACACCAATGCGTAAATCAAATGCGATATGCTATGCACATCAAGTCATAATGTAGGTACAAGGGAGAACCGTGTTTTAAAATAGTTCTAGTTTTCAAAAGACATCCTGCGGCTCCCAATTTCTACGAAAATCATAACGAATCATATATGAAATGAACTATAGAAATATAATCATGGCAATCCTACAGTGAGCGTGTCATGGCAGTTACTAACGGTGTGTGTGTAACATGCAGATTAGTGCTCGTGCAACATGAACCGTTAGTAATAGTGCGGTGTTCTATCAATTCTAAGTTTACATACATATGGCAGGGAATGCAGTATGCAACAATAGTATACATGACAGTCAATGTAGGTAAATGCAATAAATAACTATAAGGTCCTATCAGCCCTGACGCATAACGCCGTGCGGGCGATATCCCCGTAGATGTTAAATCTACTCACCGAAGTCTAGCGCTAAGTGTAGCCGACGACTTGCTTTCCCTTCTTCGCCGCGTCCGTCTCACTTGCCTGCGAACCTAGAATCACACAATATATATCATACATAAGCTCAAATCCACAAAAACGTGATATTAGGGTTAACCTAGAGACCCGTGTCGCAAACCAATCGCGCGTGTGCGCGATACGCTAAAACGTGTGATTACGCGTCTGAAACTACCCCGACGCGTCGCGATACGCAGAAACCCCAAACCCACACGCGTATCACGCGTGTCGTGAAGGTTTAAAAAATACGAGAAATAGGTATATAGTTCCATATTTTCCTACAGCAAGAATCAAATAAAATTATACATGCCAGGAGTCTAAGGGTTGTAGCAGACACCTATAGGACCAAAGCCCAACCCAAACCCTCCCCATCTGGCCGCAATTTGCGGCCAGATCGAATATTCCGGCGGCCTGAAGGAGTCCTAAGGGGGTCGGGTTCTACCAGAGGAATCAGCACCTAACCAACATACTGCAGTCTTCTCAAAATTATTCTGAACTCATCGGGTCGATAGCAGTTTACAGAAACACAAAATTGCTATAAAACGACGAATCTGCTTCAAAAAGAGATCTGGTGGTATTTTAGTGCAATGGGGGTTAAGCTAGGTTAATATGGCCCTAACAACACTCCAGCAACTTACTAACACCAAAACACACTTCACTTGGTCAAGGTTCCCACTAATCACCATATATCGCACTAAAACGCACCAAAAAACACTAACCGAAGCAAAACTACACTAAACAAGTAAACTAGAGAGTAAGTTCAGGAATATACCCCACACTCGACCCTAGGGAGCTGGAGGAAGAAGAAGAAGTGAAGGGAAGGAGCTGCAGCTGGAGTTATGGCTGTTGCTGCTACAAACTGCTGCTACTGCTGCTCACTGGTGCTGTTGCTGCTGTTGGGATGCTTGTTGCTGCTGCTGTGATGCCTGCTGCTACTGTTGGGGATGCTGGCTGCTGCTGCTGCTGGGAAGGTAAGTGTGTGTGTGTGTGTGAGTGAGGTTGAGAGAAAAGAACAAAAGAATAAGAGGAATCATAACCCCAAATTGTCAACCCCTCCACTCTCTCTCTTCATTAAATGCAAGCGTGGCTTTTGCCATGATGCATTCTCTCTCTCCCATTCTCACCAAGTCAACACTAAAAAGAGAATTCAAATTAAAGCAACCATTAAATCACTAATTAAACTTAATTAAAACCCAAAAGACTTAATTCCCATGATTAAACCCATCATGGTTGCTAATCATAGTATTAACTCATTTTAAAACCCTAGTTTACATGCACATGTGTGTGCAAGCCTAGGAAAATTTTAGAAAAATATTTATTAAATTGGGAAAAATATTCGAAACTCAATTTGGTAAACTTTTTATTAAAAACCCTTTATTTAAATATAAATAGCCACTAAACACATCCTAAGGTGTTACACTAAGTCTGGGGGCATGGTAATTCATACCGTCTACATGGCGTCTGGTAAAGAGGACAGCCGCATATCAACAGGTCATAGACCGCTCACGCGATCGGTGACCAAAGCACAGGTGCAGCAGCAGAAGCTCTAAGAGATGATGAATGCGATGGCCGCACTTACTGGGCCAAAAGAAAGCCCTGAGACGTCTTCAGATAAACGCCGGGAGCAAGAAACCGACGCCGAATTCCTTCGACGAGTATTGGAGAAGAAGGATAAAGAGGCTGCTGAACAAGCAGCCAACATAAAGCGTATGGGCCTCCTGTTCCAAGACATGGTAGGGATGATGATCCAGCAAGATCCTCCGGCCGAAGATCCCCCGATCGTCCTTGAAGACGATAGGGGAGAAACGTCGAATCCTCCACCAGTTTTATCAACAGCTAAGGAGGATACAATCTCCAAAGCTGATTTGGACGAGTACATAGCCCAACAAATACGGGTTCATCATGCGACTGAAGCAGCCGGCCAGGTCGTAAAAATAGGACGGCCATATCCGAGTTGGTACGACCAGATCAAGTACCCGCCGGGCTACACAATTCCCAAGTTCCATGTCTACAAGGGGACGGGCAATCCTCACCAGCATGTTGCCTAGTTCAGGGCACTCTGCGGTAACATCGGCGGTGATGACAAGCTGTTGCTTCGCCAGTTCGTTGGAAGCTTATCAGATACAGCGTTCGAGTGGTATTTTGAGCTCCCGAACGACTCTATCAAAACATTCGCGGAGATGGAGCTGCTGTTTACCCAGCGTTTTGCAAGCGCCAGTGAACGCACCCCGATGACGGCACTGATTAACGCCAGGGTGAAGCCAGGCAAGACATGGGTTCAATATGCTAGACTGTGGAGAAACCTATGGTCAAAGTGCGAGCAGCGCATTGAAGAAGCTCCCGCGGTGGGTATGTTTGTGGGAACCCTTGATCCGCAAGCAACCATCTCGTAATTTATGATGTTTTTCAAGCCAACTACCTTCCAGGCCTTGATTGACAAGCTAGCGCAAATGGATCAGATGGGCCATAAACCCCCTCTTCCAAAGCCGGACTCCCGAAATGACAAGGGGAAGGGAAAAGCGATCGTTGTCGCTAATGCTCAACAACAACCGAGCAACTCGAAGCCGGTTGTTCGTCAAAATAATATGCGCCCGTACGTAACCCTTGAGGAGAGGCTAGGACGTCCTTACTCATTTCCCTAAGATAAAAAGAGAAGGTTATTCGAGCTGGTGTTGCGCAACCGACTCATAAATCTGCCGGATCCAAAACGTCCGTCACAGCCAAATGATGTCAATGAGCCCAACTACTGTCCTTATCATCGAGTACTGGGTCATCCGATCGAAGATTGCTACGTCTTCAAAAATTGGCTTGAAGACCAGTACCAACAGGGCAAGTTCGCGTTATCTGACAAATGGAAGGTGAATCCCCCGCAGCCCCACACCTCTAAGAGGATGAATACGCCGGGGGCAACATGCTCTGTCATTGAAGAAGCTCCTTGGGTGGTTGTATTATCAGCCAAGACAAAGAGGATGCTAAACAATCTTCAAACATGCCCAGCGATTAGATGGAAGAACCCATTTGAACCTCAAATCATTGAAGGAATGTTGAAGCCGCGTCCAACGCAAAGGATCAATGGAGGTGGCCCAAGTATTCACAACCAGCCGTCGAAATCTTCAAAGAAGAAGAAAAAGAAATCAAAGAAGCCCGTGAAGCCTGGCGACAAGCGCACGGACTTGCAAAAACAAATTGACGCGTTGGAGGAATACAACCAGAAGGCAGACTCCCATTATATTCCAAGAGTTCCTCAATCACGTCTTTCAAGAGGAAGATGAGGGAGAAAGTTCATCTGATGAATCTGAAGAATACGTGGCGAGCTGTCATGTGATTTCCCACTCATTCATGGACGATAAGGAGACTCCTTGTACTGAAACGCTGGGGGCAGATCCTGAACCAAAAATTCTGGGGCCATTGGATGAAGTAATTGACTCATTCCTCAATGAAGCTCTCTTAAAAAGTAAAGCTGATCGGGAACGCGAGGTGGTCATATTTGAAAGGGCCAAGCGCCAGCGAATTGATGAAAGAGCTGAGACGCTCCCGCTGGAGCAAAGTACATCCACTACTGACAAAAGCAAATTCAAGATGAGGAAAATATTTGCTAAGGCTATATCAATGGGCATGAAGCTACCCTCCTCCGAAGGAAACATTACTGGTGAAATGGAAATGCACCCCTCCTATTGCCTATATCATCAGAAGATTTCGCACCCCACTGAAGAGTGCAAAGCTTTCGATAGATGGTGACAAGGATATGTTGCTCATCGACAACATTTTAAGTGGGAGAAGCGCAAAACTCGTCGGGAGCGGAAAAATATGACCGAAGGGTTTAACAGAACTACCGGTGATTGTCGCATGGTTAACGCCGGGGGATCACAGGTGCCTACATTCGAGAGCGATTCTGATGAGGAGCCGGAGCTTGGTCCTCTCTTTAAAGAGTCCACTTCGGGAAAAGAAGAAGAGCCAAAGGTCTGTGAAAATATCCGGCTACGTAATCGTACGCTTCCCGAAAAGAATCTCGGGCCCTCAAATAAAAAAGATAAAGGGAAAGAAAAGGTCTCTGAAGATATCGTCTTAGATGACCAAGTTGTGGAGGAGCTAAGTGCCAGAGACCCGCCGAAGAGAAATAAGGTGGATTACAATGTCTTAGCGCACCTGAGGAAGCTACCCTCACAGCTCAGCATTCTTGACGCCCTTTTGTTGTCAAAGGAGGTGAGAGATTCGTTAATCAAGGCACTGCAGGATCCGGAGCAATTCCAAGCTTTCCTGACCGAGGAAAAGATGAAAGATGAATTGGAGGAAGTGCACACGGCCGATGTCGCTTTTGGTGATGAAGACCTTCTCCTTGGGACGTGCGAACACAATCGCCCCCTTTATGTCTCAGGATACTGTCACGATTTAAAAATAGGCAAAATCCTGATCGACAATGGATCCTCCGTTAACCTCCTCAATGTGCGGGTGTTAAAAGAAATCTGCATGAGCGTCCAGCACCTTGCTCGGGACAAGATCACTATCTCCGGGTTCGACTCCGAGTCATCAAGAACTCTTGGGTCTGTGATACTGATGCTACGCTTCGGGCTACTCATCACGGACATTAAGTTCCACGTCATAGACGCCAAGACATGCTACAACGCTCTGCTCGGCCGACCGTGGTTACACGAGTACAACATCATCCCTTCTACACAACATCAGTGTATGAAGTATTCTAAGGATGGTCTCAAGTATACCGTGGCGGGAGAACTAAACCCGTTCTCTGTGAATGAGGTCCGCAAATATGAAGATGCCAAATACTTCTTACTGGATTTCGAAGACACGGAGAGGTGTCACAAGCCGAAGAACAAAGCTAATGCCACCATCCCTGTCTTCGGCAGTGATACTGAAGAAGAGGAGGAAATAGTTTATTCGGGTCCACCCCAACACAACAAGCCAGGACCATCCGCTCATATGTTGATCTTTGGTAGTGACTCAGAAGATGAGGTCCATGCTATATTCTCTGCTCGGCCTTCAATACGAATGTCCGCTAACGAGGAACAAAGTTTACAAGTCGCCATGGTGCCGCTTAAACACCGTAAAGAACTGGATTCACTTGATATTTACAATGTAGAAGAGCTGCGGAGGTTCTATATCCCTCCCAGGCGAGAAGGCGAAAAAGCAATTCTATTCTACCGCTCTAAAGAAACTTGAGTGGAGAAAGAAATCTGGCATGGCGCGGATCCTACGCTTGACAGGCTTCAGCCCATCCATCTCCCCAGATATTATACAGAAGGCCTGAAGAAGTTGCTGAAACGCCAAGGGATATCCTTCAAGCAGACCGTTCGAAAAGCCAAGTTTTATGACAAAGTCTGGAACGTTCCCGGGACTCAACGCAAACTGCCTAATGGGAGAATGGAAATAAAAGGGCTTGGATACATCCGGTTAAAGAAACGAGAGTTACTACACGGCTGTTACGTGTGTATGACTTCGATGAAGAAGCGGATGCTCAATGGGAAGACGCTAATCCTGAACCAGTAAAAGTTCCAGATGCAAAAGTGCCCAGTCCGTCGTTCGAAGAACAAATGGACAAGCTTATAAGGGAAGCTGGTCAAAAAGTCCGAGACGACCATAACCGCGAAATGGCCATCTACGAGAAAGCTAAAATACAACGCCTCCTCCAACAGGCCGTGAAAGATGAAAATGCCGCTCCTTGTCAACCTGTTATAAAGAAGGCTCGACGCAGAAGCAGAAGCAAGTCGAAACGCGAAAAAGGTGCTCAACAGTAACGAAGCGGGGCTAAGAGGCCACGCAAGCGGGAGACTAGAGGTTCCGATCTATCCCTCATGAGAAAAATGGGTCGGGCATACTCTTTTCCTCGGGACAAGACGAAGAAAATACTTGACCTCGCCCTAAAACATCAAATGCTTACACTGCCGGAGTCTAAACACCCTGAACAAGCAGGCGAGGTCTCACACCCAGACTATTGCTTTTATCACCGAGTGGTAGGGCATCCTCTCGAATACTGCTTCACCTTTAAGAATTGGGTCGAAGATCAGTATCAGCTTGGCAAGTTCACTCTGTCCGACAACTGGAGGGTAGCGCCACCACAGAAGCACGAACCTAAGGCTATGGAAGAAGAACCAGTTCCACATTGGGATTGGAAGCGAATTCGTACTTGTCACATGATAACAATATCAAAAGAAGAGCCCGAGAATATGGATGACTTTCCCTGGTGCTTTGAAAGTAGCAACGATGAGGTGATCTCAGAGTTTCCACCAGCACCGAAAGAGCTGGAAGATGGAATCCATACCACGGCGGATAACCTCAAGAAAATTGAGTTGGGGACGGCGAATGACCCGCGACCGACATTCATTAGTGAGCTGCTGTCTGAAGAGAAGGTGTCTTCGTTAAGAGACCTGCTTATGCAGCATAAAGATTGCTTCGCATGGAACTATTCCGAGATGCCGGGACTAGATCCAGAAATTGATGTGCACAAATTGGCAATATCCCCGGACGTCAAGCCGGTTAAACAGGCGCCGAGAAGAATGCGGCTCGAGCTTGAGATGAGCATCAACGCCGAGGTCAAGAAGTTGATCGACTCTGGCTTTATTCAAGAGGTCCAATATCCTGAATGGATCGCCAACATCGTCCCGGTGATGAAGAAAAATGGGACAGTGCGCATATGCGTAGACTTCCGGGATCTCAATAAAGCTTGCCCGAAGGACGATTTCCCGGTGCCAGTCACCGAACTGATGATAGACAATACATCCACTCATGAGGTTTTCTCCTTCATGGACGGCTCATCAGGGTATAATCAGATAAAGATGCACCCCGAAGACCAGAAGCACACCGCTTTTCGGACTCTTTTGGGAATATTCTGTTATAAAGTAATGCCCTTCGGTTTAAAGAACGCCGGTGCCACCTATTAGAAGACCATAACGAAGATCTTCGACGACCTCATACACGTAATCGTCGAATGCTATATCGACGATCTCGTGGTTAAAAGCAAATCGTACGAAGAACATCTCGAGCATCTGAAGACCGTATTTCAACGCCTTCGACAATACAACTTGAAGATGAACCCTCTCAAGTGTTCATTCGGAGTTTCCTCAGGCAAATTCCTGGGATTCATCGTCCGACACCGAGGTATCGAAAAAGATCCGTCAAAGATCAAGGCGATCATGGAAATGCCTCCGCCAAAGACTCTCAAACAGCTGCGGTCTCTCCAAGGGAAGCTCGCGTATATACGACGATTTATAGCCAACCTTTCAGGCAAGTGCCGTCCTTACAGCCACCTGATGAAGAAGGGAACCCCGTTCGTCTGGGACCAAAAATGCCAAGACGCGCTAGACGAGATCAAGCAATCCCTGCAGAACCCGCCGGTATTGGCTGCTCCGGTCAAAGGAAAACCTCTCATTCTCTATACAACCGCCCTAGAAGGTTCCTTAGGCGCATTATGGGCACAAGAAAACGATCAAGGGAAGGAGAGAGCTCTTTATTACTTAAGTCGAGTTCTACTGGGGGCAGAAAGCAACTACTCCTCCATTGAAAAACACTGCCTGGCGTTGATCTTCGTGATAACAAAGCTCAGGCACTATGCGTTGGCGCATGAGGTCCGTCTCATTTCAAAGGTGGACCCCCTTAAATATTTGATGTCGAAGGCCATATTGACGGGACGACTCGCTAAATGGGCCCTGCTCTTGATGGAATTCTCGATAACATATCAACCTCTCAAGGCAGTCAAAGGCCAGGCCATCGCCGACTTCCTCGCTGAGCATCCGATACCCGCTGATTCTCCTCTGAATTGCGATCTTCCAGACGAACATGCGTTTGATGCGATAGACGGTGATAATACCCGATGGGAGCTCTATTTCGATGGAGCATCTTCCGTAAAGAAGCGCAAACAAAGTACCCCTATAATCAAATCGGGGGTAGGACTCATCTTCGTAACTCCACAAGGAGGGATAATGCGCTTTGCTTTCTCCTTAACAGAACCGAGGATAAACAACGAAGCCGAATACGAAGCCTTGATAGCAGGCCTCGAGATCGCCATCGACATGGGAATTGAAAACCTCCTCATATATGGAGACTCCCAGCTGGTCATCAGTCAAGTAAATGGCGACTACCAAATGTGCAAACCAGAGTTAGTGAAGTACGGTGAAAAGGTGCAACAACTGTTGACCCAAATCCCTTCTTACACTTTGGAAAACATACCGCGTGCGGAAAACAGCAAAGCGGACGCATTTGCCAAGCTCGCTAAAGAACTGGCCGATGAGAACCTCGATGACGTCAGAATTGTGGTACAAAGCCGTCGGGTACTTGCCCCAGCAGAAATATCTTCGGAATCATCTGAAGAAAAGGGAATGACTGAGCAAACGGCTATGCAAATAAAAGACCGGGAAAAGGCTGAGGATTGGAGGGAAGTCTTCATAGACTACTTTAAGTCCCATCGAATGCCCGAAGATGCGTCCTCGAGACATCAGCTTATGAAACGAGCTCTGTCTTTCGCCTTCATCAATGATACTCTGTACAAGAGGTCGTTTGATTCTCTGTGGTTGAGATGTCTAGGACATGACGAAGTGAAAAGATTCGTTCAGGAAGTTCATGACGGACTCTGCGGTTCTCACCAAGCAGGCCCAAAGATGAAGTTGAAGATCAAACGGGTGGGCTACTACTGGCCCACGATGATTCAAGACTGCCTTGAGTATGCGAAACAGTGCCACTCATGACAAATTCATGGGAACTTCATCTACCAGCATCCAAATCCACTTCATCCAACGGTGGCTAGCTGGCCGTTCGAAATGTGGGGAACTGACATAGTCGGCCCCATCGATCCAGCATCGTCCAGGGGACATCATTTCATCCTGGCGATGACTGACTACTTCTCCAAATGGGCAGAGGCAGTACCACTGAGGGAAGTGAAGACGGAGAATATCCTCCACTTCTTCAAGACACACGTCATATATCGGTTTGGAACTCCGCGACGGATCATCTCCGATAACGGGCCAGCTTATAGAAGCCACAAAATCAGTCGCTTCGCACAACAGCATAATATAGATTGGAGATATTCCTCAGTTTATAATCCACGAGCTAACGGTCTAGCTGAAGCCTTCAACAAGACCTTGACAAAGATCATGAAGAAAACGGTGTCCCGAAATAAGAAGGACTGGCACGAGAGACTGCAAGAACCTCTCTGGGCGTATCGAACTATGTTCAAGACAGCCACAAACACAACGCCATATGCGTTGGTATTCGGTACAGAAGCAGTACTCCCCCTCGAGATAGAGTTACCCTCTCTACGAGTGGCAGTCCATTACGAGCTGACAGACGAGGAAAATGCTCACCTTCGGCTTGAGGAACTTGATGCCCTTGATGAAACCCGGCTCATAGCGCAACAAAATCTGGAAGCCTATAAAGCAAAGATGACGCGCTCATATGAAAGATTGACCCGGCCGAGGACATTCCGCCAAGGCGAACTCGTGCTAGTGGTCAAAAGGCCTATGATCCCCAATCGCGCCAAGCGGGGAAAGTCTGAGCCGAACTATGAAGGCCCGTACATCATAGACAAGGTCTACCAGGGTGGAGCCTATCTACTTATGGATATGCATGGTGAAAGGCCTTACAGCCAATAAATGGTCGATTCCTGAAGAAATACTACGCTTAGCGAGTTACTGCCTAGGTCAATGATAGATGACGAAGACTATGTCTGCTCGCTATCTTCCTAAGCTCAAACTTTATAAGCAGTAGCCAGCCGTTTCCTGGACGGACCGAAACGTCCTTAAACTAATGGCGGACCGAAATGTCCTTAAACTAATGAAGGACCGAAACGTCTTTAAACTACTACCGCAGCATCCTTAAGCTGACGAGATGAATACAAAAAAAAGAGAAAAGAAAAAGAAAATTAAAAAAATTGAATGATAAAAACGGTATGTCCATAAGCAAAAAGGGCACGGATGAAAACCCGAAAGGGCTCCGTGAGTAAAAACAGCAGGGCTACCGGCGAGTGTTCGTGAAAACCCGAAAGGGCGCGACCTCGTAAAAAAAAAGTAAATAATAAAAAAAAAAGGGGTATGTCCATAAGCAAAAAGGGCACGGATGAAAACCCGAAAGGGCTCCGTGAGTAAAAACAGCAGGACTACCGGCGAGCATTTGTGAAAACCCGAAAGGGCGCAACCTCGTTAAAGGACACTTACAAGATCCTCTCGACCTTGTAAAGAGAAACCACCCGCGTGAGATCCTTACCACTCACAAGGGAGCAACACACTTAGGGATCCTCACGATTCCTAGGGAGAAAATACACTTGCGAGATCCTCACGACTCGTAAGGAGAACTCTCTTGTGGGACCCTCACGGCTCATAAGATTGGAAAGTCTTAAGTTACAGAGATCTAAACCTGTGCTTAAGCAAACCCCCACAACCTTCAATTTTGCCCTACAAGTGGCTCAATACTGACCCTTGTATACAATCCACGGGCGCGAATAAACATTTTCCCAACCAAGTCCCATCCATGACTGGGGATATATGCGCATGATGAACAACCCTTATAAGTCCTTTCGAATTACAAGGAGAAAACCCTCTTGTAGGATCCTTACGACTTACAGAGGAACATACACTTAGGAATCCTCACGATTCCTAAGGAGAAAATACACCTACAAGATCCTCACGACTTGTAGGAAGAAATACCTTTGTGAGACCCTTACAGCTCATGAAGTTAAAAGCCTTAGTCGACAGGACCTTAACTCTGTTCGCTAAGCCACCTTTGTTCAATATCGACGGAGGCAAATGATGATTCGCTCCTGGCAATATCCCAGTTGTAGCGGTGCTGATGCCGAAATCGATGTCTAATTTCAGGTTTACGGTGAAAAGCCGGTAACACTAGTAAAATAGGGGGTTGCCCCTACGGATGGGATTATCCGTTGGGGCAGATTTTACTTGGCCCTACGGATTAATCCGTAGGTCTAAAGGGTTGCCCCTACGGGCACTGACTTTCAAGAATAAAAAATTTAATTCTTAATTTGGTGTTTGCCCCTACGGTGGCGCAAACAAAGGACCTACGGACATATCCGTAGGGGCAAGTAAATATCAATTTAAAACAAATCCAGATCGAAAAGCCTACGCTCATTTTCTCTCTCTCCCTCAAACGCGCGCGAAAAACCCTAAATCGCCACCGTCGCGTCGCCACCGTCGCCGGCCGTCGTCGCCACCGTCGTCGCCACCGCCGATTTCGTCGCCATCCTCGTCGCCACCGCCAGTTTCGTCGCCACCGTCGTCGCCACCGCCGGTTTCTTCGCCAATTCGACGCCGTCGTCGCCACCGCCCGTTCAGGTATAAATCTCGAGGTAAATTAAAGCATTTTTGGATTATTCATGGCTGGGTCTGGGTTGCGCGCGCGAGAGTTGGGTTTGGGCAGGGGCGCGGTGGCGGTCGGGGTCGGGGTCGGGGTCGGGGTCGGGGTAGGGTTAGGGTTAGGGTTGGGGTTCGGCTGCTGCTGTGGTGGGGCTGGGGTTAGGGTTACGGTGGGGCTGGGGTTAGGGTTACTGTGGGGCTGGGGTAGGGTTACGATGGGCTGGGGTTAGGGTTGGGGCTAGGGTTAGGGTTACTGTGGGGCTGGGGTAGGGTTACGGTGGGCTGGGGTTAGGGTTGGGGCTAGGGTTAGGGTTACTGTGGGGCTGGGGTTAGGGTTATGAGAGGCATGTCAGCATATTTATGTGTAATAATTGAGAGGATCAAGCTAAGTTCTATGCAAGCAGTCCCTCAGAATACATAGAAAGCTAGCCTTACATTTTAAATTAACATATTCCATAGTTGTCTTAATCGTAAGGCAGATACCCATATTGTGTAAGAGCTGACATTAATACAACCATAGGGAGCTGACTGATTACATCTCATGTGGCATTAAAATCTATAAATGGACATACGAGATAATGCAAAGAAAGAGCAATAGATCAAGACTCAATCAACTTTCCTATGCTTTATGATTTCAGCGGATAGCTCAACTTTAGTTTCAACTTTATATTCTTATTTTTCTCTCTTTTTTCTTTAGTGCTTCTTCCTCCATTTCTTTGAAGAGTCTCTCACAACGAAATACACTCCATTTTTTCTTAATGGGATAGAATCCTACCCCCGACAGCCGGAACACATACATACAAACGCATAATTAGAGAGCGACTCGAGATGTTCGGGTTAAAACCAATATATGATACTCGATGATGATATGAAACTTTCATATTCCCATCGATACCCGTATATGAAACTAAAACGCCACTTAGTCCCCGTCTATCGGTTAACATACGTGCGATGCTCGTCGTGACCTAGAACTATACGAAGGTTGTTAAATATCGGACAGTATAGCTCGATACTAACAACCGTCGTATAGTCTGCGCGACAAGAAAATTCAATCGTATGGTAACCCATAGATTTGTCCCGTGTGGACAAGTTAAGAATGTATAAAGCAAACGCCTTCATGCACTTGTGTTTTCATCCGTTTCGAGATATTTCGTCGGTACCTTTCCGCTGGTTCTCCGTGTACAAAGATAGATTAGATGTTCATTTCAACGTTGTTTCACAGCTTTGAAATGATTATCTATTCTATTACAGTGTACTCGGAGAACAGCGGGGAGGTGCTGCCGAAATTTACTCGAAACGGTTGAAAGCACAAGTGATGGGCGTTCGCTCTATACATTCTTAATGGGATAGAAGCCTACCCCCGACAGCCGGAACACATACATACAAACGCATAATCAGAGAGCGACTCGAGATGTTCGGGTTAAAACCAATATATGATAATATGAAACCTTCATATTCCCATCGATACCCGTATATGAAACTAATTAAAAGCGCCACTTAGTCCCCGTCTATCGGTCAACATAACGTGCGATAATTTATTCTTTTCAACGACAAACGCACACACAAAGCATCTACATGGATTTTCTCCTTTGTCAGTAACTATCCCGTTCTTATATTTCTCAATATAGTCAGCATAACCTACAATTTATATGTTATTCAGTCTAACATGGCCTATGAGTACATCAGAGTTAAGGACTGGATGTATGTGGATTGGAAACAACGTATGCAACCTACGTTTGTCGCAGGGGTTGCTGCTTTCCTTGAATTTGCACGAGCACATAATAAGATCATATTAGAGAAGATTCTCTGTCCGTGCGATAGATGTGGCAATAAGTACTGGCAGAAGGTAGAATTGGCAGAGCTTCATATTGTAAAACATGGGTTTACTAGACTTTATTCAATTTGGAAATATCACGGGGAAGGAGAAGAATGCAGTACTGCGGTAGAAGAAGGAGAACACGATAATGCGGCAGGAGAAGAAGAAGAATTCGGTAATACGGCAGGATACGGAAATTTATTTCCATCAGAAGAAATGGAGGATATGGTAGAGGCTGCCCTAGGTGAATCTATTCGTACCGAAGATGACATTCCTTCCGGTCAAGGACCGCGTGCGGATAAATATGAAAATTTCATGAATGATGCTAGGAAACCAGTTTATGAGAATGCGAAGTATTCCACCCTCTCATGGTTCGTCCAACTTTTCCAAATTAAGTGCCTAAATGGATGGAGCAACAAGTCATTCACAATGCTTCTTTCGTTCTTGAAAGATTCTATGCCTCCGGGAAATAATGTGCCCGAAAGCTGGTACGAAGCCCAGAAAATGATGTCTGATTTGGGTCTAAAGTGCGAGAAGATTCAAGCATGTCCTAAAAATTGCGTGTTGTACCGGAAAGAGAATTCAGATTTGAAAGAGTGTCCAACATGCGGAGAGGCCAGGTATAAGCCGAAAGATTCTGATAAGAAGCCTGATATACCTGTGAAGATAGCACGATATTTTCCCATAACACAGAGGCTACAGAGGCTATTCAGGTGCAAGAAAACAGCCGAGGCAATGATTTGGCATCATCGTGCTCCTCCAAGCGAAAATGGAAAAATGAGCCATCCAAGAGATTCACCGGCATGGAAGGATTTCGATAGGAGGCACACAATATTCAGTAGCGATCCCCGCAATGTCCGGCTCGGACTGGCTGCCGATGGCTTCTGCCCATTCAACTATATGGCTGGAAGTCACAGTACATGGCCCGTTGTAATGATAATTTATAATCTGTCGCCTTGGTTGGCTATGGACCAATCATACTTTATGATGCCTCTTCTTATCGACGGACCAAACTCACCGGGGAACAATATCGACGTCTATCTCCGACCTCTGATTGAGGAGCTGAAAACTTTGTTTATTGATGGTGTAGAGACATATGATTCAAACACAAATACAACCTTCATACTGCGTGCGGCTTTAATGTGGACAATTAATGACTTTCCTGCATATGGAATGCTTTCAGGTTGGTCCGTACATGGTCACAAAGCATGTCCTCATTGCCATGAACACACAACATCAAAATTTTTGAATTTTAGCAGGAAGGTTTGTTATTGCGGCCATCGACGTTTTCTGCCTCCAGACCACCCCTACAGGTTAGACACGGTTCACTTTGATGGTCATCAGGAGCTTCTTGGGCCTCCATCCCCATTGTCCGGAGAGGACGTGACTGCTAAATGGGATGGTTACAATAACGTGACCTTCGGGATGGATCCGACGAGACAGGTCAAACCACAATATTGGAACAAGTTAAGCATTTTCTTCGAGCTTCCGTACTGGTCTACAAATTCAGTGCGTCATTGTCTGGACGTCATGCATATAGAGAAGGGAGTATCAGAGCACATACTTAACTTGCTTCTGTGTAAAGACGGGAAATCGAAAGACAACATGAATGCCCGGATGGATCTACAAGAGTGGGGAATAAGAAGTGAACTGCACCCTAAACCGGTAGCGGGTAAACCGGGCAAGTTTGTACTTCCCAATGCCGCTTATCATATGTCACAACCGGAGAAGAAAAGATTCCTGCAGGTGTTGCATGATTTGAAAGTCCCCACAGGTTTCTCAGGATCATTCAGCAAGAAAATAAAAATTGTGAAGGGCAAGATCGATGGGCTGAAAAGTCATGACCACCATGTTATCGTGGAGCACCTTCTTCCATTAGCCCTCAGGACTTCTCTCCCCGACTCGGTTGGTCTAGTAATCAACGACCTATGTTGTTTTTTCAGGGAGTTGTGTGCTAAAACGCTGGAGGTTGCGACGCTGGATAAACTACAAAATTCTATTGCGTTGATACTTTGCAAGTTTGAGCGTATTTTCCCACCGTCATTCTTCGATATCATAATACACTTGACGGTTCATCTTGCAACTGAGGCGAAGTTAGCCGGACCGGTACAATATCGATGGATGTATCCCGTCGAGAGGTACGTGTAATTTTTCGTTTCGCGCAATTTATAAATTTATTTTTGTCATGTATGCCCGTGTTTATTTATTCAACATATTCTCATTAGGTACCTTTACACTCTTAAGAAGTATATACGCAATAAAAATCGACCAGAGGGTTCTATCATGCAAGGTTATCTTCTTGATGAAGCAACCACATTTTGCTCCCGCTATCTGGACGAGAACATTGAGACAAGGCTTAACCGACCTCGAAGAATTCAAGACGGGCCATATGGTAAAGCCGAGTATAAGAGGGTAGACACTATGTTTATCAACAAGATATACCGGTTTATCTTGCTTAATTGCGAATGTCTTGAACAAATTAGAGAGTAAGTTCTTTTGGATTAATTGTTATATCTGTGTTTGTGTGTGTATGAAATGACATAATATTAATGTCACAATTATTTGTCGAAAACAGAACTCATTTTAACGAGGTACGTGAGGGGCATCCTGATTGGAACGAAGAGCGTTTGGAAAAATACCATCAGGATAATTTTTGTGATTGGGTCACAGAGCATGTAAGTTATTCGAATTACATTTTATTGCTATCAGTTTTAATCTAAACTTGTATCGTTATGTATTTATCGTAAAATTTGTTTTGTTAGATCCACGATCCGAACTTGTCTGCATCATTTGAGAGTGATTCAAGATGTTTAGCTCAATTTCCTAGTATGGAGGTTGCACATTACAAAGGATTTGGTGTCCTTGGATACAAATTCGAAATTAAGGACATAGAAACATCTAGAATCACTCAGAATAGTGGTATTGCGACGGTAGGATCGGACGGTGTGATTTACTATGGGTACTTAAATTGTATACTCGGCATCCACTATCCCGGACGATCAGAACCCTTTTATATATTCCACTGTACTTGGTACGATCCGCGAACCGATACAGACAGGTGGAGAAGCAGTCTTGGGACTTGGAAAGATGAATATGGATTGACCAGTGTGAACACACTTCGATTTTACGGTCAAGACGATCCGTTCATCTTTCCGAACCAAGCGTTCCAAGTATACTACTCACAGTGTTTGAAGCATCCGGGGTGGAGTGTTGTATGCCGATGGAAACCTAGAGATGTCTACGATGTCCCAGAATACGAGGACAGCGATGAGGACGAAGAAGAGAGAAGACTTAAAGTGCTCCGACCGTTTGTTTCGAAGGACGGGTTGTCTTCGACCGATCATGAAGTTACGTGGGTTAGAAATGACATCGACGATGAAATCCAAGTAGATATGTATGATGCGCCCACGAAACGAAAAAGGTTATCAGTAATGTTATATTATTACTTCACATTTTACGCTCTAGAGCATATATAGTCAATACTTTTAATGATTGTCTAATGCGTCCACGAACCGTTTATCTAGATTGGATGACGATGTCGGGAGCAGCGAGGGGCGGCAGGAGCTCCAGCCGCGGCAGAGGCAGAGGCAGAGGCAGAGCGGTTCTGCCGCCCGGAGAGCTCCGTAGGGAGCTTCAGAGGGCCGGTCTTGCACCCAGATCGGAGACCCCTTCGGATGCCTCCTTCCGTGTGGATTTTTCCACACCTCCAGGTATACTGCACGCATATCCATTTTCAATTTAATATTACAGATATTCATGCCTGTTTATGTCAAAATTACTTATATTGTCAATGTTTGATTGTCTAGTTGTTGGTCCTGCGTCCACATCTGGGACAGAGGCCACCCCCGCTCCTCCAGGTATGTTTATATATCATATAGTGCATGCATATTGATTTAGAACGTTATATTATTGATCTACACATTCTTTTTGCAATTACTTATCAAATCTATTTTTAATTGTCTAGTTGTTGGTCCTGCGTCCACATCTGGGACAGAGGCCACCCCCGCTCCTCCAGGTATGTTCATATATCATATAGTGTATGTATATTGATTTAGAATGCTATATCATAAATATACACATTCCTTTTGCTCTTACTTAGCAATTTTTATTATTGTCTAGCTGTAGGTGGTGACACCACCGCACCTGCGGGTATGTTTATATGTCCTATAGTTCATGCATATTGATTTAGAACGTTATATTATTGATCTACACATTCTTTTTGCAATTACTTATAAAATCTATTTTTAATTGTCTAATTATAGGTGGTGCGTCCACACCTTCCACAGGGGCCACTCCTGCCGCTTCCGTACCCTCCGCATCGTCTGCAGGTTAGTATGAATAAATTTAAAATATTTATTTATTTTACATATGCTCTATAGAATAAATATGAACTTCATGGAGATTTAGCGTCGATGTTTATTTTATAGTTGGAGGGGATGCGTCCGGGTCCGGGACCCCGGTTGTTCCTCACCGGAGGAACTATCGTCCCGCTCGTGCTGCTGCTCGGGCCCAGGCTCGTGCGTTATTCACCGGAGGTATATATCACACTTGAATTTTTGTTTAACCTTGATTTCTTAATACAACTTTGTATTATTATTGATTGTCTTGATATTTCGTGCAGACGCAGGGCCTCTCCATCCCCAGAGGGGGACTCGAGGCCCGAATCAGTCCCATAGGCTGAGGCCTAATAGAGCTAGGGGGGAGGCAGCATTCCCCCTATTTTTTACCCTTGACTATCGCTATACCGGTCCTCATGCCGAGAGGTTCGGCCGGTATTTGGGGGACGAGAGCCGGATCGTGAAGAACTATCCACTTCACGTTGAGTGGGGCGAGCAGCACCAGCGCTCATTCGCCCTCTTCTTTGAACAGGCTCGGGTATGTATTAATATATATTTTCATTTGATCTATCCAATATATTTATTATTAACACTTGCAATCTAATAACAATGTTTTTTTTTTGTATTTTCAGTTGGATTACGATTTTCAGCCTGTAGCCGACCCTGATCACTCGGGGAGGGTGCTCGACCTTCATGCTCTGTACAATGGCCTGATGAAGAACATGCAGGCCAAGGTCCGATACAACAGGAATGAGCTGAAGGCCGACTGCTACTCCCTATGGATAGCGACCCCCGAGGCAGAGAGAGCGGCCCTCCTATCTACTCCGGCGTTTGCGAGAGTCGACGTAGAGACATGGCCTCTATTGTGCGCTTATTTCGACTCCGAACGCAAACAAGTATGTATTTTAAATTTAATTCATTATTTATGATATAATTTATTTCTTTGTGTTTCTTAATTAGAAAACTAAATGTTAATGCGTTGTGCAGAAACAGGCCGCTCAGAATACGGAGAACAGGAAGTCGGCGAAGAGGGGTCGCCCCACTTACACAGGTGGCTCGAGGAACATTACTCGAGCCATGGAGTTATCGGTAAATTAAGTGTTATTCTCTAATATTCTGCAATATTAAGAGTTATTCTCTAATATTTCTAATATTAAGAGTTACTTTCTAATATTGCAGACATCTCGGACCGTGGCGTCAGGTGGTACACCGAGCGTGCTGTCCGCATATCTTGCCGTCCACGGCACCTCGACAGATCCCGCCACGGGCGAGCTTCGATGTCCCGACGTCGCTACCCAGGAGTACTGCGTAAGTGTTAATATTTTTTCTACCCAAATTTGAAATTTTAGTTTTGGAAGGTTCAAGTTTAAATTTTATACTTATACTTTACTGCTTAATGTGGGTGTAGGAGCGGGTGGTTGAGCAGGCCCAGGCCTCGGGGATCGATTTTACCGGACAGAACGATCCGAGGCTGCTGACCCCAGTTCTGGACGCCGCACACGGAGGGCACCACGGAGGTTGGGAGAGAGGCCGGGGATTGGGCCCTAGCAGGGCCCATATGAGGTTGGACTCCACCCCGGCGGTTACTTCCTCCGTCTCCAGTGGCCGGCATGTCCATCAGGAACTGGATAGCTTGAGGGCCACCGTTCAGGAGTTGAAGGAGATGCTGGTATGTATACTACTTTATAGTAAAATATCATTTCATATTATATACATATCAACACAACCCTTATTAGTACGTAAGTCTGATTAATCATACATACATATGTAATTAAAATAAACAACGCTTTTCCAAACTAGATATCCAAACAGGGTTTCGAAATAACTTAATAATGAAACGAATTCGAATAATACACCGTTCTTAGACGCTTCTTACACACGTTATGTCCAGACGCGACAGGGTAGATCGGCCGAGCCTCCACATGCATCTCCTTCGGCTGCGGCTCCGCAAGCCACTACATCGGCTGCGGTTCCGCAGACAGCTCCTGTAGCTCCACCGCCCACTCAGACTCCCGCAGCCGCGGCTCCGCAAGCGACTACCTCGACGGCGGCTGCGCAGACCACGACGCCAGCTCCACATGCCGCTCAGACTCCTTTATTTGCAGTATTGGATAGTGTATTTACCGAGGAGCAGGCGCGCGTTATTCGAACGTTACTCGGAGGTGGAGCTGGACCGAACTAGGGTAGCTTTTTGGTTCTTATTTTTTGAAACATGTATTTATTTATATCACATTGTACTACATTTTGAAACGATATTGATATTGGTTTGAATTTATATCATATTCATTTTGTGGGTTTCTTTTGTATATTATATATATGCGTGGGATGTGATTATGAATACTGCAATATATGATTTGATTGATGTATATAGTACTGTGCACAGGGCGGAAAAAAATCTAGCAGCCCTTTTTTAAAAAAAAATACAGAAAACATGTACCTACGGATTACACCGTAGGTAAATATATTGGCCCTACGCAGTTATCCGTAGGGGCAAAATATCAGGAAACCTGATATTTTCCCACCTGATATTAGTGTAGGGTGTTGGGGGTGCCCCTACGGATATATACGTAGGGGCCAATACTTATCCCCTACGTATATATCCGTAGGGGCAACATATCAGGTCCCCTGATATTTCCCCCCGATCTCAGTTCATTGTGTTGGGAGAGGACCCTACGGAAACAGCCGTAGGGGCTACTTTATATCCCCTACGGCTTTATCCGTAGGGGACTAAATAGGACCTACGGATATATCCGTAGGTATATACAATATATTAAAAAAAAAAATTAAATATATGATTTTTTTACCCCTACGGGGTACTCCGTAGGGGCTATAGCACCTACTGATTTATCCGTAGGGGACTAATTTTATCCGTAGGGCCAAGTTCAGGACCTCAACTTGCACCTGCGGCCTTTGCACCTACGGGGTGTTTTTTCGCCCCTACGCACTAATCCGTAGGGGCAGTGGTTTTCCCCTACCGACAAATCCGTAGGGGCAACCCTTATTTGTAGTAGTGTAAGCCGCACATGCATACGAAATAGCCGAAATGATAGGGCAACTTGCAATAAAAAGCAGCAAGTAAAAACGTATACATACAAAATAGCCGAAATGATTGGGCAACTCGCAATCAAAAGCAGTGAGTGAAAATAAAAGAAATAGCCGAAATGATTGGGCACCGCGAAAAATAGCCGAAATGATTGGGAAATCGCGACCTTCGCGATATAAAAGCTGAAGTGATAGAGCATCGCGGAAATAAAATAAAAAAAATGATAAAACTTTGGCCCTACAGCTGAGATCACATAGATCCCTGTATACAATCTAAGGGTGCAAACAGAGAGGGAACCATACTTTCCCAACAGGCTCCGCCAGAAAACGAAGCCAAATCTCGACGATTCATCCCAACCCCGAAGAAACCAGTGTCTTCGGCAAATCCTTCAATTCAGGGAAACAAGCGTCCTTGATGAGAGCCTCCTGATTTGCGTCGACTCGCAGAGAAACCAGTGTCTCGGTGGGAAATTCTCGACTCGTTTCAACACCAGGGAAATAAATATCCTTGGCAAATACCTCAATTCAGGGAAACAAACATCCTTGATGAGAGCCTCCTGATTCGCGTCGACTCGCAGAGAAACCAGTATCTCCGTGGGAAATTCTCGATTCGTTTCAACACCAGGGAAACAAATATCCTTGGCAAATACCTCAATTCAGGGAAACAAACATCCTTGATGAGAGCCTCCTGATTCGTGTCGACTCGCAGAGAAACCAGAATCTCTGTGGGAAATTCTCGATTCGTTTCAACACCAGGGAAACAAATATCCTTGGCAAATACCTCAATTCAGGGAAACAAACATCCTTAATGAGAGCCTCCTGATTCGCGTCGACTCGCAGAGAAACCAGTATCTCCGTGGGAAATTCTCGATTCGTTTCAACACCAGGGAAACAAATATCCTTGGCAAATACCTCAATTCAGGGAAACAAGCATCCTTGATGAGAGCCTCCTGATTCGCGTCGACTCGTAGAGAAACCAGTGTCTCCGCGGGAAATTCTCGATTCGTTTCAACACCAGGGAAACAAATATCCTTGGCAAATACCTCAATTCAGGGAAACAAGCGTCCTTGATGAAAGCCTCCTGATTCGCGTCGGCTCGCAGAGAAACCAGTGTCTCCGTGGGAAATTCCTGATTCATCTCAAATTGCAAGATGAAGCCTCTGGCAACAGGGATAAAAAAAAAACTTGTTTCCTGAGAAATGATACCCTGCAAGTCGGTCCAAAACGGTCTCTTGCATACTATTCACGGGTCTCACTCTCCAAAGTCGAATTTCGACAAGGAGGGAAACAACTGCTTACGGGTCCTCTCGACTCGTAAGAGGGGAAAATTCTCTTATAAGATCTTTACGACTTATAAGAGAAAACGCGCTTAGGAATCCTCACGATTCCTAAGAAAAAAACACACCTACGAGATCCTCTCGATCCGTAGGGAGAAAATTCTCTATGAGACCCTCACGGCTCATAGAGTTAAAAAGTCTTAGGCGGCAGATCTGAACCTGCGGCCTAAGCCATCGCTTTCTCTTGAAAAATCTAGACGCTTACTCTATCATCGGTCAAATGTGTTTATCAAAACAGCATGCTGATAATAAGAGAAAGGAAAAAGCAAGGAAATAGTACAAGACATTGCAAAGAAAAATGTGTATCTTTATTGAATGTAATCAAGTACAAGATGAAGCGTACAAAAGAATAAAGAATGGATACATATTATTTAAAAAGAAAAATTTTACAAGTATCTAGATACAAGGAGAATTACTGGGAAGGAAGCGTCTTGCATAGCTCTAGCAATTGTTCGCGCACTTCCTTCCCCACTTTCTCCTGATCGGCCACCACCGCCAGCTCCGCCTCCACTTGGGCCCGTTGCTGCAAGACAGATGCAAGCTGCTCCCTGACGGCCTGATGAGCAGCTTCGCGACCTGGGGTATCACGCTCGGCCACATCAAGCTTTCGCTTCAAGTTTAGCCCATAAGAGATGCGCTCCAGGAGACCCTCAAAGATAGCCTTCACTTGGGCAGCATTTGCCTCAACCTCAGCACGCAGACGAGCCGTCTCGCTCGAGGTCTCTTAGCATTCCCTCAGCCTTAAAGCTGCTTCTTGTTCCAAGTGGTGGACATAAGAAGCGCTTTCCTCGATCCATGCTGCTCTTTCATTGCTCGCGGCTAAAGTCTCGGGAGCAGGACGCATCGACTCCAGCTGATGCAGGCAAGCCTCGATCGCCCTGCAATGGTTAACCCAGCATGCGATGATGCCCTCGTCATGGAAGTTCACGAGTATCACCAACATCGGGTTAACCGCCGTAGCGAAGTCTGCGGCAGATGTAGGAGTCTCGACGTCAAGTTTCTCGACGTAGTCGCTCAACATGCGCAGACTATTCGTGGAGCCTTTCGAAGACGGACGTCTCAAGAAAGGGCCCGTCGGCATTATGATCCGAGATTCGAAGGGCGCCGAGACCGGAACGACAGCTGAAAAAACAGGACATGATCAGATAACAGTTCAAGAGATAAAAAAAGGGGAAATTATCAATGTGATAGTTGCTGTACCAGCTGCGGCAGATGGCAAGGCCGGAAAGGTCGGTGGTGCGGCCGATCTTTCATCCCCTCCTTCGATTTGTAGCACTGCAGTCGAGACGAGAAAAAAGTTAGAAGTAATTTCATCAATGAAAAAGAACGATATCAATGGAAATCATACTCACCAGCGCCACCAGAGGAAGAAGCGAGTTCAGATGAGAAGGAGAAGTGTGGGAGCAACACTTGATAAGGATGGTCAAAAAGCACCCCTGAAAGGCAAAACAGTATGACTTTAGTACACAAATTATACGTCTGAAAGATAAGATTAATAAGTTGCAAACCCATACCTTCCAACATCTTCGATGGTATGAGAGAGGGCTGAGAGGTGACCACCGCCAAGGCAGTAGTTGAAGGCGCTCCCTCGAGCAATGGGGCAACGGCGCTGGCTGCACCTGCGTTGTGAACAAATGTGAACATGTCAGGAAGGATTGTAAGATAAAGAGGACAGTAACTTGGGATCTACCTGATGAGCTGCCGGCCGAAACGGAGGCGACTCCCTCCTCCATCGACATGAGGCCACCGCCCTTGTCCTCATCACCCGACTCAAAGGGGACCGTTGTCGTGCTCGCGAGGCCGGGAGACAGCGGGGAACCATAGGCAGGGAGGGCTATGACCGGAGCATTGCCAGATTCCTAAGAAAGAGCGGTTGGCTCGTCCTCAGGAATCATGTCTACCTCACCCGCTACTCCCTCGGGCTCAGTAGTCGCGGTTGTCTCGTCCACCGTCACCACGAGGTCATCAGCCTCAGGCACTCCACCCGCTGCCACCTCGGGCTCAGCAACAACCGCTTGCTCAGGCATATTGGACATGACCAGTTCGTCAGCCACTATCTCGGGCCCAGCAATCCCAGCTGTGTCATCCGCCACCGGCTCGGGCTCGACCAATGCCTCTTCCCTTAGCCCCTCAGGTTCGACAGTCTCCGCCTCCCCCTCTGTTGGGCTTGGCCCTGCAGGATAGAACATATAAGGACCGACAGCTTTATAAGTCTTACAACAAAATTCTGAAAGAAGTATTACTTGAGGTAGACTTGTCGTTAGCCTCCCTACTGGCGTGAATCGCCTGTCTATGAGCTGTAGACAAGGCAACCGGGGGCTCTTCTGACGGAGTATCGGCACGAAGAACGGTGCTTGGGCCCGCTCCAATAGCCAAGGCAGCCCTGTATGCCTTTGCTTCGTGCCTCGGCCGCTTCCTTTCCTCCCGAGCTGTCGCGATGGACCTCTTCGATGCTTCCTTCATCAAGGCATCGTCGTCCTCGTTCAGAGATGCCTCCAGAGCCTTTAAGGCATCTCTCATCGGCTCTTCAAGACGGACTTCCCGCGGTAGCCCTGAGGAGGCAGGAACATCGGCAGCTGGCGGAATATCCGCGTCACTTGGCAGGAATAGCATAGAGGTTCCTGCGATAAAAAGGGAGAGGTTAGATCGACCATAACACAAGAAAAATGAAAACTTGATGAATTGAAACTTACTAAGGCCTAAAGACGCTCTAAGGCGTTCCTCCTCTTGGAAGGTCTTGAGGGAAGCTGCAATGGCTTCTTCAGTTGTGATGCCTGTTGGAAGAAAAGAAGGAAAAATATTAGTCAAAGGCAATGATAAAGATATGATGCAATAGAAAATGCGACTAGTGATTACCTGATGCCGCAAGCTTAGCCAGCCATGCGTCACGCCTCGCTAACCGCTCCGAAGCTTCGAGGGCGGCCTCCAAATCCGTGTCATCCGGCATGACTAATCCCTCGTTAGTCCCATATTCACTCAGGCCCTCACCATAGGGAGCATGGGGTTCCTGACCGAACGCGACGTCTGCGGCGAAGAGTGACTTCTTTTTCTTCTGCCCGCCAACCCTAGGAGCACGAGGGATCGACTTGCGCTTGGCAGACACCTTGGGACGGCGGGTCCCGATGTCTGCACCCACGCCAGACTCCGGCGAGGCTACAACCACTGTCTCCACTGGAGCACAGGGCGCTGGAAGTGCATCCGCAATATCGGGGAGCGGAAATCCAGGCGGAGGACTTTGCGCACACGGTGGCCCGGCTCTAGCATCTTTTAGAGGGGCAACTACTAGGGTCCTTGGCATTAAAGGAGCATTGCGGTCGCTACCTGGAGGCGCACCCTTACGGTCGACCAGCAATCGCATTTCCTCCTTTATAACGGCTCCCGTCGAATGACTGTACCATTCTGTATATACCCTGAGGAGTCGTGGGGCACAAGCCAGCTCACTGATAAAGAAGTGGGAGCCCGTGTTTAGATGCATGAAATGATGCAGCGCGCTCTCCATCCTTTCTTCGGTCGCAGCAGGTTCCGATAAGAAAGCCTCCAGCGGTACCCCTTGATTGTAGGTCAGCTGTTGGGCGAAACGATGTGGGTTATATCTCATGAAAATCGCCGTCCCGTTCTGCCTAAACACCAAGAAGCCCGGTCTGATAGAATATAAGTGGAGAGTCTCCCGGGCCGTCAAAACTGAAGCTCCATCCTTGAAAGTGTCTTGCAGTGGCCGCACTGCAGTGGTAGATGCCTTTCCAATGGTCAACACTTTGTCGACGAAAGACACCCCGTCTCCAACAGTGTGGGGACGAAGAAGCAAACCCCTGGCATTCCGTGGCGATGGAGTCACAATTGATGCTCCAATCAACTGTATAATGCGAGGGAAGATGCATCTGTCATAGAACGATGGCCTTTTTGTGCATGCCGAAGACACCCGATGTGTGTAGCTCGAGCCATGACATGAAATAGTGCATCGGAAAGATCACGTGCAGCACCCCAGGCTCATTAGCATCCGCCGCTCGACTGAGGCCGTGATACGAATGTCCAAGCCGGCTATCCCGACGGCCACTTTTACCCCGATGGTCATCCGATGAGCAGGGTAAAAGACAGAGGGCCACATATGGCGAGAATGCATTGGGAGCGCAAACCAACTCAGCCATAGCCCAAGAAATCATAAGAGGAAGGCCTCCTCGTCCATCTCGGGGACTGCAACTTCCGCAAAAGACATGGTCGGGGAGTTAGGAAGGAAAAAACCTTTTTGGTCTATTTCCTTCGCCGGTAGGTTATCCAAAGCTAAACCGAAAGGGTCCTCGAGGGTGGCAAACTTGGCAGCTTCTGCCGAGAGGACACTTGGGTGAAGGAACCAGGCGATGAAATCCTCGAAACTGACTCTGCGACTCCCACGTTCGATGAAAAGAGCCTCGTAGATGTTCAACGCCTTGATCAAACTTGGGAATTGGTGTTGAACAGCATTCTCCGGCGTGAGGCCCCTTACCGCCGGCTTGTCACCGAAAAAATATTCGTCTGTCAGGAGCAACTCCTCATAGTGCTCCCCAATAACCGGTAAACCGGAGACTTCTGTGAACTCCTCCAGAGAAATCGACACTTCCCGATCCATTGCGAGGAAAGTGTGAGTGGGAATGTTCCACTGCTTCAAGAAAGCCTTGAACCACCAGGTGGGAAGCGTAGGATACTGGAAGAGAGAGACGTAAACCGCGGTGTACAACCCTAACTTTATCAACTGCGACTTCTTCGTCGACAGGATATACCGAGCCCACGGCAGATAGCCGATCGGGTGGCGGGGGATCAGACCTATATTATATGATTGCCCCCAAGGTCGAGCCTCACCTTGATAGATACGGCGTCCCAGGATATCCAAAGCCATGGGACGCTGAACCGGAATCGCATCTATGGCGGGATGAAGAAAGCCCTTCGAGGTCCAATCGACCATCTCCACGGCATACTGCACCGGGGGTGGGCTAGCGTAGTGGATCGCCGTAATGGGTTCTGACGGCACTGCGCACGTGAAGCTCCGTCGACCCATGATAATCTGATTATACCACGACCCCCAAAGGTGGAGACTCTTATATTCCGGGTCGTGGTCCTTGATCATGGCTAAGACTTCACGGTCCAAGGGCGCTTCAGGGAACCCTTCCTCCGACCGAGCAAACGGGAATGAAGTATCGAGAGACTTGATCGCTGCAAGTGAACAAAATTAGCCGTTAGTGTTGTAATTCAGACGCTTGGCGTTTGAAAAAATTTCATTAATTAATTAATTAAATTAAAGATTAATTAAATTAAAGATTAATTAATTACACCACACAGCAGTGCAGTGGGTAGGAGACCGAAGGGGGACCCACAAAATCTGGAAGACAATACGTCAGTTAATAAGACAACCTCATCATTGGATGAGATTGTCAATTGGTCCCCAAGAAAATATTCCCATTAATAATAAAAATCCCTAGAGACAAGGAGAAAATCTCCTCTTTCAGAGCAAGGCTCTTTCACAGAGTGACACTTGTCAAACTCTGGTCTCAGGGGAATAAAATTCTTTAAAAAGAGCTTAGCTCTGTAATAAAAAAAAATTCATCAAAGAGAAATTTTTATTAATTAATTGCTAAAAAAATTGAAGTTCTGGGATCTTAAAGATCCATATGAAAAAGCTCTTAAGAGTTAATCATCAGAAGATCAAAAGATTTATATTCTGTCAATGAGCAAATCTCTGTTCATGGGTTAAGAAAGCCTGAAACAAATTTTTTGAGAGCAAAGCTCTGTTTATGAAACCCCAAAGGAAATTTCCTTAGATCAAAAGATCTATGAGAGCAAAGCTCTGTTGGTTAAAATTGATTTAAATTAATTTAACTTAATTATTAAATTAATTTTACCTAAAATTTTCTAACTTGGAAAATGAGAGCAAAACTCTAAAGTTCTGGAAACAAGAGCAAAGCTTTAAAGTTCTTAAGCAAGAGCAAAGCTCTGTAAATCAAAAACTAGAAAATGGTGAAGATTTTCTAAAGGGCCAGAGGTCCTATTTATAAGGCGCTTGCGCCCCTTCAGCTCATCCATTGATCCAACGGCCAAGATCTTGCCACCGCTGCACTCACGTGCGCGCCACGTGAGCGCAATGGTGGGGGGCATTTGTTTCCCCCAATCAGATCAAAACTCTGTTTGAATTTCAAAATTTAAAAATTCGAAGCAACGCTTCAGATTCTTTGCGCTGCGTGCAACGCGCCACGTGTCAAAAGCTGATACATCAGCGCAGCGCCCAAGGCAGCGCGCCCAATCAGAGCAAAACTCTATTTAAAACAAAATTAAAGGAAGCAACGCTTCAGGTGCGCAAGCGCTGCGCTGCGCGACACGTGTCAGCGCAGATGCGCTGCGCGACACGTGTCAGCGCAGTTGCGCAAGCGACACGTGTCACGCGCTGGGGCATTTGCGCCAAACAGAATTAAAATTTTAAAGAAATCTTTCTGTTCTTGTTAAAACAAGAAGATTTTCTTCTGTAAATCAGGAGCCCTTGGATCAAAGATCCAACGGTGGGGAAAATTCGCCAAATCACTCAGAGAAAGATCTCTATAACAAATTTAACAAATTTATGGGCACTATATAAAGGCCCCTAGACCCCAAATCAAAGGCATGAACATTTGTGAGAAATCAAGAACTAAAAACAGAGGGAACTCTGAAGAAATTTCAAGAAGAAAAAGGTAAAAACCTTTAAGATAGAAGAATTTCTTCTAATAGATCATTGATCTAAGAACAAGATCAATGATCTTCAATAAAAAACAAATAAAAATAGTGCTTTGCACTTATGAACCATTGGTTCTCTGGGATCAAGAAAAAAACAAGAGAAACTTGTTTTCTTTGATCTAAATTAGATCAAGAAAACAAACAGTGCTTTGCACTCTTTTTATGAACCATTGGTTCTGGAATCTAAAAGATTCTCAAGTTAATAGTGCCTTGCACTTGTAAAACTGCACTGTTGCGCTCTTGGGTTGGCGCAAGCCACCAGAGAGCGCCACGTGTCAGCATCTGAACCACTTGCGCTAAGCGCTTTAAGATAGAACTTTGCTCTTTGAAATTGGCGCAACTCACCAGAGCGTGCCACGTGTCAGCAGCGCAAGCGTAGCGCACTAGCGCAGCGCACTGCGCTTGCGTGACACGTGTCACCACCACAAGCGCTTGCGCTCAGTGATTAGCGCAAAGCGCCTGACAAATACAATGCATTTCTTTTACTAAAGGGCCAAGCCCAAATCAAAAAGACCCAGTAGGCCAAAATAAATTGCAAAGCAACAAATGGGCAGAGCCCAAGTAAAATTGATGCTCTGCATCATTTATAAATGGGCAGAGCCCAAACAAAATTGATGCTCTGCATCCTTCATGGGCAGAGCCCAAATAAAAATAAAAAGTAATGCAATGCATTACTTAAACCAGGGCAAAGCCTTAGCACAGGTCTAATAGACCAGAAACAAATAAAAGCGTTGAATATTTATCAACTGGACTTAGCCCAATCATGGCCGTAAGTCCTCAAATTAAATTGACTGAGCACAGCTGCTCTCTTAAAAATCAATTTACATCCGGTTCGAGGATACATCTCTGAACTCCTCTGACTCATATCGTTGTAATCGTTCAACAACGTTAGAGAAGTGACGGGTCCCGACAACCACTCATCAATACGGACTGTGGGGTCTTTAAACTCATGGACTTAAGCGTCCTTAAACCAAGATACGGATTGTGGGATCCTTAAACCCACGGACTTAAGCGTCCTTAAACTAAAATACAGATTGTGGGATCCTTAAACCTGCGGACTTATGCGTCCTTAAACTGAATATGGACCACCATGTCCCTAAACTGGAATATGGACCCCCATGTCCCTAAACTGGCAATGGACCGCAATGTCCTTAAACTACCTATGGACCACTACGTCCCTAAACTGGAACAACAGAGCCGATTGCTTTCTTGTCGGATCCAAACGATCCCGTTAAGTTGATCTTAGTCCCAAATCAGACTAACGTATCCTTAACGAACGTTTAAGTTGATCTTAGCCTTAATATGGCTAACGCATCCTTAAACTAAAACACCAAACCCAAATCTAAGTAAATACGGATTTGGACTAATCCACGTCCTACGGGCGACGGCATCACTTAGTCTCCGTATACAATCCACGGGCAACCACAAACAAAACAAGCACCCACGACACGAAGTGAAATTCTGGAGAAGGAGAAAGTGGCTACCGCGATGCGGTAGCGTAATTAACTGCAGGGGCTTGCGCCTGCAGGGGAGAGCGTCCCCACAATCAAAAACCCCTCAAACGAGGGGGAATCTGACGAAGTCTGCTACATCGGCCGCATCCGTCTAAACCTCCGATACACGGTGCCATAAATCAACTTGGTATCTTCGGAGAGGTAGATGGATAAAACCATATAGCATCTGCCCCGAATCTCAGTGCCAAGACTTCGCAGTCTTGTGCGCCGTCTTTCGGAGAGGAACAGGGACCCCGTGGCGAATGCGGATGGCATAAGAGGACGTGGTATTTCATTGTTTTCTGCAATGATAGGATAAATGATGGGACGCATTATTATAATGCAAAGAAAATAAACCAAAGTTTAATCGTTGGAACAAATTTAAAAGAAACCACTCGGTTATTTTAAAATATCAGAATTTTTAATTGCGGAGTTTTAACCACTCCTTTTAAAAGGTATCAGGTTCCTTCGATTATATCAAGTTCACTACGTTCACGGTTTTGCCAAAACCATTCTTAGCCCTCCGTCATTTCATTTGGGTATTCAGTAGTATTCAAGCTATGTATTTTGACCTAACGCCAAGGCATAGTGTTTGGTAGCTGCTGGGTATTCATTTGTTGCATAGATAGATGTGCTAGTTTGGGACAGTCGTATTATCATTTTGGCCTAACGTCAAGGATATATACGGATGGGTTCAAATTAACAAGGATAATGATGGGTAGAACTTGACATGTGACTTATGACATTTTCACCTAACACCAAAGTCATAAGAGCATGGGGCAAAAATTTATATCGGGAATTTCTAAAGAAACTGAAATTTGCAGACAGAGCATACCATTTTGGAGTTTGATGAATGTTGGTAGGATTCCTTCAACATTATCATACGATGATATTTTGGATCCCGATCCTACTGTGAGTATATATTACTTATCAGGAGATTCGTCACTTAACGAGCAATGCTATAAACCAAGTAGGTGTCGAGAAAGGTGTCAGCGGGGCTACGCCCCCAGAGAAAAGAGGTTATTTAATTAAGAAACTTCGCGAAAGCGTTGGAAAACCTCCCTCGAAGTATCGACACTAGCCTGGCTGAACGGTTAAGCAAGTATTGTACGGTGAGGATAGTCCTGGCTAATTCTTCTTTTATGGTTTGAGGAAGGATTCGAGAAACAGTGGGAGCCATCCTGTTTAGATAAATTAAAAACCACTCTAAACTTGCAAGAGCATCATGCTAATAGTATTTTCTTCTCTCTCTTAAATTGCAGCGACCTTGTGACCACGACTAGGTTACATCTAGATAACAAATTGACTGAATCTGACTTATATGACTGGCAAAGGTCTGTCCAGATGTCCATTACCTATGACAAGCTGGACCACCCTATTACTACTCAAGATCCCGCCGTCCCAGGTCCAGTTTCCACTGTCACGGATATAGATATCCGTCAGACAAGGGAAAAGGATAAAGCGAAAGCCAAGTGCCTCGTGTTAGCTTCAGTTGATGGTGTAAACCAGAAGCAGCACGAGAAGATGGACTCAGTTTCCATCTTTCTCCATAACAAAGATTTATATGGAGAGCAATCTCATATCGCAAGATATGAGACCTCGAACGAATTAATTCAAGCGAGGTTGGATTTCGGGTCATCTGTAGGGGACAACATCCTTACAATGACTAGCTATATTGATGAGCTCCAGGACCTGGAGACCACGTTGGGAAACGAGTCAGATACTGACTTGATTCTACAGTCTCTGCCTTCTACCCTGAAGGAAACCAGGGAAGTAGAAGAAAAGAGAAGGGCAAAAGTTTCGGGACTGAATGTAGTAAAAGAGGAATGTTCCTATTGTTACTGGATTGGGCATTGGCAGAAAGATTGCAGGGCTTTTGAAGCCAGTAGCCAGGATATGAAGCATGTTGTGGCTTCAGCCTCAAGTGTATTTGTAATTGAGAACTGTTTGTCAATTAACTCTACTTCCTGTGTACTAGATACCGGAGCAGGATCTCATATCTGTAATTCATTACATGCTTTGAGAAACCGTAGAGAATGTAGGTGATTTGTCTCTCAGAGTTGCAAACGGAATGAGCGTGGATGCTGAATCCGTGGGAGAATATCGCCTAGGTTTGACAAGTGGGCAGATATTGATTCTACGTAATTGTCTGTATGTACCTATGACTTGCAATATCATATCAGTGTCCTCACATTCAAGAGAGGGATATGATTTTACATTCATAAGCGATGTAGTTAACATCCACCTAAATCAAGTTCTGATTGGGTCCGGTACATTAGATAACGGTATATACGTATTGAGTCAAGCTCAGGTTTTCAATGTCCAAAACACACTTAAAAGAAAGTCTCCGGAATTAAATCAGGCTTTCTTATGGCATTGTAGACTAGCTCACATCAATGAGAGAAGGTTGACTAAGTTACATAGAGAAGGATATTTGAATCCGTTCGGATATCAATCTTATACTGCTTGTGAATCTTGTCTCATAGGAAAGATGACAAAGACTCCGTTTACTGGACACGGAGTAAGAGCAAGCGAGCTCTTGGGACTCGTACACAGTGACGTGTGCGGTCCAATGTCTACACATGCGCAAGGTGGTTATTCCTACTTCATTACTTTTACGGATGATTTCTCTAGGTTTGGATATGTCTTCTTAATGAAGCATAAATCCGAGGCCTTTGAGAAATTCCAAGAATACAGGAATGAAGTAGAAAAACAAACAGGAAAGAGTATAAAGACACTGAGATCTGATCGAGGTGGTGAATACTTAAGTGCCGAGTTCCTGGGTTACTTAAAAGAGAATGGGATTCTCTCTCAGCTTACTCCTCCATACACACCATAACACAACGGTGTATCAGAAAGGAGGAATCGAACCATATTGGATATGGTTCGTTCCATGATGAGTAAGGCTGAGTTACCGCAATCTTTCTGGGGTTATGCGCTAGAATTAGCAGCGTATCTTTTGAACATAGTTCCTACCAAGACTGTGCCTACCACACCAATCAGATGTGGAGTGGGAAGAAACCCTATCTTCAGTATCTGAAGATTTGGGGATGTCCGGCTTTCGTTAAAAAGCAGCATGCGGACAAGCTCGAGGCACGATCAGTACAGTGTAAGTTTGTGGGATATCCAATGAACTCCTGGGGATATCTATTCTATTACGCAGAGGAATAAAAGGTTTTTGTTTCTCGTAATTCCCATTTTCTAGAACATCAGTTTTTAGAAAAGGAAATAAGTGGGAGCGAAATAGAACTAGAAGAAATTCCAGAACCACAAACTACCACTGAAAGTTTGGTAGAACCAGAGGTTTCAGAAGAAAGGGACATCCCGACGCCACTCCGCAGAAGTAGCAGGCAGTCTCATCCACCCGAGAGATACTACGGTTTTCTCATAGACGGGGATAGAGAGGATTGCACTATTGACTATGATGAGCCTACTAGCTTCCAACAAGCCATTCAGAGCGGTGACTCAGTAAAATGGCTGGATGCAATGCAGACCGAAATGGAGTCCATGTACACTAACAAATTATGGACTTTGGACATTTCTCCAGATGGGGTAAAACCCGTAGGATGCAAATGGATCTTCAGAAAGAAGATTGGTGTAGATGGGCAGGTTGAAACCTATAAGGCTAGACTTGTTGCAAAGGGTTTCCGTCAAAGACCTGGTTTGGATTATGACAAAACCTTTTCTCCAGTAGCTATGCTAAAATCCATTAGGGTCCTTCTTGCTATTGCTGCCTTCCACGATTATGAGATCTGGCAGATGGACGTAAAGACAGCCTTTCTAAATGGAAATTTGGAAGAGAGTGTCTATATGGATCAGCCAGAGGGATACATTCAGAGTGGGAGCAGCGGTAAAGTATGCAGGTTGCTTAAGTCCATTTATGGACTAAAGCAAGCATCTCGGAGTTGGAACATCTGTTTTGATGATACTGTCAAAGAATTCGACTTTATCAAAAATCCAGATGAACCATGCATATTCAGAAAGATTGTAGGGAGAGCTGTAGTATTTCTCGTCTTGTACGTGGATGACATTCTCCTAATAGTAAATGATATTCCTATGTTACAGTCAGTCAAAAGATTCTTATCACAAAAATTCTCCATGAAAGACCTGGGTGATGCCACCTACATTCTGGGGATCCAGATCTATCGTGATAGATCAAAAAGGATGTTGGGACTTTCGCAGTCCATGTACATAGACACCATATTGAAAAGATTCAGTATGGAAGATTCTAAGCGCGGTAACCTACCGGCTTGTCACAGAATCACCCTCTCCAAAGATATGTCTCCCAAGACTGATTTGGAAAGGGATCGCATGTCGATTATACCCTACGCTTCAGCGGTAGACTCTATAATATATGTGATGTTATGTACCAGATCAGATGTAGCATACGCATTGAGCGTTGTAAGCCGGTATCAGGCAAACCCAGGGGAGAATCACTGGATAGCAGTAAAGAACATTCTCAAGTACCTGAGGAGGACTAAGGAGATGTTCTTGGTGTATGGCGGAAAAGACCTCCAGATTGAGGCCTTTGCCGACTCCGGCTTCCAGAGTGACAAAGATGACTCCAAATCCATGTCGGGTTATGTCTTTACCCTCAATGGAGGGGCTGTCTGTTGGAAGAGTTCCAAGCATAAGACCGTTGCTGACTCAACAATGGAAGCGGAGTACATAACTGCTTGCGATGCCGCAAAAGAAGCTGTCTTGATGAAGAAGTTCCTCACAGAACTTCAGGTGGTTCCTACCAGTGTTGATCCAATACCTCTATATTGTGACAACAACGGTGCTATAACTTTAGCGAAGGAACCCAGGTCCCATCAGAAGTCCAGACACATCTTAAGGCGGTATCATCTGATCTGGGAGATCGTAGATCGCCAGGAGATCGAGGTGAAAAGAGTAGAGACGGAGAATAGCATTGCTGATCCATTCACAAAGGCCATTCCTCAGACGTAGTTCGAGAGGCTATTCGAGATGATAGGTCTACGATATGCCAGCTCATGGCCCTAGTGCAAGTGGGAGATTGTTAGTGCATATGCCCTAGGGGCCATTATTGTATCATACTAGGTTGTATATTACTTAATGGAAGCTTGGGATATTCACAGTTATACAACAGTCTTGCTAAAAATGGTAGCATGCTGCTTGGTTTGTGTCTACTTTAATATGTTTCTTGTAACGTATCACGTATACATATTAGTAGAGCCCATAGGTTCTTTGCTTGATTACCAGCAATGTGATGGCAGTCACACTTGTGGGGGATGGGTAGTCTATAAGCAACATCCTATACATGTCCCTAGTCGTAGGATTATCAAGAAAGGGCATCGATAATCCAGAGTAGACTAGTGTGTACGCTTCTTATCCCAGTTGGGGAGATGGTCTGTCCCACAGCCATCAGTACGTCGTGCTGGAGATAGTATGCAGGTGCTCGTTAGGTTATAGGTACACCGGACAGGACTCACAGGGGAACTGTTGGTTGGTATTATACCCGTTGTCAGTTAACAGTTCCCAGGTGACATGAGTACAGTATAGTCCGCAGACTTGACACTGCTAATTCGCCTCGAGTGTGTCCCACTGTTCTTAGATTGCTACCCTACCACGGCTCAAAGGAGTCGTGCAAACAGGTAGCAGTTGGGTGCAGTCCCGAGCACTTGGAGGCAGTGGCGGTTAGACAGGATTCGTCTCTCCCGGTATTGGGAGTTGATATTACGCTATGTCAGAGAGCCATTACACAAAGTCCCTGGCCATGGCAAGCGAGATTTTCTGGTAGGTTCCAGTAGTTTCTCATGGTGTGATGGGCTACGCTCCGACACGACTTATACCTCTATTAGGGGACTGACGCTAGCCGCCCCGTAGGCTCGATATGCGATAGTCTTAGACGAACAGACCGGACTGTACGGAGATTGTCACATCAGGCTCAGTAGGAGTTCGGATGGGTTTCCTCATCGGCCTTCTTATTGACATCTACCTGGGGACCGTTACGTACAGCTAGTGCCGCTTGCGGTCTGTGGTTAAACCCACTGCCAGCTTAGTGTCGAGTCTTTAGAGTCCCACACAAGGAGTTTCCCTGCTCCAGGCGAAACGATATAGAGGCCGTATGGTTTTACGACAAGGGTTCGGACGCATATGTGTTTAAACGCACGTACGACGTTCGGACAGTTTTTACTAGCCGGCTTTGGTTTAAGCCAGATTCTAGTATCAGGTTATTGGATTTATACAGTCTAAAGTTTTTCCGTGTTTTCACGGATTGGAGGGGCGTTCTCGTAATTTTCCGGGAAGCTTCTAGAAGCATGGTGACTTGGGGGTTAAGGTGGCATAAGCATTTATTGCTTAATGACTCATTTGTGTGATTCGTCCTTAGAGTTAATGCTTCATTTATTGAGCTTATGACTCATGTGATGAATCACACAAGGTGAATGCATCAACCATGATGATTAATCATTTATATTATTTATTTGATAAATTGTTATGGTTGTTATATTCTAAATGAGTTCATTTTCAATATCATTCTTATCATCACCTTCTCTCTCCTCAAGCTCTCTCATTCTTGAAACCCTAATCCTAACCTCTCATGTGTTGAGATCAAGGGTTAGCTAGACTAATACATCCATAACCTCACTCTATATCCCCTAGGTAGTTTAGATTAGCACTTTGAGCAACCTAGTTATCTCAAATTAGAGATCAAGCTTGGCGTAGGAGCTCTCGGGTGGATCGTCTTTGACTCGAGGAGGCCGTTGAGGTGCCGATGTTCCAAGGAGCCTACGAGGAGTGGAGGACAGCGATGAAGACCCGAAGGACAAGTAACATGAGGTATAGCTTCGAATCCGAGTAGTTAAATCTCTCGTAGTTTGCTGGTAACGGTTTAGATACGATTCATGCGCTCAAGTCCGTGTTACGAAGCTTTGATAATCGTTTTTCATATATTCCGCCTCCCCGCAAGTTCGTGGGGTGCGTGACATGGACTTACATCCAGCGAGTCTGTCCAGTGTACTCATAACCCAATGAGCACATGTATACTATCTTAGGTGAACAAACTAACACCAATGGCTTGTGAGACCTGGCCACCGCCCCTCGTCGGGGTCTCGATCAGTATACACTAGTCTACACTGGAGTATCGATGCCCAGTCTCGAAACTCCCATGACTAGGGAAATTTAATGATGCGCTTATAGACTATCTAGCTCCCACGTATATGATCGCCATCATAATGTTGGTAGTCAAGAAAGAATCCTATAGGCTCTATCAACATGTAATAGTGATCTGTAATACCACATGAAGCATGTACATGATGATAAAGACAAACCAGATAGCATACTATCATCTCGAGTAAGACTGTTCCACCGGTATAGGTCCCCCCTCAATCATCACATTCGCCTGCCTGCGACTATGATAATTGCCTTGAGGGCACTATAGCCAACAATCTCCCACTTGCACTTAAGGCCAATTATTGCGGTGTCGCATACTCACAGCTCGTGTGATACCGAACACCCAACTTCTCTACTAAGCAGTTTCGCAAAGCTTGTTTATGAAACTATTGTGTTCGAGAAATAACCTCAGTGAGTGGATCCGCTCCAATGTTTCTTTCTATATCTATCTATATCTCAACTTCGTGGAGAAAGCCATCTCCCGAAATGAGCAATACATGTCTTATAATTTGACCGGATATCTGATGGGACCTAGTTCACAAATGAAATCTAAATCCAGCAAACTTCTTTGACTGTATCATCCACTGAATTTAATCAATATCCTGTGCTATGCCTTTCTCAATATCCTCTTGGACCACCTGTCCAACATACTATCCCTCAAAAGAGGGAAAAATATAACTCTGACAGTCGCTCTGTCATCCAGCTCACCTTGGAAGCCTGGGATGATAACCGTATCTCGAAGGAGGCCGCCGTTACCATATCCCAAGAACATCCACTTATGTTCTTAACTGCTTCCCAACGTTTCTCCAGGATTGGATTAATATATAAACTTATTGCAGCTAGTGCAAAAACAATATCTGGTGTGGTACTTGACATCACATGATTGACTCAATTACCTAAGCAAGTGATATAGCAATCATGCAAATCCCTCTCCCCTTGAGTCTTTAAGACATCCTTCAGAAAGGGTGACTCCATCACCTACTGGTACACCACCTCGCCAGGAGTCATCCATTCTAAAACATTTTAGAATAATGTCAAAGTACCCTAATTGGGACACTTCCTAAATCTAGATCTAAAACCATAGATCTAGTCACCAGAATCCCTGATATTATATCCATATCCTATGTGGAGAAATAACTGTGTGACAACCATAGCATAACCGATCGTAGTATAGGAATATCTCTTCCTATCAAGTACGTGTCATCCAAATACCTGGACATCACTCGTTACTACCTTCTTACCAGATCCATCTCCTATTCTGATGAAGTCAAGACCAATAACTGTCACATCAAAAATAGATGATCTATTTCCGCTATACCTGCTTTAGTCTATAAATAGACATAAGCTACTTGCCTTCTATGCTTCCGCTGCTCCCACTGACTACAACAACCCTCTGGAAGAGTCATATACATGTGCACTTCTAAAGCTAGTTTAGAACGATGTTATACTCATCCTCCTGCCGGGTCTTATAGTCTAGAACAGCAGCAATGGCAAGTTTGGGTAAACAAGAACCTCCCTGTCACCGTCACTGAGAAGAACGAAGTACTTCTCAGTGCCTGAGGTTACCCACCAAATCTGCGGAGTGGCTAATGGAGTGTCAAAACCAATTGAATTCTCAGGTTCTATTAAATTTTCAGTAATAGTTTGTGGTTCTGGAATCACTTTCAGTTTTACCATACTCCCACTAATGTTTTCTGAAAAGAATCCATTATACTAAAACTGGTGACGAGTCAAGAACAATATAACCATTAATCTTCCTGATAGTAGAAAGTTAACCCTCGTCAAAGCCCGGGATAACCCACAAACTGCCATTACTGAAACGTGGCTTGAGTTCGTCCAGATTCTGGTTTTAAGCATCAGCCGGACAACTCCCTATACCTTAACATCGTTAAGATATAAATTGATTCTATATACCATATAGAAAAAAAGGCACTAATTTAATTGGAACCAGATTCAAAAACATGCAGCTGTCTCCAGTATATATCAACCAAATGGAAGGAGGCCAATCAGCATTACTCAACTATGAGTGCATAATATATGAGTAACTTGAAAGAGAAGCAAGTTCTCAAAACCATTACTATCAACGGAATACCAAACACAAGTATTTACATCTTCGACTAGCTCGAAGAATCTTGATACTTCCAACAAATGGTTACCTACTTTATTCTTATACCTATAACTTCTCAATATCTGGACCTTGTATTTCAACGAAATACTTGTCTAGAACTGGAGAAGTCATGAGTAAACAGAATATAGTAAGAGTACCAATCCTTTTGTCCTAATGGACACTGGAAAACATACAATACTTTGTATAAGCCCTCTGAGTTCAACAACACAACCCTGTGCGTCGTAGGTTAAAAAACTGAGCTATGGTTAAGAAGAATTACACCGCTGTTGAATGCACCTTGCCTAATCACCAACTGATATAGGTAAATGTCATAGACATAATTTCAAAAATTTATATCTCACTTTATAAAATAAACGTACAGATATATCAGTTTGAAATTGGTGAATAACAATCGGATATTCAAAACCAAATATTTGTCGTCAGGCAAAAACCCAGTTGATTTCCTCAAATATCACCAATTACAACGAATTCCAATATAATGAGGATGTAATCACCTAATTCCCAATATCTTACTCCCACTCACCATCTATAACACCATACAGATGTGAGAATCAAATCTTGTAAATACATACCCTGGAGTCAGAATCCAATTGGGAAACAGTTTTTAATTAACATTGCACAGTAAAACTGAAACATGAAGTTTTTCAAAGGGGTAACCTGGTATTCCTAGTAACGCATCTTCCATTATCCTGATTCATGACAGTAACCGTATACCCTCACTCTAATCCCTTTATTATGTCTTTACTTATTATCTTCTGTACACCACCTTTAGGCTAATTTGCTTTCTTCCTACCCTACCCTTCGGCAACAGCCTAAGGTTTGGAAGAAGACTATCCAATAAGTGTAATAGGTGTACTCTCCTAATACCAGGAGCCCTCGCAACCTGAGAGAAGGTAATGGGAAAAGACAACTAAATAATCCTATTGAATTTCTCCTGAACCGGAAACCATCCTCGAATCTGGAACAAGTTCCTTCGAGTTCGTATGTAACTATATGATGGCATATCCAAGCATTATGGACGTTCTTAGTGATACGAAGTGTTCTGGTGAAATCCAAAGTGGATGTAGGGGTGGCAGGGGTATACGCGGTTTTGTCGTGAATGATGGCAGTCGCAATTTCCTTTGCCCTTACTCTAATCCATTTATATGCCTTTATTTATTGCTTTCTGCACACCACACTTAGGCTAATTGATTTTCTTTCTTCCCTACCTTTCGGCAGTAGCCTATGGTTTGGAAGAAGACTATCCAATAAGCACAATAGGTGTACTCTCCTAATCCTAAGAGCCCTCGCAATCTGAGAGAAGGTAAAGGGAAAAGACAACCGAATAATCCTATTCAATTTCTCCTGAACCAAAATCCATCCTCGAACCGGAACAAGTTCCTTCGTGTTTGTATGTAACTATACGATGGAATATCCAAACTATATGGATCTTCATAGTAATACGGGGTGTTCTGGAGAAATGCAAAGGTGGTGTAGAAGTGGCAACGATATATGCGACTCTGTGACAATCTAAAAGCCAAAGTGTTTTAAGAGGGTTCGGTTAACTTGGTTCATGAGTTTTAGTCTAGGGTCGGGCCATGGTCACTACAAAAGAGAGAGAGAGAGAGAAAGAGAGAGAGAGAGAGAGAGAGAGAGAGAGAGAGAGATAGAGAAAAGAAACACTCAGCGTGCACTCTAACCTAGATCAGAATGGTTAATCACTTTATCAATCAGGATGTCTCTCACTGTTTCCTCGAATTCTCCTCCAAACCCAAAAGGAGAATTAGTCGGGATCATCTAAAATCACCTGAGGAGTAAACCTATTCATCAGTAGGAATTGGGATCCTACTATCATTGCATGATAACCTGATGGAAGCCACTCAAGTTACCACACTCCAGAAGGTATGCGCATTCCTGGAAAGTTTCATGTATGTTTGAAACTCCCAATGTGATTTTTACCCCAAGCGGTTATGACCTTGAATTTGGCCAACAAATCATAACACGCAAGTCAAGTTCTACCCGTCATTGTCCCGATTGATTTAGAACCACCCGCAGACACCCTTGACTTTGGCCAACAAAGTGGTACGACTGTCCTAAACCAATGCATATCCATTTAACGGACAAGCAACACACAGCTACTGCACACGATGTCTTGACTTTGGCAAAAAAACACTACATGAATACTATGTGCTACTTATCCGAAATGACGGAGGGCTACGGCTGGTTTTTGACGAAAAACCTTTAACGTAATGAACTTGATATTGTTGAAGGAATCCAAGTGGTTCTTACAAATATATAGTAGCGAAAACTTTTGGTAAAGAGGTCACTCCCTGTGAAGGGATCTTGGCTTTTTCCTCGTAGAATGAGGTGCAGGATATTCCAAACTGAATACCACAATGCAAAGCAAAAGAATCGGTTATAGCAAAGTTATTATGATGACTCAAACTATAGCCTAAGGGGTCACTCCCGATGAAGGGATCTCGGCCCTTGCCTCGTCGAATGAGGTGCAGGATATTCCCAATCGAATACCACTATGCAAAGCAAAAGAAAACATCTGTAATGTCAGTTTATTAAAAACTTGGTTTCAACAACATTATATATATAGGTTTTCTTTCCTTGCATTGATCGGAATCAACGCAGTCCCATCAATTAATCACAGCAGAAAAGAACAAAAATATGATGTACGTATATACCATCCGCATTCGCCTCTGGGCCCCGTCATCACCCGTTAGGTTACTTAATTAACGATAGTGCGAGGGATGAACTAGCATGGGTGCAAAACATATACAACATCTACTAGTATATATATAAATATATATAACAATCGTCCCAGACATGATATAAAGCAACTTCACAGAATCTCAGCCAACAACACAGAGTGATGGATAATCTTGGAGCCTCGGGTTTCACTTGAGCCGCAAATGAGACACGACGTTCCCTGTCGTGTAGATAGCCTGTGCAATGAAAACCTAGACCCCTGCGAGTACGGCAAGTTACCCGCCAATCCAAGAAGCGAGGCAACCCCAATCAACAACATGAATGGGCCATCCAGCACTTCACGGAATCTGGTAACTTGATCACCCCTCCGTGGGTCAACCTATACCCCCTACGAGTGTGGCGAATAGCCCACCAATTCTAGAGTAAAGTCCCCTCCGTCTCAATGCCATGAGATGCCGACTCGTTGACCTCTTGAACCCGGCTATTCGTGCACTCCGCCTTGGGGTAATCCTAATACAGAAAAGAAAATAATATATACAAGGGTGACATTGACCTCAACCCGGTTGTGCCCTAAACAAATAATATACAAACTGACAGAGACGGCAGTCCTCATGTCGGACGCTCTCCCCGCAATATCAAATGTACAAATGAGTCTAAACTGTACTACCATTGCACCCAAGCTATCCACCACGACGATCCAACCATAACTACAACACAACACGGAACATCAACGTGAATGGCGCGTTCGCAAACTCATCTAAAAGAACATATAGCAGTTAGACGGGTTGTACAGCTCTAATGACATTCACGGTCGCAGATAGTAATGTATGCACTGTAAACTATTAAACGGTGTTTAAAATATCGATTTCGAAACACCCCGAATTGCCCCCAAACCAATAGATAACACTATATCCAAACTGGGCAAAACAAACAATACCACTGCACCAATATTCCAGAGACCAGAGAAACCCCAAAATTTCAAGTCCCAATTCAAACCCAAAACCGGCCAAACCAGTTTTATTAGCAATGTGGCCGGGCCAAAACGGGTGAAAAGTGTTCGTTTTTGGGGTGTATTCTAGTTGTCACGAAGGTAGTCTTCAGCAGTTGTTTAAAAAAAATTCTGAAGACTGAAAAATCGACAGAACCTGGAATATAAGGGGTATTGTTTCGGAGTTGTTTCGGTTTTGATACTTTAAACGTTGTTTAAACTGCTAGCAATAGGTTAATGGGTTGGATCTGATACCATGCTGCGTTTCGGTAGCGCCCCGGCCATCAATCCAATGCGGAACAAAAATTCATAAAAAACGGCACAAATGGAACCCATTCCTACGGATCTACCATTAACCCTAGACTAGTAAACTAGAAAGAAGTTTAGATGGTTATACTGAGTTGATCCGTGTCCTTCGATCTTCAACCACCTTCGCAAGCTCCTAGAGGCCTCTTTGATCAAGCTTGATCTCTGATCTCCCTCCATCGAAGATGATCCACCCGAAGGTTTGTGAAACGAGCTCTTACTTCATAACCGAAGTAATTAGGGTACCTAGATCGCTAAACTAGATAGCCTAGAGGATGTAGAGTGTGGTAATGGATTAATTTGTCTCAAGACACCCTTGGTTTCTCAAAACATGAGACATGAAGGGTGGAGGTAGAAGATGAAGCTTGAGGATGAGACTGAGGCAACTCAAGAAAGAAAATGGTTAAGTCTTTTTCTTTGTTGTGAGATTTCTTTTTGTGTTAATACTTTTGCAATAATGGAAGCCATCCACATAAATATCCCATGGCTCCAAAATATCTAGAGTCAACCAAAAATATCTTAAGTCAACAAAATTTCACAAAAAACAAAAACTTAATAATGCTTAGAAAAATAATTATGGGTCATAACTAAGCCATGCCGCAATTATCAATTAACACCTCATCCTACACCTCAATAACCTTTTAATCCAAAAAGGTCTAAACCATAATGAAGTGTAATATTCTAAAAGTAATCTTATGAGAAATTACAAGAATACCCATCATCCGTATATACATACCCGCATCTGTATTCCGAAGAATACATATACAATGAGACGAAAATAATCCAACAATATAATAGTAGGATCCAGCTTAAACCAAAGTCCACTAGTATTATCCGTCCGAACATCATCCATGCACAAGTACATGTATGTGATCGAACCCTGCCGTAATACCATACGGCCTCTACATCATTTCGTCCGAAGCAGGGAAACCCTCTGTGTGGGACTCTTAAGACTTGTCAATACGCTGGCAGTGGGTTTAACTACAAGCACGTTAGCGGCACTTGTTGTACGGCTGCCCAGATATTGAGCGAAAGGGAAGCCAACGAGCAAACCCATCCTAAAACCCTACTGAGCCGATAGTGACAATATCCGTACAATCCGGTCCATTCGTCTATGAGTATTGCATATCGAGTCTAGGGGGTGGATAAAATCAGACCTCTAATAACACAACATTTAGTGTCGGTATGAAACCCATCACCACCTGAGAAACTACTGATCCTAGATCAGTAATTCTCGACTACCTTAGCCAAGGATTTCTGGTGATGGCCACCCATGCACAACGTGACATCAACCCCCAATACCGGGAGAGACGAATCCCCGACGATCCGCTCACTGCCTCTATGTATCTCGGGACTGTACCCAACTAAAGCCGGTTTGCACGACTCCTTTGAGCCGTGGTAGGGTAGTAATCAAAGCACAATGGGAACTCATACAAGACAAATAATGATCTCAGGTCGACAGACTAACCTGTACACATGTCACCTGGGAACTGCTATCTGACAATAGGTATACTATCAACTAGCAGGTTCCCAGCGAGTCCGTCCTGTGTACTCATAACCCAATGAGCACCTGTATACTATCTTAGGTGAAAAAACTAACACCAATGGCTTGTGAGACCTGGCCATCGCCCCTCGTCGGGGTCTCGATCAGTATACACTAGTCTACACTGGAGTATCGATGCCCAGTCTCGAAACTCCCATGACTAGGGACATTTAAGGATGCGCTTATAGACCACCCAGCTCCCGCGTATATAATCGCCATCATAATGCTGGTAGTCAAGCAAGAATCCTATGGGCTCTATCAACATTTAATAGTGATCTGTAATACTACATGAAGCATGTACATGATGATAAAGACAAACCAGATAGTATACTATCATCTCGAGTAAGACTATTCCACCGGTATAGGCCCTCCTTCAATCATCGCAATCGCCTGCCTGCGACTATGATAATTGCCTTGAGGGCACTATAGCCAACACCTTTTGCCTTCCTTCGGGCTAGACACCTCAACCATATATGATCAATGGACATGTTATATATAGTTCCATCGATTAGGGTGAAAGACAACGCTCGTGTGATGAGCTGGTGCCTCTGCGATGCATCTTCAGGCATCCGTTTAGAATTGAAGTAGTCTATAAAGACTTGCCTCTAATCTTCATATTCCTTTTTTTTCCGGCTTGGATAACCTTCTTTCCAAGTATCCCTTCTTCTTCTTCTTCGGGCGTTTCACTGGAGACTCCGAAAGAAATTCGGCTAGCGATAGGATCTTGCAATTTCGGACACTCATTCTTATATCATCGAGATTTTCATCTGCCATTTCTTTGGAAAGTTTTGCTAACGCATCTGCTTTGCTGTTTTCCACTCGTGACATACTTTTCAGTACACAAAAGGGAATCTGCATCAGTAGCTGTTGTACCCTTTTGTTATACTTTATTAGCTCCGGCTTGCATGTCTTGTAGTCGCCATTCACATGATTGACGACTAACTGTGAGTCTCCGTATATGACAAGATCCTTGATGCACATATCGATTGCGATTTCGAGACCGGCAATGAGAGCTATATATTTGGCTTCGTTGTCAGTTGTTGGTCCTGTCAACGAGAAGGCATAGCGAAGTATCCCGCTTTGTGGGGTCACGAAGATAATTCCTATCCCAGCCCTGATTACTGGGACACTCTTCTTTCGCATTTTTATTGAGGAAGTTCCATCTGTTGGGATCCAGTGCCCTCGTCGCGGAGGCCGCGGGCGAAGAGGAAGCGAAAACAAAAACTTTTTGCGGGCACCGGACGCTCACACCCGATGATTCGATCCAAACACCCTAAACTAGAATACTAAGACATGCAAGGTTTGAGAAATACAACCTTTGTCGCATGTCCACCCAATTGTGGAAGACCCCTCCAAGTTCGTATCCGCCGGAATCACGCTTGAGCATCGACCACCCTTTGCCGAAGACGATCCACCTGAGGGAATGCGGAGGAAGCTCAAACCGACGGTCGAAAGTTGCTAGGTTTGGATGGCCGATGATGTAGGAATACTCTACTAAATTTTCTCTCTAGAATCTTGCTTAAAAATGAGAGCAAGAAGAAGAAGGAGAAGAGCATGAAGCATCCATGGTGGAGAGAATGGCTACCAAAAATCAACCATGCACTAATAGTGCAACCAAATGAAATAATCATTTAAAAAACAAAGCCATGCTTTTCAACCATGTTTGCACCATGCCTCATTGTCTCCAATGCCACCTCATTTCCCATTTAATTTCCAAAATAGAAAATTAAATATGAGGTGTTCTTCTTCTAGAAGTATTCCCGTACAAATATGGAATACTTCATCTGGTAAATGTATCGCTACATATACGCGTATCCGTATAAAAATACGGATAGCACCAAAGAGAGAAAATAAATAGTGAACAATAATACTAAAATATATGTATCAAAATACATATATAAATTATTAAATCAAAACCTAATTTAATAATCCGGCTTAATCCTAAGACGGCTAGTATTATCAACCGTCCGATTAAAGTCTGTGTTTCGCGTACACGTATTTAATCGGACCCCTGCACGCACCATCGTACGGCTCCTACATCTATCGTTATGAAGCAGTGGCTGGTGAAAGAATGCGGAGAGGTAAGAAATGGAAAATACGCGAGACCGCTTGTGGAGAGAAGTGGAATGCGGTCTCGGTAGATGAGAAGAAGAAGAATGGCGAAAGGGAAAAAGAAGTGGAATACAAACTTGAGGGTGCAAATGGAGTAAATAGATTAGCACAATTTGTGATGACCGATGTGTGAAAAGTGATTGTGCTAATATATTTACTCGCCGAGAAATTGGGTCAAATCCCTCAAGGTTCGTGAGAAACCATGGGTACGCCGAACTTGGTAAACCAGACAATGGAAATGGAAATGATACGGGTTCTTGCAAGGTCGGAACGACGGACATGATGGAGGGAAGTGGTTGAGGAAGGGTATCGGTTAAAGGTTCAGGAGGGTGTGTACAGTCAGTGAAAGGAATAGGATGAATTGGAAAATCCGACTCATCATCTAGAACTGTTTCATCCTCAAAAATATCCTCAAAATTCTCCTCAAAGTTAAGCTCATCCATGCTCTTCTCTTCAAAGTCCAGACGCATATGGGGTTCGGGAAAAACATTTAATGACTCGGGATGATGATTTGAAGAGACAAACTCAGCCAAATCTACGGGTTCATCATCCAAAATATCCCCAGCGTCAATATCCTCAATCAAGTGAAAATCAAAATTCTCTGACACCTCATCAAAAGCATAGATATTAATCGATTCTGGTTCTAAGATATAGGTGTAGAGATCAAAAGGATTAGGTATGGTTTCACTTGGAAGGGACCCTTCACAATTGGGCAAATCAAACACTACGAAGTCGCACAACTCATTCATCATTCTATCTTCAATTGATAAATCATGTGGGATACTCGATAGACTTTCAAAACAGGAGTTGTGGGATTCAATTTGGGACGGGTAGATTTGATTTGGAAGGGGGTACATCTCACTCTCTCCACTCAAATGCACAGCCTGTCCTGCCGCCTCATCATACATTGAAAAAGTTGGAGCTAGTTGAAAACTAGCTACCGGGTCACTAGGTTGCATGAGGGCGGCCATGGACGCATTCAAATCCATCATCTGTTGGCTTGACGCTACCCTAAAGTCTTCCAACGACTGTTCTAAACTAGACATTGGTTGTGAAGGGGTTTCAGTGAAAGATTCACAGTTGTATGGATACTGAAAACTCCCAAAAGGCGGTTCTGAAGCAATGTCTAGGGAAGGTGCATAAGTAGGGTAGGATTGGTAGGAATTGAATGGCTGGACAGGAGTGGGATCAACATTGGGATAAGAAGGTGAATGGAATTGTTGATCCCAAGAATTTGTAGTGGTGAAAGGAGTGAAAGATCGGCTACGAGATTGTTCAATACGTTCAGCAATAGACATAGGTCTCGGGGTTACAACTGGATTTTCAAAAGGGGTATCAACGCAAGAAGGTGTGAATGTTTGAAACGGTTGATACGAAGTAGAATGCGGGGTCCAGTTGTTCGTCCTAGACGCGTCTATCCGATCTTTCAAAGAAATTTTTGACATGGATGGATCGTTCGAAGTTCGACCAAAACAAGAACCGTAGGAAGTAATGTCTGGCTGTGGGTACCAAAGTTCGGCAAGAGTTTTGCGAGGAGGGGTACCCATGATATGAAGAGAGAAGAAGAAAGGTAGAGAAAAAGGAGGGGGAAAGAATGTGATTTTTTTTTTTTTTTAAATTTTTTTTTTTTAGTTAGTTGTTAGCAAAAGAATGAAATATACACAAAAAATATGGACAAAAATAATCACGACACAAAAAATACCACACACCTAATCGTTCTAGGGTTCACCTAGGTCAACTAGACCTGCTCGAGAACTTGATTGTCGAAGTAAAACTGTGTCGAGAAACAGACTCACGATATACTGATCACGAGGCCAGGTAAGTGCAGAGATAAGGGGAGGTTTTCCAACGCTTTCGCGAAGTTCCTTAATTAAATAACCCTTTCTCTTTTGGCGGTTTCGCCGTTAACACTTTCCTAGACACCCCGTAAACAATATACCGTTAAGCAAGCTTCTAAATACAGTTAACTTCTCTTAGTGAGCGCGAAGTCCTTAAGGCTTAAAGTCTAATTTCTTTTAAAATTTGTGCGGGTAAACGTTATGCTCAAGTTCGTGATTTGTGGGCCACGGAAAAGGTGATGAAATCCTTTACCGTATGTTGTGGGGTTCGCTTGCCCTTAAGTCCGTATTAATTGATGCAATGCACAATTCAAAAAATTCTATAAAGAATAAAACAATCGTTTTTTTAGTTTAAGCTCAGCACTGCAACAAATACGGGTTAGTCAATTTTTAGCATTTGCTAGCAAACTTGCAAAGAATCCTGCAAAAGAATAGTATATTGGAAGCGTCGGATTTGAGAAGAAGGTGTTAGTAAAGTACGTACCGTTTAAGTTTTGGGTTAGGAAACCCCCGTTGAATCAAATCCGGTAAGCTTGAAAGGTTCGCTTGCGCGGGTCAAACTACCCGGATCTTTGGCACTATACTCCGTAATCACCTTAACTTTGAATGTACACTTTGCTCCCCACAATTGCAGTTTGCAAATACGCAAAAATCTGCACACTTGCCCACAACAATATTGTCCAAAAAAAAAACAAAAAGAATATCTTTTTTTTTTATATATATACAAAAAGAATATTAACCCGAATAACAAGAAAGAAAATACGCTACCGTCTCCCCGGCAACGGCGCCATTTGATTGTTAGGATACGAGCGTGTTCAAGTTCTAGTTTAAATACCGCAATCAAGACGGTTTCGCACGTAGCTAGCCGGTTGAGTACGGGTCGTCCGCAGGGAGATGGGAATCTTTTTCTATGTGTTTTTCGACGAGTTAAGTCCGGTTGTTCAGATTTTGTTTGTAACTATCTAAGTGTAAGTTGATATTTAAAGAGAGCTTGTTAGGGTTAGGATTAGGTTAGTTTGAGTTAGGAGTCTCCACATCTTTCGTTGCCCCACTTAATATCGGTGTTACGGTAATCGGCAACAACGGGGATTAGCACGACTAGGAAGGAACTTGCGAGTATAAACTAGGCTTTCCAACGCATAGTCCTTCCTTTTGGTGCTTGTCCGTCCGTTCTTGGCTCTTATCCATAACCTCCGGTTAATTCAACCACAACCGGTCTCACTACGGAATCACCGCTATCATGTAGGATAGGGTGCCGTAAGGAGCGGATTGTGGTTTAATTAACGGGAGTTGATTTAAGTTATTGGGCAAGGAAAGAGTGAGAGAGATTTCCTTCTCTCAAACTTCCCTTATCCTACCCTAACAAGTATAAAACTACTCACACTTCATCATACGGAAAAATAAAACAAACAAAAGAGGAAGATAGAAAGAAGGAGACTAGAAGAATACGACTAACTATTTGCGACCTCACCTTGGCGAGGATCAAGCGTAAGTATCATTGTCGTATGAATGATAAAGAAAAAGAGAGAAGAAATAAACAACAAGGAAATAACAACAACTACTTTAACGAATTAAAATTACAACAAGCATAAAGATAAGGAGACAAGCATGATAATAAAATGGTTTTCTTTATTCATCACTCTTCACTCAAAAGCTCACTTACAAGTTTAATGGAGAAGAGGTGAGAAGAGGAAGAAGAACATTTGATCGCACGCTTTTGGCGTGTCGGATGTTCAAAGAATTTAAGTGTAACCGCGATCAGGACGGTGTCGCTTTGCAGCTAGCCGGTGAGCACGGGTCGGTCCACAGGGAGATGGTGTTATCTTACCTTCTTGTCTTAGACGAGTTAATAAAGAATCTTGTATGTGTTTGTTTGATGTAACCTATGTGTTTATCTGCAAGTATAAAGTTGTTAAGAAAATACGAGATTGTAAGATAAGAAATACGTACTCAAAAACCTTTGAGCCGAGTCTTGACCAATTGAAGCTAAGCAATCGGCAACAACGTGGATTAGGGGATTTAAGCGCGGTATTCGTGGAATCCGGCTTATTTACCCTTGTCCTTCCGTTCTTGTCTCTTGCCTTCGCCTCCGGCCAAACCGAACGCAACCGGTCGTGGTTAGGAATCACCGTTACCTTGTCAGGGTACGGTGCCTAACGGAGCGCTTGCGTATGGTTTGGGCGAAGTTCAAATGGAAAATAACGGGAAAAGGAATTGGCAAAGAAATGTTAACTTATAAAACCGTATTAATTCTTATCAACAACAATAATTACAACATTTACAAAATGAACAAAAGAGAACAAAAAGAAAAGAACAAAGAAAAGAAAAGATACAAGTAATAAAGAGCATGAATAAAATTGCATGAAATAGAATGCAAGTAATAAAAAGACAAGTAATAAAAAGCGAGTAATAAAAGAATACGGAACTAGGACCCAAGCCAAGCATGTGCTCAATAGCCAACCCTTAAACTTGCAAGCTCAATGAAGAGGTTGCAAGATCAAGGGAAGGGTAGAAAACGCATGTGAAATGAAGTGCTAGTCCCGGAAGAAAATACGACCCTTGAGATCAATAACTAACTCTTAACCATTCAACCTCAATGAAGAGATTGAATGAGCAAGAGAAAGCAGAAATCTCAAGGGGGAGCAAACTAACAAGAAAGATAAAGAACCCTCATCTTCATTAATCTTCCACTCAAAAGCTCTCACTACAATTTAATGGAGAAAGAATGAAGAAGAGGAAGAAGAAGAACAAAATAACAAAAATCAAGAACAAAGAAAAGCTCCCCTTGGTTAAGCTCTGGTCCGGGGTATTTATAGGAGGAAAACTGGAATTCTAGGGCAACCATCTGTCCATAAATGAAATCCCCAAAATAACCCCAAAAGCTGACAGTGAGTGGGCCCCAAACTGCGGCGCATGCGCGGCCAATACCCCCTTTTGGCCGCGCATGCGCGGCCGTACAGTGGAGTTGGGCAGTGGTCTTTTCTGTGGGTTCCTGGTTGGTGTTTTCCTCGTGTTTGCCAACTTCAAAATGCGCAAAAGTCTTCAGAATAATTCCAGATTTCCAAGTCCAAGTTTGCTTTATTTCCTTCACTTTTGACTTTATCTCTCCCTCGAGCTCCGCGCACCCATCGATTCTTGTGCAGCCCACCTCGTGCTCTGTGCTTGTCCCAGACATGAATGACTACTGTCACATGTCTTGTATCGGGAACCGGTACTCGGCACTGGATGGATATGGATGACCGGAACCCGGCTTTTATCTGTTGTGACAGATGTTCCGTATTTTGCCGTAACTGTGGAGATTTCGTCTTGATTTGCAATGTTTGGACTGGAAACCTGTAATCTGTAATCATGTAACAAACACGGAATAAAAGTACCTACCTATAAACACACGAGCGTAAGAATGGGCGGTATAAAATGCAATATTCTGATATGAACAAATACCCCCAAACTTAACTTTTGCTCGTCCCGAGCAAAACCAATTATTCACAAAAATAAAATGATAACCGCACTTTCGCAGGGAACGCGATTGCACTGAGCATGTGCAACAAGCCGTTAAACCTCTAGGTGTCCCTAGTAGGAGGAGTGTTGTCTCCTGAGGGTTTTCAGCGGATACTACCCACAAAATCCGGTCAAGCTAGTTTTGTAAAATAACTAAGATTCAAGCCCTTAAAGTTTTGTTTCAGAAAATAACAATTCTATAATCCTAAGTTTAGACTATCGAACCTTTATTTTTCACACCTCTCTTCTTATTTAACTACAGATTTTATATGTCTTTACGTGCAGTGCAAAATAGTGTCGTTAAGTTCCCGAAAGGTCGAATAAAGTCATTATGTCACACAATAAAGCCCAGATAACAATTTTAAAAGGATCACATAAGTTTTATAAAGAGTTAAGCATTTTTCAAGTTTCGTTTTCCAGTAAAGTTTCAACTTCAGAATTTCTATCTTCCCTAACAGGAAACTAGGTCTTATTCTTCACTCCACCTTTTTCTTGTTTTCATTTCATACACACCTCTGTGAACGTGCAATAGTCTTTATCATAGAGTAAAACCTTCATATCTCCGTTAAATTTTTTTTATAAAAGCTTGTCTTTTATCAAGATTATTCTCACACAAAGAACCGTTAGGAATTTTAACTCGGAGAGAACACTTGCTTGACTTTGTTTTAAAACTGGACTTTCTAGGCTTCTTAGCGAGCTTTGGGCCAATGCACCCAAACCAGTTGGTTTTAGGGCATTAGGTGTAGAAACACCCCAGCGGACTTAATTACTCAAGTTACCTAGGTCCAAAAACAAAAGACAGTTTGTCGTGAAAATCAGATGATTTAATACGAACGGAGATATAACCGGCAGTTCAATTATTTTTCAGATAAAAGACGTGTTTAGTGGGTTTGGTGTGTAATCATTCCAATCAAGTTTCAGATGGGTTATTTTTCAGACTTAGTTCCAATTAAGGCATCAATAACATTCCTTCATATTCACTCACTTCATAAACAATTCTTGATATATTACTTATTTCAGAACAAACCTATTTGATCCTCAGAAAATCATTTATCTATTTAAAAGTTTTTAAACATAAAAGACTTGTCATCTAATTTCCAAGACTCACAACACGTGTAGTGTGATGTAAAGACGTATATCAACTATAGTTAACTTCAAAGGAGAGTTATCTTTCAGGTTTTCACAATCCAAACATAGTATTTAGTTATTCCTATTTTTTCAAACAAAAACCGTCGAATGTTGAATCAGAGTTCTTCCACAAGCTAACTTGACAAAAAAGTTTTTATATTTTGGAAATTTTTTTGATTTTTATGGATTTTATGAATAAAGTATGCAAATGCAAAATATACATATGAATGCGAAGGAAGAAAGCTTACCGAGCACACCCCCAAACTTAAACTTGACAGTGCCCTCACTGTCAGGCTATACCAAGAGGGTCAAAATTGCCGGTGCTCCCTAAAAAACAAATTATATACAAAAAGGAAAAGGAAAACAAAAAAAAACAAAAAAAAATATATACAAAAAAGTGTCCCCCCCAAACTTAAGTAAAACAGTGTTTCCACTGTTAAGCGTTGAAATTCAGGATTAGGGGGGAAAGAACAGTATCCATCTATACAAGGCCTTACACAGGCCAAAGGTTAGCACCAACCATTCAAAAATTTTATCGTTATGAAGCAGTGGCTGGTGAAAGAATGCGGAGAGGTAAGAAATGGAAAATACGCGAGACCGCTTGTGGAGAGAAGTGGAATGCGGTCTCGGTAGATGAGAAGAAGAAGAATGGCGAAAGGGAAAAAGAAGTGGAATACGAACTTGAGGGTGCAAATGGAGTAAATAGATTAGCACAATTTGTGATGACCGATGTGTGAAAAGTGATTGTGCTAATATATTTACTCGCCGAGAAATTGGGTTAAATCCCTCAAGGTTCGTGAGAAACCATGGATTGGCCGAACTTGGTAAACCAGACAATGGAAATGGAAATGATACGGGTTCTTGCAAGGTCGGAACGACGGACATGATGGAGGGAAGTGGTTGAGGAAGGGTATCGGTTAAAGGTTCAGGAGGGTGTGTACAGTCAGTGAAAGGAATAGGATGAATTGGAAAATCCGACTCATCATCTAGAACTGTTTCATCCTCAAAAATATCCTCAAAATTCTCCTCAAAGTTAAGCTCATCCATGCTCTTCTCTTCAAAGTCCAGACGCATATGGGGTTCGGGAAAAACATTTAATGACTCGGGATGATGATTTGAAGAGACAAACTCAGCCAAATCTACGGGTTCATCATCCAAAATATCCCCAGCGTCAATATCCTCAATCAAGTGAAAATCAAAATTCTCTGACACCTCATCAAAAGCATGGATATTAATCGATTCTGGTTCTAAGATATAGGTGTAGAGATCAAAAGGATTAGGTATGGTTTCACTTGGAAGGGACCCTTCACAATTGGGCAAATCAAACACTACGAAGTCGCACAACTCATTCATCATTCTATCTTCAATTGATAAATCATGTGGGATACTCGATAGACTTTCAAAACAGGAGTTGTGGGATTCAATTTGGGACGGGTAGATTTGATTTGGAAAGGGGTACATCTCACTCTCTCCACTCAAATGCACAGCCTGTCCTGCCGCCTCATCATACATTGAAAAAGTTGGAGCTAGTTGAAAACTAGCTACCGGGTCACTAGGTTGCATGAGGGCGGCCATGGACGCATTCAAATCCATCATCTGTTGGCTTGACGCTACCCTAAAGTCTTCCAACGACTGTTCTAAACTAGACATTGGTTGTGAAGGGGTTTCAGTGAAAGATTCACAGTTGTATGGATACTGAAAACTCCCAAAAGGCGGTTCTGAAGCAATGTCTAGGGAAGGTGCATAAGTAGGGTAGGATTGGTAGGAATTGAATGGCTGGACAGGAGTGGGATCAACATTGGGATAAGAAGGTGAATGGAATTGTTGATCCCAAGAATTTGTAGTGGTGAAAGGAATGAAAGATCGGCTACGAGATTGTTCAATACGTTCAGCAATAGACATAGGTCTCGGGGTTACAACTGGATTTTCAAAAGGGGTATCAACGCAAGAAGGTGTGAATGTTTGAAACGGTTGATACGAAGTAGAATGCGGGGTCCAGTTGTTCGTCCTAGACGCGTCTATCCGATCTTTCAAAGAAATTTTTGACATGGATGGATCGTTCGAAGTTCGACCAAAACAAGAACCGTAGGAAGTAATGTCTGGCGGTGGGTACCAAAGTTCGGCAAGAGTTTTGTGAGGAGGGGTACCCATGATATGAAGAGAGAAGAAGAAAGGTAGAGAAAAAGGAGGGGGAAAGAATGTGATTTTTTTTTTTTTTTAATTTTTTTTTTTAGTTAGTTGTTAGCAAAAGAATGAAATATACACAAAAAATATGGACAAAAATAATCACGACACAAAAAATACCACACACCTAATCATTTTAGGGTTCACCTAGGTCAACTAGACCTGCTCGAGAACTTGATTGTCGAAGTAAAACTGTGTCGAGAAACAGACTCACGATATACTGATCATGAGGCCAGGTAAGTGCAGAGATAAGGGGAGGTTTTCCAACGCTTTCGCGAAGTTCCTTAATTAAATAACCCTTTCTCTTTTGGCGGTTTCGCCGTTAACACTTTCCTAGACACCCCGTAAACAATATACCGTTAAGCAAGCTTCTAAATACAGTTAACTTCTCTTAGTGAGCGCGAAGTCCTTAAGGCTTAAAGTCTAATTTCTTTTAAAATTTGTGCGGGTAAACGTTATGCTCAAGTTCGTGATTTGTGGGCCACGGAAAAGGTGATGAAATCCTTTACCGTATGTTGTGGGGTTCGCTTGCCCTTAAGTCCGTATTAATTGATGCAATGCACAATTCAAAAAATTCTATAAAGAATAAAACAATCGTTTTTTTAATTTAAGCTCAGCACTGCAACAAATACGGGTTAGTCAATTTTTAGCATTTGCTAGCAAACTTGCAAAGAATCCTGCAAAAGAATAGTATATTGGAAGCGTCGGATTTGAGAAGAAGGTGTTAGTAAAGTACGTACCGTTTAAGTTTTGGGTTAGGAAACCCCCGTTGAATCAAATCCGGTAAGCTTGAAAGGTTCGCTTGCGCGGGTCAAACTACCCGGATCTTTGGCACTATACTCCGTAATCACCTTAACTTTGAATGTACACTTTGCTCCCCACAATTGCAGTTTGCAAATACGCAAAAATCTGCACACTTGCCCACAACAATATTGTCCAAAAAAAAACAAAAAGAATATCTTTTATATATATATATATACAAAAAGAATATTAACCCGAATAACAAGAAAGAAAATACGCTACCGTCTCCCCGGCAACGGCGCCATTTGATTGTTAGGATACGAGCGTGTTCAAGTTCTAGTTTAAATACCGCAATCAAGACGGTTTCGCACGTAGCTAGCCGGTTGAGTACGGGTCGTCCGCAGGGAGATGGGAATCTTTTTCTATGTGTTTTTCGACGAGTTAAGTCCGGTTGTTCAGATTTTGTTTGTAACTATCTAAGTGTAAGTTGATATTTAAAGAGAGCTTGTTAGGGTTAGGATTAGGTTAGTTTGAGTTAGGAGTCTCCACATCTTTCGTTGCCCCACTTAATATCGGTGTTACGGTAATCGGCAACAACGGGGATTAGCACGACTAGGAAGGAACTTGCGAGTATAAGCTAGGCTTTCCAACGCATAGTCCTTCCTTTTGGTGCTTGTCCGTCCGTTCTTGGCTCTTATCCATAACCTCCGGTTAATTCAACCACAACCGGTCTCACTACGGAATCACCGCTATCATGTAGGATAGGGTGCCGTAAGGAGCGGATTATGGTTTAATTAACGGGAGTTGATTTAAGTTATTGGGCAAGGAAAGAGTGAGAGAGATTTCCTTCTCTCAAACTTCCCTTATCCTACCCTAACAAGTATAAAACTACTCACACTTCATCATACGGAAAAATAAAACAAACAAAAGAGGAAGATAGAAAGAAGGAGACTAGAAGAATACGACTAACTATTTGCGACCTCACCTTGGCGAGGATCAAGCATAAGTATCATTGTCGTATGAATGATAAAGAAAAAGAGAGAAGAAATAAACAACAAGGAAATAACAACAACTACTTTAACGAATTAAAATTACAACAAGCATAAAGATAAGGAGACAAGCATGATAATAAAATGGTCTTCTTTATTCATCACTCTTCACTCAAAAGCTCACTTACAAGTTTAATGGAGAAGAGGTGAGAAGAGGAAGAAGAACATTTGATCGCACGCTTTTGGCGTGTCGGATGTTCAAAGAATTTAAGTGTAACCGCGATCAGGACGGTGTCGCTTTGCAGCTAGCCGGTGAGCACGGGTCGGTCCACAGGGAGATGGTGTTATCTTACCTTCTTGTCTTAGACGAGTTAATAAAGAATCTTGTATGTGTTTGTTTGATCTAACCAATGTGTTTATCTGCAAGTATAAAGTTGTTAAGAAAATACGAGATTGTAAGCTAAGAAATCCGTACTCAAAAACCTTTGAGCCGAGTCTTGACCAATTGAAGCTAAGCAATCGGCAACAACGTGGATTAGGGGATTTAAGCGCGGTATTCGTGGAATCCGGCTTATTTACCCTTGTCCTTCCGTTCTTGTCTCTTGCCTTCGCCTCCGGCCAAACCGAACGCAACCGGTCGTGGTTAGGAATCACCGTTACCTTGTCAGGGTACGGTGCCTAACGGAGCGCTTGCGTATAGTTTGGGCGAAGTTCAAATGGAAAATAACGGGAAAAGGAATTGGCAAAGAAATGTTAACTTATAAAACCGTATTAATTCTTATCAACAACAATAATTACAACATTTACAAAATGAACAAAAGAGAACAAAAAGAAAAGAACAAAGAAAAGAAAAGATACAAGTAATAAAGAGCATGAATAAAATTGCATGAAATAGAATGCAAGTAATAAAAAGACAAGTAATAAAAAGCGAGTAATAAAAGAATACGGAACTAGGACCCAAGCCAAGCATGTGCTCAATAGCCAACCCTTAAACTTGCAAGCTCAATGAAGAGGTTGCAAGATCAAGGGAAGGGTAGAAAACGCATGTGAAATGAAGTGCTAGTCCCGGAAGAAAATACGACCCTTGAGATCAATAACTAACTCTTAACCATTCAACCTCAATGAAGAGATTGAATGAGCAAGAGAAAGCAGAAATCTCAAGGGGGAGCAAACTAACAAGAAAGATAAAGAACCCTCATCTTCATTAATCTTCCACTCAAAAGCTCTCACTACAATTTAATGGAGAAAGAATGAAGAAGAGGAAGAAGAAGAACAAAATAACAAAAATCAAGAACAAAGAAAAGCTCCCCTTGGTTAAGCTCTGGTCCGGGGTATTTATAGGAGGAAAACTGGAATTCTAGGGCAACCATCTGTCCATAAATGAAATCCCCAAAATAACCCCAAAAGCTGACAGTGAGTGGGCCCCAAACTGCGGCGCATGCACGGCCAATACCCCCTTTTGGCCGCGCATGCGCGGCCGTACAGTGGAGTTGGGCAGTGGTCTTTTCTGTGGGTTCCTGGTTGGTGTTTTCCTCGTGTTTGCCAACTTCAAAATGCGCAAAAGTCTTCAGAATAATTCCAGATTTCCAAGTCCAAGTTTGCTTTATTTCCTTCACTTTTGACTTTATCTCTCCCTCGAGCTCCGCGCACCCATCGATTCTTGTGCAGCCCACCTCGTGCTCTGTGCTTGTCCCAGACATGAATGACCACTGTCACATGTCTTGTATCGGGAACCGGTACTCGGCACTGGATGGATATGGATGACCAGAACCCGGCTTTTATCTGTTGTGACAGATGTTCCGTATTTTGCCGTAACTGTGGAGATTTCGTCTTGATTTGCAATGTTTGGACTGGAAACCTGTAATCTGTAATCATGTAACAAACACGGAATAAAAGTACCTACCTATAAACACACGAGCGTAAGAATGGGCGGTATAAAATGCAATATTCTGATATGAACAGTAGGGTAGTAATCAAAGTACAGTGGGAACCCATACGAGACAAATGACGACTTCAGGTCAAAGGACTAATCTGTACTCATGCCACCTGAGAACTTCCATCTGACAATAGGTATAATACCATTTAGAAGTTCTCGGTAAGTCCATCCAGTGCACTCACCAACAGTGAGCACATGTATAATATCTTAGGTGACATAACACCAATGGCTTATGAGACCGGCCACTGCCCCTCATCGGGGTCTCGAACGTATACACTAGTCTACTACGGAATATCGATGTCCAGTCTCGATACTCGCACGACTAGGGACATTTAAGGATGTGCTTATAGACCACCCAGCTCTCACGTATATGATCGCCATCATAATGCTGGTAAGCAAGAATCCTACGGGCTTCATCATTATGTATTAGCGACACGTAATAACAAGTAAAACGTGTGCACATCAATGATAAAGACAAACCAGATAACATACTATCATTTCGAGTAAAATTGTTCTACCTGTATAGGTCCTCCCTCAATTATCATAATCGCGTGCCTGCAATTACAATAATTGCCTAGAGGGCACTATATCCAACATCATCGAAGTATAGTTCTCAATGGGGCTTTTCGGTTTCTTCTATCACTTCACTTGTGTTGAATGCATATTCATCTGACAGCTCGCTATTTAATGGAGAGTTGGCCAGAATTGGATGTTCCATGAGGAAGTCGGCGATGGCATGTCCTTTTACCGCTTTGAGGGGGCAATAAACTATTATGAATTCCATCAACAGAAGGGCCCATTTGGCGATCTTCCCGGTCAGTATAGCCTTCTTCATAAGGTACTTGAGGGGGTCCACCTTTGATATAAGATGGACTTCATGCATTAGGGCGTAATGGCTGAGCTTTGTGATGACAAAAATCAACACCAGGCAATACTTTTCGATAGGAGAGTAATTGCTTTCAGCTGCCAGCAGAACTCGACATGGATTGTACAGAGCCCTCTCCTTTCCTTGGTCGTTCTCTTATGCCCATAGTGTGCATAAGGAGCCGTTAAGGGCAGTTGTATAGAGGAAAAAGGGCTATCCCTTTACTAGAGCGGCCAAGACTGGTGGATTCTGCAAATATTGCTTAATGTCCTCCAGCGCCTGTTGACATTCTGGTCCCATATGAATGGGGTCCTTTTCTTTATCAGATGGCTGTATGGATGACATTTTCCAGAGAGGTTGGCGATGAGCCTTCTCATATAAGCGAGCTTTCCTTAGAGAGATCGTAGTTGTTTGAGATTCCTTGGAGGGGCATTTCCATAATTTGCTCTAATTTTAGAGGGATCTATCTCGATTCCTCAGTGATGGATTATAAAACTCAGAAACTTCCCCGACGAGACCTCGAATGCACAATTCAGCGGATTTATCTTCAGGTTGAATTTTTGGAGGAACTTGAAGAACGTCCTTAGATGCTCCAAGTGCTCTTCATACGACATGCTCTTGACAACTAAATCATTGATGTAGTATTCAAAAATGTCATGTATCATGTCGTCGAATATGTTGGTCATCGCTCTTTGATATGTCGCCCCAGTATTCTTTAGTCCGAAAGGTATAACTTTGTAACAGTATATGCCTGACGGTGTGCAGAAGGTCGTATGCTTCTGATCTTCAGAATGCATCTTTATCTAATTATATCCTGATGATCCATCCATGAAGGAGAAGACCTCATGAGTAGAAGTGTTGTCAATCATCAGTTCGGTGACCGGTATGGGGAGTCATCTTTTGGGCACGTCTTATTGAGGTCTCGAAAGTCCACGCAGATCCAGACGGTCCCATTCTTCTTCATCTCGAGGACGATATTGACAATCCAGTCGGGATATTGGACTTTTTGGATGAAACCGAAATCTATGAGCTTCTTAACTTCAGCGCTGACACTCATTTTTAGTTCAAGACGCATTCTCCTTGGAGATTGTTTGACAGGCTTTATTCCAATCATTATGGACAATTTGTGAACTGCTACATCTGGATCAAGACCCGGCATCTCGGAGTAATTCCACACGAAGTATTCTTTATACTCCATGAGTACTACTTTTAGACCAGCCACTTGTTCTTCTGAAAGCAGCTCGCTGACGAACATGGGTCGAGGATCCTCTTCAGTTCCAAAGTTTATCTCTTTCAATTCATTAGTGATGGTATGGAAACCGTCTTCCAGTTCTTTTGGCACTGGCGGCAGCTCCGAAATTTCCTATTCTTTATTTATGAAGCAGTCGGGGTACTGAAACGTATCCCCATCCCCCTTTTCATTAAGGAGTCTTATCATGTGTCAAGTGTGGTTGAGCATCCTCTTTTTTGGCTGATTACACTCTGATTTGGCGAGGTTGTCTCGTATTGCCTCATGCTTTTGTGGAGCTTCCACTTTCCAGTTGTCACTCAGTTTAAGCTTGCCTTGCGAGTGCTTTTCCACCCAATTCTTGAAGACGAAACAATCTTCGATTGGATAACCAATGACCCGATGATAGAGACAGCAGTCAGGATGATCAAAGGCATTAGCTTCATGAGGCTGCTTAGACTTGGGTAGTATTAACATCTGGTGCTTCATAACGAGGTTAAATATTTTTCTCGTCTTATCCCGGGGAAAAGAATATCCCCGTCCCATTCTCTCTGTAAGAGGTAGGGCTGAGCGACCTTATGGCTTGGATGCAGATGGCGTCCTATCTTCAATGTGGCCACCTTGAATTTCTTCATTTTTAAAGAAAGGTAAAAGCAGCTGTCTAGGATGAGGATTATGGGTCGTCTCTCCCATAGATTGCCTGCTTAGGTATGATCTTCTGGTTGCTTCATACAAGGCTGTCTCGCCCATTCAATAGGCTTCTTTTTTAGCTTCTCAGTCGGGTCCTCTGGTGACAGAGTCACAGTGTTTTGTGGAGCTGAATTAATATAACTCATTACTTCATTATATCACCCGCTTGGGGGTAATTGTATGAACTTTTTGTATAGGGCCATTATACCTTCTCTGAGTTCATCAAATTCCTGAATCACTTCTTTCATCAGCGACTTGATTGGCACTTCAGATGATCCAGTTGGAGTACTTTGCGAGGTTTCTTCACCTTGCTCGTCTGAGTTGTCTGCCAACTAAGTATCTTCTCTTTTGCTCAAGACATAACAGCTATGAGCTCGCTTCTTCTTCTTGGGTCGGACATAACCCAAACAGTGGTATCGAACTTTCCATAGGACGCTGGTTGGTGGGTCCCTTGTGAAAGTCGACCCTAACACCACCATGAGGTTTTAGTAGCATCAAGCATGCCAAATTTTAATTTTTATTAAGTGCTAAGCTAGACTAATCCAGATTTTTGCAAGAATATTAGGGTTTTCTATAATGATGTGAACAACTAGAGAAAGTGAAAGATGGTTATACCATCTAGATCGAGTCCTTCACTTCACATGCTCTGTGTAGTAGTCCGACGAGTCCACTAGGTTCCACTTGAGACTTTGTACGAGCTTCCTCCAATGACCTTCGTGCTGAAGATGATCCACACAAAGTCCCTCCACCTCAAGCTACGTCTACACTAAACTCTTTAGCGTAGTAAACACGCTACACTCGATCGTTAGTCAAGTGTAGGATGGTGAAGTAGGGGATGTTAAAAACTCGCAAGTTTGTGTTCAAGCTTCATGGTTCACATCACATGTGAGGGTTGAAGCTTGAACTATAGCAATTGAGGAAGAAGAAGAAGTTAGAGAGCAACCATGGGAGCAATTCAAGAAAAATGGCTTAGTGTTGAGAATGAAGTTAGAATGAATGGCAACTCTTGACCCCCACTTATTCAAGCATGGAACTTTTGCAATATAAAATTGCAACCATGCTTGAATAGTGAGTCAAGATGAATAAACAAATATAAATCCCATGCTTGCAACCATGCTCTCATTTTCCACCTAATTTCTATTTTCACAAAACAGAATTTTATGCCATGCTTCATTATATATATATATATATATATATATATATATATATATATTATGAAGAATAATTAGTGAGCTAATAATATTAGTTAAGATATAATTATATCACATATAATGTATATCACGTTATTAAATCAACACTTGATTTAATAATCCGGTTATATCACATAGGACCGACTAATATCATTTATCTGTATATCACATTATCAAATCAACACTTGATTCGACAATATGGTTATATCATATATAATCAAACCGATAACAGATAACTGCCAGATTACAATACGGTATCACATACACTTATTTAATCAGGCCCACACACATATCACATATGTGTCCTACTTCGTTTCGCTTGAACCAGGGAACTTCTGTATGGGACTCTAAAGACTCGTCAATACGCCGGCAGTAGGTGATGATCACATCAGTCACCCATAAGCCGTCAGCGGTACTAGCTGGACGTAACGGCTACCCGGGTATTGAGCGATATGAAGATCAACAAGCAAGCCCGTCCATAGTCTCCATGAAGCCTATCATTAACACTACCGTACAGTCCGGTCTCTTCTTCTGATATGTCGCATATCATGTCTAAGAGTGGTAAACATCAGACCCCAGTAACGTGATAAGTCATGCCAATGTCTGCCTATAACGGTTCGAGAAACTACTGATAACACTTATCAGTAAATCTCAGCAGCATCCCTGGCCAGGGACTTCCAGTTATAGCCAATCGAGCATAGCGCAACATCAACCCCCAATACCGGGAGAGACGAAACCCCTCCTATCGCTCATTGCCTCCATGTGACTCGGGACTGTACCCAAAATCCACATGTTAGCTCAACTCCTCTTGAGCATGGTAGGGAGGAAATCAAAGCACAGTAGGAGCCACACAAGACTCTATGACGATCTCGTGTCTACAGACTAACCTGTACCAGTGTCACCAGAGGACTGCTATCTGACGATAGGTATACTACCACATAGGAGTCCTCGGCGAGTCCTGTTCGGTGTACCCATTCTCCAATAAGCACCTGTGTACAATCTTTGATGACACACAGCAATGGTTGTGGGATCAATGTTCATACCATAATATTGCATTATTATATTCTCCATTCTTATTCGTTTTATAAATAAACAGGTGCTTTTGACGCATGTCTGCTACATATTACAGGTTACAGGTTCTTTGATCTAAAACAGTGAAAAGGATAAAAGACGATGCAAAAGTGGAACTATAACCAACAAACAGAAGGATTTTGATAAAGCCTACACAAAGATCAGTACAAGACAACGTAAGGTCCAAGATTACAAAGCGAACGGTTAAAGTTCAATACAACTACTCACTGTGAAGATCTGGAGAATACCTAGAAGACAAATTGAGAAAAGACCTAAAGAAATAGGAAGCCCCAAAAGCCCAAATGCAGAACACAAAAATTCAGCATAAGATCTCCTCATTGGGCCACGGAACCGTGGCCCAACCCTTGCTGGGGCCGCGGATCCGCGGCCGTCTAGGACATTAAAGAGTTAAAAAATTTACTATAATTCTTGCGGTGCTGAATGGGTCTACCTAGGGGTATTTTGGTAAATGTAGACGTGCGAATCAATTGTAACCTAGGGTTTCCTATCCTCTATAAATAGGAACTCTAAATCATTGTAAAGGCTATGCCTCCCTATGCCTCCCTTCATTAATAAATTTCAGCATTCTTTTGGAGAGCATCATTTTTTGTAAGTTCTTTATTTTCTGCCCTACGTTAATTTTCTATTCTTGCCCTAAATAAATTTAATTCCTTGCCCTAGTTAATCTTTTATTCTCTGCCCTAGATAAATGTATTTTAATTCCCTAATGAGTGAGTAGTCTCCTCGCTTGTTAGGGTTAGATCTGGGGAAGGTTTGAGAGACGAAGATCTCTCATCCCCTTTCTTGCCCATCATATATTTTCATAGGACTCTATGCATACATGCACATACCGCTCCCTACGGCACCCTATCCCTCGAGGTAGCGGTGATACCGTAGTATAAAGGCCCGGTTGTGATGTTTTCCATGGAGGTTAGGCTAAGGATTGATAAAGGAAGGACAAGAAACTAGAGGAAGAAAATATCTTCCCGATGATTCTAATCCCTTTTATTAATAACTACCATAACACCTAATTAGATCTTCATATGGGTATAGAAAGCGGTGAGATTTATAGACTTTCCAAACTTAACCTAGACCTAACCCTAGCAAGACTTAGATATAGATTAATTTAGTTTTTAGATTTAATAATCAATCCGGCTCTCATCGGAATTAACTCGTTTGAGCGATTAGGAAATTCACAACATCCCTCACTACTACAAATAAGGGTTGCCCTTACGGAGATATGCATAGGGGCGAAAAAAGATCCCGTAGGTGCAAAGGCCGCAGGTGCAAGTTGAAGCCCTGAACTTGCCCCTACGGATTTATGTGTAGGTCCTGTTGCACCTACGGAGTAGGCCGTAGGGTAAAAAAAGTTATATTATTTACGGGTTTTTTTAATATATTAACTGTACCTACGGACATAGCCATAGGGCCACATACTACCCCCTACGGATACCTGCGTAGGTACCTATCCGTAGGGGCAAAATATCAGAAATCCTGATATGTTGCCCCTACGGATAAGTCCGTAGGGCGAAGCAATGGCCCCTACGGATATGTCTGTAGGGGCACTCCCAACCCCCTGGTACTGAGATCAGGGGGGAAATATCAGTTACTGCTGATATTTTGCCCCTACGGATATAGCCGTAGGGGCAACATGTGTACCTACGGATTAATCCGTAGGTACACATTATCTGTATTTTTTTTTTAAAAAGGGCTGCCTGATTTTTTCCCGCCCTGTGCACAATAATATATACATCAATCAAATATAAAATTAATCATCACACAACATATATCGCAGTATTCATAATCACATCTCACGCATATAATATACAAAAGAAACCCAAAAACTGAATATGATATAAATATAAACCAATATCAATATCGTTTCAAATTGTAGTACAATGTGTATGATATAAATAAATACATGTTTCAAAAAATAAGAACCAAAAAGCTACCCTAGCTCGGTCCAGCTCCACCTCTGAATAACGATAGAATAACGTGCGCCTGCTCCTCGGTCAATAAACTCTGCAATTCGGCGCGAGCGGGAGTCTGAGCGGCCTGTGGAGCTGGCGATGTGGTCTGTGCAGCCGCCGTCGAGGTAGTCGCTTGCGGAGCCGCGGCTGCGGGAGTCTGAGCGGGCGGTGGAGCTATAGGAGTTGTCTGCGGAATCGCAGCCGATATAGTAGCTTGCGGAGCCGCAGCCGAAGGAGATGCATGTGAAGGCTCGGTCGATGTACCCTGTCGCGTCTGGACATAACGTGTGTAAGAAGCGTGTAAGAACTGTGTATTATTCGAATTCGTATCATTATTAAGTTATTTCGAAACCCCGTTTGGATATCTAGTTTGGAAAACCGTTGTTTATTTTAATTACATATATATGTATGATTAATCAAACTTAAGTCTAAAACCAAATAAGCTCAAGCTACGTACTAATTATGGATATGTTGATATCTATATAATATGACATGATATTTTACTATAAAGTAGTATACATACCAGCATCTCCTTCAACTCCTGAACGGTGGCCCTCAAGCTCTCCAGTTCCTAATGGACACGTCGGTCACTGGAGACGGAGGAAGTAACCGCCGGGGTGGAGTCCAACCTCATATGGGCCCTGCTAGGGCCCAGTCCCCGGCCTCTCTCCCAACCTCCGTGGTGCCCTCCGTGTGCGGCGTCCAGAACTGGGGTCAGCAGCCTCGGATCGCTCTGTCCGATAAAATCGATCCCCGAGGCCTGGGCCTGCTCAACCACCCGCTCCTACACCCACATTAAGCAGTAAAGTATAAGTATAAAATTTAAACTTGAACCTTCCAAAACTAAAATTTCAAATTTGGGTAGAAAAAATATTAACACTTACGCAATACTCCTGGGTAGCGACGTCGGGATATCGAAGCTCGCCCGTGGCGGGATCTGTCAAGGTGCCATGGACGGCAAGATATGTGGACAGCACGCTCGGTGTACCACCTGACGCCATGGTCCGAGATGTCTGCAATATTAGAAAGTAACTCTTAATATTAGAAATATTAGAAAATAACTCTTAATATTGCAGAATATCACAAAGGTCGGTCTATTGTAATTTACCGATAACTCCATGGCTCGAGTAATGTTCCTCGAACCACCTGTGTAAGTCGGGCGACCCCTCTTCGCCGACTTCCTGTTCTCTGTATTCTGAGCGGACTGTTTCTGCACAACGCATTAACATTTAGTTTTCTAATTAAGGAACACAAAAAATAAATTACATCATAAACAATGAATTACATTTAAAATACATATTTGTTTGCGCTGGGAGTTGAAATATTCGCACAATAGAGGCCATGTCTCTACGTCGACTCTCGCAAACGCCGGAGTAGATAGGAGGGCCGCTCTCTCTGCCTCGGGGGTCTCCATCCACAGGGAGTAGCATTCGGTCTTCAGCTCATTCCTGTTGTATCGGACCTTGGCCTGCATGTTCTTCATCAGGCCATTGTACAGAGCATGAAGGTCGAGCACCCTCCCCGGATGATCAGGGTCGGCTACAGGCTGAAAATCGTAATCCAACTGAAAATACAACATTGTTATTAGATTGCAAGTGTTAATAATAAATATGATAAGCGGATATATCAACGGAAAATATATATTAATACGTACCCGAGCCTGATCAAAGAAGAGGGCGAATGAGCGCTGGTGCGGCTCGCTCCACTCAACGTGAAGTGGATAGTTCTTCACGAGCCGGCTCTCGTCCCCCATATACCGGCCGAACCTCTCGGCATGAGGACCGGTATAGCGATAGTTAAGGGTAAAAAAAGGGAGAATGCTGCCACCCCCTAGCTCTGTCAGGCCTCAGCCTATGGGACTGATTCGGGCCTCGAGTCCCCCTCTGGGGATGGGGAGGCCCTGCGTCTGCACGAAATATCAAGACAATCAATATTAAGACAAAGTTGTATTAAGAAATCAAGGTTAAACGAAAATTCAAGTGTGATATATACCTCCGGTGACTATCGCACGAGCCTGGGCCCGGGCAGCAGCACGAGCGGGAAGATAGTTCCTCCGATGAGGAACAACCGGGGTCCCGGATGCGGACGCATCCCCTCCAACTAGAAAATAAATATCGACGCTAAATTTCCATGAAGTTCATATTTATTCTATAGAGCATATGTAAAATGAATAAATATTTTAAATTTATTCATACTAACCTGCAGACGATGCGGAGGGTATGGAAGCGGCAGGAGTGGCCCCTGCGGAAGATGTGGACGCACCACCTATAATTAGACAATTAAAAATAGATTATATAAGTAATTGCAAAAAGAATGTGTATAACAATAATATAACGTTCTAAATCAATATGCATGCACTATAGGATATATAAACAGACCCGCAGGTGCGGTGGTGTCACCACCTACAGCTAGACAATAATAAAAATTGCTAAGTAAGAGCAAAAGGAATGTGTGTATTTATGATATAGCATTCTAAATCAATATACATGCACTATATGATATATAAACATACCTGGAGGAGCGGGAGTGGCCTCTGTCCCAGATGTGGACGTATCACCAACAACTAGACAATCAAACATTGACAATATAAGTAATTTTGACATAAATAGGCATGAATATCTGTAATATTACATTCAAAATGGATATGCGTGTAGTATACCTGGAGGTGTGGCAAAATCCACATGGAAGGAGGCATCCGAAGGGGTCTCCGATCTGGGTGCAAGACCGGCCCTCTGAAGCTCCCTACGGAGCTCTCCGGGCGGCAGAACCGCTCTGCCTCTGCCTCTGCCGCGGCTGGAGCTCCTGCCGCCCCTCGCTGCTCCCGACATCGTCATCAAATCTAGATAAACGGTTCGTGGACGCATTAGACAATCATTAAAAGTATTGACTATATATGTATAGAGCGTAAAATGTGAAGTAATAATATAACATTACTGATAACCTTTTTCATTTCGTGGGCGCATTATACATATCTACTTGGATTTCATCGTCGATGTCATTTCTAACCCACGTAACTTCATGATCGGTCGAAGACAACCCGTCCTTCAAAACAGACGGTCGGAGCACTTTAAACCTTCTTTCTTCTTCGTCCTCATCGCTGTCCTCGAATTCTGGGACATCGTAGACATCTCTGGGTTTCCATCGGCATACAACACTCCATCCCGGATGCTTCAAACACTGTGAGTAGTATACTTGGAACGCTTGGTTCGGAAAGATAAACGGATCGTCCTGACCGTAAAATCGAAGTGTGTTCACACTGGTCAATCCATATTCATCTTTCCAAGTCCCAAGATTGCTTCTCCTCCTGTCCGTATCGATTCTCGGATCGTACCAAGTACACTGGAATATATGAAAGGGTTCTGATCGTCCGGAATAGTGGATGCCGAGTATACAATTTAAGTACCCATAGTAAATCACACCGTCCGATCCTACCGTCGCAATCCCACTATTCTGAGTGGTTCTAGATGTTTGTATATCCTTAACTTCGAATTTGTATCCAAGGACACCAAATCCTTTGTAATATGCAACCTCCATACTAGGAAATTGAGCTAAACATCTTGAATCACTCTCAAATGATGCAGACAAGTTCGGATCGTGGATCTAACAAAACAAATTTTACGACAAATACATAACGATACAAGTTTAGATTAAAACTGATAGCAATAAAATGTTATTCGAATAACTTACATGATCTGTGACCCAATCACAAAAATTATCCTGATGGTATTTTGATATCGAAGAATGACGGTGGGAAAATACGCTCAAACTTGCAAAGTATCAACGCAATAGAATTTTCTAGTTTATCCAGCGTCGCAACCTCCAGTGTTTTAGCACACAACTCCCTGAAAAAACAACATTGATCGTTGATTCCTAGACCAACCGAGTCGGGGAGAGAAGTCCTGAGGGCTAATGGAAGAAGGTGCTCCACGATAACATGGTGATCATGACTTTTCAACCCATCGATCTTGCCCTTCACAATTTTTATTTTCTTGCTGAATGATCCTGAGAAACCTGTGGGGACTTTCAAATCATGCAACACCTGCAGGAATCTTTTCTTCTCTGGTTGTGACATATGATAAGCGGCATTGGAAAGTACAAACTTGCCCGGTTTACCCGCTACCGGTCTAGGGTGCAATTCACTTCTTATTCCCTACTCTTGTAGATCCATCCGAGCATTCATGTTGTCTTTCGATTTCCCGTCTTTACAAAGAAGCAAGTTAAGTATGTGCTCTGATACTCCCTTCTCTATATGCATGACGTCCAGACAATGACGCACTGAATTTGTAGACCAGTACGGAAGCTCGAAGAAAATGCTTAACTTGTTCCAATATTGTGATTTGACCTGTTTCGTCGGATCCATCCCGAAGGTCACGTTATTGTAACCATCCTATTTAGCAGTCGCGTCCTCTCCGGACAATGGGGTTGGAGGTCCAAGAAGCTCCTGATGACCATCAAAGTGAACCGTGTCTAACCTATAGGGGTGGTCTGGAGGCAGGAAACGTCGATGGCCGCAATAACAAACCTTCCTGCTAAAATTCAAGAATTTTGATGTTGTGTGTTCATGGCAATGAGGACATACTTTGTGACTATGTACGGACCAACCTGATAGCATTCCATACGCAGGAAAGTCATTAATTGTCTACATTAAAGCCGCAAGCAGTATGAAGGTTGTATTTGTGTTTAAATCATATGTCTCTACACCATCAATGAACAAAGATTTCAACTCCTCGATCAGAGGTCGGAGATAGACGTCGATATTGTTCCCCGGTGAGTTTGGTCCGTCGATAAGAAGAGGCATCATAAAGTATGATTGGTCCATAGCCAACCAAGGCGACAGATTATAAATTATCATTACAACAGGCCATGTGCTGTGACTTCCAACCATATAGTTGAATGGGCAGAAGCCATCAGTAGCCAGTCCGAGCCGGACATTGCAAGGATCGCTACTGAATATTGCGTGCCTCCTATCGAAATCCTTCCATGCCGGTGAATCTCTTGGATGGCTCATTTTTCCATTTTCGCTTGGAGGAGCACGGTGATGCCAAATCATTGCCTCGGCTGTTTTCTTGCACCTGAATAGCCTCTGTAGCCTCTGTGTTATGGGAAAGTATCGTGCTATCTTCACAGGTATATCAGGCTTCTTATCAAAATCTTTCGGCTTATACCTGGCCTCTCCGCATGTTGGACACTCTTTCAAATCTGAATTCTCTTTCCGGTACAACACGCAATTTTTAGGACATGCTTGAATCTTCTCGCACTTTAGACCTAAATCAGACATCATCTTCTGGGCTTCGTACCAGCTGTCGGGCACATTATTTCCCGGAGGCATAGAATCTTTCAAGAATAAAAGAAGCATTGTGAATGACTTGTTGCTCCATCCATTTAGGCACTTAATCTGAAAAAGTTGGACGAACCATGAGAGGGTGGAATACTTCACATTCTCATAAATTGGTTTCCTAGCATTATTCATGAAATTTTCATATTTATCCGCACGCGGTCCTTGACCGGAAGGAATGTCATCTTCGGTATGAATAGATTCACCTAGGGCAGCCTCTACCATATCCTCCATTTCTTCTGATGGAAATAAATTTCCGTCTCCTGCCGCATTACCGAATTCTTCTTCTTCTCCTGCCGCATTATCGTGTTCTCCTTCTTCTTCTGCCACAGTACTGCATTCTTCTCTTTCCCCGTAATATTTCCAAGTTGTATAAAGTCTAGTAAACCCATGTTTTACAATATGAAGTTCTGCCAATTCTACCTTCTGCCAGTACTTATTGCCACATCTATCGCACGGACAGAGAATCTTCTCTATTATGATCTTATTATGTGTGCGTGCAAATTCAAGGAAAGCAGCAACTCCTGCGACAAACTTAGGTTGCATACGTTGTTTCCAATCCACATACATCCAGTCCTTAACTCTGACGTACTCATGGGCCATGTTAGACTGTATAACATATAAATTGTAGGTTATGCTGACTATATTGAGAAATATAAGAACGGGATAGTTACTGACAAAGGAGAAAATCCGTGTATATGCTTTGTGTGTGCGTTTGTCGTTGAAAAGAATAAATTATCGCACGTATGTTAACCGATAGACAGGGACTAAGTGGCGCCTTTAGTTTCATATATGAGTATCGATGGGAATATGAAGGTTTCATATTATCATATATTGGTTTTAACGCGAACATCTCGAATCGCTCTCTAATTATGCGTTTGTTGTGTATTCTTGTTGTATGTGTGTGTTCCAGCTGTTGGGGGTAGGCTTCTATCCCATTAAGAATGTATAGAGCGAACACCCATCACTTGTGCTTTCAACCGTTTCGAATAAATTTCGGCAGCACCTTCCCGCTGTTCTCCGAGTACACTGTAATAGAATAGATAATCATTTCAAGGCTGTGAAACAACGTTGAAATGAACATCTAATCTATCTTTGTACACGGAGAACCAGCGGAAAGGTACCGATGAAATATCTCGAAACGGATGAAAACACAAGTGAATGAAGTCGTTTGCTTTATACATTCTTAACTTGTCCACACGGGACAAATCTATGGGTTACCATACGATTGAATTTTCTCGTCGCGTAGACTATACGACGGTTGTTAGTATCGAGCTATACTGTCCGATATTTAACAACCTTCGTATAGTTCTAGGTCACGACGAGCATCGCACGTATGTTAACCAATAGACGGAGACTAAGTGGCGCTTTTAGTTTCATATATGAGTATCGATGAGAATATGAAGGTTTCATATTATCATATATTAGTTTTAACCCGAACATCTCGAATCGCTCTCTTATTATGCGTTTGTTGTGTACTCTTATTGTATGTGTGTGTTCCGGCTATCGGGGGTAGGCTTCTATCCCATTAAGAATGTATAAAGCGAACGCCCATCACTTGTGCTTTCAACCGTTTCGAGTAAATTTCGGCAGCACCTCCCCGCTGTTCTCCGAGTACACTGTAATAGAATAGATAATCATTTCAAAGCTGTGAAACAACGTTGAAATGAACATCTAATCTATCTTTGTACATGGAGAACCAGCGGAAAGGTACCGACGAAATATCTCGAAACGAATGAAAACACAAGTGAATGAAGTCGTTTGCTTTATACATTCTTAACTTGTCCACACGGGACAAATCTATGGGTTACCTGTTCAGACCATAATATTACATTTTTCATTCTCCTATTCTTATCCGTTTTATAAGTAAACTGGTACTCTTGACGCACGTTTGTTGCATATTACAGGATACAGGTTTCTGGAGCAAATACAGTGAAAAAGACACAAAACAACAGAAAAATGGACTTTTGACCAAACAAGTAGACGGATCCTAGTCGAAGAACAGTACAAGATCCAAAATGTCAAGTGAACGGTCAAAAGATACGAACAAGTTTTCACTGAAGATCTGGAGAAGACCCAGAAGCCCAACAGATAAAAGAACTATGGAAATAGGAAGCCCAAATACCCAGTATGCATCCCAGGAATTTTGGTGAGCCAAGCTCACCAAAGGGCCGCGTATCCGCGGCCCAAGCCAACAAATGCCGCGGATCCGCGGCCATCTAGTGCGCATGTCGGTGGAAAATTGGCGTGTCGGTGCGACGGTGCGGGTGTTGGGATTTTTAGGGGTCAAATCTGTAATTGCACATGTGCGAATCCCGTAACCCTAAATTCTCCTGTTTGCTTATAAATTGTAATCTAAAATTGTAAAACCCTATGCCTCTTTTCAATCAATAAAATTCAGAATTTCTGAGAGAAAAATTCAGATCCGTTCTTCTTGTTTGGAGGGAGCCGTCAACCTAGTAAGTATTTTATTTCTGTTCTTTTAATTATAATGTTTTCTCATCCCCTAATGAGCGAGTAGTCTCCTCGCTTGTTAGGGTTAGCCTTAGGGAAAGGGTTGAGAGATGAGATCTCTCACCCCTTTCAATGCCACTTTAACTTAATGAATTAGAACTCCACGCATACGAGCACAACCGCTCCCTGCGGCATCCTACCCATCGAGGTAACGATGAACCGTAGTATAAAGGGCCGGTTGCGCGCGTTTTCCGTGGGGGTTAGGTAATTATCAACAAAGGAAGGATACGAATCTAGAGGAAGAAACATCTTCCCAAAAGATTCGTATCCACTTTATTAATAATTAACTTAACATCTAATAGATCTAAAAAAGAAGGCATTGAAAGCGGTGAGAAAGAACGTTAATCTCCAAAACTTCCCCTAAGCCTAACCCTAGCAAGACTTTTAATTAGATTAATTAGATCTAGTTTTCATAGATTGTTATAAACCAACCAAAACGACAAATTGAATCAACTCGTTAAAACACATAAAAGGAATTTACCCGTCTCTGTGGATCGACCCGTACTCACCGGCTAGCTGCAAAGCGACGCCGTTTCTGATTGCGGTAAATACAAGTTTTGACACTAATCAAATGGCGCCGTTGCCGGGGACGGCGTAATTTTTCTTTTTGTGAATTTTCGGGTTGATATAAATTTTAAAAATTATAAAAATCTGAAAATATAAAAAAATACAAAAATTATCAACTTTGATCTGTTTGAAGGGTTTGCTATTTGAATCTTGCAGGAACAACAAAAACTTTTGGATCTGGAAATTTACAGAGGGCAAAACAAAAATTGGTACATAAGAACAGAGAGGAACTATCAGTACAGAGCAGCACAAATTTTTCCAGAGCGCGATCCCACCAGACGACCGCGTTTCCGCCGCATTATGGGCCTCCCGCCGCGGATCCGCGCTCTGCCTGCCACGTCAGCGCATCATTTTTGCACGGTTTGCTCTCTTTTCTCCCCCTCTGCAACCTCCATATCTCCACTGTAAAAAATTTCTGCAGGTTTCTTTGCGCTAAAAAAAATCTTCTACCCCCTTCTAAATAACAGATTTGCTGCAGGTTTCTTTGCGCCGCGCTAAAAAATTTTTGATTGCAAGTGAAATTCTATTTGTTTTGCATAATTTAACCGGACTCTAAGGGGCTAATTGACCAAACTCAGATTGGGTGGGGATTTCATCACCCTTCCCAGGACCCCAGAAAACACCTAAAGCATTTTGCATCGACCACAATTAATAAAAAAGATTAGACTCAGACCTAAGGACATCGAGCTCAATAGGAAAAGGACTAGTGTAGGCATCGGCCGTTTATCCTAACCGACTTTGCGGTGTCTAGGCTAGTGGTTATTAATTAGGCCCACTGTAGTGGTGGTTCCTTCCTACTTACCTGGCCGTATTTGTCCGTGAAGAGGCGGTTTGAGGTCCTATTTCTAGCCCTAGTTAGGAGCTGTCTAGCAGACCTAGGCAACCCTAGATCTAGGCCTGATTGTGCATGTGTGGTTGATACATTTGTGTCACGAGTCCCATTTTCTAAAACCGTCTTGCAAAACTCTCCAATAAAAAAATATAAAAATATATAAAAAAAAATCTTTTCAAAACTTGCAACTTGCCGCTAAGAAAACTTGCACCTCACTTCCACCATCTCTCCTTCATTGACGTTATCTTACCCCCACATTCTGTTTTTCTTTTTTTTTTCTGACTGCACTACTCCTTTAGTGTATGTCATTTTGGACTAGGGATACTAACGCCCGATTAGTCCGTGTTTCGTTGGTCCCGACCGACGAACCCTTCGGCGAACCCTTCGTCGACATTCCGTCCATTTCCTTACCTCCACCTTCAAATTCTTCTTTCGAAGGTATGTCGGGATTCAACCCCAACGATACCTTACCGACGGGAATGATTCCACCTCCGCCAGGTGCGAATAACCTGACTCTACCGCCTGTTGTAGCGCCCGCACGAGTTGCGCTCCAGGATCTCTTCTACCCCGTCCGCACTTCTTTACCTACATGTCTTTCACCCCCACCGGCAAATGGGGATAATTTTGAAATAAAACCACATTTCATCAATATGCTGCCTAAGTTTCATGGTTTGGAATCCGAAGATGCTTATATTTTTATTAATAAATTCCAAAACGTTTGCGGCATGATGAAGACAACCCAATTAAGTGATGACGTAATAAGGCTAAGGGTCATTCCTTTTACCTTATGTGACCTAGCCGAGAAGTGGCTATATAGCACCGCATCACACTCCATTAGAAATTGGGACGAGTTTGTGAGAGCTTTTCTGAAAAAGTTCTATCCTCATCACAAAACTGCTAGAATCCGAAACGAGATTATACAATTTTCGCAGCTTCCCTCCGAACCATTCTGGAAGTGCTTCGAGAGATTTAAAGACCTACTTGTTCAATGCCCTCATCATGGGATAGAAAGTTGGCAACTTTGCCAAACATTATACGAGGGATTGAACGCAGCAACGAAGCAGTTGCTAGAAACAATATGTCAAGGTCATTTTCTCTCCAAGTCTAGCGACGAAGCTTGGCAGTTTCTTGAGGATCTTAGTGAGCAAACAATTTAATGGGAGAGTACCAAGACCACATCATCTTCTAGTGGTCAATCTAGGGCAGGCATACATCAAGTAGATATGTCGATTGCTATGAAGGCCGAGATGGCCTCACTTATGAAAAAGCTAGAAGCCATTGAGACAAAAATCTCATCGTCTTCTCCTGCCCCTACTCTACCCACACGAACTGTTTGTGCTTGTTGTTCTAATCCATCACATCTAACCGAAGAGTGTCCTTATAATGCACCTATTCAAGGACAGGATCAAGTCAATGCTGCATTTCAGCAACGATAAAGAAACGATCCGTACTCTTCGGCATACAATCAGGGGTGGAGGAGTCACCCAAATCAACAGTTCCAAGGGAATAACAATTTTCAAAGACCTCCTCCACCACAACAACAAGCACCTTCACAAACTCAAAACCAGCAACCTTTCCAACAACAACCTTATACAAATCAAACGAACAATTTGGTTCAACCAAATGATGATAAGGTTATCTCGCTCGAAAAAAGTCTAGATGCATTTCTTAAGCAATCTACAGAATCCGCAGCAAGATTTGAAAGTTATGTTCAATCTTTAATGAATAACAATGCCTCACACGATCAAAGTATCAAATCTATTGAGGCACAAATTGCACAATTAACTGCTGCGTTGAGCGAGAGAGAAAAGGGAAAGCTTCCATCTCAACCAATGACCAATCCCGGTCACACACAAAACGCATATCACAATCACAATATAAATGCGGTGACCACGTTGAGATCCGGAAGAGAGTTGCAAAATAATGTGGGAACTAGTGATGACATCCCCGCCGGTGGTTCTTCTTCCCCTTCTTCATTTTCTTCACTTCCTTCTTCACCTTTTTCTTTAGAGCCTATTCTCCACCCTTCACAGGCTCTACTTCTCCTGACTCGAACGGACCCATTTCTCACAACACGAACACATCCGCACTGGGATCCGTTCCTACTCCACATTCTACTCCACAGACTTTTGACTCAACAAATTTTCAGAACGCTCCATTCCCAAACAGGTTGAGTCCTAATAAACCAAATACACAAGTGGAGAAGATTGTGGAGATATTTAAGCAGGTTAGCATAAATATACCTCTCTTGGATGCTATCCAACAAGTCCCTTCATACGTGAAAATCTTAAAGGGCTTGTGCACCTCGAAGAGAAAGGCATCTCAAGTACCCAAGAAAGTGCTAGTGGCTAGTGCAGTGAGCAATGCTATTAACCACCATCAAACCTTACCCCAAAAACGAAAGGACCCCGGCTGTCCTACGATTTCAATCACAATTGGGGATAAGAAAATTAATCGAGCACTTTTAGATCTTGGGTCTAGTGTTAACCTGATTCCTTATTCCGTGTACGAACAATTAGGGGTTGGAGAGTTGAAACCCACTCGTTGCACTCTCCAAATGGCTGATCGATCAATCACCTACCCAAGGGGTCAACTAGAGGATGTGTTGATCAAAGTCGGGGAATTCATATTCCCCGTTGATTTTATCGTTATGGATACACAACCTGTTGCTAACCCAAGAAACCAAATTCCGGTGATTCTTGGTCGACCATTTTTGGCCACTTCCAATGCCGTAATAAATTGTCGCAATGGCTCCATGACTCTATCCTTCGGAAAGAGGTCTAGTGAGTTCAATATTTATAAGATGGGAAGTCTGCCCCCCGTACCTAAAACTAGTACACGAGAAGTTTGCTCTATTCACGAAATCATGCAGGAGGACTGCGAGCTTGAAAGATTTCTATTTGATGAAAACAGTTTTGACGCCACTAGTGCGTCCCTCCTTGAGCCTACTACCGTTGACACAACCGATGTTGATTATGAATGTTTCACTTTTTTGGATGATGACGACTCACAGCCCGAATATGAGTCGTTTGAATTTTTTGATGAGTCAGTCGAACCATCCGAATCGGTTGTTTGCAGTGATTTCGAACCTGTGTTAGAGTCCTTTGAGTTCGAGGTGGATTCCGCAATGATTCTTTCGCCTCAGAAATTCGAACTCACGCCCTTGCCGCCTCACCTTAAATATGCGCACATAGGTGAGAATGAGACTTTTCCCATTATAATATCAGCCTCTCTAGCCTTCGAACAAGAGAACGCTATTTTAAAAGTCTTACAAGATAGGCGGCAAGTTTTCGGTTGGACTATGGCGGACATCGAGGAGATCAGTTCCCTCATAATTGAATATCATACACAATTGATGAATGATGCCAGGTCACTAGAGGACCCACAGGAATATCTTGGGGGTATTGTGGTGAGTCAACCTCCTCCCTTAGAAGTTGAAATACCCCCATTTCTTTTAATAAGTTACGAGAATGCCAATACTCCACTGATTGCTGATCATTTACATTCTCGTTTCGATGCATCACCATCACCTGTATATTCACCTCCACACCTCCCATACCACTACTTCTATCTTTCCCAATTCTTTGCGAATCGCTACAACTTATTCTTCCACCAACCAATACTCTTTACTGATAAATTTTTCAACTGGTTGGTGTTGACGTTTGGTCTAGGCAAAGTTTGGCAGTAATGTCTAACATAGTTTGGGGAGGGCCTTTTTGTATATATTTTTGTTTTTCTTAACAATAAAAAAATTATAAATAAATAAACAGGGAAGTGCCGGTATTTTGACACTCTTGGTTTAGTATGACAGTGAGGACACTGTCAAGTTCAAGTTTGGGGGTATTTATGCTCGGTACGTCTTCTTCCTCCGCATTCATTTATACATATTTTTGCATTTGCATACTTATTTGAAAACCCATAAAAAATTGAAAATTTTCAAAAATTATAAAAATTATTGTATTCAATTTTGGCTAATTGACTTGAGTTTGACAAATAAGTTAACTATTTAGGAACAACTAGATCTTAGACTTAGTGAATTAAAAACCCTAAAAATAACATTCCTTAAAGTTTAACGGTAGAAAGTATATGCCGTGTAGTTTATTTAGAAATAGGCAAATTTTGGGTTCACTTCTTGGGCTAAGTCGAAACAAAGGAAGAGTATTGATATTCTTATTAGAGTATAAGTTTGAAAAATAGTTCCTAGCTTAAGTCTAAATTCTGAAAATGTATACCATACAATTTGCACATTCACGCACCTTGTAACTTGGAATAGTAGAAGAGACCTTGAAATGCTCTTGTCTAAAGTCCTTAGTACGAAGAAAATAAAAGAAAAAGTGTTTATAAAGAATAAAAAAATGAACACTGGTTTTTGTGATTACTTAAGGCTGTAAAAAATAGAAAAATATTTAGCGAGGGTGCTTCATCACCTAGTGCCTTAGACCAACTGGTTTGGGAGTCACTGCTAAAGCCTTGGGTGTTGCAAAGACTAGGAAGTACGCTTTAAAGTGCAAACGCATTTTGTAATCGGTCGTTGGTACCTCAAGAAGTATTAACGGTCGCATGAAGGATGTGTAAGCAAATTTCAATTAAATTCACCAACTAATTAGTACTTTGGACAACGGACGAGAGCACGATTGCTTAATTTGAATTTCCAAGTGTAGGGGTGACTTATACACACACGTAGGGGTATGTGATTGGAATTTAGATGAGAGAGAGGAATGAAGAATATAACTTGTATCTTTAGTAGAGTTGATAGAAATTTCTAAGTGGAGATGGAACCCTAGAAGGAAAACTTAGGAAATGCCGAAAGCTAAGTAAGTCTATAAGATATATATAATCTTAAGTTAAATGATGAGGAAGTGTGAAGAATGTGGGTGGATAATTTACAAGTAAAAGATAATAGAATTCCTCGTTAGAAAACCTAATTGGAAAACAAAAGTCAATGGGCTGAGTTGATAGGATTTTGTGGGTGTAATCCGCTGAAAACCCTCAGGAGACAACACTCCTCCTACTAGGGACACCTAGAGGTTTAACGGCTTGTTGCATGTGCTCAGTGCAATCGCGTTTCCCTGCGAAAGTGTGGTTAGGATTTTAGTGAATAAAATAATAAGTTTGCTCGAGGACGAGCAAAAGGTAAATTTGGGGGTATTTGTTCAGACCATAATATTACATTTTTCATTCCCCTATTCTTATCCGTTTTATAAGTAAACAGGTACTCTTGACGCACGTTTGTTGCATATTACAGGATACAGGTTTCTGGAGCAAATACAGTGAAAAAGATACAAAACGACAGAAAAATGGACTTTTGACCAAACAAGTAGACGGATCCTAGTCGAAGAACAGTACAAGATCCAAAATGTCAAGTGAACGGTCAAAAGATACGAACAAGTTTTCACTGAAGATCTGGAGAAGACCCAGAAGCCCAACAGATAAAAGAACTATGGAAATAGGAAGCCCAAATACCCAGTATGCATCCCAGGAATTTTGGTGAGCCAAGCTCACCAAAGGGCCGCGTATCCGCGGCCCAAGCCAACAAATGTCGCGGATCCGCGGCCATCTAGTGCGCGTGTCGGTGGAAAATTGGCGTGTCGGTGCGACGGTGCAGGTGTTGGGATTTTTAGGGGTCAAATCTGTAATTGCACATGTGCGAATCCCGTAACCCTAAATTCTCCTGTTTGCTTATAAATTGTAATCTAAAATTGTAAAACCCTATGCCTCTTTTCAATCAATAAAATTCAGAATTTCTGAGAGAAAAATTCAGATCTGTTCTTCTTGTTTGGAGGGAGCCGTCAACCTAGTAAGTATTTTATTTCTGTTCTTTTAATTATAATGTTTTCTCATCCCCTAATGAGCGAGTAGTCTCCTCGCTTGTTAGGGTTAGCCTTAGGGAAAGGGTTGAGAGATGAGATCTCTCACCCCTTTCAATGCCACTTTAACTTAATGAATTAGAACTCCACGCATACGAGCACAACCGCTCCTTGCGGCATCCTACCCATCGAGGTAACGATGAACCGTAGTATAAAGGGCCGGTTGCGCGCGTTTTCCGTGGGGGTTAGGTAATTATCAACAAAGGAAGGATACGAATCTAGAGGAAGAAATATCTTTCCAAAAGATTCGTATCCACTTTATTAATAATTAACTTAACATCTAATAGATCTAAAAAAGAAGGCATTGAAAGCGGTGAGAAAGAACGTTAATCTCCAAAACTTCCCCTAAGCCTAACCCTAGCAAGACTTTTAATTAGATTAATTAGATCTAGTTTTCATAGATTGTTATAAACCAACCAAAACGACAAATTGAATCAACTCGTTAAAACACATAAAAGGAATTTACCCGTCTCTGTGGATCGACCCGTACTCACCGGCTAGCTGCAAAGCGACGCCGTTTCTGATTGCGGTAAATACAAGTTTTGACACTAATCATTACCATACGATTGAATTTTCTCCTCGCATAGACTATACGACGGTTGTTAGTATCTAGCTATACTGTCCGATATTTAATAACCTTCGTATAGTTCTAGGTCACGACGAGCATCGCACGTATATTAACCGATAGACGGGGACTAAGTGGCGCTTTTAGTTTCATATATGAGTATCGATGAGAATATGAAGGTTTCATATTATCATATATTGGTTTCATATTATCATATATTGGTTTTAACCCGAACATCTCGAATCGCTCTCTAATTATGCGTTTGTTGTGTATTCTTGTTGTATGTGTGTGTTCCGGCTGTCGGGGGTAGGCTTCTATCTCATTAAGAATGTATAGAGCGAACGCCCATCACTTGTGCTTTCAACCGTTTCGAGTAAATTTCGGCAGCACCTCCCCGCTGTTCTCCGAGTACACTGTAATAGAATAGATAATCATTTCAAAGCTGTGAAACAACGTTGAAATGAACATCTAATCTATCTTTGTACACGGAGAACCAGCGGAAAGGTACCGACGAAATATCTCGAAATGGATGAAAACACAAAAGAATGAAGGCGTTTGCTTTATACATTCTTAACTTGTCCACACGGGACAAATCTATGGGTTACCATACGATTGAATTTTCTTGTCGCGTAGACTATACGACGGTTGTTAGTATCGAGCTATACTGTCCGATATTTAACAACTTTCGTATAGTTCTAGGTCACGACGAGCATCGAACGTATGTTAACCGATAGACGGGGACTAAGTGGCGCTTTTAGTTTCATATATGAGTATCGATGAGAATATGAAGGTTTCATATTATCATATATTGTTTTTAACTCGAACATCTCGAATCGCTCTCTAATTATGCGTTTGTTGTGTATTCTTGTTGTATGTGTGTGTTCCGGCTGTCAGGGGTAGGCTTCTATCCCATTAAGAATGTATAGAGCGAACGCCCATCACTTGTGCTTTCAACCGTTTCGAGTAAATTTCGGTAGCACCTCCCCGCTATTCTCCGAGTACACTGTAATAGAATAGATAATCATTTCAAAGCTGTGAAACAACGTTGAAATGAACATCTAATCTATTTTTGTACACGGAGAACCAGCGGAAAGGTACCGACGAAATATCTCGAAACGGATGAAAACACAAGTGAATGAAGGCGTTTACTTTATATATTCTTAACTTGTCCACACGGGACAAATCTATGGGTTACCATACGATTGAATTTTCTCGTCGCGTAGACTATACGACGGTTGTTAGTATCGAGCTATACTGTCCGATATTTAACAACCTTCGTATAGTTCTAGGTCACGACGAGCATCGCACGTATGTTAACCAATAGACGGGGACTAAGTGGCGCTTTTAGTTTCATATATGAGTATCGATGGGAATATGAAGGTTTTATATTATCATCGAGTATCATATATTGGTTTTAACCTGAATATCTCGAATCGCTCTCTAATTATGCGTTTGTTGTGCATTCGTGTTGTATGTGTAACATGATTTTAAACCATTGAGATCAAGATTGATAGAACTGATCATTCTACATTGCAATAGTATTCATCAACCAAAAACTATTATTGCAGTGGCATTCATCTATAATAATCAACAATTAAAACTACAAATGTAGGATACTGATATCATAAAGCGTTATACGCAACATATGAATTCACATGACTGAAACATGCATCAAAATATTGAAGTAGGGGGGGCAGAAAAAAACCCTATTTGATTATCAAATGCATGGGTTTGTATGATTTATATGTATGTATTTGAGTGCTGCAATTCCGAAATTTGCTTTAACTTGTACGTTGCTTTATGTTGTTAATTTGATCATTTTTAAAATTGTAATTGGTTCTACACATAATTATTTCGTTATTGGAACAGAAAATTTTGTTTCTTTCGATATGAAACAGATACGATACACGATATGATAAATAAAAAAACGAAACACAAACCGTATCAAGATTTAACAACTTTGATTATGTCATATACGCGGGCCGATATTTTCATATTAGCCAATAGGCAAAAATAGATTGCGGTCTGGATATGGCAAATTGGCAGATGTTACCTATATGCATACATGCATGTTGTCTCCCTATTTTTTCATAAATTAAACCAACTTTTCTATACATGCTAGTAATTACTGGATACATTCAGGTTAAATGCATAGAGCTAGCCGTAATTTCCTCTACGGTAAACTTTCATCAATGCAACACTTTGGTTCGCCTAACTAGATCGCCATTCACGAACACAATCTATTTATATGGCATGATTTTATACACTTAATTTTACCACATTTAATGAAAATGAATCATTCATGATATGATACATGTATAAATATCGATACCCAACCCCAACCTAACCCTAGCCCCAGCCCCAGCCCAGCCCCGCTCCAACCTAACCCTAACCCCAGCCCCAGCTAAACCCCAACCCCAACCTAACCCTAGCCTCAACCCCAGCCTAGCCCTAGCCCAGCCCCGCCCCAACCTAACCCTAACCCCAGCCCCAGCTAAACCCCAACCCCAACCCTAAGCCAAACCCTAACCCCAGCCCCAGCCCCAGCCGCAGCCGAACCCCAACCCTAACCCTAACCCCAACCCCAACCCCGACCGCAACCCCTGCCGAACCCCAACTCCAACCGCAACCCCAGACCCAGCCATGAACCCTAGCCCTAAATAATCAAAAATTTCTTTAATTTAGTTGAAGATTTACTAACCTGAACGGCGGTGGCGACGACCTGAACGGCGGTGGCGACGACGAGAACGGTGGTGGCGACGAGAACGGCGGTGGCGACGACCTGAACGGCGGTGGCGACGACGAGAACGGCGGTGGCGACGACGAGAACGGCGGCGGCGATTTGGGGATTTTGTTTCGCGCGCGATCGAGAGAGGAAGAAAGAGATAACGGGCGTAGGCGATCGATCTGTGCCTTTATTAAATCGCTATTTAGTTGCTCCTACGGATTTGTCCGTAGGTCCTTGGTTTGCGGCTCCGTAGGGGAAAACACCAAATTAAGAATTAATATTTTTATTCTTGAACGTCTTGGCCCGTAGGGGCAACCTTTTAGCCCTACGGATTAATCCGTAGGGCCAACATAAATCTGCCCTTACGGATTTCAATATCCGTAGGGGCAACCCCCTATTTTAGTAGTGCCTGTGGACCGACCCGTACTCACCGGCAAGCTACCAAGCGACGCCGTTCTTGATTTCGATTAATAGATAGTTTTTGAGATACCAATCAAATGGCGTCGTTGCCGGGGATGGCGTGTTATTTCCTTTTTGCAATTTCGGGTTAATCTAAAATTAAAAAATCATAAAAACTGAAAAATCAAAAAAATATAAAAATTTATCATTTTGTTATTTTGTGAAGGGTATCTTTCTTTGAATTTTGCAGGATCTACAATCAAGTTCGGATCTGGAAATCTCCAGAGATCAAAACAGCAAATATCAAATCCGAACAAACAGAAGAATATCACAACAGATAACAGATGAAATTTGGAGGACCGAGTCAACAAGAAGAACCGCGGAGATCTGGTGAGGGAAAAAAAACGTGACGAAGAGACCAACCGACGGCGGATCTGCGGTCGGAGGGGCTATTCGCGGCGGTTCCGCGGTATAGGTGACGGATCGGTTCCCCAAAAAAAGGCTGAAACGCGGTAAAAAAAAATCTGTAAGTCTTCTGATCTCCTCCTCTGCAAATCTCTAATATATCTTCTGAAAAATCTCCTGCAGGATTCTTTGCGCTTAAAAAATATTCCCCCTTCCAAATAACAATCTTGTGCAGGATTCTTTGCGCCGCGTATAAAATAAAAAGATTTGATTGCAAGTGATTTTTCTGTTTTGCGTATCTTTAAAACTGACTTTAAGGGGCTTTTGACCAATTCAGATTGGGTGGGGATTTTATCACCCTTCCCAGGACCCCAGAAATCACATAAGGCATTTGCATTGACCAAATCTTTAATTAAAAAATACTAGAGTCAGCCCTAAGGACGTCGCGCTCAATAGGACAGAGGACTAGTTATAGGCATCGACCGTTTATCCTAACCTGACTTTGCGGTGTCTAGGCAAGTGTGTCTAAGGAAAGTGGCTACTTAATTAGGACCACTACTTTTGTAGTGGGGAGCCTCCCACTTACCTGGCACTTACCTGGCCGCAATTGGCGGTGAAGAGGCGGTTTGAGGTCCTATTTCTAGCCCTTTGGAACAGTTAGGAGCTGTCTAGCTGACCTAGGTGACCCTAGATCTAGGCCTGATTGTGCATTTTTGGTTGATCGAAAGTGTGTCTTAGCCCTTTATTGAAATTTTTTTTTTGCAAAAAAGTTCAAAACAAATAAAAAAAAAGGAAAAAGGAAAAATCTTTTATAAAAACTTGCAAAAAAAATTTTGCCGCTAAGAAATCCTTGCACCACCTACCTTCTTTCTCTTCTCTTTCTTCTATCATGGGTACCCCACATCATAAATCTCTTGCCGAACTTTGGTATCCCGAACCTAACTTTGCCTCGTACGTCAATTGTTTCGGTCGATTTAAAGAAAATCCCTCCATACCAAAAATTTCTTTGAAAGATCAAATAGAAGCGTCTAGGAGAAGCAGCTCGACTTTGCAACCCACTTTGTGTCAACCATGTCAACCTTCACCACCTTCGTACGTTGATACCACTTTTTCGAGTTCTGTTGTAACTCCTAAGCCGATGTCCATTGCTGAGCATATTGCTCAATCTCGTAGCCAATCTTTCACTCCTCTCCACACATCTAGTTCTAGGGGTCAACAAGTCCATTCATCTTTTTATCCAACTGTTGACCCTATTCCTGTCCAACCATCCAATTCCTACCAGTCCTACCCGACCTTCCCACCTTCATTAGATATTGCCTCTACACAGCCATTTGGGAGTTTCATGTATCCAAACAGTTTTGAATCTTTTACCGAAACCCCTCCACAACCCATGTATAGTTTGGAACAGTCGTTAGAAGCGTATATTGCAGCAATAAATAAAATGATTAGGAATGTGGATGCGTCCGTGGCCGCCCTTATGCAACCTAGTGAACCGGTAGCTAGTTTCCCGCTAGCTCCAAATTTTTCAATGTATGATGAGGCGGTTGGACAGAGTGAGAATGTGAGAGGATTTCCAAATCAAACCTACCCATACTCAATTGAATCCAACAACTCCAATTTTCAAACATGTGTCCAAAATGATGAGTTATGCGACTTTATAGTGCTTGATTTGCCAGATTATGAGGAACCCCTTTCGAGTGAAACCGCACCTAATCCGTTTGACCTTTACACCTCCACTGTAGAACCTAAATCGATAAATATCCATGCTTTTGATGAGGTGTCAGAAAAAATTGATCTTCACTTGATTGAGGATATAGACGCTGGGAATATTTTGGATGATGAACCCGTCGATTTGTTTGAAATTTTATGTCCAATTCATCATCCCGAGTCATTAGATGTTTCTCCCGAACTTCATATGCGTCTTGATTTTGATGATAATGGCATGGATAAGCTAAATTTTGAGGAGAATTATGAGGATAGTATTGAGGAGAGTATTGAGGATAATATTGAGGTTGAACCATTTTTGTTTGATGTGTCGGATTTTCCAATTCATTCTCTTGAACCTTTAAATCGCCCTCCCTCCTTTCCATTGTTCCGACCACGCCTAATATCACGCTTGAAGACTGTGAGCTTGAAAAATTTTCCTTTGAATTTGACACAGTTCTCACACCCGCTAACACGTACGAGTGTTTCACTTTTTCGGACGATATTGATGACTCACTGCCCGAGTTTGAATCCTTTACATTTTCAGATGAGTTAGTTGAACCATCAGACTCGGTTGCTTACAGTCGTTTCGAACCATTGATGAAATCCTTCAAGTTCGAGACAGATTACTTAGGTGAGATTACGACTATCCCTAAATCACTCCCTTTCGTCCTTCCTATCGTTCCGACCGTACAAGAGACCGTTATGCTTTCATCTCCAATACCAAGTTCGGCGTACCCATGCTTTCTTGCGAATCTTGAGGGATTTGACCCCATTTCTCGACGGGTTGATAGGTTAGCGCAATCGCTTTTAACACATCGGTCATCACAAATTGTGCTAATTTATTCACTCGATTTACACCCTCAAGATCGTACTCCACTTCTTTCTCTGTTCCGCCATTCTTCTCCCCCACCGAGACCGTATCCCGTTTCTACCTCCACACGGTCTCGTGTGCTTCTCATCTCTTTTCTTTACACTCCATTCTTTCACCAACTCGACCATTACCACGATAAGATTTTTGAATGGTTGGTGCCAACCTTTGGATTGTGTAAGGCCAAGCTTAAGTTTGGGGAGAACTTTGTTGTATATATGTATATATATTTTTGTTTTCTTTTTCTATAAAAAATAAAAAAAAATAAAAAAATTATAAATAAATAAACAGGGGAGTGCCGGCATTTTGACCCTCTTGGTGTAGCATGACAGTGAGGACACTGTCAAGTTTATGTTTGGGGGTATGCTCGGTACGTCTTCTTCCTTCGCATTCATATGTATATTTTTGCATTTGCATACTTATTTTAAAATCCATAAAAATTGAAAATTTTCAAAAAAATTATAAAAATAAATGTATTCAATTTTGGCCTTATTTGACTTGAGTTTGACAAATAGGTTAACTAGCTAGAACAACTAAATCTTAGATTTATTAAATTAAAAACCCTAAAAATAACCTTCCTTAAAGTTTAACGGTAGAAAGTATATGTCTTTGTAGTTTATTTAGAAATAGGCAAATTTTAAGTTCACTTCCTGGGCTAAGTCGAAACAAAGGAAAAGTATTGATACTTTTATTAGAATATAAGTTTGAAAAATAATTCCTAGCTTAAGTCTAGATTCTGAAAATGTATACCCTACAAATTTGCACAATCACGCACCTTGAAACTTGGAATAGTAGAAGAGACCTTGAAATGCTCTTGTCTAAAGTCCTTAGTACGAAGAAAATGAAATAAAAAAATATACAAGTGTGAATAAAGAAAAAAAATGAACACTGGTTTTTGTGATTACTTAAGGCTGCAAAAATAGAAAAATATTTAGCGAGGGAGCTTCATCACCTTGTGCCTTAGACCAACTGGTTTGGGAGTCACTGCTAAAAAGCCTTGGGTGTTACAAGACTAGGAAGTACGCTTTAAAGTGCAAACACATCTTATAATCGGTTGTTGGTACTTCAAGAAGTATTAACGGTCGCATGAAGGATGTGTAAGCAAAATTCATTCAAAAAATTCACCAACTAATAAGTACTTTGGACAACGGACAAGGGTATGATTGCTTGATTTGAATTTCCAAGTGTAGGGGTGATATATACACACACGTAGGGGTATGTGATTGGAGTTTAGATGAGAGAAAGGAGTAAAAAATAGAACTTGTATCTTTAATAGAGTTGATAAAAATTCCTAAGTGGAGATGGACCCTAGAAGGAAAACTTAAGAGATGCCGAAAGCTAAGTAAGTCTATAGAACATATATGATCTTAAGTTAAATAATGAGGAAGCATGAAGAATATGGGTGGATAATTTACGAGTCGATGATAATAGAATTCCTTGTTAGAAAACCTAATTGCAGAATTAAAGTCGAAAAAGCCAAATTGATAGGATTTTGTGGGGAGTATCCGCTGAAAACCCTCAGGAGACAACACTCCTCCTACTAGGGACACCAAGAGGTTTAACGGCTTGTTGCACGAGCTCAGTGCAATCGCGTTTCACTGCGAAAGTGCGGGTAGGTTTTTGTAGAGAATAAAACTAAGTTTGCTCGAGGACGAGCAAAAGATAAGTTTGGGGGTATTTGTTCATACCATAATATTGCATTATTATATTCCCCATTCTTATTCGTTTTATAAATAAACAGGTGCTTTTGACGCATGTCTGCTACATATTACAGGTTATAGGTTCTTGGATCTAAAACAGTGAAAAGGATAAAAGACGATGCAAAAGTGGAACTACAACCAACAAACAGAAGGATTTTGATAAAGCCTACACAAAGATCAGTACAAGGCAACGCAAGGTCCAAGATTACAAAGCGAACGGTTAAAATTCAATACAAGTACTCACTGTGAAGATCTGGAGAATACCTAGAAGACAAATTGAGAAAAGACCTAAAGAAATAGGAAGCCCAAAAAGCCCAAATGCAGAACACAAAAATTCAGCATGATATCTCCTCATTGGGCCGCGGAACCGCGGCCCAACCCTTGCTGGGGCCGCGGATCCGCGGCCGTCTAGGACATTAAAGAGTAAAAAAATTTACTATAATTCTTGCGGTGCTGAATGGGTCTACCTAGGGGTATTTTGGTAAATGTAGACGTGCAAATCAATTGTAACCTAGGGTTTCCTATCCTCTATAAATATGAACTCTAAATCATTGTAAAGGCTATGCCTCCCTTCATTAATAAATTTCAGCATTCTTTTGGAGAGCATCATTTTTTGTAAGTTCTTTACTTTCTGCCCTACGTTAATTTTCAATTCTTGCCATAGATAAATTTAATTCCTTGCCCTAGTTAATCTTTTATTCTCTGCCCTAGATAAATGTATTTTAATTCCCTAATGAGTGAGTAATCTCCTCATTTGTTAGGGTTAGATCTGGGGAAGGTTTGAGAGATGAAGATCTCTCATCCCCTTTCTTGCCCATCATATATTTTCATAGGACTCTATGCATACATGCACATACCGCTCCCTACGGCACCCTATCCCTCGAGGTAGCGGTGATACCGTAGTATAAAGGCCCGGTTGTGATGTTTTCCATGGAGGTTAGGCTAAGGATTGATAAAGGAAGGACAAGAAACTAGAGGAAGAAAACATCTTCCCGATGATTCTAATCCCTTTTATTAATAACTACCATAACACCTAATTAGATCTTCACATGGGTATAGAAAGCGGTGAGATTTATAGACTTTCCAAACTTAACCTAGACCTAACCCTAGCAAGACTTAGATATAGATTAATTTAGTTTTTAGATTTAATAATCAATCCGGCTCCCATCGGAATTAACTCGTTTGAGCGATTAAGAAATTCACAATATCCCTGTGGACCGACCCGTACTCACCGGCTAGCTACCAAGCGACGCCGTTCTTGATTGCGGTTAATAGATAGTTTTTGAGATACCAATCAATCAACCATCGCCCTCTAAGGGACTATAAACGTACACACTAGTCTACTCTGGTATATCGATGCCCTAGTCTCGATATTCCCACGAATAGGAACTAATTAAAGGATGTACTTTTAGACCACCCTGGCCCCACTAGTATGATCTCATCATAATCCTGGTAGTCAAGTACATATCCTAAGGGTTTTATCAACATGTAACAGACAGACAGTATAAATACCAGTCTACATGTTAAGATAAAGGTAACCTGATAGCATACTATCATGTCGAGCAAGAAAGTCCTATATATATATATATATATATATATATATATATATATGTGTGTGTGTGTGTGTGTGTCCAAGCATCCACTATATCATCAATAATGACCTCTAGGGCATATATATTCCTAACAATCTCCCACTTGCACTAAGGCCAGATGTTGTAGTATCTCATACCCAACGTCCCAAAAGTCTCCCGAATAGCATATAGGGAATGGCCTCGATGAGTGGATCCGCTGTGTTATCCTCTGTGTCAACTCTCCTGGCCTCGATCTCCCGGAGATCAACTATCTTCCTAATCAGGTGATACTGTCTAAGAATATGTCTGGATCGCTGATGGGACTGGGGTTCTGTTCACACCATAATATTGCATTATTATATTCCCCATTCTTATTCTTTTTATAAATAAATAGGTACTTTTGACGCATGTCTGCTACATGTTACAGGTTACAGGTTCTTGGACAGGAAACAGTGAAAACGATGTAAAGACGATGAAAATATGGACTTTTGACCAACAAATGGGAGGATCTTAGTCAAGCCTACATCGAAAGACAGTTCACAATTAACAAGGCAACTCAAGGTCCAAAAATACAAAGCGGACGGTTAAAAATCCATTGCAAATGGTTCACTGAAGATCTGGAGCTAATGTAGAAGCCCAATTGACAAAAGAACAAAAGAACCAGAAGCCCAAAAAGATCCAGAACATAACCCAAAAATTTCAGCAGCTAAGCTCATCAAAGGGCCGCGGAACCGCGGCCCAAGCCCACCATTGCCGCGGTTCCGCGGCCAGAAGAAGAGAAAAGAAAAATAATTTTTTACCAAAAGTTTGGTGCGGCGCTGAAAAGATTTCCTGAGGGTATATTTGTAATTGTAAACATGCGGATCAAAATGTAACCCTAGGGTTTCCTATTCTCTATAAATAGGAACCCAAAACATTGTATTTTCTTGATGCCGCCTTTTAATAATAAATTTCAGATCTCTTTTTGGAGAGCATCGGTATTTCCTTTCCATTCAGAAATTCAAATCTGACAACCCTGCATGGATGATTGGAGGGATGCATCTGTAAGTAGATTTAATTTCTCGCCCTAGTTTAGATTTCAATTCTTTGCCCTAGATAGATTTAATTTCATACCCTAGGAACTTATTTAGGGTTTAGATTTGGGGAAGGATTTTGAGAGATGAGATCTCTCATCCCTTTCTTACCCACCAAATATTTACAATAAGACTCCATGCATACACGCACACACCGCGCCCTACGGCACCCTATCCCTCGAGGTAACGGTGATACCGTAGTGTAAAGGCCCGGTTGCACGCGTTTTCCATGGAGGTTAGGGTAATGATCTCTAAAGGAAGGACAAGAACCTAGAGGAAGGAACACCTTCCCGAATGGATCTAATCCCCTTTATTGATAATTACCATAACTCCTCATAGATCTTCATTCGGGTATAGAAAGCGTTGAGATTTACCCGCATTTCCAAACCATCCCTAAACCTAACCCTAGCAAGAATAGATCTAGATAATCGTAGATAGATTAATTTAGGTGTTTAGATTTAATAACCAATCCGAACACCCTTCGGAATTAACTCGTAAGAGCGACTAGGAGATTCACAATATCCCTGTGGACCGACCCGTACTCACCGGCTAGCTTCATGCGACGCCGTTCTTGATTGCGGTTACTAGATAGTTTTTGAGATCAAATCAAATGGCGCCATTGCCGGGGATGGCGTAGAATTTTCTTTTCGCGATTTCGGGTTAATCAAAATTTAAAAAAAAATCATAAAAATCTGAAAAATCACAAAAAATATAAAAATATATCATCTGTTATTTTTGGAAGGGATACTTTGTTGTTTGAATTTTGCAGGATATACGAAAATCAGATCTGGAAATCTACAGAGATCAAAACAGGAAAAAACAGATCGGAACAACAGAAGATCATAACAACCGAGGAACATAAGAAATTTGGAGGACCGAGTCTACAAGTTAACCGTGGTGATCTGTTCCAGCAAAAAAAAAAAACTTACCGAACCCACCAACGCGCGGCGGAACCGCCGCGCCAGCCCCCTTTCGGCCGCGGAACCGCCGCGGCCTGGTCGATTCAGGGCTTGGAAAAAGGCAGAACCGATAAAAAAAAAAAAAAAACAGTTCCGCCACTGCAAATTTCTGTGAGTTTTCTCTCTCCTCCTCTGCAAATTTTGATATATCTTCTGTAAATTTGCCTGCAGGATTTCTTTGCGCTCAAAAATATATTCCCTTCCATATAACAGTCTTGTGCAGGATTTTTAGGCCCCGCTTGAACTAAATTGATTGCAAGTAATATTTTGCTGCTGCATATCTTTTCTATAAAATATTTTACTGTTGCATATCTTTTCTCTAAAATCTTTTTGCAACAAAATTTTTCCAAATAAAGAGAAAGAAAAAATCAATGAAAAATGAAAATAAAAAGGACAAATATTTTATAGAACTTGCAAAATTTTTTTAGCCCCAAATAAATCCTTGCACCACCCAACCTTCCTTCTTGTCGCCTTTCTTCTTTTAACATGGGTACCCCACATAATAAATCATTAGCCGAACTTTGGTATCCCGAACCTAATTTTGCGTCATATGTTAATTTGTTCGGTCAATTTAAAAACGATCCTTCCTTGCCAAAAATTTCGTTGAAAGATCAAATAGAGACGTCTAGGAGAAACAGTCTGACTTTTCAACCCACTTTGTGTCAACCGAGTCAACCTTTACCACCTACATATGTTGATACCACTTCTTCAAGTCCTTCTGTCACTCCTAGGCCGATGTCCATTGCTGAGCACATTGCTCAATCTCGCAGCCGATCTTTCACCCCTCTCCACACATCTAGTTCTAGGGATCCACAAGATTATTCACATTTTTATCCACATGTAGACCCTACCCCTATCCTACCACCCACTTCCTACCAGTCCTACCCGACCTTACTACCCTCACTAGACACTATTTCTACACAGCCTTTTGGGAGTTTCACATATCCAAACAATTTTGAATCTTTTACCGAAGCCCCCTCACCACCCAAGTCTAGTTTGGAAGAGTCGTTGGAGGCTTATATTGCTGCAACAAACAAAATGGTGAGGAATGTGGAAGCGTCCATGGCCTCCCTTATGCAACCGAGTGAACCTGTAGCTAGTTTCCCGCTAGCTCCAAATTTTTCAATGTATGAGGAGGCGGTTGGACAGAGTGAGAATGAGAGATGATTTCCAAATCAAACCTACCCATACCCAATTAAATCCAACAACTCCAATTTTCAAACATGTGTCCAAAATGATGAGTTATGCGACTTTGTAGTGCTTGATTTGCCAAATTGTGAGGAACCCTTTTTGAGTGAAACCGCACCTAATCCTTTCGATCTTTACACCTCCACTCTAGAACCTAAATCGATAGATATCCATACTTTTGATGAGGTGTCTAAAGAAATTGATTTTCACTTGATTGAGGATATAGACACCGGGAATATTTCGGATGATGAACCTGTCGATTTGCTTGAAATTTTATGTTCAAATTATCATCCTGAGTTATTAAATGTTTCTCCCGAATCTCATATGCGTCTATATTTTGATGATAACGGCATGGATGAGTTAAATATTGAGGATAGTATTGAGGAGAGTCTTGAGGATAATATTGAGGTTGAATCATTTTTGTTTGATATGTCTGATTTTCCAACTCATCCTCCTGAACCTTTGACTGTTATATCACCCTCCCTCCTTCCCATCGTTCCGACCCTGCTTGAAGACTGTGAGCTTGAAACATTTTCCTTTGAATCTGACGCAATTCTCACAGCCGATAACACCTACGAGTGTTTCACTTTTTCGGACGATGTTGATGACTCACCGCCCGAGTTTGAGTCCTTTACATTTTCAGATGAGCTATCAGACTCGGTTGATTATAGTAATTTCGAACCATTAATGGAATCTTTCAAGTTCGAAATAGTTTACTACGGTGAGAAAGATACTATCCCTAATTCACTCCCTTTCGTCCGCCCTATTGTTCCGACCGAACAAATGACCGTTACGCTTTCATCTTCTATACCAAGTTCGGCGTACCCATGTTTTCTTGCGAATCTTGAGGGATTTGACCCCATTTCCCGACGGGTTGATAGGTTAGCGCAATCGCTTATAACATATCGGTCATCACATATTGCGCTAATTTATTCACTCAATTTACACCCTCAAGATCGTACTCCACTTCTTTCTTCTTTCCGCCATTCTTCTCCCACACCGAGACCCTATTCTACCACCCTTCTTCTCATTCGGTCTCGTGTGCTTCTCATCTTTTTTCTTTCCATCCCATTCTGGCACCAACTATACCATTACCACGATAAGATCTTTGAATGGTTGGTGCTAACCTTTGGCTTGTGTAAGGCCAAGCTTAAGTTTGGGGGGGAGCCTTGTTGTATATATGTATATATATTTTTGTTTTCTTTTTCTATAAAAAATTAAAAAAAAATTCAAAACATTAAAAATATAAAAAAATTATAAATAAATAAACAGGGGAGTGCCGACATTTTGACCCTCTTGGTTTAGTATGACAGTGAGGACACTGTCAAGTTCAAGTTTGGGGGTATGCTCGGTACGTCTTCTTCCTTCACATTCATTTGCACATATTTTTGCATTTGCATACTTATTTGAAAACCCATAAAAGTTGAAAAATTTTGAAAAATTATAAAAATTAATGTATTCAATTTTGGTTAATTGACTTGAGTTTGAAAAATAGGTTAACTGGCTAGGAACAACTAGATCTTAGACTTAGTAAATTAAAAACCCTAAAGATAACCTTCCTTAAAGTTTAGCGGTAGAAAGTATATGCTTTTGTAGTTTATTTAGAAATACGCAAATTTTGGGTTCAGTTCTTGGGTTAAATCGAAACGAAGGAAGAGTATTGATGTACTTATTAGAGTATAAGTTTGAAAAATAGTTCCTAGCTTAAGTCTAGATTCTGAAAGCCTGAGGTAGAACCGCCGTGGAGCAACGGACGTATACCCTACAATTTGCACAATCACGCACCTTGAAACTTGGAATAGTAGAAGAGACCTTGAAATGCTCTTGTCTAAAGTCCTTAGTACGAAGAAAATAAAGAAAAAAGAGTGAATAAAGAAAAGAAAAAAATGAACACTGGTTTTTGTGATTACTTAAGACTGCAAAAATAGAAAAATATTTAGCGAGGGTGCTACGTCACCTAGTGCCTTAGACCAACTGGTTTGGGAGTCACTGCTAAATGCCTTGGGTGTTGCAAAACTAGGAATTACGCTTTAAAGTGCAAACGCATCTTGTAATCGGTCGTTGGTACCTCAAGAAGTATTAACAGTCGCATGAAGGATGTGTAAGCAAATTTCATTTAAAAAAATTCACTAATTAATAAGTGCTTTGGACAATGGACGAGAGTATGATTGCTTGATTTGAATTTCTAAGTGTAGGGGTGATATTTACACACACGTGGGGATATGTGATTAGAGTTTAGATGAGAGAAAGGAATGAAGAATAAAACTTGTATCTTTAGTAGGGTTGATAGAAATTCCTGAGTGGAGATGTAACCCTAGAAGGAAAACTTAGGAGATGCCGAAAGCTAAGTAGGTCTACATAACATATATAATCTTCAGTTAAATAATGAGGAAGTGTGAAGAATATGGGTGGATAATTTGCGAGTCAAAAGATAAGAGAATTCCTTGTTAGAAAACCTTATTGGAGAACAAAAGTCAATGGGCCGAGTTGATAGGATTTTGTGGGTAGTATCCGCTGAAAACCCTCAGGAGACAACACTCCTCCTACTAGGGACACCTAGAGGTTTAACGGCTTGTTGCATGTGCTCAGTGCAATCGCGTTTCCCTGCGAAAGTGTGGTTAGGATTTTAGTGAATAAAAATAAGTTTGCTCGAGGACGAGCAAAAGATAAGTTTGGGGGTATTTGTTCACACCATAATATTGCATTATTATATTTCCCATTCTTATTCTTTTTATAAATAAATAGGTACTTTTGACGCATGTCTGCTACATGTTACAGGTTACAGGTTCTTGGACAGGAAACAGTGAAAATGATGTAAAGACGATGAAAATATGGACTTTTGACCAACAAATGGGAGGATCTTAGTCAAGCCTACATCGAAAGACAGTTCACAATTAACAAGGCAACTCAAGGTCCAAAAATACAAAGCGGACGGTTAAAAATCCATTGCAAATGGTTCACTGAAGATCTGGAGCTAATGTAGAAGCCCAATTGACAAAAGAACAAAAGAACCAGAAGCCCAAAAAGATCCAGAACATAACCCAAAAATTTCAGCAGCTAAGCTCATCAAAGGGCCGCGGAACCGCGGCCCAAGCCCACCATTGCCGCGGTTCCGCGGCCAGAAGAAGAGAAAAGAAAAATAATTTTTTACCAAAAGTTTGGTGCGGCGCTGAAAAGATTTCCTAAGGGTATATTTGTAATTGTAAACATGCGGATCAAAATGTAACCCTAGGGTTTCCTATTCTCTATAAATAGGAACCCAAAACATTGTATTTTCTTGATGCCTCCTTTTAATAATAAATTTCAGATCTCTTTTTGGAGAGCATCGGTATTTCCTTTCCATTCAGAAATTCAGATCTGACAACCCTGCATGGATGATTGGAGGGATGCATCTGTAAGTAGATTTAATTTCTTGCCCTAGTTTAGATTTCAATTCTTTGCCCTAGGTAGATTTAATTTCATACCCTAGGAACTTATTTAGGGTTTAGATTTGGGGAAGGATTTTGAGAGATGAGATCTCTCATCCCTTTCTTACCCACCAAATATTTACAATAGGACTCCATGCATACACGCACACACCGCGCCCTACGGCACCCTATCCCTCGAGGTAACGGTGATACCGTAGTGTAAAGGCCCGGTTGCGCGCGTTTTCCATGGAGGTTAGGGTAATGATCTCTAAAGGAAGGACAAGAACCTAGAGGAAGGAATACCTTCCCGAATGGATCTAATCCCTTTTATTGATAATTACCATAACTCCTCATAGATCTTCATTCGGGTATAGAAAGCGTTGAGATTTACCTGCATTTCCAAACCATCCCTAAACCTAACCCTAGCAAGAATAGATCTAGATAATCGTAGATAGATTAATTTAGGTGTTTAGATTTAATAACCAATCCGAACACCCTTCGGAATTAACTCGTAAGAGCGACTAGGAGATTCACAACATCCCTGTGGACCGACCCGTACTCACCGGCTAGCTTCATGCGACGCCGTTCTTGATTGCGGTTTAGAAATAGTTTTTGACATACAAATCAGGTTCCTAGGCCAAATCCACAGCTCCATTGTCATTACAATACACAGATATTGGATGCCCAATGGTAGGAACCTAGTTCATCTCCTGAACTCTATTCAGACAACCTCTTTGGCAGCATCGTTGGTAGCGATGTAATTAGCCTCTATCAATGAGTTTGCTACGGTATATAGCTTGGAACCCTTCCAACATACCGTCCCTCCACTGAGGGTGAAGACAAAACCCAAGACTGACTTTCAGTCGTCATTATCACTCTGGAAGCTCGAATCGGTAAAGGAATCCATCTGGAGTTCACCGTTACCGTATACATAGAACATCTCTTTAGTCCTTCTCAAGCACTTAAGAATGTTCTTCAGCTGTCCAGTGGTTTTCCTAAAGATCTTTTCGATACTTACTCACTACACCTAGTGAGTATACTACATCTGGTCTGGTACATAATATCGCATACATGATTGACCCGTCTACTAAAGCATAGGGTATCCCTTGTATGCGAGCCCCCTCCAAATCAGTCTCGAGAGACATCTCTTTGAAGAGAGTGATTCCTGAACAAGCGGGTACATTACCACGCTTAGAATCATCCATACTAAACCCTTTTAACATGGTGTCTATGTACCTGGATTGGGACAATCTCAAATCCATTTAGATCTATATCTATAGATTTATATCCCCAGGATGTAGGAGACATCAGTTAGATTTTTCATGGAGAACATATATGATAAGAGGTGCTTGACCGAGTGTAGCATAGGAACACCCTTTCCTATCAAGAGTATGTCATCCGTGTACAATACGAGGAAGACAACCATACTCTCTACAACCTTCTTATTTACACATGGTTCATCTACCTTTTTGATGAAGTCAAACTCTTTGACAGCTTCATTAAAAACAGATGTTCCATCTCCGTGATGCCTGCTTTAACCCGTAGATGGATTTAAGCAGCTTGCACATACTTCCGTTGCTCCCACTGTCTACGAAGTCCTCTGGCAGTGTCATATACACGCTCTCTTCTAAATCACCGTTTATAAAAGCAGTTTTAACGTGCAGTCTACCAGATATCGTAGTAATGGTATGCAGTAATGGCAAGTAGGATCCTGATGGACTTAAGCTTAGCGACAAACCTAACTTTGAAAGTCTCAATTTTTCCATCTACACCAAATTATCTTTCTCAAAAATCCTCTTGCTCCTGATGGGTTTTACCCCTTCAGGAGCAACATCCAAAGTCAATACTTTGTTGGCGTATATGGATTTCATCTCAGATCGCATAGCATCCAGACATTTCACACAGTCTCCACTTGTGATGGCTTGCTCGAAACTAGTTGGGTCATTATCTACATGATGCAATCCTTGCTCCCACCATCTACGAGAAAACCGTAGTATCTCTCAGGTGGATGAGGAACCAGCTAGATCTGCGGAGTGGCTGCGGTTCGTCGGGGACTATTGAATCCTCCAGTTCCATCAAATCGTCAGTTATTGTTTGCATTGCTGGAACTTCTTCCAGTTCTACTTCATTTCCACTAATTTCTTCCACAAGAAATTCCTTTTCTAAAAAGGTGGCATGTCGAGAAACAAAACATCTTTTGTTTCTCGGTGTGGTAGAAGATAAACCCTTGCGAATGCTTGGGATATCCTATGTTAGTTATATGTATGCCCTAGAGGCCATTACTGTACATACGATGTATATTGTAATGGATGCTTGGACATATATAGGGAGGACTTTCTTGCTCGACATGATAGTATGCTATCTGATTGTACTTTATCTTAACATGTACTTTGATTGTCTCTATGTTACATGTTGATAAAGCCCTTAGGATATGTACTGGACTACTGGGACTATGATGAGATCATACTAGTGGGGCCACGGTAGTCGACGAGTACATCCTATAGCTGTTCCTAGTCGAGGGTGTATCGAGACAGGGCATCGATGCACCAGAGTAGACTAGTGTATACGCATCTTGACCCATATGATGGGCGATGGATGATCTCATATCCATCGGTGTTTGACATCAAGGATGGTGTACGGGTGCTCAGTAGAGACTGGGTACACTGGAAGGACTCGCCGAGAACTCCCAAATGGAATTATACCTCACGTTAGATGGCAGTTCTCCGTTGACACTGGTACAGAGTAGTCTGTTGACCCGAGATCGTCATAGAGTCTTGTATGATTCCCACTGTGCTTTGATTTCCATCATACCACGTCTAAGAGGACGTGCAAAAAGGTGGCTTTTGGGAACAGTCCCGAATCACATAGAGGCAATGAGCGATAGGAGGGGATTCGACTCCCCCGGTATAGGGAGTTGATGTTGTGCTGTGTCCGATTGGCTATAACTGGAAATCCCTGGCCAGGGTTGCTGAGATTTACTGGTAAGTGTTATCAGTAGTTTCTCGAACTGTTATAGACCTCATATCGACACGACTTATCGAGCTACTGGGGTCTGACGTTTACCACCCCTAGGCGAGATATACGACATATCAGACGACTAGACCGAACTGTATGGGAGTGTTACTGATTGGATTCACAGGAGAAAGTACAGGCTTGCTTGTTGATCTTCTGAACGCTCAATACCTGGGTGGCTATTACGTTTAGCTGACCGCTTGCAGCTTATGGGTGTTTGATATGATCATCACCTACAGCCGGCGTATTGACGATTCTTTAGAGTCCTACACAGAGGTTTCTTGACTCAGGCAAAACGAAGTAGGAGCACATATGTGATATGTACGGGACCGAGGATAATGCGGTATGTGATACCGTATTGGATTCTCGCGATATGAGATATCGGCCGGGTATATGTGATATAGCCGGGTCATCGTATTAGTCGGTTATATGCGATATAGACGGATTGTCGGATCAAGTGTTGATTCGAAAATTTAATGTATAATAATATATATGATATATTAAATTACGTTAACTAATATTAGCTCACTAAAAGATTCTTTTTCTCACTCGGGTAATACATTGATATATATGCGATATATGTTAATTGTATTATTTTATTTTGTTACAATAAATATTATATATGTGATATATAATATTGTAACACGATGTGGTTATTAATGCAACATGTTTAGTGGAGATTAAACGAGGTTAGGGTTTGATTTGGGTTAATCTCTTCTAGAAGTTTCTAGAAGCTTTCATTTTTTGTTTTGGAAAAGATATTTTGCAATATATTTCTTTAACTCAACCCAAACCCTAACCCTAGTTAATTCTCTACAATGGTTACTTGAACCATGGTTGCATTTCTAACCTTATCATAACTATCATTATTCATCACAAAAGGATTCTATTCTAATGATATTCTTCTTCTTCTTCCTTCTTCTTTCTTTCATGGAAAAAGCTTTCTAGCTTTTTTCCAAGTGATGAAAATGAGTGAGAATAAGAAAATAAAAGAGAGCAAAAATCCTACTTCATCATTCTCATCTATCCTTGCCCTTTAGATGAGAGTGTTCACTTCATTTGGTGAGTGTTAGCTTGTGTTAATGAAACTTCAAGGTAGATCATCTATGTTATCGAAGATCGGAAGCAAGACTGCATCTTTCTCTTCATGAAGCTTCTCGAGAGTCCGGAACACGATGATCGCAGCGAAGGGACCTCAACACGGAGCTTAAGAAGTGAAGGACCGGATCTACAAAGGTTGTAATCCCCCTCACTTAGTGTTAAAAAGTTTAACATGCTTGTTTTCGCCTAAACCCAAGTTTAAAGTCCGAAGCCTTGTAGACCCTTGTGGCAGTGCCTGGCAACCCAACATTGATATCAGAGCCAAGCTAGAGTTTTAGGCGAAGTCTGAGCGAATTTTAAAGTCCGATCGAACCCGGAAACCCCGACACGAACCCTTCTCTGGACATTTTCCAAAAATGTGATTTTTTATGAATTAAAAATGCTCAGAAAAACAAGCAGGAAAAACTAAGAATTACTGTGAAGTACGGCCCACTAATTCGCTCATTAGGCCACGGAACCGCCGCCAAACCCTTGGTTTGGCCGAGGTTCCGCGGCCAAAATTTTGAATTAGTCCCTGGAACTTCATATATTTATTCTTAGGTCCTTTCTTGTCATTTTTTTCTGGTAATTTTTTAATTCCACTCAAGTGTTGAGTTTTCTAGGGTTGTATTGGGGACTCGTTGATTCGATTGGATAATTTAACTTTGTTTAGTTTATCCGGATAATTTTTAGAAACTGTTAAAAAGTTCGAACGGATATCAGTAACTCACTTTTTCCCCTGCTGGAAAATTTCCAAGCGTTGGATTTTTCCGTAGTTTAAGAACGTTCTAAGTCGTGCAAGTAACGCGGTGGACCCTCTAGAAGACAACAAACCTTAACTCGATTATGTGACCGTCTTGAACTGCCTCTAAACCTTAGGGTTTGCGGCAGTACGGCGTGCCACATGTGAGGCGTTGGCTTGACCCTTCTACGGCTGGACCATTGGTACTGTGGCATGTGATGGATGTTTTTAAACTAATTTCAAGTGTTGAGAACTATTTGGGAAAACTTGGGTGTTTGATTATTCGATCGGAAAGTTTAACATTGTCTATTTATCTGGAATGTGATACAATAATTGGAATCCACATGTAGTTATGAGATAACTAATTTGAATGTTATAAATCTAGCGGTTTAGTTTCAGATGATCGGTTGCCACGGGATTTTGATGCGATCAAAAGTCCGTCGTAATCATGTAGCGTACGCGGATACTCGCCGGGTAAACTTAATAGACAGCCAGGCCCCATAGCCCCGACCAAGTGACTATAGGAGAACCCCGTCGCCAAAAGCATCCGTTCGGATGCTTGCGGCAGCGGTGTTCCGCCTTAGTGCACTTCGTCGACGGCATCCGGGGGTGCGGCCGTCTACTAAAGTTTGCGACGAGCATTCGATCAGGTTGTCGGGAATCTAGTTAAATTGCCCAACTATATATTAAAAATATTTTTCGATAATGAGACTAAAATGCGGGGTTTATAATTGTTAGGCATGCGATGTCTAAGGAATTCAATTGGTTAGGCATGTGATGTCTAAGGAGGTTGCGGATTCCAACTGTTGTAGTTTTACACTTTCTTTTCTGTGACCGTAAGCGTAATATGTGGTGTATAGCCGGCTTCGTTGCTATACATCAACGACAATCGGGATACGCATACTTGTTTACGTTGATGTTATGAGATATTATGTGTTGCTGTGATATGTTATATTGGATCGTCGCGTTCTGAATAGCCGGGGGTTTTATGTGAGATGAGAGTTTTTTTCTTTTTCATTCATATAAAATTCATTTGTATGTAATATTCTTTTATTGGGGCACTTCCGGGATGAGGATGATGTCACCTTTGTATATTATTTACTTTTCCGCATTAGGTAGACCCAAGGCGGAGAGCACAAGTAACCGGGTTCTAGGGTCCAGTGGGAGACCATCTCGAGGAGTCGAGACCGGGTCTCCTAACCCTAGAATTGGCAGTGTTGCTTGCCGCTCTCGTAGGGGTCTAGGGATATGGGTTTGGCTATTTATCGCGACCGTGGAATCCGTGTTTTATACAGGCTCGTATTAAAAACACGGACGTCCTAGTATATCCAATATTTCATATATGTTCTTCTGCTGCAATGTTCTGTGATGAGATCATATTACTGCCTGAGATGAATGTTTATATTATATATATGAGATATATATTATATATTGTTGATTTCGTTTCATATCTGATGCTTGTGAAGCATATTAAAATGGGACTTCATTAATGAGATTAATGAAATAAAAGAAACCTAAAGATGTTGTAGAAACTTGTTTAAAAAATGGTAGCTCTAGTTCTTGCTTTGCATAGCGGTGTTCCTTGTAAAACATCCAGCACCTTATTCGATAAGGAAAGAGCCGAGATCTCTTCACCGGGAGTGACCTCTTTAGTGAAACTAGCAGATGCTACAAACTCGGTTTGTCTTTTGATTGCTTCTATAGTTCTTGCTTTGCATAGTGATATTTGTGAAATATCCTGCACCTTATTCGATGAGGAAAGAGCCGACGATCCCTTCACCGGGAGTGACCTCTTTAGAAAAACTAGAAAAGCCTCAAAAACACTCTTTTTAAAATCACTCAATTCTACAACGATATCAAGTTCATTACGCAAAGGGTTTTCTGAAAAACCTGTCGTAGCCCTCTGTCATTTCAGATAAGTATTTCATACTATTCGTGCTACGTTTGTTGGCTTTCTTCAAGGCGTAGTGTGCGGTAGCTATTTATGCTTATCTGTATAAGCATATGATGCGATTGAGTTAGGATAGTCGTGCGACTTTGTTGGCTTTCGTCAAGGGCCGTGCGGGTGGGTTTAATTCAATCGGGAAATGACGGGTTGAACTTGACTAGTAGCCTATGGTTTGTTGGCTTTCGTCAAGGTCATAGGATGCTAGGGGTAAAATATTATTGGGAATTTCAAGTGTTGAAATTTACAATGAGATTGCATACCTTCTATGAGATAGTTGGATCCCGATACCCGCTGCGAGTAAGAGTTACTCCTGAGAGAGTTTTGCACATTACAATTAGCCGATCAAGTAGGTGTCTAGAAAGGTGTTAACGGGGTTACGCCCCAGGGAAAACGAGGTTTACTTTAATTAGGTTCGTGCGAAAGCACAGGGCACCTCCCTCAAAGTACCGACACTGGCCTGGCTGAAAGATTGGCGAACTTGTAGCGTGTAATTAATGCCGGCTAGTCTTTCCTTTTAGGGTTTGAAGGAAGATTTGACTAAAACAGTGGGAGACATCCTGATTAGATATATTAGATAACCAATCTAATCTTGCAAGAGTATACGCTGAGTGTTTTCTTCTCTCTCTCTCCAGGTAGAGACCATGTCACGCCTTAATCAAGATAATAAAACGGATATATTGACCGAATCCGCTTGTTATACTGAGCTGGGGAACGTTGGTCCCGCTCCAACTTATAATTGTTATAAGACAGAGCTGGAAATTGGGGATTACCAGAATTCCCGTGCCACCCAAACAAAGATAGTGCATACTGATGCATCATCTTCGGGTGTGTTCATTACACAGAACTGTTTCTCAGTATCCTTTACGTCCTGGGTATTTGATACCGGATCAGGATCCCATATATGTAATTTGTTACATGGGCTACAGATAGGTAGGGAACTGAGAACGGGTGATAAGTTTCATGAGACAGAAAACGGTGCAAGTGTTGCAGCCAAGTCTGTTGATCACTATCACCCTGTATTACCAGAATACATTGATTCTGAACGAATGTTATTAGATATCGAATCTGATATACAACATCATATCAGTCTCTTTATTAGTAAAGAAAGGATATAATTTTGTATTGATGGATAATGTTTTGAACATTTCTTATATCAAGAGTTGATCGGTTCAGGCACGTTATCTAAAAGTATTGACGTTCTAAATCAAACTACAGTTCTTAGTATACAGAACACGCACAAGAGGAAGAGTTCAGAAATGAACGAATCATTCTTGAGGTATTGTAGACTAGGTCATATCAATGTGACCTGACTAGCTAAGTTACATATAGATGCATATTTAAATTAGTTTGAATTTACATCTTGTGAAACTTGCCGGTCATGTCACAAAGATAAGATGACCATAGCTCTGTTTATTGGAAATAGAGAAAGAGTTAGTGAACTCTTGGGATTGATACATGTTGATGTATGAAGGTCCCCTGTCTACACATGCCAAGACCGGTTCTTTGTACTTCATTACATTCTCTGATGATCTCTCAAGATTCAGACATATGTTCCTATTGAAACACAAGTCCAAAGCTTTTGAGATATTCACAGAATATAAATTAGAAGTAGAGAACCAACAACGGGTATAAGTATTATGTCCTTTGATGAGATCAGGGAGGAGAATACTTGAGCACGGAATTCCTGGACTATTCTAAAGGAGAATGAGATTCTCTCTCGGCATTACTCCTCCGAATACACCATAGCACAATGGTATATCGGGGTGGAGCAATAGCACCCTATGTGATATGGTATGCTCTATGATGAGTATTACTGGGTTTCCTGTTTCCTTTTGGGAGTTATGCGCTTGAGAAGCTGCATACCTATTGAATAGGGTTCAAATCAAATCAGTTGCCTACCACTTCATATGTGATATGGAAAGGGATGAGCCCATATCTTAAGTTTTTTAAGATTTGGGGTTGTCCGGCCTATGTCTAGAAAGCAAAATCCAGACAAGCTCGAGACAAAGTCAGATCTGTGGAAGTTTGTTGGATATCCCAAGCATTCGCAAGAGAATATCTTCTACCTAACCGAAGAACAAAAGATATTTTTGTTTCTCAACATGCGACCTTTGTGAAAGGGAATTTCTTATGAAGAAAAATTAGTGGTCATGAGGTAGAACTGGAAAGAGTTCCAGCTATACAAACTACAGCAGATGATTTAGTAGAACCGAAGGATTCAATAGTAACCAACAAATCCCAGCCTCTCCGCCGATCTAGTAGGGTTCCTCACCCACCTGAGAGATACTTCGGTTTCTCTATGACAGTGGGAGCAAGGATTGCATCATGAGATGATGACCCAACTAGTTTCGAGCAGGCTATCAGGAGTGGGACTCTGTAAGAATGGCTGGATGCTTATCGATCTGAGATGGAATCCTTATACACCAACAAAGTATGGACTTTGGTTGCTTTATCTGAAGGGTTAAATCCCCATCAGGAGCAAGTATATCTTGAGAAGATTACTTGGTGTACATGGAAAAGTTGAGACTTTCAAAGCTATGCTTAAGTCCATCCAGATCCTACTTGCCACGGCTACATACCATGACTACGATATCTGGCGGTTGGGTGTCATGACTGCTTTTCTAAATGATTTTTTAGAAAAGAGCGTCTATAAGTACACAGCCAGAGGGCTTCGTAGACAGTGGGAGCAGCGGAAACGTGTGCAAGATGTTTTATGTGATAAAACAGGCATCGCGAAGTTGGAACATCTGTTTTGATGTGGTAGTCAAAGAGTTTGACTTCATCAAAATGGTAGATGAACCTTGTATATACAAAAAGATAGTAGAGAGTATGGTGGTGATCCTCGTAGAGTACGTGGATGACATACTCTTGATAGGGAAGGAGTTTCCTATGCTACGCTCGGTCAATCTCTGATTATCACAAGGATTCTCCATATAGGATCAAAGTGATACCTCCTAAATCCTGGGTTTTTGGATCTATGAGATAGATCTAATTGGATGTTAGGATACTCACTAGTTGTAGTGAGATGGTATCAATCGATCCTGGGGAGAATCACTGGAAAATTTCCAGGGTGATAAGGACGACTGAAAGTCAGTCGCAGGCATTGTCTTTACCCTCAGTGGAGAGACGGTATGTTGGAAGAGTTCTAAGCTAGATACCGTGACTTACTAGATGATTAAAGGCAAGATACATCGTTACCAAGGATGCTACCAAAAAGGCAGTCTGGATATATAAGTTCATGAGTTGAACTTCATTCCTACCATTGTGTGACAATGGAGTTGTGGCTTTTGCCAAGGAACCCCCGTCCCATCTGATATCCAGATATAATTCTTAGGCAGTATCACCTGATCATAGAGATGGTTGATCTCCTTGGAGATCGAGGTCAGGAGAGTAGACACAGAGGACAACAGCGCGGATCCACTCACAAAGGCCTTTTTCCCAGTAGAGACTTTTATGGGATGGCTGAGTATGAGATACTTCAACCGCAGCCAATTGTTGGGTATGTGATACCACAACAGATAGCCCTAGTGCAAGTGGAAGATTGTTAGTTATATGTATTCCCTAGAGGCCATTACTGTACATACGATGTATATTGTAATGGATGCTTGGACATATATAGGGAGGACTTTCTTGCTCGACATGATAGTATGCTATCTGATTGTACTGTATCTTAACATGTACTTTGATTGTCTCTATGTTACATGTTGATAAAGCCCTTAGGATATGTATTGGACTACTGAGACTATGATGAGATCATACTAGTGGGGCCACGGTAGTCGACGAGTACATCCTATAACAGTTCCTAGTCGAGGGTGTATCGAGACAGGGCATCGATGCACCAGAATAGACTAGCGTATACGCATCTTGACCCATATGATAGGCGATGGATGATCCCATATCCATCGGTGTTTGACAGCAAGGATGGTGTACGGGTGCTCAGTAGAGACTCGGTACACTGGACGGACTCACTGAGAACTCCCAGATAGTATTATACCTCACGTCAGATGGCAGTTTTCCGGTGACACTGGTATAGAGTAGTCTGTTGACCCGAGATCGTCATAGAGTCTTGTGTGATTCCCACTGTGCTTTGATTTCCATCATACCACGTCCAAGAGGGCATGCAAAAAGGTGGCTTTTGGGAACAGTCCCGAATCACATGGAGGCAATGAGCGATAGGAGGGGATTCGTCTCTCTCGGTATAGGGAGTTGATGTTGTGCTGTGTCCGATTGGCTATAACTGGAAATCCCTGGCCAGGGTTGCTGAGATTTACTGGTAAGTGCTATCAGTAGTTTCTTGAACTGTTATAGACCTCATATCGACACGACTTATCGAGCTACTGGGGTCTGACGTTTACCACCCCTAGGCGAGATATGCGACATATCAGACGACAAGACCGGACTGTACGGGAGTGTTACTGATTGGATTCACAGGAGAAAGTACAGGCTTGCTTGTTGATCTTCTGAGCGCTCAATACCTGGGTGGCTGTTACGTTTAGCTGACCGCTTGCAGCTTGTGGGTGTTTGATATGATCATCACCTACTGCCGGCGTATTGACGATTCTTTAGAGTCCTACACAGAGGTTTCTTGACTCAGGCAAAATGGAGTAGGAGTACATATGTGATATGTGCGGGACCGAGGATAATGCGGTATGTGATACCGTATTGGATTCTCGCGATATGAGATATCGGCCGGGTATATGTGATATAACCGGGTCATCGTATTAGTCGGTTATATGCGATATAGCCGGATTGTCGGATCAAGTGTTGATTCGACAATTTAATGTATAATGATATATATGATATATTAAATTACGTTAACTGATATTAGCTCACTAAAAGATTCTTTTTCTCACTCGGGTAATACATTGATATATATGCGATATATGTTAATTTTATTATTTTATTTTGTTATAATAAATATTATATATATGATATTTAATATTGTAACATGATATGGTTATTAATGCAACATGTTTAGTGGAGATTAAACAAGGTTAGGGTTTGATTTGGGTTAATCTCTTCTAGAAGTTTCTAGTAGCTTTTATTTTTTGTTTTGGAAAAGATATTTTGCAAGATATTTCTTTAACTCAACCCAAACCCTAACCCTAGTTAATTCTCTACAATGGTTACTTGAACCATGGTTGCATTTCTAACCTTATCATAACTATCATTATTCATCACAAAAGGATTCTATTCTAATGATATTCTTCTTCTTCTTCCTTCTTCTTTCTTTCATGGAAAAAGATTTCTAGCTTTTTTCCAAGTGATGAAAATGAGTGAGAATAAGAAAATAAAAGAGAGCAAAAATCCTACTTCATCATTCTCTTCTATCCTTGCCCTTTAGATGAGAGTGTTCACTTCATTTGGTGAGTGTTAGCTTGTGTTAATGAAACTTCAAGGTAGATCATCTATGTTATCGAAGATCGGAAGAAAGACTGCATCTTTCTCTTCGTGAAGCCTCTCGAGATTCCGGAACACGATGATCACAGCGAAGGGACCTCAACACGGAGCTTAAGAAGTGAAAGACCGGATCTACAAAGGTTGTAATCGCTCTCACTTAGTGTTAAAGAGTTTAACATGCTTGTTTTCTCCTAAACCCAAGTTTAAAGTCTGAAGCCTTGTAGACCCTTGTGGAAGTGCCTAGCAACCCTACATCCTACAAACTTGCACAGAACTGACCTTGCCTCGAGCTTGTCCGGATTTCGCTTTTCAACATAGGCCGGACAACCCCATATCTTAACTCGTTTAAGAGACGGTCTCTTCCAATTCCATATCTCATATGGAGTGGTAGGCAACGGATTTGATCGGAACTCTATTCAATAGGTATGCATCTTCTCAAGTGTATGTCCCTGAAAGGAAATAGGCAACTCAGCAGTACTCATCATAGAACGCACCATATCTCATAGGGTGCGATTCCTCCATCCCGATATACCGTTGTGCTGTGGTGTATACGGGGGAGTAAGCTAAGAGAGAATCTCATTCTTTTTTAAATATTCTCAGAATTCCATGCTCGAGTATTCTTCTCTCCGATCATATCGAAGGATTTGAATACCTTTACCCATCTGGTTCTCAACTTCGTACTTATTTTCCTTGAAATTCTTAAAAGATTCAGATTTGGTGTTTCAACAAGAACACATGTCCGTATCTTGAGAGAACATCTGTGAATGTAATAAAATACGAAAAACCATTACTGGAATTTGTAGACATAGGACCGCATACATCACCATGTATCTGTCCAAAGCTCTTTCTCCGTTTTCTGTAAACGGAGATTTGCTCACCTAGTCTTTGAGACATGACTGGCAAATTTCATAAGATGTAAATTCGAACGGATTCAAATATGCATCTTTATGGAACTTTAGCTAGTCTTGTTTCATCGATATGACCTAGTCTACAATGCCACAAGAAGACTTCGTTCATTTCTAAAATGTTCCTTTTGTGTGTGTTATGTACGTTAGAACTGTAGTTTGATTCAGAACGTGTGCACTGTTATACAACATACCTTACCCAATCAACACTTGATTTAGGAAAATATTCACAATATTATTGGTACGAAATAACAGTCACTCAGAATCATTATATTACCAGTTGATAACACAAGGTGATATTTGCCAACTGCTTTAGCTGCAACAATTGCACAATTCTCTACTACTTAGAGACATATCTCCCTTTCTCAGTTCTCCACCTTTCTATAGCCCATGTAACAAATTATATGTGAGGGATCCTCATCCGGTATCCAATATCCAGGACGTAGAGTTAACCGAGAAACAGTTCTTTGTAACAAACACACCCGAAGACAATGCATCAACATGCTTATTCTTCGTTTGGGTGGCATGGGAATCCGGATATTCCTCTATTCCTTACTCAGACTTATGACAATCATAAGATAGAGCGGAATGTAGCCCAGTATAATAAGTATGTTCGGTCAATACATCCATATTATTATCTTGATTAAGGCATTTTATTGGTCGCTACCAGGAAAGAGAGAAGGATAATCATTTTGTGTGCGCTCTTTGCAAGATTAGATTGGTTATTTTATCTAATCAGGATGGCTCCCACAGTTTTTATCAAATCTTCCTTCAAACCCTGAAAGGTAAGATTAGCCGGGATTAATTACACCCTACAGTTTCGCCAATCGTTCGTCCAGGCAGGTATCGGTACTTCGAAGGAGGTTCGCCATGCTGTCGCACGGACGTAATTAAAATAAACCCCGTTTTCCAAGAGGCGTAACCCCGTTGACGCCTTTCTAGTCACCTACTTGATTAGCTAATTGTAAAGTGCAAAACTCTCCAAGGAGTAACTCTTACTCGCAGTGAGTATCGGGATCCAACTATCATATAGAAGGTATGCAATCTCATTGCAAATTTCAACACTTGAAATTCTCGATAATATTTTTACCCCTAACATCCTATGATCTTGACGCATGCCAACAAACCATAGGGCATTAGTGAAGTTCAACCCGTTCATTTCTTAATTGAATTAAACCCACCGGCACGACCCTTGACGCAGACCAACAAAGTCGCACGACTACCCTAATCCAATCGCATCACATACTGCAGATAAGCACTAATTCAGTTACCGCACACTACGCCTTGACTCAGGCCAACAAACGTAGCACGAATACTAAATAGCACTTATCTGAAATGACGGAGGGCTACACAAGTTTTTAAGAAAACCATGAGCATAATGAACTTGATATCGTTGTAGAATTTAGTGATTTAGAAAATGAGTGTTTTTGAGGCTTTTTCTAGTTTCGCTAAAGAGGTCACTCCCGGTGAAGGGATCTCGGCTCTTTCCTCATCGAATGAGGTGCTGGATATTCACGAATACCACTATGCAAAGCAAGAACTAGAGAAGCAGTCAAAAGACAAAACCGAGTGGGTTATAGCATTTGCTGGTTTCGCTAAAAAGGTCACTCCGGGTGAAGGGATCTCGGCTCTTTCCTCATCGAATGAAGTGCTGGATATTCATCAAGGAATACCACTATGCAAAGCAAAAACTAGAGCTGCCCTTTTTGAAAATTTGATTCTACAAAATCTTTTGGTTTCTTTCTTTTCATTAATCTCATTAATGAAATCCCATCAATTACCGTTTTCTAAACATTACAGAAAAATGAAAGAAAAATAGAACGTACGCTTATGCCATCCTCATTCGCCACGGGGCCCCATCATGCACCGTTAGGTTACTTAACTACCGGCAGAGCAGAGGCTGGACTAGCGCGGGTGCAAAACATAAGCAGCGTTTATTATATATCATATATATAATAGTACATTCGTCTCATGCAGTTATATGATCAACATCATAGAATCAAGTAGCAGAAGCAATATATGAAATATTGGATATATTAGGATGTCCGTGTTTTAAATTTAGCGAGTAATGTAAAACACGGATTCCACGTCGTGATGAATAGCCAAACCCACATCCCTAGACCCCTATGAGAGCGGCAAGTAACCCTGTCAATTCTAGAGTTAGGAGACCCGGTCTTAACTCCTTGAGATGGTCTCCTACTAGACTCTAGAACCGGTTACTTGTGCTCCCCGTCTTGGGTCTATCCTAATACGGAAAAGTAATTAATATACAACAATGGTGACATCATCCTCAACCCGGAAGTGCCACAATAAAAGAATATTACATACAGATTTTACATGAATGAAAATAAAAACTCTCATTCGCATAGAACCCCCGGCTATTCTTTCACGACGGTCCAATAAATCATATCAACATCAACATATGATATCACATATCATCAATGTAAGCAAATATGTGTATCCCTAAAACTTATTGACATATAGCAATGAGATTGGGATACCCCATATATTAGACTTACGGTCGCAGAAAAGAAAACAGAAAACTATAATAATTAGAATCCGCAATATCCTTAGACATCATAAACCCGGAATATCTCATATTCCGGATTTCATGCCTAACTTATAAAACTTGCATTTTAGTCTCAAATTGAAAACTATTTTCAATTGGTTTTCGGATAAATCAACAAGATTCCCGAGTTAGTGATCGTGTACAATACGCAATTGCGACAGAGTTTTGATCCGAATCAAAACTTCGTGGCAATCGATTAATTAAGACTAAACGGCTAGGTTTACAATATACTAACTAGTTTTCATAAAACTAATTAATCCGGATTCTAATAATTGTATCATACATCACAAAGCTTGTAAAGTAACCGCGACATTAGAATTCCGCATGCAATTACCAAACTAAACCAATTTTTCCAAGACATGAAAAATCCAATGAGCTAAAATTCCAAAACCGATCGTTTTAAGCCAATCCGGGAGTCGAAACGAACTCGAAACCCACCAGAATATTCGCGAATGCAAAGATCCTAAAATTAACTATCGAATGGGGGCCTCGGGGGGTATCCACCCCCGGAGGCCACCTTGAAGTGTCCCCTAGGGAAAGGGAGACCCGAGAGCACCCACCCCCAAGGCCACCTTATGGTGGTCTTGGGGTGTGGGTCCGGCCTCTGGTCCCCCTCCCCGGGTGTCCCCGGGATGCGTATGCTCCATCCCGCAGCTTCTCAGTTCAAACCGTGAGCCCGCGGGGTTAGAAAGAGAAGGAATAATAGAGGAAAGAGACCATAGGAGGAAATTTCCTCTTATGGCGTCGAAAAAGTATACCCTCCGTCGTATTTTTGGATGATCGGAATGCATCATCTTCATCGTTATCATCTAAGATGTGGGTACGCCTAATTTCATGTGATTCTACAATTTTTTCACCGTTAATTTAGCAATGTAAAAGGTTCTATTGTCGGTAAACCATTAATTATGAACCCACTAATTCAACGGTGAAAAAGTTGTAGAATCACATGAAATTTGTTGTACCCACATCTTAGATGATAACGATGAAGATTGTGGATGCCGATCGTCGGAAAACACAATGGAGGGCGTACTTTTTCGACGCCATAGAAGAAAATTTCTTCTTATGGCCTCTTTCCTCTTCATATATATAATAATGGAGGAAAGATGCCATAGGAGGAAATTTCCTCCTATGTCGTCGAAAAAGTATGACATCCGTCGTATTTTCCGATGATCGGCACCCGTCATATTTATCGTTGTCATCTAAGATATGGGTATACCAAATTTCATGTGATTCTACAAAATTTTCACCGTTGAATTAGTGGGTTCAAAATTAACGGTTTACCGACAATAGAACTTTTACATCACTAAATCAACGGTGAAAAAGTTGTAGAATCACATGAATTTTGGCGTACCCATATCTTAGATGATAACGATCAAGATGATGGATTCTAATCTTCGGAAAACACGACGTAGGGCGTACTTTTTCGACGTCAAAGGAGAAAATTCCCTCCTATGGGCTCTTTCCTGCATTATCCTCTCTCTCTCTCTCTCTCTCTCTCTCTATATATATATATATATATATATATATATATATATCACATCTTGATTGCAGCAGTTGTTGCTATTTGTAAAGTCGTTTCTTAAAAAAAATTATAAGTTTGTTTACATTGCATGGACGTGAGATGATAATTGGCAATCTCTCCCCAATAATCTAAACTTTACCTACTTCCCATTGCATTCTAACAAATTAGGCTGAAAGTGTGCCAATTTCCCTTTACACTAAAAGTCTCTTGGGCAGTTGTTTTAAGGCTTAATTCATGAAAACTACCAAAAACTTAGGGTTGCTACGAGTAAGTACCAAATTCTTTGAAAATTACAGAAAACTTCCAAGTGTACGGAAACTTATAAGATTAATAAACAATAAGCTAGCAAACTTGTTTAGTAAATCGTTCAATAAACTACCATACTTGTTTACTAAATGTTCAATAAACTACTAAACTAGTTTAAGAATATTTAAGACCGTCCGTACACTTTGGTAGTTTTCTGTAATTTTTAAAGAATTTGGTAGTTACTTTCCACAACCTCTAACTTTTTAGTAGTTTTTGGGAATTAAGCCTTGTTTTAATGAAACATTTTCCTAATTAGATTATACCCATTGTGTTTAATTTGTTTGAATGCAACCTTATGTGATATAAAGTTGTTGGCACAATAATTTGAACGGTAATGTACTAGGCCTATAATTTTAATATTGTTCATAGGCACCAATGATATGAAGAAAAATGGAGTGGACACACAATCTTTCCACGCCCAAATTGGTTGTCAAGAAGAAAAAAACAAAGACTTGAGAGCTTTGAAAGTGGAATCCAACTCCTCCTTCAACATTGAGGCTTTAATTTCTTTAATTACTTAATTAATTAATTCCATGGGTGCTTGAATTTCCCTATCATGGCCTAACTAAAAAGGATATCCAAAGCCCCAATAAGAGAGACATCATTTGATTAATATTTTACATATCCTATTCTTAGATAATATTGTGGGGTCTATTAGTTGAGATCTTAGGTGGCCAATGGTGAAGGTGAGTTGTTGAGTTTTTGAGCAATGAGGAGTGCCCATGCATGGCTTTAGCTTGAGATCCTGTGTGGGGCTTTGTTTGGTTGTCTTCATTAATTTCTCCAAAGCTTTTGGGTTTAATAAATAATAAATGTTATTATATGATGCACCCTATAATGGTTGCATTCTAGTATTGTATTCACGAGGATCCTTTCTTGCACATTAAGTTGAGGATCTCTAGGTTATTATATTCTAAAGAGATTCTCAGTGCCTTTTATCTTATTATTATTATTATTATTATTATTATTATTATTATTGGATCTAAAGGGGTTTTGAATGTGTGGATGTTGGAAGCACCACATACACATATATAGCAAGTTTTTAACCCCTTCCCAGCTGCCACCATTAGATCCATTTAGGGAATCGAACCGGCGACTTCTCACTTTTGAAGAGAAAAGTTAAATCACGTGAGTTATGTTCAATTGGTATCCATGAAAAGCTTTGTATATTGATGGAGGAGGCACGATAATGTTATTGGAATATGATAAAAGATTAATGTGCCTGTAAATTTGTGCAACAAAAAATTTTGAACAATTTTAGACTTCCGCTTCTTTTATGGTTTAGACGTCTATTTAAGCATCTAAAAAACATGACCATATGTCTGCCAAGTTTTAACATGAGTTGCCGTTTGGATGAATAATCGTTACTTTTCATCGCGTAAACCTTTGTGTCATATGTTTAAGAGCCGCGCTTAAAGTATTTTTGCGTAATCACCCAAGCAAAAAATTCCAGGAATTCACTCACAGGCATAAAAATTTATTCTGCAATCCTATTATTTTGAAGTTCTGATGCATTTACATGACTTTTTTTAAACCTGTTGACACTGTACTCATGATATATTTGAGGATTTTGGCAAGTTGATGTCAAAGTAAAAAGAAATTACCTTGAATGTATGTAAATAGTAGATAAGATTCATGTGTGAGCTATTTCCTGAAACAAACTTTTTGTTGACTTATAAAAGTTCATTAAGCATGGGCTATTTCCTATGGAAACTCAACACAACCATGAATGATTGGTTCCAAAAATTTGCCAACCAATAATTTTTGTGTTGAAGCTTTCGATTCTCAACGAACACCGGTGTAATCTTAATGATAATTTTTAACTCTTCAATTTTTATTTTTTATTAAGCTATATAACCTAAAAGCAACCAGCTTTTTGTGTACCCAGATCATGCATCGATCTCAAGTTAATTATAATGTAAATGACACCTAATGAAGATCCTAATTTTGTTTATGTCTAAAAATCAAAGACAGGGGAACTCTGCTGTTCTTATGATTAAAATTCTCCTTCAGGAATTTATTTCATTTTATATGATGCTAAGCTGTTAGATAACTTCACATATTTGATAATTGATAATTGATTAATGTTCATAACTTCACATATTTGATAATTGATAATTGATTAATGTTCATTAATACCATCCACAAACTTGTGTCTTTCCGAAAGAAATCAAAGGATTTTTCGGCCCCCTTTCTATTTCTTGAACTTAAAAATGATGGCCTTGAACTCCATCCTGTTACATCAAAGAGAGGATAATTAAAGTTTGTAAATCGGTTACCTGCCATCATAATCAAGACATACCGCACTCGTGATATTCTAATGCCTATGGCAGGGCAAGCAAACTACAAATCATAGAGACAATACAATGAATCAAGCTAATGCAACCGATTTGACCGTCGGTATTGGTGGCAGTATCGACAAACTTATCCGGTGCATCCTACCGCCTGCATAGAATTAAATCGGTGGCACTGACAGTACCAATGGGTATCCGGCAGCACAGATAGTTAATGCAGAAACCAACAGATGTCTGTCAACGCCGACATCAAATATCAACACCGCGGATATGCCTGTCGGTACTATATTGATGCCCCAAGATATGCCTACCGTTTTCAAACAACAGCAATTCCATTTTGGCCAACTAAAGCGGAAAATTGACAGAATCGTCTTCATTAAGTTCCAATTCCGATAATTTCTTTCAATAAAATAAACAGAAAAGGGAACTCTAATATGTTTACAAAACACATAAACCTCCAAATTTGAAGTATGCTTTCGCTATATTACTAATATGTTAGAATGAAAAATTATATCCCTAAACCAACTTCATAACTTCAACTACTACACTAATGGGTTGTCCCTACGGATTTAACTGTAGGGGCAAATCATTGTCCCTGCAGATATATACGTAGAGACATAAAATTCCCCCGTAGATGCAAAGGCCGTAGGTGCAAGTCTTCGTTCTGAACATACCCCTACGGAGTAATAATTGCCCATACGCCTTATTCCGTAGGGACATTTATCCCTACGGATTACTCCGTAGGGACATAATCTTTATTTAATTTATCGGTTTATAAAATAAAATACTTGACCTTAGGAATTTATCTGTCGAGCCTGATAGATACCCCTACGGATACATCCGTAGGGGCAAGTTTTACCCCTGTTACTGAGTCCATAGGGACAAAATATCAGGGTATGGGCAAACCTTGTACCTACGGATTAATTCGTAAGTGCAATAGATGGCCCTACGGATTAATCCGTAGGGACAAAATATCAGGGTTTTTTTTTAAAATGGGCTTCCTGTTTTTTCCCTATCCCGTGCTCATAATATATACATCATATTACCAAATACATAAATATTCATGATCAATATCTCATGCATAATATATAAAACAAATAAACAAACAGAATACGATATCAATCTAAATCATGAACAAGCAAACAACTACCAATATCGTCCAAAATATATACAATATATATCAGATAAATACATGCATCCTCAAAAATATATTTAAAAAAATCTACCCTAGCTCGGCCCAGCACCTCCACCTCTGATAAATGTCGTAATTTGGCGCATCTGCTCCTCGGTGCAACCCTGAATCGTCAAAAACTCGACTAATGAAGGAGCGAATTGTGCAAGAGTCTGAGCGGGCTGTGGAGCTGCGGGAGTGGTCTGCGCAACCACAGCCGAATAGTGGTTTGCGGAGCCGCAGCTGAAGGAGATGTATGTGGAGCCGCAACCGAAATAGCCCGTCGCATCTGTTAAATTTTATATGTAATAAACGAGTAAGAACGCTGTATTAGATTTTAGTCGAATTCGTATCATTATCAGGTTATTGCGAAACCCTAATCTAAGAATACTTAGGAACTTAGGCCTCGTTTGGTTATCCAGTTTGGAAAATCGTAATTTATTTTAATTAGATAGTTTTATGTTAGTATGATCAATCAAATCTAAGTCTACAACCAAATAAGCTCAGGCTACTAATATTGCATGTGTTACTATCTATAATGTGATATAATATTTTACTATTAAGTAATATACGTACCAATATCTCTTTCAAATCCTCGACGGTGGTCTTCAAGATGGCAACATCATGTTCCAGACGTCGCTCACGGAAGGTAGGGGAAGTAACCGCCGGAGTGGAGACCAATCTCATATGGGCCTTGCTAGGACCCAGCCCCCGGCTTCTCTCCCAACCTCCGTGGTGCCCTCCGTATGTGGCGTCTAGGACTGTGGTCAGTAGCATCGGATCCCGCCCCTTCCCGGGCCGACGCCTCCCGTAGTCTGTCCACTAAAATCGATCCCCGATGCCTCCGCCTGCTCCACCACCCGCTCCTACATCTACATTAACCATTAAAATATAAGTATATCATTTAAATTTGAACTTATCAAAACAAAATTTTCATTCGAATTAGAATAAATATTAACACTTACGCAATACTCCTGGGTAGCGGCGTTAGGGAATCGAAGCTCGCCCGTTATCGAATTTGTCGAGATGCCATAGACGGCAAGATACGCAGTCAGTACGCTCGATGTACCACTATACGCCAGGGTCTGAGCTCTCTGCAATTTTCCAAAAATTTACATATATATATTATAAAATAACTCTTAATATTACATTATATCAAAATAGATCTATTGTAATTTACCGATACCTCCATGGCACGAGTAATGTTTCTCGAGCCACCTGTATAAGTGGGGCGATCCCTCTTCGCCGACTTCCTATTTTTCTTATTTTGATCGGCATGTTTCTGCACAACACATTCAGATTTAGTTTTCTAATTAAGCAACACAAAAAATAAATTATATACTAAATAATGAATTACATTTAAATTACAAACCTGTTTGCGCTGAGAGTCGCAATATTGGCACAAGACAGGCCATGTATCTACGTCGACTCTCGTAAAGGCCGGAGTATGTAGGAGAGCCGCTCTCTCTACTTCGGGGGTCGCCATCCATAGGGAATAGCAGTCGATCTTCAGATCGTTTCTATTGTATCGGACCTTTGATTGTATGTTCTTCATCAGATCCTGGTATAGAGCGTGAAGATCGAGCACTCTCTTAAGCTGAAAGTCATAACCCTTTGTTGCCCCTACGGATTAATCTGTAGGGCTTTCTTTTGCGGCACCGTAGGGCCAAATAAAAGATTATATTTTAATATTTTTAAATTTATTTATGTCCCTACGGTGGGCACTGTAGGGGCAAACCGATGGCCCTACAGATTAATCCGTAGGGGCAATAAAAAGTTTCCCTATGAATTCCTATATCCGTAAGGGCAATCTCTCATTATAGCAGTGTTCGAAATTTAAGAAGAGCTTTACCAATATTGGAGTAATCTCAAAAAATTTTGTTCTTTAATTTAGTGATCTACAATAAGATATTGATTAGCATAACAATATTTTAGCTACTCTTTATAATATACTCTCCTCAAATAACAACTGATTCTATGATTTACACCTGCAAAACTATTTCAAGGAGAAACCTGTACAGTGTTAATTCATACATAAAAACAATTAACAGAATCAAACAGTCACCATGAGTTATAATTTTGAGAATATTTCCTAAGATTTTCATAACCCTTTTTTCTACTCCTCCAGCCCCATTTTAATAGTCGTGTTAGAGATCCCCCCCCCCCACACACACACACACAATTCTTGTCGTTTCTTATGATTGAGATTAGTTTATCAATTGATTACCGAATTTATCCTTCATTAAAATCCTATGCATGTCACTATTTTCACTTTGGTTTTTCCGATTGAGATTACTTTAATTAGGCGTATTTCGGTAAATTGAATCATTCATAATTTAATATCTTAATAAGCGTGAGAAATACCAAGACGACTTGTTGAAATTTGAATTGAAGTTTTGAAGACCACAGATGTTTGCTCCAAAACTATAAACGTCTGTGAAAGCGATCAACAAAAATCTAGATTGAACTACAGATATCTGTCCATTTCTGGGGCAGATGTCTGTGTGTTGGTCAGCCGCAGATTATTTGGAAAGATTTGATAAAAATTCGTTTGGACTTAATTAAGAAAGTTTGTTTGGAAAGATATTTGAAGTTTTGTTTAGAGATTATTTTTGGAAGATTTGATTATATCTAAATTAGTTGAATTAGGTATTTTAGTAGAAATAGGTTTAGGGTTTTCTAGGTCTATAAATATAAATTGATTATGGTATTTTATATGGTATGAAAAAGAAGAATTAAAGAGAAGAGAATTTTGTATTTCATATTGAAGTTGATAAAGAAGAGAAGTTTGAAGATAATTTCTTTATATTTTGATTGTGCTTTATATTTGCTTTTCTTCTAAAATATCCTAACAAAATCTCAAGTGAATATAGAAGATCAAGCGAATATGGCCCACAATGTCGAGATAGAGAACGATTTGCATATGATTAGTGATGATAAAGTCAAGAAGGAAGATATGGGGTACATGAATTCGGGAGTATCCTTTCATGTATGCTCAAAGAAAGAGTGGTTCGATGAAATCAAGGAGAAAAAGGAGACGGTGACGTTAGCGGATAATTCTGAAGTAGAATTAGAAGGCATGGGCACCGTGAAGATGAAGATATTCGATAGGAAGCAGAGAGTTGTTGGTGATGTCGGTTATTTTCCAAATCTGAAGAGGAATTTAATTTCGCTTGGAAGATTGGATAAGAGATTACACAATTATTTCTCAATGTGGAGTAATGAATGTGTGCTAGAAAAACTGTATCGTATGAAAGGAGTCGGAAGCTCAAGCGACATATCAAGTTGTAAGGAAGCATGTGTATGGAAGAATAACCTTGAAGTAAGGTGGAGATTTGAACGGAACTCAGAAGAGGTTGTGGGCTGAGGTTGTGAAGTGAAGATAGAAGTTGGCTTGGAGAGTACAAGTCAAGATGGGGATTTGTTGAAATTTGACTTGTAGTTTTGAAGACCACAGACGTCTCCCCCAGAACTACAGATAAAGTGAAAACGATCAACAGAAAACTAGATTGCACTACAGACGTTTGTCCATTTCTGGGGCAGACGTCTGTGTCGGTCTGCCGTAGATTATTTGGAAAGATTTAATGAAAATTCGTTTGGACTTAATCAGGAAAGTTTGTTTGAAAAGATATTTGAAGTTTTGTTTGGAGATTATTTTTTGGAAGATTTGATTAGATCTAAATTAGTTGAATTAGGTATTCTAGTAGAAATAGGTTTAGGGTTTTCTAGGTGATGGTGTAATTTATTGCACATTTTTATATCACATTTATCGTTTATATTTCATATTTTATTCTACTTTGAGTGTTCTTTTCAATAAATACAGTTTATAGGGCTTGGATGCAGAAAGGTGTAAAATTATCGTAAAAGCCGGATTACGTGTGTGCAACGTAGACTTCATGGAGCTATATCAAAAACAGGGAAGCAATTATCACGATTGAAACAAACTTTGGGAATCTCGATGCAAAATAACAGAAGACGCAACAAATCAAAGATGGATCTGTGTCACGCCCCGCTTCACAGAGTGCGCGAACTACGGCACGTGACAGAGCCAACCATGCTACCTGTGGATATGAATCATCCCTCCACAGTCACATTACGACGGTCTATAGGATATCAAGAACAGTAAAATATAAAACTAGCTGGTACATGTCCATTTTCCACAGTAAAAGAGTCAAGAAAATATATAAGTGGAAACGATGTTAATATCCAATAAACAACATCTGAAAAATACGTCCCAATATGGGCTCACATCAAGAAATGAAACTTGCAGAAAATAACTAAACTAAGTATCTCTAAATATAATTCATCACTGCTCGGCATGACGGCTAAAGTACTCATGTTCAGCCTGTAATAAAAATAGAGGAACTGGGCCATACAAAACCCAGACGTCAGTGTATCGTAACATCAAAATAACAATAATAAACAGGATGTAACGATTGTAAGTCGATGTACAACACCCCACGACTTGCGGGGAGGCGGAATAATGAAAAACGATCATGTTTTAGGCGTAAACATCGACTAACCGAAGAATCGTTTGCTAAACTATAACTAACAACAAACATAGGAGTTCTAAACTACTATGAAAAGTGATTATACCTGTAGAACCGAGTCCTTCGTCTTGTCGTTCTCCACGTCCTCTCCGGCCTTCTCTAAGCAGTAGAAGATCCACCCGAGAGCTTTACTACAAGCTTCACCTCAAACTAGAGATAACTAGGTTTCTTGAAGTGCTAATCCAAGTAACCTATGTGATATAGAGAATGGTTAAGGATTAAGTAGTCTAATCTAATCCTTGTACTCAACACATGAGAGGGGAGGATTAGGGTTTGAAGAGGGAGAGCTTGAGGAGAGAGAAAGTGAGCAAGAGAATGGAATGGGATAATGATCTCTCATAATATATATGAAGCATCAATAATAACAAGATAAATCAAGTAAATGATTTAACAACCATGCTCCATAAATATCTAATGGGTGATTCATCTCCATGAGCCATTAAGCATGATGCATTAATGACATGGATGAATCACTCAAATGAGTCACTAATCCCATTTAATGCATATGCCACCTTAACCCCCAAGTCACCATCTTCTAGAAGCTTCTCGCGCAATTACGAGAATGCCCCTCCTATCCGTGAAAAAATGGAAAAACTTTAGACTGTATAAATCCAATAACCGGATACTAGAAACTGGCTTAAACCAAAGCCGACTAGTAAAAACTGTCCGGATGTCGTACGCGCGTAAACACACGTATGCGTCCGAACCCTTGTCGTAAAACCATACGACCTCTATATCGTTTCTCCTGGAGTAGGGAAACTCTCTGTGTGGGACTCTAGAGACTCGACTACTATGCTGGCAGTGGGTTTAACCACAGACCGCAAGCGGCACTAGCTGTACGTAACGGTCCCCAGGTAGATGTCGATAAGAAGGCCGATGAGGAAACCCATCCGAACTCCTACTGAGTCTGATGTGACAATCTTCGTACAGTCCGGTCTGTTCGTCTAAGACTATCGCATATCGGGCCTAGGGGGCGGCAAGCGTCAGTCCCTTAATAGCGGTATAAATCGTGTCGGAGCGAAGCCCATTACACCCTGAGAAACTACTGGAACCTACCAGCAAATCTCGCTTGCCCTGGCTAGGGACTTTGCGTAATGGCTCTCTGACACAGCGTGATATCAACCCCCAATACCGGGAGAGACGAATCCTGTCTAACCGCCACTGCCTCCAAGTGCTCGGGACTGCACCCAACTGCTACCTGTTTGCACAGCTCCTTTGAGCCATGGTAGGATAGCAATCTAAGAACAGTGGGACACACTCGAGGCGAAGTAGCAGTGTCAAGTCTGCGGACTATGCTGTACTCATGTCACCTGGGAACTGTTAACTGACGACTGGTATAAAACCAACCAACAGTTCCCTGTGAGTCCTGTCCGGTGTACTCATAACCCAACGAGCACCTGCATACTATCTCCAGTACGACGTACTGACGGCTGTGGGACAGACCATCTCCCCAATTGGGATGAGAAGCGTACATACTAGTCTACTCCGGAGTATCGATGCCCTGTCTCGATAATCCTACGACTAGGGACCTGAATAAGGATGTGCTTGTAGACTACCCAGCCCCCACTAGTGTGACTGCCATCACAACGCTGGTAGTCAAGCAAGATCCTAAGAGCTCTATCAATACGTATACTCACATATTAAGATAGAAAAACCAAGTAGCATAATACCATGTTTAGCAAGACTGTTATATACATGTGAATATCCCAAGCTTCTATTAAGTAATATACAAACTAGTATGATACAGTAATGGCCTTCTAGGGCATAAACACTAACAGCGATATAAGTAAGCATGAATATAAATGAGAACATAGGTATGAAAAAGTGAGGTGCATGTATGTAACGTGTAACTTAAGGTCTGTACTTCTAAGTTATCTATTCTAAAAGTCTTTGAAATCAATTTAATAGAATCGTCGATATAACTTACTAGTATCCCATACGTGCCCGGGACCACGGTCAAGGTTCTCGGGTTGAATCTGAGACGTGCCACTAGGTAGTAAACAGGTAACATGTACAGATGAATGATGCAAGCAGCAGCATCCCGGGGCTAGCCTAGCCCATAAAGACTGATCAGTATAAGTATCGAACTATTGAATTACAAGTCATGTTTCATTATTGATTTCCCCTTACTCCCCAGGTTATGTGTTCAAGTCAGGCATTGATAATGTAAATATAATGCCAACACAGGATCAAGCAGGTATAGGTTTTGTCTATGTAGACAACAGATTACGTCCATGAGGACAACAAGTCAGGATTGTCGGCATTAGTAACAAGATCAAAGTAACAAATCAGGTAGTGTGTCAGGACATGTCATGTGGTGCATATATATCAAATAGATACCCAAATGTGAAACTGTAACGAATATCTGACATGGTAAGCACTACGGATACCAGGATGCATATGTGTATATTAGTAATAACCTTTTATACGTCCATAACTACTTATGATTCAATCTAGATAACACGTTATGATAATGTAATATTGAAGTGATATCAGGATGTTCCGACATGTAATTAGAGGTGTTACTATCAGTACGGATATGTACAAATATCGAAAAACGGTAAAACTATAATATTGGATACATAATCAAATCACTTGTATTATTTTAATTCATATGGATATAAATACACTAACATAGCATGTTGTAGATAAACTTGCCTGGTCGGATCTCACGACGGGGTACGTATGTCACGTTCGAGGTCGGTTAAACATTGTGATACAACCACGCGCATACAGGACTGGACCTGGCTAATCAAAGACGTGATCACGCTGGACGACAACGATGGATGGGTCGTTCGAATCGTCGGCGATGTGCATGACTCCGGCGACGATCAAGAACCGAGAAAGCAAAAAAAGAAAGAAGAAAGAAAGGAGAAGGAGGGGGATTGGGGTGTGGTATTGGCTCTGAGCTGGGGACAGAGGATAGGAGGAGGTGACAACGATGATGATGGGTGACGGCGAGGGCAGCGGGGATTCTTGGGTTGAAGGGGTTCCTGGAAAGTTGTCGTCGGGGATTGGAGAGGAGGAGAGGAGGTTGAGGGTGATGAGGGGTGACGATGATGTGGCCGTAGGTGATCGTGATGGGTTCTTTAGCATGACTACTTAGTTTAGGAAGGCATCAAGCATGCAATTTTATAAAAATCTAGTGTGCTAACAAACCCGAACCAAGAATCTAATTAGAGAATTGGGGTTTTATAGCAAGTAATCAAACATTACTCTAAGTGAACAAGGAATATAACCTTTGTAGACCGGTCCTTCACTTCTAAAGCTCCGTGTAGTAATCTCTTCGCTCCAAGTAATGGTGTCCCGGACCCTCCTTAGACTCCACTAGGCGAAAAGAACGAGCTTGCTCAAAAATCTTCGATGCCGAAAATGATCTATGTCGAGCAGACTCTAACTCAAGCTACCTCATCACTAATAGATGAATTAGTGAAGCAAACAACCTATACTAAATGGCTAGTTTGGTATAGATTGATGAAATAGAAATTTTGCTCACTTTTGAATATTTTTCCTCTTTTTCTATCTTCATCTCAAGAAAACCAAGAGAGGAAAATGAGATGAAGAAGATGAACTAATTGATGAACCATGGGTGAAAGAATATCTCATATCCTTTTGTAGAGAGTTAACCATGGCTAAAGATAATGGTTAGCTTAATAAATATCTATGATAAAAATAAAATTAGTGGAATTAGGTCAAGACTTCTACAAGCTTCTCAAGCCTTCATTAGCCATGTTGATTTCCACTTAATTTTGGTTTTCCCTAAATAAATAAATCCTAACATTATCTTTAATATTGTATGAGTCTCATACACCCAAGTTCTTTGTATCATCTAGCATGACACATAAATAAAATAAATACATTTATATATATCACACATATTTTAAATGTATTTGTAGAAAAGAAATTCTTAAGTGAGCTTATATTAGTTAATATATATTAATATATCAAATATATATAATGATATATTAAATTATTAAATCAACATTTAATTTAATAATCCGGCTATATCATATATAACAGACTAATATCAAATCATTGAATCAACACTTGATTCAATAATCCGATTATATCATATATAACCAATATCACGAGATTTGAATACGGTATCATATACACGTATTGATCTCGGTCCTGCACATATCACATATGTGCCCTAGTTCGTTTCACTTGAGCCAGGAAACCTCTGTGTAGGACTCTAAAGACTCGTCAATACGCCGACAGTAGGTAATGATCATATCAGTTACCCACAAACCGTCAGCGGTACTAGCTGGACGTAACGGCTACCCGGGTATTGAGTGATCAGAAGATCAGCAAGCAAGCTTATCTAAAGTCCCGCAAATCCCATCAGTAATACTACCGTATAGTCCGATCTCTTCGTCTGGTATGTCGCATATCAAGTCTGGGGGTGGTAAACATCATACCCCCAATAACTTGATAAGTCATGCCGATGTGAGGCTCATAACGGGTCGAGAAACTACTGATAACACTTACCAGTAAATCTCATCAGCAGCCCTGGCCAAGGACTTCCTGTTATAGCCAATCGAGCATAGCACAACATCAACCCCCAATACGGGAGAGACGAAACCCATCCTATTGCTCATTGCCTCCATGTGACTCAGGACTGTACCCAAAAACCACCTGTTTGCACAACTCCTCTTAAGCGTGGTAGGGTGGAAATCAAAGCACAGTGGGAATCACACAAGACTCTATGACGATCTCGGGTCCACAGACTAACCTGTACCAGTGTCACCAGAGAACTGCTATCTGACGTCAGGTATAATATCATCTAGAAGTTCTCGGCGAGTCATGTTCGGTGTACTCATTCTCTAATGAGCACATGTGCACATTCTCTGATGTCAAACACCAATGGTTGTGGGATCAATCATCGCCCTATACAGGGTCAAGAATCGTACACATTAGTCTATTATGGAATATAAATGCCCCTTCTAGATATTCACTCGATTAGGAACAATTAAAGGATGTACTTGTGGACTACCCTGGCCCCACTAGTATGATCTCCATCATAATCCTGGTAGTCAAGTCTACATCCTAAAGGCTTTATCAACATGTAACAGAGAGACAGTATAAAGATACAAGTATACATGTTAAGATAAATAGCAACCAAATAGCATACTATCATGTCGAGCAAGAAAGTCCTCTCTATATATGTCTAAGCATCCACTATAATATACAATCATGTACAATAATGGCCTCTAGGGCATACATACAACTAACAATCTCCTACTTGCACTAAGGCCGGCTGTTGTAGTATCTCATACCCAACATCCCGAAGAGTCTCTCAAACTGTATCTGGGGTATGGCCTTCGTGGGTATATCCACCGTGTTATTCTTCGTGTCAACTCTCCTGACCTCGATCTCCCGGCGATCAACTATCTCCCGGATCAGGTAATACCACCTAAGAATATATCTGGATTGCTGATGGGACCTGGGTTTCTTGGCCAAAGCCACTGCTCCATTGTTATCACAATACAAAGGTATTGGATGCTCGATGGACGGAACCACACCAAGTTCGGTTATGAACTTCTTCATCCAGACAGACTCCTTGGCGGAATTGTTGGCAACGATGTATTCAGCCTCCATCGTCGAGTCTGCCACGGTTTCTTGTTTGGAACTATTCCAACAAACCTCCCCTCCATTGAGGGTGAAGACAAAACCCGAGACCAACTTAGAGTCGTCTTTATCACTCTGGAAGCTCGAATCGGTAAAGGGCTCTACTTGGAGTTCACCGTTACCATACACCAAGAACATTTTTTTAGTCCTTCTCAAGTACTTAAGAATGTTCTTCACAGCTGTCCAGTGATTCTCCCCTGGATTTGATTAATACCTACTTACAACACCAAGTGCGTACGCTACATCCAGTCGGATACATAACATCACATACATGATAGACCCGACTACCGAAGTATAGGGTATCCCTTGCATGCAAGCCCTCTCCAAATCAGTCTTGGGGGACATCTTTTCGGAGAGAGTGATTCCTGAGATCGTGGGCAAATTCCCACACTTGGAATCTTCCATACTAAATCTCTTTAGTATGGTGTCAATGTACCTGGATTGGGACAATCCCAACATCCGTTTAGATCTATCTCTATAGATTTTAATCCTCGGGATGTAGGAGGCATCACCCAGATCCTTCATCGAGAATCTTTGTGATAAGAAGAGCTTGACCGAGTGCAGCATAGGAACATCATTTCCTATCAAGAGTATGTCATCCATGTATAATACGAGGAATACGACCTTACTCTCTGCAACCTTCTTGTATACATAAGGTTCATCAACGTTTTTGATGAAGTCAAACTCTTTGACTACCACATAAAAATAAATGTTCCAACTCCGCGATACCTGTTTTAACCCGTAAATTGATTTAAGCAGCTTGCACACCTTTCTGCTGCTCCCACTATCTACGAAGCCCTCTGGCTGAGTCATGTACACGCTCTCTTCTAATTCATAATTTAGAAAAGCGGTCTTGACATCCATCTGCCAGATTTCATAGTCATGGTATGTAGCAATGATAAGTAGGATTCGGATGGACTTAAGCATAGCCACTGGAGAAAAGGTTTCATCATAATCCACACATGGTCGTTGACGAAAACCTTTTGCTACAAGTATAGCTTTGAAAGTCTCAACTTTTCCATCTACACCAAGTTTCTTCTTGAAGATCCATTTGCTCCTAATGGGTTTTACCCCTTCAGGAGCATCTTCCAAAGTCCATACTTTGTTGGTGTACATAGATTCCATATCAGATCACATTGTATCCATCCATTTCACAGAGTCCCCACTCGTGATGACCTGCTCGAAGCTAGTTGGGTCATCATCTTCCATGATGCAATCCTCGCTTCCACCATCAATGAGAAAACCGTAGTATCTCTCCGGTGGATGAGGAACCCTACTAGATCTATGGAGAGGCTGAGGTTCTTCGGGGACTATTGAATCCTCCGGTTCCACCAAATCTTCTGTTGTAGTTTGTGTAGCTGGAACTTCTTCCAGTTCTACCTCTTTGCCACTAATTTCTTTTTCAAGAAATTCCTTTTCTAAAACGGTGGCATGCCGAGAAAAAAACGCTTTTATTCCTCGGTGTGGTAGAAGATATACCCTCGCAAATGTTTGGGATATCCAATAAACTTACACAGAACTGATCTTGCCTCGAGTTTGTCCGGATTTTGTGTTTTCACATAGTCCGGACAACCCCACATCTTAATAAAATTAAGACATGGTCTCTTCCCCTCCCATATCTCATATGGAGTAGTAGGCACTGATTTAGTCGGAACTCTATTCAATAGGTATGCAGCTGTCTCAAGCGCATAACCCCAAAAGGAGATAGGTAACTCAGCGGTGCTCATCATAGAGTGCACCATATCTAATAGGGTGGGATTCCTCCGCTCCAATACACCGTTGTGTTGTGGTGTATACGGAGGAGTAAGCTAAGAGAGAATCCCATTCTCTTTTAAATAGTTCAGAAATTATGTGCTCAAGTATTCTCCTCCCCGATCAGATCGAAGGATTTTAATACTTTTACCCGTCTGGTTCTCAACTTCACACTTGTATTTTTTCAATTTCTCAAAATCTCCAGACTTGTGTTTTAACAGGAACGCATGTCCTAATCTTGAGAGTTCGTCAGTGAATGTAATAAAGTATGAGGAACCATTTCTGGCATGTGTAGACATAGGACCGCATACATCACTATGTATCAGTCCCAAGAGTTTTGTAGCTCTTTCTTCGTATCCAGTAAACGGAGTTTTGGTCATTTTACCTTTAAGACATGACTCGCAAGTTTCATAAGATGTAAGTTCGAACAGATTCAAATATCCATCTTTATGTAACTTAGCTAGTCATGTCGCATTGATATGATCTAGTCTACAATGCCACAAGAAGGATTCGTTCATTTCTGAACTTTTTCTCTTGTTTGTGTTCTGTATACTTAGAACCGTGGTTTGATTTAGAATGTATATGTTATTAGATTGTAGGGTTCCTATGAATGACAGCAAGGTTTCGAGAGGCATCGTCCATGTCATTTTCAAAATTTTGCCGTTTTAAAAAACCCTAAACTGGAATCTTTAACTAGAGAATCATACGAAACAAAAGGTAAACTACTTTACTTCTAAGTGATAGCAGAATACAACCTTTGTAGACCGGTCCTTCACTTCAATTGCTCATTGTAGTGGTCCCTTCGCTGCGATCATGGAACTCCCTGACTCTTGCATGGCTTCTCAAGGTGAAAGGAACGATCGTGCTTGAACTCTTCGAGGCCGAAAATGATCTACGTCGAGGAGACACTAACCCAAGCTATTACTAAACTAATTTAAGATTAGTGAAGCTAACACCTTATAATAAAGTGCTAATCTAGTAGAGGATGATGAAGTAGGATTTTTGCTCACTTTAGAATTGATTTTCTCACTAATATTTCTCACTTTATCAAAAGCTAGAGAGCTCTTGAGCTTTGAGAAAAAAGATGAAGAGAGATAATGTTATGAGAGTGAATGGCAACCATGGGTAGGAAAATATCAAATATTACCCATGTAGAGAATTAACCATGAGTTTAGATAATGGTTGGATTAATAAATATCTAGTGTAAGAAAAAACTAGTGGACCAAGTCAATGGATCTCAAAGCTTCATGAAGCTTCATGCCATGTGACTAATTTCCAACTAATAATTGAATTACCATAAATAAATAAACCCTACATTATCTTTATCGTGGTGTAAGTCTCATACACCCATATTGCATGTATCATCAACCATGACACATAAATAAAACACAATTAGTATATATCACATATATATTAAGTGTGCACATGTGAGAAAAATAAATGCTTAAGTGAGCTAATATTAGTTAATGTAAACTGGTATATCAAATATACAATTATACATTAAATCATTAAATCATTAAATCAACACTTGATTTAATAATCTGGTTATATCTCATATGTCCGACTAATATTATTTGTATTAACTTATCGAATCAACACTTAATTCGATAACCCGGCTATATCTCATATAACCGACCGATACAGTATCGACTTATCGAATCAACATTTGATTCGATAACCCGGCTATATCTCATATAACCGATCGATCGACACATAATATCGTGAGAATAAAATACGGTATCACATACTCGTATTAATCTCATTCCCGCACATATCACATATATGCTCCTACTTCGTTTTGCCTGAGCCAGTGAAACCTCTGTGTAGGACTCTAAAGACTCGTCAATACGCCGGCAGTAGGTGATGATCACATCAAGCACCCACAAGCCGTCAGCGGTACTAGCTGGACGTAAGGGCTACTCGGGTATTGAACAATCAGAAGATCAGCAAGCAAGCCCGCTCCAACTCCTGCTAAAGCCTGTCAGTAACACTACCATACAGTCCGGTCTCTTCGTCTGATATGTCGCATATCCAGTATAGGGGTGGTAAACGTCAAACCCCAATAACTGATAAGTCATGCCGATGTGAGGCTCATAATGGGTCGAGAAACTACTGATAACACTTATCAGTAAATCTCTGTATTAGCCCTGCCCAGGTTCTTCCTGTTATGGCCAATCGAGCACAGCGCAACATCAATCCCCAATACCGGGAGAGACGAAACCCCTCATATCGCTCATTGCCTCCATGTGATTCGGGACTGTACCCAAAAGCCACCGTTTTGCACGTCCTCTTGAACGTGGTAAGGTGGAAATCGAAGCACAGTAGGAATCACACAAGACTCTATGACGATCTCGGGTCTACAGACTAACCTGTACCAGTGTCACCAGAGAACTGCTATCTGACGATAGGTATAATACCAACTAGGAGTTCTCGGTGAGTCCGTTCAGTGTACCCAGTCTCCACTGAGCACCCGTATACCATCTTTGATGTCAAACACCAATGAATGTGGGATCATCGATCGCCCATTATATAGGTCAAGATGCGTATACGCTAGTCTAATCCGGAATATCGATGCCTTGTCTCGATACACCCTCGACTAGGAACAATTTTAGGGTGTACTTGTGGACCACCCTTGGCTCCCACTAGTATGATCTCCATCATAGTCCTGGTAGTCAAGTACACAACCTAAGGGCTTTATCAACATGTGAGAGTAAGACATTATCACATATATAAGTCAACATGTTAAGATAAAGAGCAACCGGATAGTATACTATCATGTCGAGCAAGAAAGTCCTCTCTATATATATCCAAGCATCCACTATAATATACATCACATGTACAATAATGGCCTCTAGGGCATTCATATAACTAACAATCTCCCACTTGCACTAAGGCCAGTTGTTGTAATATCTCATACCTAACATCCCGAAGAGTCTCTCAAATTGTATCTGGGGAATGACCTTGGTGAGTGGATCCGCCGTGTTGTCCTTCGTGTCAACTCTCCTGACCTCGATCTCCCGGCGATCAATTATCTCCTGGATTAGGTGATACCGCCTCAGAATATGCCTGGATCGCTGATAGGACCTGGGTTCCTTGGCCAAAGCCACCGCTCCATTGTTATCACAATACAAAGGTATTGGATACTCAATGGATGGAACTACTCCAAGTTCAGTTATGAACTTCTTCATCCAGACAGCCTCTTTGGTAGTATCGTTGGCAGCGATGTAATCAGCCTCCATCGTCGAGTCTGCTACGGTTTCCTATTTGGAACTCTTCCAACAAACCGCCTCTCCATTGAGGGTAAAGACAAATCCCGAGACTGACTTAGAGTCGTTCTTATACTCTGGAAGCTCAAATCGGTAAAGGACTCCACTTGGAGTTCTCCGTTACCATACACCAAGAACATCTCTTTATTCCTTCTCAAGTATTTGAGAATGTTCTTCACAGCTATCCAGTAACTCTCTCTTGGATCTGCTTGATACCTACTCACTACACTTAGTGGGTATGCTACATCGGGTCTGGTACATAGCATCGCGTACATGATAAAGCCTACTGCCGAAGCATAGGGTATCTCTTACATGCGAGCTCTCTCCAAATCAGTCTTGGGAGACATCTCTTTGGAGAGAGTGAGTCCCGAGATCGTGGGTAAAAACCCACGTTTGGATTCTTCCATACTAAACCTCTTTAGTATGGTGTCAATGTACCTGGATTGAGACAATCCCAGTATCCGTTTAGATCTATCTCTATAAATCTTAATTCCCAAGCTGTAGGAGGCATCACCTAGATCTTTCATTGAGAATCTTTGTGATAAGAAGAGCTTAACCGAGTGCAGCATAGGAACATCATTTCCTATCAAGAGTATGTCATCCACGTATAATACGAGGAAGACAACCTTACTCTCTGCCACCTTCTTATATATGCAGGGTTCATCTACATTTTTGATGAATTCAAACTCTTTGACTACAACATCAAAACAGATGTTCCAACTCCGCGATGCTTGTTTTAACCCGTAAATGGATTTAAGCAGCTTGCACACCTTCCCGCTACTCCCACTGTCCACTAAGCCCTCTGACTGAGTCATGTACACGCTCTCTTCTAAATCACCATTTAGAAAGGCGGTCTTAACATCCATCTGCCAGATTTCGTAGTCTTGGTATGCAGCGATGGAAAGCAGGATCCAGATGGACTTAAGTATAGCCACTGGAGAAAAGGTTTCATCATAGTCCACACCTGGTCGTTGACGAAAACCTTTTGCAACAAGTCTAGCTTCGAAAGTCTTAACTTTTCCATCTACACCAAGTTTCTTCTTAAAGATCCATTTGCTCCCAATGGGTTTTACCCCTTCAGGAGCAACTTCCAAAGTCCATACTTTGTTGGTGTACATGGATTCCATCTCAGATCGCATTGCAACGAGCCATTTCACAGAATTTCTACTCGTGATGGCCTGCTCGAAACTAGTTGGTTCATCATCAACCATGATGTAATCCTCGCTCCCACTGTCAACGAGAAAACCATAGTATCTCTCAGGTGGATGAGGAACCCTACTAGATCGGCGGAGAGGCTGAGGTTTGTTGGGAGTTATGGAATCCTCTGGTTCTACAAAATCTTCTGTCGTAGTTTGTTCTGCTGGAACTTCTTCCAGTTCTACCTCCTTACCACTAATTTCTTTTTCAAGAAATTCCTTTTCTAAGAAGGTGGCATGTCGAGAAACAAACACCTTTTGTTCCTCATGGTGGTAGAAGATACACCCTCGTGAATGTTTGGGATACCCAATAAACTTACACATAATAGACCTTGCCTTGAGCTTGTCCAGATTCTTTGCTTTCACATATGCCGGACAACCCTATATCTTAACATAATTAAGATATGGTCTCTTTCCTTTCCATATCTCATATGGAGTGGTTGGCACAGATTTGGTGGGAACCATATTCAATAGGTCTGCAGCTGTCTCCAGTGCATATCCCCAAAAGGAAATAGGCAACTCAGCGGTGCTCATCATAGAGTGCACCATATCTAATAGGGTGCGATTCCTTCGTTTCGATACACCGTTGTGCTTTGGTATATACGGAGGAGTAAGCTGAGAGAGAATCCCATTCTTTTTTAGAAAGTCTAAGAACTCTGTGCTCAAGTATTCACCTCCTCGATCAGATCATAGAATTTTAATACTTTTACCCGTTTGGTTCTCGACTTCGGACTTATATTCTTTGAATTTCTCAAAAGCTTCAGACTTGTGTTTCATTAGGAACACATGTCCGTATCTTGAGAGATCATCAGTGAATGTAATGAAGTATGAGAAACCATTCCTGGCATGTGTAGACATAGAACCACATACATCACTGTGTATCAGTCCCAAGAGCTCACTAGCTCTTTCTCCGTGTCCTGTAAACGGAGTTTTGGTCATCTTGCCTTTGAGACATGGCTGGCAAGTGTCATAGGATGAAAATTCAAACAGATTCAAATATCCATTTTTATGTAACTTAGCTAGTCGTGTCGCATTGATATGACCTAGTCTACAATGCCACAAGAAGGATTCATTTATTTCTGAACTCTTCCTCTTGTGTGTGTTTTGTACGTTAAGAGCTGTGTTTTGATTTAGAACGTATAACCCGTTACATAATGCACCAAACCCAATCAACACTTGATCTAGGTAAATGTTCATAACATTATTCTCTACTACAAAGGTATATCCTTCTTTATCTAATAAAGAAACTGATATTATATTGCATATCATAAAGGGCACGTAGTAAAATTCGTTCAAGATCAAAGTATTACCCTTTGGTAATACTAGGTGATATTCACCAACTGCTTTAGCTGCAACACTTGCACCATTCCCTATTTTTAGAGAATGATCACTTTTTCCCAGTTCTCTACCTTTCTTTAGCCCATGTAACATATTACATATGTGAGATTCTGATCTGGTATCTAATACCCAGGACGTAGAGTGTACTGAGAAATAGTTCTCGGTAACTAACACAACCAAAGAAGATGCATCAACATGCTCATTCTTCGTTTGGGTGGCGTGGAAATCCGGATTATTTCCTATTTCTTGCTCGGTCTTATAAAAATTATAAGTTGGAGCGGAACCAACGTTCCCCTGCTCAGCATAAAAAGCGGGTTCGGTCAATATATCCATATTATTATCTTATTTAGGGAATCCAACTATCTCATAGAAGGTATGCAATCTCATTGCAAATTTCAACACTTGAAATTCCCGAAAATGCTTTTGCCCCTAGCGTCCTATAAGCTTGACGCAGGCCAACAAACCATAGTCCGCTAGTCAAGTTCAACCCGTATATTTCTTAATTGAATTAAACCCACTCGCACGACCCTTGACGCAGTCCAAAAAAGTCGCACGACTACCCTAATCCAATCTCATCTCATGTCGCAGATAAGCACTAGTTAGCTACCACACACTACGCCTTGATGCAGGCCAACAAACGTAGCACGATTACTAAGTAGTACTTATCTGAAATGACGGAGGGCTATGCAGGTTTTTAAGAAAACCATGAGCGTAATGAACTTGATATAGTTGTAGAAACAAGTGATTTTTGAAAAAGAGTGTTTTTGAGGCTATTTACTAGTCTTGCTAAAGAGGTCACTCCCGGTGAAGGGATCTCGGCTCTTTCCTTATCGAATAAGGTGCAGCATATTTCGTAAATACCACTATGCAAAGTAAGAACTAAAAGAAGAAATCAAAAACAAAACCGAGTGTTGTAGCATCTGCTAGCTTTTACTAAAGAGGTCACTCCTGGTGAAGGGATCTTGTCTCTTTCCTTATCGAATAAGGTGCTGGATATTCTACAAGGAATACCGCTATGCAAAGCAAAAACTAGAGCTACCCTTTTTGAAAATATGATTCTACAACATGTTTTAGGTTTCTTTTCTTTCATTAATCTTATTAATGAAATCCTATCATTTATGCTTCCTAAGTATCACAGAAGAAACGAAAATACAATGTACGCTTATGCCGTCCGCATTCGCCACAGTGTCCCGTTATGCACTGTTAGGTTACTTAACTAACGGCATACCAGGACGGGACTAGCGTGGGTGCAAAACATAAGCAACGTCTACTATATATCTCATAAATAATGTATATCCATTCATCTCAGAATCCACAGTGATCACATCACAGAGCAGCAGAAGAAACATATGAAATATTGGATATACTAGGTGGTCCGTGTTTTATTTTGAGCCTGTATAAAACACGGATTCCACGGTCGTGATGAATATCCAAACCCACATCCCTAGACCCCTATGAGAGCGGCAAGCAACCCTACCAATTCTAGAGTTAGAAGACCCGGACTTGATTCCTCGAGTTGGTCTCCCACTGGACTCTAGAACTCGGTTACTTGTGCTCCCCTCCTTGGGTCTATCCTAATGCGGAAAAATAAATAATATACAACAATGGTGACATCATCTTCAACCCGGAAGTGCCCCAATAAAAGAATTTTACATACAACGAATTTTACATGAATGAAAATAAAAAATTTCATCTCACATAAAAACCCCGGCTATTCAAAACACGATGATCCAATATAACATATCACAGCAACACATAACATCACATGTCATCAACGTAAGTAAATATGCGTATCCCAATTGTCGTTGACATATAGTAATGAAACCGGCAATACGCCACATATTACACTTACGGTCGCAGAAAAGAAAATATCAAACTATAACATTTGGAATCCATAATAACCTTAGACATCATAAACCCAAAATATCACATACTTTGGATTTCATGCCTAATAATATGAATTCCACATATTGTATCACATTCCACAAATAGCTAGACGATGTTAAACATTCCGATCGAATCAACAAACACCCAAAATTACCCAAAAGCTCAACACTTGAGCGTAGTTCAAAAAATCCCAAAACATGCTACAGCTCCTATGAACCAGCCGTAGAAGGGTCAACCAATGCCTCACATGTGGCACCGCTGAACTAACACAAACCCTAAGGTCCAGTGGCAGTTCTGACGGTCACATAATCGAGTTAGGATTTCGTTCTTCTAGAGGGTCCACAGAATCGCTTGCATGATTTTCTGAAAGTTTTAAACTAAGGAAAAATACAACACTTGGAAAATTTTCGGCGATGGTTAAAATGGGTATTTGATATCCGTTCGAACCTTTTAACACCGTCTAAAGTAACCCGAAAAAATGTTATAATTACGACTACGAAACATTCCGAGTTGCCTTTGCAGAAAATTAACATCACATGAAAAATTAGCAAAAACCAACAACACCTAAAACACCAAAATCCAGAGACCAGAACACAAAAAAAAATTGAAGACAAAATTCCCACAGGGAGCCGGCCTGCTTGGATTTTTAGCACATGTGCTCGGCCAAAATCCGGTCGTCTGGGTTCAAATTTCTTTTGTGTTCATCTAATGTCCCATACAACATTCTGCAGCTGTTTGAAAAAATTTTAGAGCTCATTTAAAAATCGACAGAACACAGGTTTTGTTGTTTTATGTTTCGGAGTAGTTTCGATTTCGTAATTCTACACAATCCGTTTAATTCTCTGGCTAGGCTATGATACCACTGTAGGGTTCCTATGAACGGCAGCAAAATTTCGGGAGGCATCGTCCATACCATTTTCAAAATTTTTCCGTTTTAAAGAACCCTAAACTAGAATCTTTAACTAGAGAATCATACGAAACAAAGGGTAAACTACTTTACTTCTAAGTGATAACGGAATACAGCCTTTGTTGACCAGTCCTTCACTTCAATTGCTCCTTGTAGTGGTCCCTTCGCTGCGATCATGGAACTCCCGGACTCTTGCATGGCTTCTCAAGGTGAAAGGAACGATCTTGCTTGAAGTTTTCGAGGCCGAAGATGATCTACGTCGAGGAGATACTAACCCAAGCTATTACTTCACTAATGTCAGATTAGTGAAGCTAACACCCTATACTAAAGTGCTAATCTAGTAGAGGATGATGAAGTAGGATTTTTTCTCACTTTAAAATTGATTTTCTCACTAATATTTCTCACTTTATCAAAAGCTAGAGAGCTCTCGAGCTTTGAGAAAAAAGATGAAGAGAGATAATGTTGTGAGAGTGAATGGCAACCATGGGTAGAAAAATATCTAATATTACCCTTGTAGAGAATTAACCATGAGTTTAGATAATGGTTGGGTTAACAAATATCTAGTGTAAGAAAAAACTAGTGGACCAAGTCAATGGATCTCAAAGCTTCATGAAGCTTCATGCCATGTGACTAATTTCCAACTAATAATTGGATTACCATAAATAAATAAACCCTACATTATCTTTATAATGGTGTAATTCTCATACACCCATGTTGCATGTATCATCAACCATGACACATAAATAAAACACAATTAGTATATATCATATATATATTAAGTGTGCACATGTGAGAAAAATAAATGCTTAAGTGAGCTAATATTAGTTAATGTAAACTGGTATATCAAATATACAATTATACATTAAATTATTAAATCAACACTTGATTTAATAATCCGGTTATATCTCATATGACCGACTAATATTATTTGTATCAACTTATCGAATCAACACTTAATTCGATAACCCGGCTATATCTCATATAACCGACCGATACAGTATCGACTTATCGAATCAACATTTGATTCGAAAAACCGTCTATATCTCATATAACCGATCGACACATAATATCGCGAGAATAAAATACGGTATCACATACTCGTATTAATCTCGGTCCCGCACATATCACATATGTGCTCCTACTTCGTTTTGCATGAGCCAGTGAAACCTCTGTGTAAGACTCTAAAGACTCGTCAATACGCCGGCAGTAAGTGATGATCACATCAAGCACCCACAAGCCGTCAGCGGTACTAGCTAGACGTAACGGCTATCCGGGTATTGAACGATCAGAAGATCAGCAAGCAAGCCCGTTCCAACTCCTGCAAAAGCCTGTCAGTAACACTATCGTACAGTCCGGTCTCTTCGTCTGATATGTCGCATATCCAGTATAGGGGTAGTAAACGTCAGACCCCAATAACCTATAATTCGTGCCGATGTGAGGCTCATAATGGGTCGAGAAACTACTGATAACACTTATCTGTAAATCTCTGTATCAGCCCTGGCCAGGGACTTCCTATTATGGCCAATCGAGCACAGCGCAACATCAACCCCCAATACCGGGAGAGACGAAACCCCTCCTATCGCTCATTTCCTCCATGTGATTCGGGACTGTACCCAAAAGCTACCTTTTTGCACGTCCTCTTGAACGTGGTAAGGTGGAAATCAAAGCACAGTGGAAATCACAAAAGACTCTATGACGATCTCGGGTCTACAGACCACCTGTACCAGTGTCACCAGAGAACTGCTATCTGACGATAGATATAATACCAACTAGGAGTTCTTGGCGAGTCCGTTCACTGTACCCAGTCTCCACTGAGCACCTATATACCATCTTTGATGTCAAACACCAATGGATGCGGGATCATCCATCGCCCATCATATGGGTCAAGATACGTATACGCTAGTCTACTCCGGAATATCGATGCCCTGTCTCGATACACTCTCGACTATGAACAATTTTAGGGTGTACTTGTAGTAGTCTACCCTTGGCTCCCACTAGTATGATCTTCATCATAGTCCTGGTAGTCAAGTACACAACCTAAGGGCTTTATCAACATGTGAGAGCAAGACAGCATCACATATACAAGTCAACATATTAAGATAAAGAGCAGCCAGATAGCATACTATCATGTCGAGCAAGAAAGTGCTCTCTCTATATATCCAAGCATCCACTATAATATACATCACATGTACAATAATGGCCTCTAGGGCATACATATAACTAACATAGATAATGTGCCTGATCCAATCAACTTTTGATTTAGGAAAATGTTCATAACATTATCCTGTAATACAAAATTATATCCTTCTTTATTTAATAAAGAGACTGATATAATGTTACATATCAGGTTCGGTATGTAATAACATTCGTTCAGAATCAATGTATTACCACTTGGTAATACAAGGTGATATTCGCCAACTGTTTTGGCTGCAATAATTGCACCATTCCCTACTCTTATTTCTTTATCACCCAATCCCAGTTCTCTACCTTTCTTAAGCCCATGTAACAGATTACTTATGTGGGATCCTGATCCGGTATCTAATACCCAGGATGTAGAGGATACTGAGAAACGGTTCTCAGTAACGAACACACCCGAAGAAAATGCATCAACATACTCTTTCATCGATCGGGTGGTATGGGAATCCTGGTATTCCCCTATTTCCTGCTCAGACTTATAATAGTTATAAGATAGAGTAGAACCAACGTTCCCCAGCTCTGTAAAATAAGCAGGTTCGGTCAATACATCCATATTATTATCTTGATTAAGGCGTGTCATGGTCGCTACCTGGAGAGAGAGAGAAGAAAAACACTTAGCGTATGCTCTTGCAAGATTAGATTGGTTATTATCTTATCTAATCAGGATGGCTCCCCCTGTTTTTATCAAATCTTCCTTCAAACAGTAAAAGATAAGACTAGCCGGGATTAATTATACCCTACAAGTTCGCTAACCGGTCAGCCAGGCCAGTGTCGGTACTTTGAGGGAGGTTCCCCGTGCTTTCGCATGGACCTAATTAAAGAAAACCTCGTTTTCCCAGAGGCATAACCCCATTGACACCTTTCTAGAAACTTAATGGGTTGGCTAATTGTAAAGTGAAAAACTCTCCCAGAAGTAAGTCTTACTCGCAGTGGGTGTCGGGATCTAACTATCTTATAGAAGGTTTGCAATCTCATTGCAAATTTCAACACTTGAAATTCCTGATAATATTTTGCCCCTAGTGTCCTATGTCCTTGACGGAGGCCAACAAACCATAGGCTGCTAGCCAAATTCAACCCGTACATTTCGTGATCGAATTAAACCCACATGTACAACCCTTACGGAGGCCAACAAAGTCTCATGACTACCCTAATCCAATCGCATCACATGCTGCAGATAAGCACTAGTTAGGTACCACACACTACGCCTTGACGGAGGTCAACAAACGTAGCACAAATACTAAGTAGTACTTATCTGAAATGACGGAGGGCTAAGACAGGTTTTTAAGAAAACCTTTTGCGTAATGAATTTGATATCGTTGTAGAATCGTATAATTTTAAAAGGAGTGGCTTAAGCTCCACATTTTGAAACATTTGCTTTTTTATAAAAAGGCCGAGTAGGTTTCAAATTTGATTCTACAATATCTTTAGGTTTCTTTCCTTTTCATTAATCTCATTAATGAAGTCCCATCATTTATCTTTCCTAAGCATCACAGATAAAAAAAATGTAAATAGAACGTATGCTTATGTCATCCGCATTCGCCACTAGGCCCCGTCATACACCGTTAGGTTACTTAACTACCGGCAGAGGGGGGGCAGGACTAGCGCGGGTGCAAAAAATAAGCAACATTTATTATATGTCATATATATAATAATAATAATCGTCTCAGGCATTCATATGATCTCATCACAGAACATTGCAGCAGATGTCGACATATGAAATATTGGATATACTAGGAGTTCCGCGTTTTAAATTAAGCCAGTAAAAAACACAGATTTCACGGCCGCGATGAGTAGCCAAACCCACATCCCTAGACCCCTACGAGAGCGGCAAGAAACCCTGCCAATTCTAGAGTTAGGAGACCCGTTCTTGACTCCTCGCGATGGTCTCCCACTGGACTCTAGAACCCGGTTACTTGTGCTCCCCTCCTTGGGTCTATCCTAATGAGGAAAAGTAAATAATATACATCAATGGTGACATCATCCTCAACCCGGAAGTGTTCCAATAAAAGAATATTACATACAAGTTTTTACATGAATGAAAATGGAAAACTCTCATCTCACGCAAAAACCCCCGGCTATTCAAACACAACGATCCAATATAACATATCAAAGCAACACATAAAATCATATGTCATCAACATAAGTAAATATGTGTATCTCAATTGTCGTTGACGTATAGTAACGAAACCAGCGATACACCACATATTACATTTACGGTCGCAGAAAAGAAAGTGAAAACTACAATAATTGGAATCCGCAACCACCTTAGATATCATAAGTCCGAAATATTACATACTTCGGATTTCATGCCTAACCAAATGAATTCCTTAGACATCATAAACCCGGAATATCTTATATTCCGAATTTCATGCCTAACAATATAAACCCCGCATTTTAGTCTCGATATTGAAAACACTTTTCAATAACTGGTCGAGGAATTCAACAAGATTCCCGACATCCTGATCGAATACTCATCGGAAACTTTAGTAGACGGCCGCATCCCCGATGCCGTCTACGAAGTGCACTTAGGGGGAACACAGCGGCCGCGAACACCCAAACAGATGCTTTAGGCAACGGGGTTCTCCTATAGTCACTTGGTCGGGGCTATGGGGCGTGGCTATTTAATAATGTTACCCGGCGAGTATCGGCGTACACTATGTGATTACGACGGAGTTTTGATCCAAATCAAAACCCCGTGGCAACCGATCAAAAGAGGCTAAATTGCTAGGTTTACAAAATTCAAACCAGTTTTCACAAAACTAATTATTGTGGATTCCAAATATTGTATCACATATCACAGATAGCAAGACGATGTTAAACGTTTCGATCGAATCAACAAATACCCACAATTCCCAGAGAGCTCAACACTTGAGCATCAGAAAAATACCCAGAACATGCCACAAGCACATACGAACCTACACAAGAAGTGTCGTTCCTTGCCTCACCAACGGCGCCGCGGAACCGCCGCAAACCCTAGGGTTGGGCCGCGGTTCTGCAGTCGTACAGTCGAGTTAGGAGTTCATTCTTCTTGTGGATCCATAGAAAATCCTGCATGATTTTCTGAATATTTTTAATATGAAAAATTCTAATATTTTGAAAAGTTACCAGAGAGGGGGCTAAAAGTGAGTTTCGAAATTCGATCGAACACTTTAACTTCGTCTAGATGACTTCTAATGCTTTAGCTTGGCTCTGATACCACCGCTGGGTTCTTTAGCATGACTACTTGGTTTAGGAAGGCATCAAGCATGCAATTTTATAAAAATCTAGTGTGCTAACAAACCCGAACTAAGGATCTAACTAGAGAATTAGGGTTTTATAGCAAGTAATCAAACATTACTCTAAGTGAACAAGGAATACAACCTTTATAGACCGGTCCTTCTCTTCTAAAGCTCCGTGTAGTTGTTAGTGTATATGCCCTAGAGGCCATTACTGTATCATACTAGTATGTATATTACTTAATGGAAGCTTGCGATATTCACCTTGTATATACAATCTTGCTCAAAATAGTAGTATGCTACTTGGTTTGTTTCTACTTCAATGTGTACATGTGTTTATTTTAGTATATCACCTATGCACATTAGTGGAGCCCTTAGGATCTTTGCTTGATTACCAGAGTTGTGATGGCAGTCACACTAGTGGGGGCTGGGTAATCTATAAGCACATCCTTATGCAGGTCCCTAGTCGCAGGACTATCGAGACAGGGCATCGATACTCCGGAGTAGACTAGCGCATGCGCTTCTCATCCCAGTGTGGGAGACGGTATGTCCCACAGCCGTCGGTACGTCGTACTTGAGATAGTATGCGGGTGCTCGTTAGGTTACGAGTACACTGGACAGAACTCGTCGGGAACTGACTAGTTGGTATTATGCCTATCGTCAGTTATCAGTTCCCAGGTGACATGAGTACAGCTTAGTCCGTTGACTTGACACTGTCACTTCGCCTTGAGTGTCTTCCCACTGCACTTTGATTACCACCCTACCACGGCTCAAAGGAGTCGTGCAAACAGGTAGCAGTTGGGTGCGGTCCCGAAGCACTTGGAGGCAGTGACGGTTAGACAGGATTCGTCTCTCCCGGTATTGGGGGTTGACATCGTGCTGTGTCTAGGAGAGCCATTACACGAGTAGTCCCTGGCCAGGGCAAACGAGATATACTGGTAGGCTTCCAGTGTTATCTCAGGGTGTTTTAGGCTTCACTCCGACACGACTTGTACCGCTATTGGGGGACTGACGTTTACCGCCCCCTAGGCCCGCCATGCGATGTATCAGACGAACAGACCGGACTGTACGGAGAATGTCACATTCAGACTCAGTAGGAGTTCAGATGGGTTTCGCCTCGTCAGTCTTCTTGTCGGCATCTACCTGGGGACCGTTACGCACAGCTAGTGCCGCTTGCGGTCTGTGGTTAAACCCACTGCCAGCGTAGTGTCGAGTCTTTAGAGTCCCACACAGAAAGCTATTCGCCTTTTGGCAAAAGAGTAGAGGTCGCATGGTTTTGCGACAGGTCGCATGGTTTTGCGACAGGGTTCGGTCACATCCGTGCACTTGTGCACGTACAGTGTCCGGACAGTTCACACTGGCGGGCTTTGGTTTAAGCCAGATCCTAGTGTACCTTTTGGGATTGGTTTTATCCAGTATGTATTCGTGTTCCTCGGAACGCGGATGCGGGTGTGTATGCACAGTTGACGGAGAGACAGAGGCAGTGGATTCTCATTAGGGTTGTTGACTGGTTGATTGTTGACTATTGACTTTTTGCTCAACCCTAATGAGAATATGATATATATATTTAGCAATAATATTAATTAAGTATTATAGTGACATGGTTGTTGGAGGGTTGACTTTGTTGACTTGTTGACTTTGTTGACCGGTTGACTAGGTTGGACTAGTTGACCATCATCATCACAATGGTTGTCATTTTCATGCAAAGACTTTTGCTTGCTTGTTGTAGTTTGCAAAATGAGTGGATGGAAATGATTTTGCCTTTGTCATGATATGAACCATCACATAATACTTGATTGACATTATGGCTAATGATGCTTTTGGATTATGAGAGGGTGAAAGGAAAAAGAGAGGCTCATTCTTTCTTGACCTTTCTCTCTCTTGGCTTTGAGCTCTCTCATGCTCTTGCTCTCACCCTCTTCCTCTTGCTCTCTCTCTTTTGGTCTATGGTTCACTTGTCTCATGTGTTGAGAAGCAAGAACCATAGAGTAAAATCCCAACACACTCTTCTCTACTCATTCTAGTTCACAAGGCCTAGCAAGCCAAGTGATCTAGTTTTCTTCAAAGTCCGAAGAACAAGCCAAAGGTAGAAGCTTTCAGGTGGATCCATCTTCAACGCAAGAAGATGACGAGGTGAGGCCGATCCGAACCCCGGGAGGAGTTGAAGACGAAGGAGTTCAAGAAAGGTATAGCCCCCTAACCGAGTAGGTAAACTCTTGTTAGGTTGTTATTTAGATGTTTAACAAAGATCCGGGTTTTAAGTCCATGTTACCACCTTTAAGAAAATCGTTTTTTATCAAATTCCGCTTGCCCGAAAGTACCGGGAGAGGTAGCATGGACTTACAGTGGTATCAGAGCCAGGTTAAACTCTATCTAACATGTTAGCAAAGTAGCTAGAAGATCGATCAAAGAAAAGTCCCGAAACGAACCCGAGATTTTCAAGTTTCTGCCGATTTTTATTCTGTTCAAAAATTGATAAATTTTATCTTAAAAATCGGCTCAGGCTTTTGTGTGAACACCCACCAAATTTGGTCCAACGATCGAGTCAAAGCGCCGCGGAAACGCGGCGGGAGCACGCTCCCGACGCGGTTCCGCGGCCGCGTTGACTCGGCCGAGGTCCAAGTTTGGTGCAGTGTTTTCCTGGGGTTGTTTTGGGATTTTTGGAATATGTATTTTCATCCCAGATTTTCCAGAACGAAAATTTTATTTTTGGGGTCCTAAAAATCCGTATTTTTGATCGAACTTCTAAAAAACTTTAGCTGACGGGTTTTTCTGTAATGTGATATTTGTATTGAACGTCTGCTACTCGCTATATGTCGATTAGTGGGGGTTATACAAATCTGTGATCTGTAATGTTACTGGAATGTGTATATGAATATGTTGGATTGTCGCGGGTGAATAGCCAGGGGGTTGTGAGATGAGAGTTTTTCTTTTCTTTCAATTCATGTAAATTTGTAAATTGATGTAATAATTATTTGTATGGCCGCACAACCGGGTCGGGGTTGTAGCCGTCATTGTATAATTTCTTTTTACTGTTTTTGCTCCTAGGATAGACCCATGGAGGGGGTGCACAAACTACCGGGTATGCCGAAGTGCCGAGTGGCCTACTCACGGAGATGAGGGAGGTTGCTTCGCTTCGGGTACTTGGCGGGTAGTTTGCCGCGCCCGTAGGGGTCTTGGGTGGGGTATTGGCTATTCACCGCGACCGTGTAATCTGCTTTTCGCTACAGGCTCGTACGAATTGCAGGTTCCTAGTATATCCAATGTATTCATCTGTGATCTGAAATGGCTATCATTGCAATATATCTATATATGATATTATTTAGGCGTTGCTTATGTTTTACAGCCGCGCTAGCCCAGCCCCCGCTTTGTCGTTAGTTAAGTAACCTAACGAGTAATGACGGGGCCCCGTGGCGAATGCGAATGGCATAAGCGTACGTTATATTTTGGTTGTTTTCTGCAATGGTAGGATTAAATGATGGGACGCATTAAAAGAACTAATGCAAGAATATCACGCATTAAAAGAACTAATGCAAGATAATAAACCAAGTAAAAGTCGTTGGAACACTTTCGAAAAACCACTCGGTTCTTTTCAAAACCAACTTTTAAATGCGGAGTTTGAGCCACTCCTTTTAAAAGCTATCATGGTTCCATCGATCATATCAAGTTCACTACGTTCACGGTTTCGCCAAAACCATTCGTAGCCCTCCGTCGTTTCAGTTAAAAATTCAGTAGTATTCAAGCTATGTATTTTGACCTTCGCCAAGGCATAGTGATTGGTAGCTGCTGAATGTTTATCTGTAGCATAGATAGATGCGTTGGTTTGGGACAGTCGTACTACCATTTTGGCCTTCGTCAAGGGTATGTACGGGTGGGTTCAAATTAACCTGGATAATGACGGGTAGAACTTGACATGTGACTTATGATATTTTGGCCTTCGTCAAGGTCATAAGAGCATGGGGAAAAAATCCACATCGGGAGTTTCAAAAGAACTGAAACTTGCTAGTGTTGCATACCATTTGGAGTGTGATGATTCTGGTAGGATTCCTTCAGTTTCGTCACACGATGATATTTGGATCCCGATCCTACTGTGAGTATATGCTACTCCTCGGGAAATTTCTCACTTAACGATCAATGCTATAAACCAAGTAGGTGCCTAGAAAGGTGTTAGCGGGGCTACGCCCCCAGGGAAAAGAGGTTCTTAAATTAAGGAACTTCGCGAAAGCGTTGGAAAACCTCCCTCGAAGTACCGACACTGGCCTGGCTGAACGGTTAAGCAAGTATTGTGCGGTGAGATTGATCCTGACTAATTCTTCCTTTTTGGTTTGAGGAGAGATTCGAGAGACAGTGGGAGCCATCCTGTTTAGACAAATTAAAAACCACTCTAAACTTGCAAGAGCATCATGCTGAGTGTTTTCTTCTCTCCCTCTTAATTGCAGCGACCAAGTGACCGCACCTAGGTTACATCTAGATAATAAAATGACTGAACCTGACTGTTATGACTGGCAAAGGTCTGTCCAGATGTCCATTACCCATGACAAGCTGGGACACCTCTTAACTAATCAAACCCCTGCCGTCTCAGGTCCAGTTTCCCCTGTCACGGATGTTTACATCCACAGGACATCGGAAAAGGATTGTGCGAAAGCCAAGTGCCTCGTGTTAGCCTCAGTTGATGGTGCAAACCAGGGGCAGCACGAGAAGGTGGACTCAGTTTCTATCTTCCTCCATAACAAAGATTTATATGGAGAGCAATCTTGTATCGCAAGATATGAGACCTCGAATGAATTGCTTCAAGCGAGGTTGGCTGTCGGGTAATCTATAAGGGACAACGTCCTTGCAGAGACCAGCTATTTTAAGCACACGGACCTAGAGACCACGTTGGAGAATGGGTCAAGTACAGACTTAATTCTACAGTCCCTGCCCTCTGCTTATACCCTGAAAGAAACCAGGGAAGAAGAAGGAAAAGCAAGGGCAAAAGTTTCAGGACTGGATATAGTAAAAGAGGAACGTTCCTATTGTAACGGGAATGAACAATGGCAGAAAGATTGCAGGGCTTGCAAAGCCAGTAGCCAGAATTCGAAGCATGTTGTGGCTTCAGCTTCGAGTGTGTTTGTGATAGAGAACTGTTTGTCAGTTAACCCTACTTCCTGGGTATTGGATACCGGATCAGGATCTCATATCTGTAATTCGTTACAGGCTCTGAGAAACCGTAGGGTTATCAGGAAAGGTGATATGACTCTCAGGGTTGCTAACGGAATGAGCATGGATGCTGTATCCGTAGGGGAATATCACCTAGGACTGACAACTGGGCAGATATTGATTCTGCGTAACTGTTTGTATGTACCAGGTGCGACTTGTAATATCATATCTGTATCCTTACTTTCTAAGGAAGGATATGATTTTGCTTTTGTAAGCGATGTAGTAAACATCCACCTGAATCAAGTACTGATTGGGTCAGGTACATTAAATAACGGTATATACGTGTTGAATCAAGCTCAGATATTCAGTGTCCAGAACACACTTAAAAGAAAGTCTCCATAATTAAATCAGGCTTTCTTATGGCATTGTAGACTGGGTCACATCAATGAGACACGGTTGACTAAGTTACATAAAGAAGGATACTTGGATCCGTTCGAGTACCAGTCTTATGCCACTTATGAATCTTGTCTTATGGGAAAGATGACAAAGACTCCGTTCACTGGACACGGAGTAAGAGCGAGCGAGCTCTTAGGACTCATACACAGTGACGTGTGTGGTCCAATGTCTACATATGCGCGAGGCGGTTATTCATACTTCATTTCTTTCACAGATGATTTCTCTAGGTATGGACATGTCTTCTTAATGAAGCACAAATCCGAGGCCTTTGAGAAATTTCGGGAATATAAAAATGAAGTAGAAAACCAAACCGGCAAAAGTATCAAGATTCTAAGATCGGATCGAGGTGGTGAATACTTGAGTGCCGAGTTTCTGGACTACTTAAAAGAGAATGGAATTCTCTCTCAGCGTACTCCTCCATACACACCACAACACAACGGTGTATCGGAAAGGAGGAATCGAACCCTATTAGATATGGTTCGTTCCATGATGAGTAAGGCTGAGTTACCGCGATCTTTCTGGGGTTATGCACTAGAAACAGCTGCATATCTCTTGAACAAGGCTCCCACCAAGACTGTGCCTACCACCCCATATCAGATGTGGAGTGGGCAGAAACCCTGTCTTAAGTACTTAAAGACATGGGGATGTCCATCTTTTGTTAAAAAGCAGCATGCGGACAAACTCGAGGCACGCTCAGTACTATGTAATTTTGTGGGATACCCAAAGAACTCCAGGGGGTATTTTTTCTATTACGCAGAGGAACAAAAGGCTTTTGTTTCTCGTCATGCCCACTTTCTGGAACATCAGTTTTTAGAAAAAGGAATAAGTGGGAGCGCAATAGAACTGGAAGAAATTTCAGAACCACAAGTTATTACTGAAAGCTTGGAAGAACCAGAAGTTTCAGGAGAACCGGACATTCCTGCGCCACTCCGCAGAAGTAGTAGGCAGTCTCATCCGCCCGAGAGATACTACGGTTTTCTCATAGACGGGGATAGAGAGGATTGCACCATGGATTATGGTGAGCCTACTAGCTTCCAGCAAGCCATTCAGAGTGGTGACTCGGTAAAATGGCTGGATGCAATGCGGACCGAGATGGAGTCCATGTACACCAACAAAGTTTGGACTTTGGATTTTGCTCCAGAAGGGGTAAAACCCGTAGGCTGCAAATGGATCTTCAGAAAGAAGATTGGTGTAGATGGGCAGGTTGAAAGCTATAAAGCTAGGCTCGTTGCAAAGGGTTTTCGTCAGAGACCTGGTTTGGACTATGACGAGACCTTTTCTCCGGTAGCCATGCTTAAATCCATTCGGATCCTTCTTGCCATTGCTGCCTTCCACGATTATGAGATCTGGTAGATGGACGTAAAGACGGCTTTTCTAAATGGAAATTTGGAAGAGTGCGTCTATATGGATCAGCCAGAGGGATTCATTCAGAGTGGGAGCAGCGGTAAAGTGTGCAAGTTGCTCAAGTCCATCTATTGACTCAAGCAGGCATCGCGGAGTTGGAACATCTGCTTTGATGATACTGTCAAAGAATTCGACTTTGTCAAAAACCCAGATGAACCATGCATTTACAGTAAGATTGTAGGGAGAAATGTGGTATTCCTCGTCTTGTACGTCGATGACATTCTCCTAATAGGAAATGATATTCCTATGCTACAGTCAGTCAAAGGATTCTTGTCACAGAGGTTCTCCATGAAGGACCTGGGCGATGCCAACTACATTCTGGGGATCCAGATCTATCGTGATAGATCTAAGAGGATGTTGGGACTTTCACAGTCAAGGTACATCGACACCATAGTGAAACGATTCAGTATGGAAGATTCCAAGCGCGGTAATCTACCGGCTTGTCACGGAATCACCATCTCCAAAGAGATGTCTCCCAAGACTGATTTGGAAAGGGCTCGTATGTCATCAATACCCTACGCTTCTGCGGTAGGCTCTATTATGTATGCGATGTTGTGTACCAGACCAGATGTAGCATACGCATTGAGCGTTGTAAGCCGGTATCAGTCGAACCCAGGGGAGAAACACTGGATAGCAGTAAAGAACATTCTCAAGTACCTGAGAAGGACTAAGGAGATGTTCTTGGTGTATGGCGGAAAAGACCTCCAGATTGAGGCCTTTGCTGACTCCAGCTTCCAGAGTGACAAGGATGACTCCAAGTCCATGTCGGGTTATGTCTTTACCCTCAATGGAGGGGCGGTTTGCTGGAAGAGTTCCAAGCAGGAGACCGTTGCTGACTCAACTATGGAAGCGGAGTACATAGCTGCTTGCGATGCCGCAAAGGAAGCTGTCTGGATGAAGAAGTTCCTCACGGAACTTCAGGTGGTTCCTACCTGTGTTGATCCAATACCGCTGTATTGTGACAACAACGGCGCTATAGCTTTAGCGAAGGAACCCAGGTCCCATCAGAAGTCCAGGCATATTTTGAGGCGCTACCACCTGATCAGGGAGATCGTTGATCGCCGGGAGATCGAGGTGAAGAGAGTAAATACGGAAGATAACACTGCAGATCCATTCACCAAGGCCTTTCCCCAGACTCAGTTTGAGCGGCTGATCGAGATGATAGGTCTTCGATACGCCAGTACATGGCCTTAGTGCAAGTGGGAGATTGTTAGTGTATATGCCCTAGAGGCCATTACTGTATCATACTAGTATGTATATTACTTAATGGAAGCTTGGGATATTCACCTTGTATATACAATCTTGCTCAAAATAGTAGTATGCTACTTGGTTTGTTTCTACTTCAATGTGTACATGTGTTTATTTTAGTATATCACCTATGCACATTAGTGGAGCCCTTAGGATCTTTGCTTGATTACCAGAGTTGTGATGGCAGTCACACTAGTGGGGGCTGGGTAATCTATAAGCACATCCTTATGCAGGTCCCTAGTCGCAGGACTATCGAGACAGGGCATCGATACTCCGGAGTAGACTAGCGCATGCGCTTCTCATCCCAGTGTGGGAGACGGTATGTCCCACAGCCGTCGGTACGTCGTACTTGAGATAGTATGCGGGTGCTCGTTAGGTTACGAGTACACTGGACAGGACTCGTCGGGAACTGACTAGTTGGTATTATGCCTATCGTCAGTTATCAGTTCCCAGGTGACATGAGTACAGCTTAGTCCGCTGACTTGACACTGTCACTTCGCCTCGAGTGTCTTCCCACTGCACTTTGATTACTACCCTACCACGGCTCAAAGGAGTCGTGCAAACAGGTAGCAGTTGGGTGCGGTCCCGAAGCACTTGGAGGCAGTGACGGTTAGACAGGATTCGTCTCTCCCGGTATTGGGGGTTGACATCGCGCTGTGTCTAGGAGAGCCATTACACGAGTAGTCCCTGGCCAGGGCAAACGAGATATACTGGTAGGCTTCCAGTGTTATCTCAGGGTGTTTTGGGCTTCACTCCGACACGACTTGTACCGCTATTGGGGGACTGACGTTTACCGCCCCCTAGGCCCGCCATGCGATGTATCAGACGAACAGACCGGACTGTACGGAGAATGTCACATTCAAGCTCAGTAGGAGTTCAGATGGGTTTCGCCTCGTCAGTCTTCTTGTCGGCATCTACCTGGGGACCGTTACGCACAGCTAGTGCCGCTTGCGGTCTGTGGTTAAACCCACTGCCAGCGTAGTGTCGAGTCTTTAGAGTCCCACACAGAAAGCTATTCGCCTTTTGGCAAAAGAGTAGAGGTCGCATGGTTTTGCGACAGGGTTCGGTCACATCCGTGCACTTGTGTATGTACAGTGTCCGGACAGTTCACACTGGCGGGCTTTGGTTTAAGCCAGATCCTAGTGTACCTTTTGGGATTGGTTTTATCCAGTATGTATTCGTGTTCCTCGGAACGCGGATGCGGATGTGTATGCACAGTTGACGGAGAGACAGAGGCAGTGGATTCTCATTAGGGTTGTTGACTGGTTGACTGTTGACTATTGACTTTTTGCTCAACCCTAATGAGAATATGATATATATATTTAGCAATAATATTAATTAAGTATTATAGTGACATGGTTGTTGGAGGGTTGACTTTGTTGACTTATTGACTTTGTTGACCGGTTGACTAGGTTGGACTAGTTGACCATCATCATCACAATGGTTGTCATTTTCATGCAAAGACTTTTGCTTGCTTGTTGTAGTTTGCAAAATGAGTGCATGGAAATGATATTGCCTTTGTCATGATATGAACCATCACATAATACTTGATTGACATTATGGCTAATGATGCTTTTGGATTATGAGAGGGTGAAAGGAAAAAGAGAGGCTCATTCTTTCTTGACCTTTCTCTCTCTTGGCTTTGAGCTCTCTCATGCTCTTGCTCTCACCCTCTTTCTCTTGCTCTCTCTCTTTTGGTCTATGGTTCACTTGTCTCATGTGTTGAGAAGCAAGAACCATAGAGTAAAATCCCAACACACTCTTCTCTACTCATTCTAGTTCACAAGGCCTAGCAAGCCAAGTGATCTAGTTTTCTTCAAAGTCCGAAGAACAAGCCAAAGGTAGAAGCTTTCAGGTGGATCCATCTTCGACGCAAGGAGACGACGAGGTGAGGCCGATCCGAACCCCGGGAGGAGTTGAAGACGAAGGAGTTCAAGAAAGGTATAGCCCCCTAACCGAGTAGGTAAACTCTTGTTAGGTTGTTATTTAGATGTTTAACAAAGATCCGGGTTTTAAGTCCATGTTACCACCTTTAAGAAAATCGTTTTTTATCAAATTCCGCTTGCCCGAAAGTACCGGAAGAGGTAGCATGGACTTATAGTAGTAGCCCTTCGCTCCATGTAGTGGTGTCTCGGACTCTTCTTGGGTTCCACTAGGCGAAACGAATGAGCTTGCTCAAAGATCTTCGAGCCCGAAGAAAACAACCTATACTAAATGGCTAATTTGGTATAGATTGATGAAGTAGGAATTTTTCTCACTTTAGAATATTTTTCCTCTTCTTCTATCTTCTCCTCAAGAAAACCAAGAGAAGAAAATGAGATGAAGAAGATGAACTAATTGATGAACCATGGGTGAAAGAATATCTCATATCCTTTTGTAGAGAGTTAACCATGGTTAAAGATAATGGTTAAGTTAATAAATATCTATGATAAAAACAAAATTAGTGGAATTAGGTCAAGATTTCTACAAGCTTCTCAAGCCTTCATTAGCCATGCTAATTTCCACCTAATTTTGGTTTTCCCTAAATAAATAAATCCCAACATTATCTTTAATATGGTATGAGTCTCATACACAATATGGTATGAGTCTCATACATCCAAGTTATTTTTATCATCTAGCATGACACATAAATAAAATAAATATATTTATATATATCATATATATTTTAAATGTATTTGTAGAAAAGAAATTCTTAAGTGAGCTTATATTAGTTAATATATATTAATATATCAAATATATCTAATTATATATTAAATTATTAAATCAACTTTTGATTTAATAATCCAGCTATATTATATATAACCGACTAATATCAAATCATTGAATCAATACTTGATTCAAAAATTCGGTTATATCACATATAACCAATATCATGATATTAGAATACGGTATCATATACACGCATTGATCTCGGTCCCGCGCATATCACATATGTACCCTACTTCGTTTCGCTTGAGCCAGGAAATCTCTGTGTAGGACTCTAAAGACTCGACAATATGCCGGCAGTAGATAATGATCATATCAGTTGCCCACAAGCCGTCAGCGGTACTATCTAGACGTAACGGCTACCCGGGTATTGAGCGATCAGAAGATCAGCAAGAAAGCTTGTCTAAACTCCCGCAAAGCCTATCAGTAACACTACCGTACAGTCCGGTCTCTTCTTCTGATGTGTCGCATATCAAGTCTGGGGTGGTAAACATCAGACCCTAATAACTTGATAAGTCATGCCGATGTGAGGCTCATAACGGGTCGAGAAACTACTGATAACACTTATCAGTAAATCTCATCAGCAGCCCTGGCCAGGGACTTCCTGTTATAGCCAATCGAGAATAGCGCAACATCAACCCCCAATACCAGGAGAGACGAAACCCCTCCTATCGCTCATTGTCTCCATGTGACTCGGGACTGTACCCAAAAACCACCTGTTTGCACAACTCCTCTTGAGCGTGGTAGGGTGGAAATCAAAGCACAGTACGAATCACACAAGACTCTATGATGATCTCGGGTCTACAGACTAACCTATACCAGTGTCACCAGAGAACTGCTATCTGAAGTCAGGTATAATACCATCTAAGAGTTCTTGGCGAGTCCTGTTCGGTGTACCCATTCTCTAATAAGCACCTGTGAACATTCTCTGATGTCAAACACCAATGATTGTGGGATCAACCATCGCCCTATACAGGGTCAAGAATCGTACACACTAGTTTACTCTGAAATATAAATGCCCCGTCTCGATAGTCCCTCGACTAGGAACAATTAAAGGATGTACTTGTGGACTACCCTGGCCCTACTAGTATGATCTCCATCATAATCCTGGTAGTCAAGTCCACATCCTAAGGGCTTTATCAACATGTAACAGAGAGACAGTATAAAGATACAAGTATACATGTTAAGATAAAGTGAAACCAGATAGCATACTATCATGTCGAGCAAGAAAGTCCTCTCTATATATGTCCAAGAATCCACTATAATATACAATCATGTACAATAATGGCCTCTAGGGCATACATACAACTAACAGATCGGTGGTGAAAGGTGCAGGCGATGGGTTCCTCGAGTTGCTACAGGGGTCGCGGGGTGCTGTGCAGGGAGTTTGGGTTGATGGGTTTTGGGGAGAAGGATGATGGGAGGTAGTGGTGATGTCGGGGTGATGGCGAGGTTGGTGGACGTGATCAGCGGTGATGTGAGGGTGACATCGGGGCTATGGGCGGTGAGAGGTGCAGGTTCTTGGGTGCTCGGGGTTTGGGTTCTTGGGATTTAGGTTCTCGAGGGGAAGCGGATGAGAGAGGATAGGAGGTTGAGGGTGACAGGGAGATAGGGGTGGTGACGAGGTTGTGGTATGGTCATGGGGAGGTCGACGATGAGGGCTATGGTTGGGTTTCTCTCGTGGAGGTAGAATGTGAGGAAGAGGGGGAGAGAGAGTTGAAGATGTATATATATTAATATATAAATATGTATATATAGAAGAGAGAGAGAGAGAGAGGGAAAGTCTGACCGGTCCATGCCATTTTAAAAATTTGCCAAGCAAAACAACCATAACCCTAGAATCTTAACTAGAGAATTAGACAATACAACATGTAAACACCTTTACATACAAAATGAACAAGGAATACAATATTTGTAGACCGGTCCTTCACTTCAATAGCTCCGTGTAGTAGTCCCTTCGCTCCAAGTAGTGAACTCCCGGACTCTAGAAAGGCTCCACCAGATGAACGGAACAAGCTTTCTTGAAGTCTTCGAGACCGAAGATGATCTACGTCGAGGAGACACCAACTCAAGCAATCTCTTCACTAATGTGGAATTAGTGAAGCAAACACCCTAAACTAAATGGTTAGTATATTAGAGGATCATGAAGTAGGAATTTTGCTCACTTTAGATTTATTTTTCTCACAATATTTCATCACCTTGAGAAAAGCTAGAAAGGTTTCTCTTGATGAAGAAGAAGATGAAGTGGAGATGAGAATGAAACTCATGAGGTGAGAATAGAAACCATGGGTGAGTTTGTGTCATACACTAACTCATGTAGAGACTAAACTATGGCTAAGGATAATGGTTAGGTTAATAAATATCATAAGCAAAACAAAACTAGTAGACTAAGTCAATGGGCTCAACAAGCTTCTCCAGGCTTCTAGCCATGACAAAATTCCAACCAATTTTGAATTTCTTAAATAAATAAAAACCCTAGGATTATCATAAGCATGGTGTGAGTCTCATACACCCATGTAGCATGTATCATCTAGCATGACACAAAATAATGAACATTAATATATATCACATATATACTAAGTGTACACAAGTGAGGAAAAAAATACTTAGTGAGCAAATATTAGTTAATGTAAATTAATATATCACATATATAATTATACATTAAATTATTAAATCAATACTTTATTTAATAATCCGGCTATATCATATACAGCCGACTAATATCAAATGTAACAACATATCGAATCAACACTTGATCTGATAATCCGGCTATATCACATATAACCGACCGATATCACATATCACGAGAATAGAATATGGAATCACATACACGTATTAATCTCGGTCCCGCACATATCACATATGTGCTCCTACTTCGTTTTGCTTGAGCCAGAAAACCTCTATGTAGGGCTCTAAAGACTCGTCAATACGCCGGCAGTAGGTGGTGATCATATCAATCACCCGCAAGCCACAAGCGGTCCGCAAAATGTAACGGCCACCCGGGTATTGAGAGATCAGAAGTTCAACAAGCAAGCCTTCTTATACTCCTGCGAATCCAATCAGTAACACTATTGTACAGTCCGGTCTCTTCATCTGATATGCCGCATATCACAGTCTAGGAGTAGTATAACGTCAGACCCCAATAGCCTGATAAGTTATGCCGATGTGAGGCTCATAACGGTTCGAGAAACTATTGATAACACTTATCAGTAGATCTCAGCAACCCTGGCCAAGGATTTCCTGTTATGGCCAATCAAGTATAGCGCAACATCAACCCCTAATACCGGGAGAGACGAAATCTCCTCCTATCGTTCATTGCCTCCATGTGACTCGGGACTGTACCCAAAAACCACCATTTTGCACGATCTCTTGAACGTGGTAAGGTGGAAATCAAAGCACAGTGGGAATTACACAAGACTTTATGACGATCTCGGGTCGACAGACTAACCTGTACCAGTATCACCAGAGAACTGCTATCTGACGATAGGTATATTACCATCTAGGAGTTCTCGGCGAGTCCATTCAGTGTACCTAGTCTCTACTGAGCACCTGTATATCTTCTTTGATGTCAAACACCAATGAATATGGGATCATCCATCGCCCATCATATGGGTCAAGAAGCTTATACGCTAGTCTACTCTGGAATATCGATGCCCCATCTCGATACCTCATGACTAGGAACATTTGAAGGATATACTTACCGACTACCTCTGCCCCACTAGTATGATCTGCATCATAATTCTGGTAGTCAAGTACTTATCCTAAGGGCTTTATCAACATGTAATAGAGAGACAATAAGTGTACATTTTAAGATAAAGTGCAACCAGATAGGATACTATCATGTCGAGTAAGAAAGTCCTCCCTATATATGTCCAAGCATCCATTACAATATACATCACATGTACAGTAATGTCCTCTAGGGCATACATATAACTAACAATCTCCCACTTGCACTAAGGCCATTTGTTATAGTATCTCATACTCAACGTCCTATAGAAGTCTCTCTAGGGAAAGGCCTTTGTAAGTGGATCTGCCGTGTCATCCTTCGCGTCAACTCTCCTTACCTTGGTCCTTTGGAGATCAACCATCTCCCTGATCAGGTGATATTGTCCTCAGAATATGTTTGAATCGCTGATGGGACCTGCGTTCCTAGGCTAAAGCCACAACTCCATTGTTGTCACAATAACAATTATTGGACGCTCAATGGTAGGAACCATGTTCATCTCATGAACAAGAATTATCCAGACATTCACTTTAGTAGCATCGTTGGTAGCGATGTATTCAGCCTTTATTGTCTAGTATGCCACGGTATCTAGCTTGGAACTCTTCCAACATACCGTCCCTCCACTGAGGGTAAAGGCAATGCCTGTGTCTGAATTTCAGTCGACTTTATCATTCTGGAAGCTCGAATTGGTAAGGACTCCCACTGGATTTCACCATTACCAAAATCCCAAGAACATCTTTTTAGTGCTTCTTAAGTACTTAAGAATGTCCTTCATAGCTGTCCAGTGATTCTCCCAAGGTCCGATTGATTTCTGATCACTACACCTAGTGAGTTAGCTACATCTGGTCTGGTATATAATATCGCATACATGATACTGCCTACTTCCGAAGCATAGGGTATCCCTTGCACGCGAGCTCTCTCCAAATCAGTCTCGGAAGACATCTTTTTAGAGAGAGTGATTCCTAAGTAAATGGGCGAACCACCACTCTTAGAATCCTCCATACTAAACCCCTTTAGTATGGTGTTAGTGTACCTGGATTTGTGACACTCCCAACATCCACTTAGATCTATCACCATAGATCATAATCCCAAGATGTAGCAGGTATCATCTAGATCTTCCATGGAGAATCCTCGTGATAAGAGGAGCTTGACCGAGTGTAGCATAGGAAACCATTTCCTATCAAGAGTATGTCATCTACGTACAATACGTGGAAGACGGCATTACTCTCTACTACCTTCTTATATATACAAGGTTCATCTACCTTTTTGATGAAGTCAAACTCTTTGACTGCCATATCAAAACAGATCTTCCAACTCCGCGATGCGCATATTGATCCTGATGGACTTGCATAGCTTTGAAAGTCTAAACTTTTCCATCTACACCAAGAATCTTCTCAAGATCCACTTGCACCCGATGGGTTTTACCCCTTTAGGTGCATCATTCAAAGTCATACTTTGTTGGTGTATATGGATTCCATCTTTGATAGCATAGCATCCAGCTATTTCACAGAGTCCCCACTCGTGATGGCCTGCCTGAACCTGGTTGGGTCATCATCTACCATGATGCAATCTTGCTCCCGCCGTCACTAAGGAAACCGTAGTATCTCTCAGGTGGATGAGAAACCCTACCAGATTTGCGGTGATGATGAGGTTCGTTGGAGACTATTGAATCCTTTGGTTTCACCAAACATCAGCTGTTAGTTTGTCCAGCTGGAACTCCTTCCAGTTCTACCTCATGACCACTAATTTCTTCATAAGAAATTTCTTTTCTAAAAAGGCGGTATGCTAAGAAACAAAACACCTTTTGCTCCTCAGTGTGGTAGAAGATATTCCCTCGCAAATGTTTGGGATATCCTAACAAACTTATACAGAACCGACCTTGCCTCGAGTTTGTCTGGATTTTGCTTTTCAACATAGGTCGGATAACCCCATATCTTAATTCGTTTAAGACATGGTCTCTTCCCATACCATATCACATATGGAGTGGTAGGCACCGATTTGGTCAGAACCCTATTCAATAGGTATGCAGCTTCTCAAATGCATAACTCCAAAAGAAAATAGGCAACTCAGCAGTACTCATCATAAAGCGCGCCATATCTCATACGGCGCGATACCTCCGCCCCGATACACCGTTGTTCTGTGGTGTATACGAAGGAGTTAGCTGAGAGAGAATCCTATTCTCTTTTTAGATAATCCAGGAATCCCATGCCCAAGTATTTCCTTCTCCAATCACATCGAAGGACTTTAATACTTCAACCCGTATGGTTCTCAACTTCATGCTTATATTCCTTGAATTTCACAAAAGTTTCAGACCCGTGTTTCAATAGGAACACATGTTCGAATATTGAGAGATCATCGATGAATATAATGAAGTACGAGGAACCAACCCTGGCATTTATAGACTTAGGACCGTATACATCATCATGTATCTGTCCCAAGAGTTTGGTAACTCTTTCTCTGTTTCCAGTAAACGGAGTATTGGTCATTTTACCTTTGAGACAAGACTAGAAAGTATCATAAGATGAAAAATTCGAACAGATTCTCATATTCATCCTTCTGTAACTTAGCTGGTCGTGTCGTATTGATATGACCTAGTCTACAATACCACAAGAACGATTCGTTCATTTATGAACTATTTCTCTTGTGTGTGTTCTATATACTTTGAACTGTGGTTTGATTTAGAACGTATTATGCCATTACATAACATGCATAATCCAATCAACTCTTGATTAAGGAAAATGTTCACAACATTTATCCAGCAATACAAAATCATATCCTTATTTAACTTATTAAAGAAACCGATGTAATGTTGTATATCAGGTTTGGTACGTAATAACATTCGTTTAGAATAAATGTATCTACCATTTGGTAATACAAGGTGATATTTGCCAACTGACTTGGCTGCAACAATTGCACCATTCTCTACTGTTAGTTATATGTATGCCCTAGAGGCCATTACTGTACATTGGATGTATATTGTAGTGGATGCTGGGACATATATAGGTAGGACTTTCTTGCTCGACATGATAGTACGCTATCTGGTTGCTCTTTATCTTAACATGTATACTTTTTGTCTCTCTGTTACATGTTGATAAAGCCCTTAGGATGTGTACTCGACTTCCAGGACTATGATGCAGATCATACTAGTGGGGCCTGGGTAGTCCATGAGTACATCCTTCAATGTTCCTAGTCATGGGAATATCGAGACGGGGCATCGATATTCCAGAGTAGACTAGCGTATATCTTCTCGACCCATGTGATGGGCGATGAATGATCCCATATCCATTGGTGTTTGACATCGGAGATGGTATGCGGGTGATCAGTGGAGACTGGGTACACTGAACGGACTCGCCGAGAACTCCCAGATGGTATTATACCTCACGTCAGATGGCAGTTCTCTGGTGACACTGGTACAGCTTAGTCTGTAGACCCGAGATCGTCATAGAGTCTTGTGTGTCTCCCGCTGTGCTTTGATTTCCACCCTACCACGGCTCTACTGAGTCGTGCAAACAGATGGTATTATACCTCATGTTAGATGGCAGTTCTCTGGTGACACTGGTACAGCTTAGTCTGTAGACCCGAGATCGTCATAGAGTCTTGTGTGTCTCCCGCTGTGCTTTGATTTCCACCCTACCACGGCTCTACTGAGTCGTGCAAACATGTGGTTTTTGGGCACAGTCCCGATTCACATGGAGGCAATGAGCGATAGGAGGGGATTCGTCTCTCCCGGTATTGGGGGTTGATGTTGCGCTATGCTCGACTGGCCATAACAGGAAATCCCTGGCCAGGGTTGCAGTGACCTACTGGTAAGTGTTATCAGTAGTTTCACACATGTCATGGACTTCACGTCGGCATGACTTATCGAGCTACTGGGGTCTGACGTTTACCACCCCTATGCGAGATATGCGACATATCAGACGAACAGACCGGACTGTACGGTAAGTGTTACTGGTTGGATTCACAGGAGTGTGAGCGGGCTTGTTCGTCGATCTTCTGATCGCTCAATACCAGGGTGGCCGTTACGTTTAGCAGACCGCTTGCGGCTTGTGGGTGTTTGATATGATCATTACCTGCTGCCGGCGTATTGACGAGTCTTTAGAGTCCTACACAGAGGTTTCCTGGCTCAAACGAAACGAAATAGGAGCGCATATGAGATATGTGCGGGACCGAGAATAATGCGTGTATGTGATACCGTGTTCTATTCTCGTGATGAATGTATCGATTGGTTGTATGCGATATAACCTAGTTATCGAATCAAGGATTGATTCGATAAGTCGATACATTGGATACTAGTCGGTTATATGCGACATGACCGGGTCATTGAATCAAGTGTTGATTTGATGATTTAATGTATAATTATATATTTGATATATTACTTTGAATTAACTAGTATTGGTTCACTTTAAAAGGATTTTCTCACTTGATGTACACAAATTGTATATGTGATATACTTTTGTGCACAAGATTGTATCATGTTTGATGATACATGCTTGTTTGGGTGTATATTTGGTTTAAACCATGGTTGGTCAATGGTTAGGGTTTCACTTGATTTATTTCACTTATTCTTTTATCTATTTATTTTGGTTGAAAAAGAAAAGAAAAGCTAAATGGTTGCTTTCATGCTAGAAGATTCTTGTAGTTTCTTGCATCTTTGACCAAAGCAACCATTTTGTCTTCATCTCCTAACCCTAACCATTCAACAAACCATGGTCTATTCTCTACACCTAATCATGGTTGCCATATGATAAGTATTGATATGATTTTCTTTTTTAAATAGATTATCATATATTTCTTTCTTCTTGTTCTTCATCTTCAACATGAAGAAAGCTTGCACCATCAATGGCAAAATGATCAAATGAGTGAGAAATCCAAATCTAAAGTCTACCCACTTCCTATTTCTTCATACTCTACTACTTGCCATGTAGTAGAGTGTATTGTCTTCACAAGTTTCTTGACTTGGCGAAGGCGGAGCTCGAGTTTGAGTTGCCTCGACGTAGATCATCTTTGGCATCGAAGCCGACGACCAAGCCTGCCCATTTCTTCGATGAAGCCGATGCTAGAGTCCAAGATATGATTTGGACAGCGAGGGGACTTCATCACGGAGCCTAGGAGGTGGAGGACCGGATCTACAAAGGTTGTAGCTTCTTTCCTTTTAGTTAAATTCGTTTACATGCTTGCATCGCCTATATATCTAGTTAACGATCCGTATTAGGGTTTGTAGGCACCCGTAAAATTTGAATTAGCCATGTTTAATGCCTTGTGAGACTTCATTAGTGTGCCTAGGAACCCTACAGTGGTATCAGAGCCTAGCTAGAGCCTTAGGCGATGCGTAGACGGAGTTAGAAGTCCGATCGAACCGAAACCCTAACCCTAAACATGCTCTCTGGACAATTTTGTAAAATGTGGATTTTTCTATATTAAAAATATGCAGAAAAATCAGCAGGGAATCCTAAGAATTACTGTGCAACACGTGTCCATGATTCAACAAGAGTGCGGCGGAACCGCGGCATAAGCAAGGCTTATGCGGCGGTTCCGCGGCCGTATTGTCACAATGCCCAATACTTTTTGCACAGTAATTCCTATTTTCTAGTGCTGGTTTTCCTGGGAATTTTTAATATTTTTTCAAGAGTTGAATTTCTTGGGTTGTATTGTGGACTCGGTGTATCGATCGGATTGTCTAATTTTGTCAGTGTGTTTTTCCGGGTATTTTTAGAATATGTTAAAAAGTACGACCGGATATAAATACCCACTTTTTCCCCTGCCGGGAAATTTCCAATTGTTGGATTTTTCCGTAGTTTAACGACGTTCTAAGTAGTGCAAGTAACGCGATGGTCCCTCTAGAAGACAACAAACCTTAACTCGATTATGTGACCGTCTTGAACTGCCCTTTGAACCTTAGGGTTTGGGGAAGTACGGCGTGCCACATGTGAGGCGTTGGCTTGACCCTTCTACGGCTGGACCGTTGGTACTGAGGCACGAACTGAATGTTTTTAGACTTATTTCATATGTTGAGCAGTATCGGGAAAACTTGGGTGTTCGATTGTTTGATCGGAAAGTTTAACATTATCTATCTTATCCGGAATGTGATACAATAATTGGAATTCACAATAAGTTATGAGATAACTGAATGAATGTTATAAATCTAGCGGTTTAGTCTCACTTGATCGGTTGCCACGGAATTTTGATGTGATCAAAAGTCCGTCGCAATCACGTAGTGTACGCGGATACTCGCCGGGTAAACTTAATAGACAGCCTCACTCCATAGCCCCGACCAAGTGACTGTAGGAGAATCCCGTCGCCGAAAGCATCCGTCCGGGTGCTCGCGGCAGCGGTGTTCCGCCTTGGTGCACTTCGTCGACGGTATCAGGGGTGCGGCCGCCTACTAAAGTTTGCGACGAGCATTCGATCAGTTTTTCGGGAATCTTGTTGAATTGCCCGACTTGATATTGAAAAGTGTTTTCGATAATGAGACTAAAATGCGGGGTTTATAATTGTTAGGCATGCGATGTCTAAGGAATTCATTTGATTAGGCATGCGATGTCTGAAGAGATTGCGGATTCCAACTGTTGTAGTTTTACACTTTCTTTTCTGTGACCGTAAGTGTAATATGTGATATCGCCGGTTTCGTTGCTATATGTCAACGACAATTGGGATGCGCATATTTACTTACGTTGATGACATGTGATGTTATGTGTTGCTGGATATGTTATATTGGATCGTCGTGTTTGAATAGCCGGGGGTTTTTTATGTGAGATGAGTGTTTTTCATTTTCATTCATTTAAAAACTTATATGTAATATTCTTTTATTGGGGCACTTCCAGGTTGCGAAAGTTGTCACCGTTGTTGTAAATTATTTACTTTTCCGCATTAGGATAGACCCAAGGAGGGGAGCACAAGTAACCGGGTTCTGGGGTCCAGTGGGAGACCAACTCGAGGAGTCGAGTCCGGGTCTCCTAACCCTAGAATTGGTAGGGTTCCTTGCCGCTCTCGTAGGGGTCTAGGGGTGTGGGATTGGCTATTCATCACGACCGTGGAATCCGTGTTTTATACTGGCTCGTATTGAAAACACGGACGTCCTGGTATATCCAATATTTCATATGTTTCTTCTGCTGTGATTTATCTGTGATGTGATCATGTGATGTTTTGTGACAGATATTATATATAGTATATATGATATATTATATAGACGTTGCTTATGTTTTACACCCGCGCTAGCCCTGCCTCGCTCTGGCGTTAGTTACCTAACCTAACGGTGCAGACGGGACATCGAGGCGAATGCGGATGGCATAAGCGTACGTTATATTTATCTGTGATGTTTAGGTGGACTTAAATGATGGGATATTCATTAATGAGATTAATGAAAGAAAATAAACCTAATTGATGTTGTGGAATCGAATTTCAAAATAAAACAAGTAGCTACAATTCTTGTTTTGCATCGCGGTGTTCCTTGTAGAACATCCTACACCTTATTCGATGAGGAAAGGACCGAGATCCCTTCACCGGGAGTGACTCCTTTAGCAATAACTGGAAGATGCTATAACCCTCGGTTTGGCTTTTGATCGCTTCTATAGTTTTTGCTTTGCACAGTGATATATATGATATATCCCGCACCTCATTCGACGAGGAAAGGGCTGACGATCCCTTCACCGGGAGTGACCCCTTTAGCAAAACTAGAAAAGCCTCAAAAACATTCCATTTAAAAACCATTTGATTCCGCAACGAGATCAAGTTCAAAGCGTTAAAGGTTTTCATAAAAACCATTCGCAACCCTCCGTCATTTTAGGAAGTAGAGTACTTAGTATTCGTGCTGTGTTTGTTGACCATAGTCAAGGCACAGTGTACGGTAGCTAAGTGATGTCTTCCTATACCACATATGATGCGATTAGTTAGGACAGTCGCGTGACTTTGTTGACCTTAGTTAAGGGTCATGTGGGTGGGTCTAATTAATCACGAAATGACGGGTAGAACTTGACTAGTACTTATGATTTGTTGACCATAGTTAAGGTCATAGGTGCTAGGGGTAAAAACCTTTATCGGGAGTTTCAAGCGTTGAAATTTGCAATGAGATTGCATACCTTCTATATGATAGTTGGATCCCGATACCCACTGCGAGTAATTGTTACTCCTGGGAGAGTTTTGCACTTTACAATTAGCCGATCAAGTAGGTGTCTAGAAAGGTGTCAACGGGGTTACGCCTCTGGGAAAGCGAGGTTTACGGTAATTAGGTCCGTGCGAAAGCATGGGGAACCTCCCTCAAAGTACCGACACTGGCCTGGCTGAAAGATTGGCGAACTTGTAGAGTGCAATTAATCCCGGCTAGTCTTTCCTTTTAGGGTTTGAAGGAAGATTTGATAAAACAGTAGGAGCCATCCTGATTAGATAAAATATATAACCAATCTAATCTTGCAAGAGCGCACGCAGAGTGTTTTCTTCTCTCTCTCTCCAGGTAGCGACCATATCACGCCTTAATCAAGATAATAATACGGATGAATTGACCGAACCCGCTTGTTATACTGAGCTGGGGAACGTTGGTCCCGCTCCAACTTATAATTGTTATAAGACAGAGCAGGAAATAGGGGAATACCAAGATTCCCATGCCGCCCAAACGAAGAGAGTGCATGCTGATGCATCATCTTCGGGTGTATTCATTATAAAGAACTGTTTCTCAGTATCCTCTGAATCCTGGGTATTTGATACCGGATCAGGATCCCAGATATGTAATATGTTACATAGGGCTACAAAAAGGTAGAAAACTGAGAACGGGTGATAAGTTTCATGAGGCAGAAAACGGGGCAAGTGTTGCTGCCAGGTCTGTTGGTCACTATCACCCGGTATTGTAATACATTGATTCTGAACGAATGTTATTAGATACCGAACCTGATATACAAAATCATATCAGTCTCTTTATTAATAAAGAAATGGTAAAATTTTGTATTGTTGGATAATGTTTTGAACATTTCCTATATCAAAAGTTGATCGGTTCAGGCACGTTATCTAAAAGCATTAATGTTCTAAATCAAACTATAGTTCTTAGTATACGGAACACACACAAGAGGAAAAGTTCAGAAATGAACGGATCTTTCTTGAGGTATTGTAGACTAGGTCATATCAATGCGACCCGACTAGCTAAAGTTACATTTAGATGCATATTTAAATCAGTTTGAATTTACATCTTATGAAACTTGCCAGTCATGTCACAGAGATAAGATGACCATAGCTCCGTTTACTGGAAACAGAGAAAGAGTTAGTGAACTCTTGGGACTGATACATGATGATGTATGTAAGGTCTCCTGTCTACACATGCCAGGACCGGTTCTTTGTACTTCATTACATTCTCTGATGATCTCTCAAGATTCAGACCCATGTTCCTGATGAAACATAAGTCCGAACTTTTTGAGATATTCACAGAATATAAGTTAGAAGTAGAGAACCAGAATACGGGTATAAGTATTATGTCCTATGATGAGATCAAGGAGGAGAATACTTGAGCACGGAATTCCTGGACTATTCTAAAGGAGAATGAGATTCTCTCTCAGGATTACTCCTCCGTATACACCATAGCACGATGGTATATCGGGGCGGAGCAAACACACCCTATATGATAAGGTGCGCTCTATGATGAGTACTACTGAGTTACCTTTTTCCTTTTGGGAGTTATGCACTTATGAAGTTGCATACCTATTGAATAGGGTTCGAATCAAATCAGTTGCCTACCACTCCATATGAGATATGGAAAGGGAAGAGCCCATGTCTTAAGCTAGTTAAGATTTGGGATTGTCCGGCCTATGTCTAAAAGCAAAATCCGGACAAGCTCGAGGCAATGTCAGTTATGTAGAACTGGAAGTGTTCCAGCTATACAAACTGCAGCTGATGATTTGACAGAACCAAAGGATTCAATAGTAACCTACGAACCTCAGCCTCTCCGCCGATCTAGTAGGGTTCCTCACCCACCTGAGAGATACTTCGGTTTCTCTATGACAGTGGGAGCGAGGAATGCATCATGTGATGATGACCCAACTAGTTTCGAGCTGGCCATCAAGAGTGAGACTCTGTAAGAATGGCTGGATGTTTTTCGAACTGAGATGGAATCCTTATACACCAACAAAGTATGGACTTTGGTTGCAATATCTGAAGGGTTAAATCCCCATCAGGAGCAAGTATATCTTGAGAAGATTACTTGGTGTAGATGGAAAAGTTGAGACTTTCAAAGCTAGACTAGTTAAAGGTTTTCGTCATCGACTAGGCGTGGATAATGATGAAACCTTTTTCCAGTGGCTATGCTTAAGTCCATCCAGATCCTACTTGCCACGGCTACATACCATGCCTACGATATCTGGCGGTTGGGTGCCATGACTGCTTTTCTAGATGGTGTTTTAGAAGAGTACGTCTGTAAGTACACAGCCAGAGGGCTTCGTAGATAGTGGGAGCAGCGGAAACGTGTACAAGATGCTTTATAGGATAAAGCAGGCATCGCGGAGTTGGAACATCTGTTTTGATGTATTAGTCAAAAAGTTTGACTTCATGAAAATGGTAGATGAACCATGTATGAACAAAAAGGTAGTAGAGAGTATGGTAATGATCCTCGTAGAGTACGTGGATAACATACTCTTGATAGGAAAATAGTTTCCTATGCTACGATCGGTCGATCTCCTCTTATCACATAGATTCTCCAATAGGATCAAAGTGATACCTCCTAAATCCTGAGTTTTCATCTATGAGATAGATGTAATTGGATGCTAGGATTCTCACTAGATATAGTGAGATGGTATCAATCGATCCTGGGGAGAATCACTGGAAGGGTTCCAGGGTGATAAAGACGACTGAATGTCAGTCGCAGGCATTGTCTTTACCCTCAGTAAAGGGACGGTATGTTGGAAGAGTTCCAAGCTAGATACCGTGGCAAACTAGACGATAAAGGCTGGTAACATCGCTATTTATGATGCTACCAAAGAGGCAGTTTGGGTGTATATTGGTTCATAAGATGAACTAGGTTCCCACCATTGTGTGACAATAAAAGTGTGGCTTTGGCCCTGGAACCCTGGTCCCATCAGTGACCCAGACAAATTCTGAGGCAGCATCACCTGATCATGGAGATAGTTGATCTCCAGGTTGATCAAGGTTAGGAGAGTAGACTCAGAGGACAACACGGCGGATCCACTCACGAAGGCCTTTTCCAAAAGAGAGATTTTTTAGGGGATGGTTGAGTATTAGATACTACAACCACTGCTACAGATGGCCCTAGTGTAAGTGGGAGATTGTTAGTTATATGTATGCCCTAGAGGCTATTACTGTACATTGGATGTATATTGTAGTGGATGCTGGGACATATATAGGTAGGACTTTCTTGCTCGACATGATAGTACGCTATCTGGTTGCTCTTTATCTTAACATGTATACTTTTTGTCTCTCTGTTACATGTTGATAAAGCCCTTAGGATGTGTACTCGACTTTCAGGACTATGATGCAGATCATACTAGTGGGGCCTGGGTAGTCCATGAGTACATCCTTCAAAGTTCCAAGTCGTGGGAATATCGAGACGGGGCATCGATATTCCAGAGTAGACTAGCGTATATCTTCTCGACCCATGTGATGGGCGATGGATGATCCCATATCCATTGGTGTTTGACATCGGAGATGGTATGCGGGTGCTCAGTGGAGACAGGGTACACTGAACGGACTCGCCGAGAACTCCCAGATGGTATTATATCTCACGTCAGATGGCAGTTCTCTGGTGACACTAGTACAGCTTAGTCTGTAGACCCGAGATCGTCATAGAGTCTTGTGTGTCTCCCACTGTGCTTTGATTTCCACCCTACCACGGCTCTACTGAGTCATGCAAACAGGTGGTTTTTGGGCACAGTCCCGATTCATATGGAGGCAATGAGCGATAGGAGGGGATTCGTCTCTCCCAGTATTGGGGGTTGATGTTGCGCTATGCTCGACTGGCCATAACAGGAAATCCCTGGCCAGGGTTGCAGTAACCTACTGGTAAGTGTTATCAGTAGTTTCACACATGTCATGGACTTCACGTCGGCATGACTTATCGAGCTACTGGGGTCTGACGTTTACCACCCCTATGCGAGATATGCGACATATCAGACGAACAGACCGGACTGTACGGTAAGTGTTACTGGTTGGATTCACAGGAGTGTGAGCGGGCTTGCTCGTCAATCTTCTGATCGCTCAATACCCGGGTGGCCGTTACGTTTAGCAGACCGCTTGCGGCTTATGGGTGTTTGATATGATCATCACCTGCTGCCGGCGTATTGACGAGTCTTTAGAGTCCTACACAGAGGTTTCCTGGCTCAAGCGAAACGAAATAGGAGCGCATATGAGATATGTGCGGGACCGAGAATAATGCGTGTATGTGATACCGTGTTCTATTCTCGCGATGAATGTATCGATTGGTTGTATGCGATATAACCTAGTTATCGAATCAAGGATTGATTCGATAAGTCGATACATTGGATACTAGTCGGTTATATGCGACATGACCGGGTCAGTGAATCAAGTGTTGATTTGATGATTTAATGTATAATTATATATTTGATATATTACTTTGCATTAACTAGTATTGGTTCACTTTAAAAGGATTTTCTCACTTGATGTACACAAATTGTATATGTGATATACTTTTGTGCACAAGATTGTATCATGTTTGATGATACATGCTTGTTTGGGTGTATGTTTGGTTTAAACCATGGTTGATCAATGGTTGGGGTTTCACTTGATTTATTTCACTTATTCTTTTATCTATTTATTTTGGTTGAAAAAGAAAAGAAAAGCTAAATGGTTGCTTTCATGCTAGAAGATTCTTGTAGTTTCTTGCATCTTTGACCAAAGCAACCATTTTGTCTTCATCTCCTAACCCTAACCATTCAACAAACCATGGTCTATTCTCTACGCCTAATCATGGTTGCCATATGATAAGTATTGATATGATTTTCTTTTTTAAATAGATTATCATATATTTCTTTCTTCTTCTTCTTCATCTTCAACATGAAGAAAGCTTGCACCATCAATGGCAAAATGATCAAATGAGTGAGAAATCCAAATCTAAAGTCTACCCACTTCCTATTTCTTCATCCTCTACTACTTGCCATGTAGTAGAGTGTGTTGTCTTCACAAGTTTCTTGACTTGGCGAAGGCGGAGCTCGAGTTTGAGTTGCCTCGACGTAGATCATCTTCGGCATCGAAGCCGACGACCAAGCCTGCCTATTTCTTCGATGAAGCCGATGCTAGAGTCCAAGATATGATTTGGACAGCGAGGGGACTTCATCACGGAGCCTAGGAGGTGGAGGACCGGATCTACAAAGGTTGTAGCTTCTTTCCTTTTAGTTAAATTCGTTTACATGCTTGCATCGCCTATATATCTAGTTAACGATCCGTATTAGGGTTTGTAGGCACCCGTAAAATTTGAATTAGCCATATTTGATGCCTTATGAGACTTCATTAGTATGCCTAGGAACCCTACATCTACACTTAGAGACATATCACCCATTCTCAGTTCTCTATCTTTCTGTAGCCCATGCATATGTGTGATCCTGATCCGGTATCTTATACCTTGGGCGTAGAGGATACTGAGAAACAGTTCTCGGTAATGAACACACCTGAAGAATATGCATCAAGATACTTGTTAGTTATATGTATGCCCTAGAGGCCATTACTGTACAGTGGATGTATATAATAGTGGATGCTGGGACATATATAGGTAGGACTTTCTTGCTCGACATAATAGTATGCTGTCTGGTTGCTCTTTATCTTAACATGTATACTTGCTATCTCTCTGGTTACATGTTGATAAAGCCCTTAGGATGTATACTCGACTTCCAGGACTATGATGCAGATCATACTAGTGGGGCCTGGATAGTCCATGAGTACATCCTTCAATGTTCCTAGTCGTGGGAATATCGAGACGGGGCATCGATATTCCAGAGTAGACTAGCGTATATCTTCTCGACCCATGTGATGGGCGATGGATGATCCCATATCCATTGGTGTTTGACATCAGAGATGGTATGCGGGTGCTCAGTGGAGACTGAGTACACTGAACGGACTCGCCGAGAACTCCCAGATGGTATTATACCTCACGTCAGATGGCAGTTCTCTGGTGACACTGGTACAGCTTAGTCTGTTGACCCGAGATCGTCATAGAGTCTTGTGTGTCTCCCACTGTGCTTTGATTTCCACCCTACCACGGCTCTACAGAGTCATGCAAACAGGTGGTTTTTGGGTACAGTCCCGACTCACATGGAGGCAATGAGCGATAGGAGGGGATTCGTCTCTCCCGGTATTGGGGGTTGATGTTGTGCTATGCTCGACTGGCCATAACAGGAAATCCCTGGCCAGGGTTGCAGTGATATACTGGTAAGAGTTATCAGTAGTTTCACGAATGTTATGGACCTTACGTCGGCATGACTTATCAAGCTACTGGGGTCTGACGTTTACCACCCCTAGGCGAGATATGCGACATATCAGACGAACAGACCGGACTGTACGGTAAGTGTTACTGGTTGGATTCACAGGAGTGTGAGTGGGCTTGCTCGTCGATCTTCTGATCGCTCAATACCCGGGTGGTCGTTACGTTTAGCAGACCGCTTGCGGCTTGTGGGTGTTTGATATGATCATCACCTGCTGCCGGTGTATTGACGAGTCTTTAGAGTCCTACACAGAGGTTTCCTGGCTCAAGCGAAACGAAATAGGAGCGCATATGAGATATGTGCAGGACCGAGAATAATGCGTGTATGTGATACCGTATTCTATTCTCGCGATGAATGTATCGATTGGTTGTATGCGATATAACCTAGTTATCGAATCGAAGATTGATTCGATAAGTCGATACATTGGATATTAGTCGGTCATATGCGATATGACCGGATCGTTAAATCAAGTGTTGATTTAATGATTTAATGCATAATTATATATTTGATATATTACTTTGCATTAACTAGTATTTGTTCACTTTAAATGGATTTTCTCACTTGAATTAAACAAGTTGTATATGTGATATATTTTTGTGCACTTGTTTGTATCATGTTTGATGATACATGCAAACTTGGGTTTGTGTAAAGACTTAAACCATGTTTAGTGAATGGTTAGGGTTTCATTTCACTTATTTATTTATCTATTCTTTTTTGGTTAAAAGATAAAAGAAAACAAAATGGTTGCTTTCAAACATGAAGCTTCTTGATGCTTCATGTATCTTTGACTAAGTGACCATTCTTGTCTTCTTCTCCTAACTCTAACCATTCAACTAACCTTAGTTAATTCTCTACACTAAACCATGGTTGAATATATGATAAGTATCATTTTATTTTCTAATTTAAAAAGACTTATCATATTTTCTTTTCTTCTTCTTTTTCTTCAACAAAGAAGAAAACCTTGTTTCCATCAATGGCAACTTGAGAAAAAGAGTGAGAAATCCAATTCTAAAGTGAACCCACTTCCTATTTCTTCATCCTCTACCACTTGCCAAGTAGTATAGGGTGTTTTCATCACAATTTTCATGACTTGGTGAAGTTGGAGCTTGATCTTGAGATGCCTCGACGTAGATCATCTTCGGCATCGAAGTCGACGACCTAGCCCGATCATTTCTCCGACGAAACCTTCGCCAGAGTCCGGATTCCGATAGGTACAGCGGAGGGACGTCATCACGGAGCATAGGAGGTGGAGGACCGGATCTACAAAGGTTGTAGTCACTTTCCCCTTTAGTTAAAGTTGTTTACTTGCTTGCATCGCCTATACATCTAGTTAACGATCCGCATTTGGGTTTGTAGGCACATGAAAAATTTGAATTGGGCATGTTTGATCACTTGTGAGACCTCATTAGTGTGCCTAGGAACCCAACAGTGGTATCAGAGTCTAGCTAGAGCCTTAGGCGATGCGTAGACAGAGTTAGAAGTCCGATCGAACCGAAACCCTAACTCCAAAATGCTCTCTGGACATTTTTTTAAAACTGGGATTTTTCCAGATTAAAAATTCTTAAAAAATTCAGCAGGAAGTTCTAAGAATTACGGTGCAAAAATCACCAAAAGATACGTCCAAACCGCGGCGGAACCGCGGCAGAAGCCTGGCTTCTGCGGCGGTTTCGCGGCCACCTGATGACGTCAGCCTTCAATTTTTGCACAGTAATTTGTTTCTTGAGGTGCTGAGTTTTCTGGGATTTTTTAATTTTCACTCAAGAGTTGAGTTTTCTGGGTTGTATTGGGAGTTCGTAGATTCGATCGGATTATCAAACTTTGTCTATGTGTTTTTCCGGGTAATTTTAGAATATGTTAAAAAGTTCGACCGGATATAAATACCCACTTTTTCCCCTGCCGGGAAATTTCCAATTGTTGGATATTTCCGTAGTTTAATCACGTTCGAAGTAGTGCAAGTAACGCGATGGTCCCTCTAGAAGACAACAAACCTTAACTCGATTATGTGACCGTCTTGAACTACCCTTTGAACCTCAGGATTTGGGGCAGTACGGCGTGCCACATGTGAGGCGTTGGCTTGACCCTTCTACGGCTGGACCGTTGGTACTGAGGCACGAAGTGATTGTTTTTAAACTTATTTCATGTGTTGAGCTGTTTTGGGAAAACTTGGGTGTACGATTGTTCGATCGGAAAGTTTAACATTTTCTATCTTATCCGAAATGTGATACAATAATTGGAATTCACAAATAGTTATGAGATAACTGAATGAATGTTATAAACATAGCAATTTAGTCTCACTTGATCGGTTGCCACGGAATTTTGATGTGATCAAAAGTCTGTCGCAATCACGTAGCGTACGCGGATACTCGCCGGGTAAACTTAATAGACAGCCTCACTCCATAGCCGCAACCAAGTGACTGTAGGAGAACCCCGTCGCCGAAAGCATCCGTTCGGGTGCTCGCGGTAGCGGTGTTCCGCCTTAGTGCACTTCGTCGACGGTATCAGGGGTGCGGCCGCCCACTAAAGTTTGCGATGAGCATTCGATCAAAATGTCGGGAATCTTGTTGAATTGCCCGACTTGATATTGAAAAGAGTTTTCGATAATGAGACTAAAATGCGGGGTTTATAATTGTTAGGCACGCGATGTCTAAAGAGGATGCGGATTCCAACTGTTGTAGTTTTACACTTTCTTTTCTGTGACCGTAAGTGTAATATGTGATATCACCGTTTTCGTTGCTATATATCAACGACAATTGGGATGCGCATATTTACTTACGTTGATGACATGTGATGTTATGTGTTGCTAGATAGGTTATATTGGATCGTCGTGTTTGAATAGCCGGGTGGTTTTTATGTGAGACGAGTGTTTTTCATTTTCATTCATGTAAAAACTTGTATGTAATATTCTTTTATTGGGGCACTTCCAGGTTGCGGAAGATGTCACCCATTGTATATTATTTACTTTTCCGTATTTGGATAGACCCAAGGAGGGAAGCACAAGTAACCGGGTTCTAGGGTCCAGTGGGAGACCATCTCGAGGAGTCGAGTCCGGGTCTCCTAACCCTAGAATTGGTAGGGTTGCTTGCCGCTCTCGTAGGGGTCTAGGGGTGTGGGATTGGCTATTCATCATGACCGTGGAATCCGTGTTTTATACTGGCTCGTATTAAAAACACGGACGTCCTATTATATCCAATATTTCATATGATATTTTCTGCTGCGTTATCTGTGATGTGATCATGTGATTTGTTCAGATAGATAGTATATAGTATATATGATATATTATATAGACGTTGCTTATGTTTTACACCCGCGCTAGCCCTGTCCCGCTCTGCCGTTAGTTACCTAACCTAACGGTGCAGATGGGACATCGAGGCGAATGCGGATGGCATAAGCGTACGTTATATTTATCTGTGATGTTTAGGTGGACTGAAATGATGGGACTTCATTAATGAGATTAATGAAAGAAAATAAACCTAATTGATGTTGTGGAATCGAATTTCAAAAATAAAACAGGTAGCTACAGTTCTTGCTTTGCATCGTGGTGTTCCTTGTAGAACATCCTGCACCTTATTCGATGAGGAAAGGACCGAGATCTCTTCATCGGGAGTGACTCCTTTAGCAATAACTGGCAGATCCTACAACCCTCGGTTTGTCTTTTGATCGCTTCTATAGTTTCTGCTTTGCACAGTGATATATATGATATATCCCGCACCTCATTCGACAAGGAAAGGGCCGACGATCCCTTCGCCGGGAGTGACCCCTTTAGCAAAACTAGAAAAGCTTCAAAAACATTCCATTTAAAAACCATTTGATTCCGCAACGAGATCAAGTTCAAAGCGTTGAAGGTTTTCATAAAAACCATTCGCAACCCTCCGTCATTTTAGGAAGTAGACTACTTAGTATTCGTGCTGTGTTTGTTGACCATAGTCAAGGCACAGTGTACGGTAGCTAAGTGATGTCTTCCTACACCGCATATGATGCGATTAGTTAGGACAGTCGCGTGACTTTGTTGAGCTTAGTTAAGGGTCATGTGGGTGGGTCTAATTAATCATGAAATGACGGGTAGAAATTGACTAGTGCTTATGATTTGTTGACCATAGTTAAGGTCATAGGTGCTAGGGGTAAAAATCTTTATCGGGAGTTTCAAGTGTTGAAATTTGCAATGAGATTGCATACCTTCTATGTGATAGTTGGATCCCGATACCCACTGCGAGTAATTGTTACTCCTGGGAGAGTTTTGCACTTTGCAATTAGCCGATCAAGTAGGTGTCTAGAAAGGTGTCAACGGGGTTACGCCTCTGGGAAAACGAGGTTTACTGTAATTAGGTCCGTACGAAAGCACGGGGAACCTCTCTCAAAGTACCGACACTAGCCTGGCTGAAAGATTGGCGAACTTGTAGAGTGTAATTAATCCCGGCTAGTCTTTCCTTTTAGGGTTTGAAGGAAAATTTGATAAAAACAGTGGGAGCCATCCTGATTAGATAAAATATATAACCAATCTAATCTTGCAAGAGCGCACGCAGAGTGTTTTCTTTTCTCTCTCTCCAGGTAGCGACCATATCACGCCTTAATCAAGATAATAACATGGATGTATTGACCGAACCCGCTTGTTATACTGAGCTGGGGAACGTTGGTCCCGCTCCAACTTATAATTGTTATAAGGCAGAGTAGGAAATAGGGGAATACCAGAATTCCTATGCCGCCCAAACGAAGAAAGTGCATATGATGCATCTCCTTCGGGTGTGTTCATTACAAAGAACTGTTTCTCAGTATCCTTTGCATCCTGGGTATATGATACCAGATCAGGATCCCGGATATGTAATCTGTTACATAGGGCTACCGAAAGGTAGAAAAACTGAGAACGGGTGATAAGTTTCATGAGACAGAAAACGGGGCAAGTGTTGCAGCCAAGTCTGTTGGTCACTGTCACCCTGTATTACCAATACATTAATTCTGAACAAATGCTATTAGATACCGAACCTGATATACAAAATCATATCAGTCTCTTTACAAGTAAAAAAATGATAAAATTTTGTATTGTTGGATAATGTTTTGAACATTTCCTATATCAAAAGTTGATCGGTTCAGGCACGTTATCTAAAAGCATTGATGTTCTAAATCAAACTACAGTTCCAAGTATACAGAACACACACAAGAGGAAGAGTTCAGAAATGAACGGGTCCTTCTTGAGGCATTGTAGACTAGGTCACATCAATGCGACCCGACTGGCTGAAGTTACATTTTAGATGCATATTTAAATCAGTTTGAATTTACATCTTGTGAAACTTGCCAGTCATGTCACAAAGATTAGATGACCATAGCTCTGTTTATTGGAAACAGGGAAAGAGTTATTAAACTCTTGGGATTGATACATGATGATGTATGTATGGTCTCTTGTCTACACATGCCAGGACCGGTTCTTTATACTTCATTACGTTCTCAGATGATCTCTCAAGATTCAGTCATATGTTCCTGTTGAAACGTGAGTCCGAACCTTTTGAGATATTCACAGAATATAAGCTAGAAGTAGGGAATCAATACGGTTATAAGTATTATGTCCTATGATAAGATCAGGGAGGAGAATACTTGTGCATGGCATTCCTGGACTATTCTAAAAGAAAATGAGATTCTCTCTCAGTATTACTCCTCTGAATGCACCATAGCACAACGGTGTATCGGGACGGAGCAATCGCACAATATTAGATATGGTGTGCTCTATGATGAGTATTACTGAGTTACCTATTTCCTTTTGGGATTGTGCACTTGAGAAGCTGCATACCTATTGAATTAGGTTCGAATTAAATCAGTGCCTACCACTCCATATAAGATATAGTATGGGAAGAGCCTATCTCTTAAGTAAGTTAAGATTTAGGATTGTCCGGCCTATGTCTAAAGCAAAATCCGGACAAGATCGAGGCAAGGACAGTTCTGTAGAACTGGAAAGGTTCCAGTTATACAAAACTGCTGATGATTTGACAGAACCAAAGGATTCAAAAGTCCCCAACGAACCTCAGCCTCTCCGCCGATCTAGCAGGGTTCCTCACCTGCCTGAAAGATACTTTGGTTTCTCGATGACAGTGGGAGCGAGGATTGCATCATGAGATGATGACCCAACTAGATTCGAGCAGGTCATCGAGAGTAGGGACTCTGTAAGAATGGCTGGATGCTTAGCGATCTGAGATGGAATCCATATACACCTACAAAGTATGAACTTTGGTTGCGATATCTGAAGGGTTAAATCCCCATCAGGAGCAAGTATATCTTGAGAAGATTACTTGGTGTAGATGGAAAAGTTGAGACTTTCAAAGCTAGACTTGTTAAAGGTTTTCGTCATCAACCAGGCGTGGATAATGGTGAAACCTTTTCAAGTAGCTATGCTTAAGTCCATCCAGATCCTACTTGCCACGGCTACATACCATGATTACGATATCTGGTGGTTGGGTGTCATGACTACTTTTCTAAATACTGATTTAGAAGAGAACGTCAATAAGTACACAGCCAGAGGGCTTCGTAAACAGTGGGAGCAGCGGAAACATGTGCAAGTTGCTTTACATAATAAAGCAGGTATCGCGGAGTTGGAACGTCTGTTTTGATGTGATAGTCAAAGTGTTTGACTTCATCAAAATGGTAGATGAACCTTGTATATACAAAACGGTAGTAGAGAGTAAGGTGGTTATCCTCGTATTGTACGTGGACAACATACTCTTGATAGGAAAAGAGTTTCCTATACTACGCTCGGTCAATCTCCTCTTATCACATGGATTCTTCATATAGGATCAAAGTGATACCTCCTAAATCCTGGGTTTTGGATCTATCAGATAGATCTAGATGGATGTTAGGATTCTCACTAGTTATAGTGAGATGGTATCAATTGATCCTGGGGAGAATCACTGGAAACGTTACAGGGTGATAAGGACGACTGAATGTCAGTCGCAGGCATTGTCTTTACCCTCAGTGGAGGGACGGTATGTTGGAAGAGTTCCAAGCTAGATACTGTGGAAAACTAGACGATAAAGGCTGGTAACATCGCTATTAAAGATGCTACCAAAGAGGCAGTTTCGGTGTATATTGGTTCATAAGATGAACTAGGTTCCTACCATTGTGTGACAATGGAAAAGGGGCTTTGGCCCAGGAACCCTGGTCCCATCAGTGACCCAGACATATTCTGAGGCAGCATCACCTGATCATGGAGATAGTTGATCTCCAGGGTGATCGAGGTAAGGAGAGTAGAATCAGAGGACAACACAGCGGATCCACTCACGAAGGCCTTTTCCCAAAGAGAGACTTATATGGGATGGTTGAGTATTAGATACTACAACCACTGCTACAGATGGCCCTAGTGCAAGTGGGAGATTGTTAGTTATATATATGCCCTAGAGCCCATTACTGTACATTGGATGTATATAGTAGTGGATGCTGGGACATATATAGGTAGGACTTTCTTGCTCGACATGATAGTATGCTATCTGGTTGCTCTTTATCTTAATATGTATACTTTCTGTCTCTCTGATTACATGTTGATAAAGCCCCTAGGATGTGTACTCAACTTCCAGGACTATGATGTAGATCATACTAGTGGGGCCTGGATAGTCCATGAGTACATCCTTCAATGTTCCTAGTCGTGGGAATATCGAGACGGGGCATCGATATTCCAGAGTAGACTAGCGTATATCTTCTCGACCCATGTGATGGGCGATGGATGATCCCATATCCATTGGTGTTTGACATCAGAGATGATATGCGGGTGCTCAGTGGATACTGAGTACACTGAACGGACTCGCCGAGAACTCCCAGATGGTATTATACCTCACGTCAGATGGCAGTTCTCTGGTGACACTAGTACAGCTTAGTCTGTTGACCCGAGATCGTCATAGAGTCTTGTGTGTCTCCCACTGTGCTTTGATTTCCACCCTACCACGGCTCTACAGAGTCGTGCAAACAGGTGGTTTTTGGGTACAGTCCCGATTCACATGGAGGCAATGAGCGATAGGAGGGGATTCGTCTCTCCCGGTATTGGGGGTTGATGTTGTGCTATGCTCGACTGGCCATAACAGGAAATCCCTGGCCAGGGTTGCAGTGATATACTGGTAAGAGTTATCAGTAGTTTCACGAATGTTATGGACCTTACGTCGGCATGAATTATCAAGCTACTGGGGTCTGACGTTTACCACCCCTACGCGAGATATGCGACATATCAGACGAACAGACCGGGCTGTACGGTAAGTGTTACTGGTTGGATTCACAGGAGTGTGAGCGGGCTTGCTCGTCGATCTTCTGATCGCTCAATACCCGGGTGGCCGTTACGTTTAGCAGACCGCTTGCGGCTTGTGGGTGTTTGATATGATCATCACCTGCTGCCGGCGTATTGACGAGTCTTTAGAGTCCTACACAGAGGTTTCCTGGCTCAAGCGAAACGAAATAGGAGCGCATATGAGATATGTGCGGGACCGAGAATAATGCGTATATGTGATACCGTATTCTATTCTCGCGATGAATGTATCGATTGGTTGTATGCGATATAACCTAGTTATCGAATTGAAGATTGATTCGATGAGTCGATACATTGGATATTAGTCGGTCATATGCGATATGACCGGATCGTTAAATCAAGTGTTGATTTAATGATTTAATGCATAATTATATATTTGATATATTACTTTGCATTAACTAGTATTTGTTCACTTTAAATGGATTTTCTCACTTGAATTGCACAAGTTGTATATGTGATATATTTTTGTGCACTTGTTTGTATCATGTTTGATGATACATGCAAACTTGGGTTTGTGTAAAGACTTAAACCATGTTTAGTGAATGGTTAGGGTTTCATTTCACTTATTTATTTATCTATTCTTTTTTGGTTAAAAGATAAAAGAAAACAAAATGGTTGCTTTCAAATATGAAGCTTCTTGATGCTTCATGTATCTTTGACTAAATGACCATTCTTGTCTTCTTCTCCTAACCCTAACCATTCAACTAACCTTAGTTAATTCTCTACACTAAACCATGGTTGAATATATGATAAGTATCATTTTATTTTCTAATTTAAAAAGACTTATCATATTTTCTTTTCTTCATCTTCTTCTTCAACAAAGAAGAAAACCTTGTTTCCATCAATGGCAACTTGAGAAAAAGAGTGAGAAATCCAATTCTAAAGTGAACCCACTTCCTATTTCTTCATCCTCTACCACTTGCCAAGTAGTATAGGGTGTTTTCTTCACAAGTTTCATGACTTGGTGAAGTTGGAGCTTGATCTTGAGATGCCTCGACGTAGATCATCTTCGGCATCGAAGTCGACGACCTAGCCCGATCATTTCTCCGACGAAACCTTCGCCGGAGTCCGGATTCCGATAGGTACAGCGGAGGGACGTCATCACGGAGCATAGGAGGTGGAGGACCGGATCTACAAAGGTTGTAGTCACTTTCCCCTTTAGTTAAAGTTGTTTACTTGCTTGCATCGCCTATACATCTAGTTAACGATCCATATTAGGGTTTGTAGGCACATGAAAAATTTGAATTGGGCATGTTTGATCACTTGTGAGACCTCATTAGTGTGCCTAAGAACCCAACAATACTCATTCCTTGATTGGGTCGCGTGGAAATCCGAATATTCCCCTATTTCCTGCTCAGACTTATAACAATTATAAGATAGAGCGGAACCAACGTTCCCTAGATCAGTATAATAAGCAGGTTCGGTCAATACATCCAAATTATTATCTTAATTAAGGCGTGACATGGTCGCTACCAGGAGAGAGAGAGAAGAAAATACTCTGCATGCGCTTTTGCAAGATTAGATTGGTTATTATTTTATCTAATCAGGATGGCTCCCACTGTTTTTATCAAATCTTCTGTCAAACTCTAAAAAGGTAAGACTAGCCGGGATTAATTACACCCTACAAGTTCGCCAATCATTCGGCCAGGCCACTGTCGGTACTTTGAGGGAGGTTCCCCGTGCTTTCGTATGGGCCTAATTAAAATAAACCTCATTTTCCCAGGACGTAACCCTGTTAACACCTTTCTAGACACCTACTTTGATCGTCTAATTGAATGTGTAAAACGCTCCCAGGAGTAACTCTTACTCGCAGTGGGTATCGGAATCCAACTATCTCATAGAAGGTATGTAATCTCATTGCAAATTTCAACACTTGAAATTCCTGATAGTATTTTACCCTAGCAACTTATGACCTTAACAATGTCAACAAATCATAAGCGCTAACCAAGTTCAACCCGTCATTCCCTGATTGAATTAAACCCACCCGCACGACCCTTAACATAGTCAACAAAGTCATACGACTACCCTACTCCAATCGCATCATATGCTTAAGCAGATAAGCACTAATCAGCTATCGCACACTACGCCTTAACATAGTCAACAAACGCAGCACGAATACTAAGTAGTATTTATCTAAAATGACGGAGGGCTACGACAGGTTTTTAAGAAAACCTTTTGCGTAATGAACTTGATATCGTTGTAGAATCGAGTGATTTTGAAAAGGAGTGTTTTTGAGGTTTTTACAAGTTTTGCTAAAGAGGTCACTCCCGGTGAAGAGATCTCGGCTCTTTCCTCATCGAATGTGCTGGATATATCACAAATACCACCATGCAAAGTATGAACTAAAAAAAGCAATCAAAAGACAAAACTGAGTGGGTTGTAGCATCTGCTAGTTTCACTAAAGAGGTCACTCCCGGTGAAGAGATCTCGGCTCTTTCCTTATCGAATAAGGTGTTGGATATTCTACAAGGAATACCGCTATGCAAATCAAGAACTAGAGCTACCATTTTTTAAAACAAGTTTCTACAACATTTTTAGGTTTCTTTTATTTCATTAATCTCATTAATGAAATCCCATCAAATTATGCTTCCTAAGTATCACAGAAGAAACGAAAGCAGCAATATTTATTATATATCATATATATAATATAAGCATTCGTATCAACATATCAAGTGATCATATCACAGAATAGCAGAAGAACACAAATGAAATATTGGATATACTAGGAATTCCGTGTTTTAATTAAGCCAATAAAAACCGTGGATTCCACGGTCGCGATGAATAGCCACACCCACATCCCTAGACCCCTACGAGAGTAGCAAGCAACCCTACCAATTCTAGAGTTAGAAGACCCGGTCTCGACTCCTCGAGATGGTCTCCCACCGGACTCTAGAACCCAGTTACTTGTGCTCTCCTCCTTGGGTGTAACCTAATGCGGAAAAGTAAATAATATACATCAATGGTGACATCATCCTCAACCCGAAAGTGTCCCAATAAAAGAATATTATATACAAGTATTTACATGAATGAAAATGAAAAACTCTCATCTCACATAAAAAAACCCGGCTATTCAAAAATACGACGATCCAATATAACATATCACAGCAACACATAACATCACATGTCATCAACGTAAGTAAATATGCGTATCCCAATTGTCGTTAACATATAGCAACGAAACCGACGATACACCACATATTACAGTCGCAGAAAAAAAAGTGAAAAACTACAACAATTGGTATCCGCAATCACCTTAGACATCATAAACCTAATGTATCACATACTTTGGATTTCATGCCTTACAAATGAATTCCTTAGACATCACATGCCTAACAATTATAAACCCCGTATTTTAGTCTCAATATTGAAAACACTTTCCAATAACCAGTCGGGTAATTCAACAAGATTCCCGATAACCTGATCGAATGCTCGTCGGAAACTTTAGTAGACGGCCGCACCCCGATACCGTCGACGAAGTGCACTAAGGTGGAACACCGGTCCGCGAGCACCCGAACGGATGCTTTTGGCGACGGGGTTCTCCTACAGTCACTTGGTCGGGCTATGGGGCGTGGCTATCTAGTAAGGTTACCCGGCGAGTATCCGCGTACACTACGTAATTGCGACGGACTTTTGATCCTCATCAAAATTCCGTGGCAACCGATCAAATGAGACTAAATTGCTAGATTTACAAAATTCAAACTAGTTATCACATGACTAATTATTGTGGATTCCAAGTATTATATCACAATCACAGATAGCTAGACGATTTTAAACTTTTCGATCGAATAAATAAACACCCAAAATTTCCCAAATAGCTCAACACTTGAGCAGAGCTCAAAAAGTACCCAGAACATGCCACAACACCTATGGACCAACCGTAGAAGGGTCAACCCTTGCCTCACCTATAGCACCGTGGAACTACCACAAACCCTAGGGTTTGGCGGCGGTTCTGACGGTCACAGAATCGAGTTAGGGTTTCGTTCTTCTAGAGCGTCCACAGAATCACATACATGATTTTCTGAAGATCTTAAACTTGGAAAAATCCAACACTTTGAAAATTTCCAGCGAGGGAAAAAATGGGTTATTGATATCTGTTCGAACTTTTTAACGTCGTCTAAATAACCTGAAATGTTAGAATTATGATTACGAAACACTCCGAATTTCCTTTACAAGAATATAACATTATATGCAATATCAGTAAAAACAAACAACACCTGAAACACCAAAACCCAGAGACTAGAACACCATAAAAATTTGAAGCGAAAGTTCCCTAGAAAAACCGGTGAGCTCGAAATTTCCCTACATGTCACCGGCCAAATTCCGTCGAGGAGGGTTCAAATTTCTACCATGTTCATGTTACATCTCATATAACATTCTGTAACTGCTTAAAAAAAATTTAGACACTTTAAAAATTTCGACAGAAACTAGATTTTTATTTCGTGTGTTTCGGAGTTGTTTCGGTTTCGTAATCCTATAAACATTGTCTAATTCTCTAGCTTGGCTCTGATACCACTGCAGGGATATTCAGCACGACAGCAAGGTTTCGGGAGGCATCGTCCATGCCATTTTAAAAATTTGTCATGCTAAACAACCCTAACCCTAGAATCTTAACTAGAGAATTAGACAATACAACATGTAAACACCTTTACATACAAAGTGAAAAAGGAATAAAACCTTTGTAGACCGGTCCTTCACTTCAATAGCTCCGTGTAGTAGTCCCTTCGCTCCAAGTAGTGAACTCTCAGACTCTAGAAAGGCTCCACAAGATGAACGGAACAAGCTTCCTTGAAGTTTTCGAGACAGAATATGATCTACGTCGAGGAGACACCAACTCAAACTACCTCTTCACTAATGTGGAATTAGTGAAGCAAACACACTAAGCTAAATGGATAGTATAGAAGAGGATCATGAAGTAGGAATTTTGCTCACTTTAGATTTATTTTTCTCACAATATTTCATCACCTTGAGAAAAGCTAGAAAGCTTTCTCTTGATGAAGAAGAAGATGAAGTGGAGATGAGAATGAAACTCATGAGGTGAGAATAGCAACCATGGGTGAGTTTGTGTCATACACTAACTCATGTAGAGACTAAACTATGGCTAAGAATAATGGTTAGGTTAATAAATATCTTAAGCAAAACAAAACTAGTGAACTAAGTCAATGGGCTCAACAAGCTTCTCCAAGCTTCTAGCCATGACAAAATTCCAACCAATTGTGAATTTCTTAAATAAATAAAACCCTAGGATTATCATAAGTATGGTGTGAGTCTCATACACCCATGTAGCATGTATCATCTAGCATGACACAAAATAATGTACATTAATATATATCACATATATACTAAGTATACACAAGTGAGTAAAAGAAATACTTAGTGAGCAAATATTAGTTAATGTAAATTAATATATCACATATATAATTATACATTAAATTATTAAATCAACACTTGATTTAATAATCCGGCTATATCACATACAGCCGACTAATATCAAATGCAACAACTTATCGAATCAACACTTGATCCGATAACCCGGCTATATCACATATAACCGACCGATATCACATATCGTGAGAATAAAATACGGTATCACATACACGTATTAATCTCGGTCGTGCACATATCACATATGTGCTCCTACTTCGTTTCGCTTGAGCCAGAAAACCTCTGTGTAGGACTCTAAACACTCGTCAATACGCTGGCAGTAGGTGGTGATCATATCAATCACCCACAAGCCGCAAGCGGTCTACTAAACGTAACGGCCACCCAGGTATTGAGCGATCAGAAGATCAACAAGTAAGCCTGCTCATACTCCTACGAATCCAATCAGTAACACTATCGTACAGTCCGGTCTCTTCTTCTGATATGTCACATATCACAGCCTGGGGGTGGTATAACGTCAGACTACAATAGCCTGATAAGTCATGCCGATGTGAGGCTCATAACGGTTCGAGAAACTACTGATAACACTTACTAGTAGATCTCAGCAATCCTGACCAGGGATTTCCTGTTATGGCCAATCAAGCATAGCGCAACATCAACCCCCAATACCGGGAGAGATGAAATCCCCTCCTATCGCTCATTGCCTCCATGTGACTCGGGACTGTACCCAAAAATCACCGTTTTGCACGATCTCTTGAACGTGGTAAAGTGGAAATCAAAGCATAGTGGGAATCACACAAGACTCTATGACGATCTCGGGTCGACAGACTAACCTGTACCAGTGTCACCAGAGAACTGCTATCTGACGATAGGTATAATACCATCTGGGAGTTCTCGGCGAGTCCGTTCAGTGTACCCAGTCTCCACTGAGCACCCGTATACCTTCTCTGATGTCAAACACCAATGGATATGGGATCATCCATCGCCCATCATATGGGTCAAGAAGCGTATATGCTAGTCTACTCTGAAATATCGATGCCCCGTCTTAATACCCCACGACTAGGAACATTTGAAGGATGTACTTACCGACTACCTCTGCCCCACTAGTATGATCTGCATCATAATCCTGGTAGTCAAGTACTCATCCTAAGGGCTTTATCAACATGTAATAGAGAGACAATAAGTGTACATGTTAAGATAAAGTGCAACCAGATAGTATACTATCATGTCGAGCAAGAAAGCCCTCTTTATATATGTCCAAGCATCCACTACAATATACATCACATGTACAGTAATGGACTCTAGGGCATACATATAACAAACTAACTTTATCCACGGTTTGCATGATAAGATCCAGTCCCAATAATCTTCTTTCTCCAATATCGTCCTAAAAGACAGGCGAGCGACACTTACGACCCTATAATGCTTCGAATGGAGCCATCTGTATAGTCGCCTGAAAACTGTTATTATATGAAAATTCCACCAAGTGAAAATGATCCTCCCATGAACCCTTGAAGTCCAACATGCATGCTCTCAACATATCTTTAAGAGTTTGGATCGTTTTTTCTGACTGGTCATCTGTCCGAGAATGATAAGCGGTGCTAAATTTCAATCGAGTCCCCAAACTTTCATGTAGACTCCTCCAGAAGTGCGATAAAAATCGGGTATCACGATCAGAAACGATGCTCACAGGTACTCCATGCAATCTCACAATCTCCTGCATATACCGTTCTGCTAATGCTTCCGTCGACTGATCAACTCAAAACGGTATGAAATGTGCTGCCTTGGTCAATCGATCAACAATCACCCAAACTGCATTATTACCCTTTGGACTCCACGGTAATGCTGTCACGAAATCCATGGTTATATGTTCCCACTTCCACTGAGGAATCCAAAGTGATTACAGTAAACCAGCTACCCTTTGATGTTCAGCCTTGACTTGCTAACATACCAAGCACTTCGCTACATAGCAAGCAATCTCCCTTTTCATGCATTCCCACCAGAAATGTTGTCGTAAATCTCGGTACATCTTTGTGCCTCCCGAATGTATGGAATATGCAGAACTATGAGCCTCCTTCATAACTTCTTCACGAATATCTCCTTTCGCCACACATAAATGGCTTCCATATCGTAACGAATCATCTTCATGAATCAACAAGTCCGTTCGAAGTCCCGCTTCTACCTGTTCCCGAAACTTCTGCAACCTTGGATCGTGCGACAATGCTGCTTTAATATTATCGATCAGGGATGACTGTATTTGCAGCTGTATCTGCAGCTGTATCAACTGTCCCAAAGAATGCGGTAATACGATCTCCAGCTCAAATCTCTGGAAATCATCTATAAGCTCCTTTTATGCAGTCAACATCCGTATTGCTGGCAACCGACTTAGTGCATCCGGCACTACATTAATTTTTCCCGGATGTATTTTAGATCAAGATCATAGTTAGCCATCGTCTCTAACCATCTACATTGCCTCATGTTGAGCTCTTTCTGTGTGAACACATATTTTAGGCTCTTGTGATCGGTAAATACTTCTACCCTTTTGCCCAATAAGTAGTGTCTCCAAATCTTCAAAGCAAAAATTACTGCTACTAGCTCCAAATCATGAGTTAGGTAATTCTTCTCATGAGTCTTTAATTATCTCGATGCGTAGGCTATAACCTTCCCATTTTGCATAAGAACATATCCCAAGCCTTTACCTGATGTGTCGCTGTGAATAACCAACCCTCCGGAACTATCAAGATAGGAGCGGTGGTCAATTTTTGCTTCAACGCTTCAAAAGCTGATGCACATTTCTCCGTTCATACGAATGGTACCTCCTTTCGAGTTAGATTGGTCAATAGTTTAGCTATTCGAGCGAAGTTTTCCATGAACCTTCTATAGTATCCGACAAGCCCAAGAAAACTTTTGATCTCCGCTACGTTCCTTAGAATCGGCCAATTACGAACTGCTGCAATCTTTTCAGGATCCACAGCAATTCTATCTCCGGATACGACATGACCCAAGAACTTTATTTTTTCGAGCCAAAACTCGCACTTGCTCATCTTAGCATATAATCTCTCTCACCTCAACGTTTGCAGTGCGATCTTCAAGTATTCTGCATGCTCTTCTTGACTCCTCGAATAGACCAGAATATCATCGATAAACGCGTAGTGGTCCAAATACAGTAAAAATATTCGGTTCATCAAGTCCATAAATATCGCCGGTGCGTTCGTGACTCCGAATGGCATCATTAAGTGCTCGTAATTCCCATATCGAGTTCGGAACGCCATTTTGCAAATATCTTCTGATTTTACTCGAACTTGATGATATCTGGATCGCAAATCCAGCTTCGAGAATACCCTCACGCCACTGAGTTGATCGAATAATTTACCGATGCGAAGGATCGGGTACTTATTCTTAATAATCATCCGATTTAATTCTCGATAGTCAATGCACATCCTCCGTGTGCCACCCTTCTTCTTGACTAGAAGAACTGGAGCTCTCCACAGTGAATTGCTGCTGCGAATCCAATCCTTCTCTGATAATTCGGCGACCTATTTTTTTACTTCTTCTAATTCCACTGGTTCCATCGGATTATACGCCTTTTAAATCGGCGCTGCTCCAGGAACAAAATCAATCGCGAACATCACATCTCGTTTTGGTGGTAAACCCAAGATGTCCTAGAACACATCTATAAACTCTCAAACTACTACTGGGGCTTCCTCCTTATCTTCTTCCATCGACGAAAGAACGGCGCTTGTCGGCCTAGCCCTAAATTCGACTGGCTCGACAGATCTTCTACCTCCTTAAAATATAAACTCCGGATCTCCGGGAATCTGGAAGATCACTTTCTTTGCTCTACAATCGATGTGAGCGTGGAAAGTGCCAGGAAAGTCCATTCCCAAGACGACATCATAGCTGCCAGTATCAATCACCAAGAAATCCATGAATAGCACTTGTCCGCAAATAACAATCGGACACTCTGTGCATTCACTACTAGATATAATTTCCCATTCCCAATGTGTATGTCCCAGCAACTAAACATGGCTGCATGTGGAATCAAGTGTGCAGTAATAAACTTGGACAACATAAAACAATGGAATGCACCTGAATCGAATAATGCCAATACGGAAAATCATGAACGGGTAGAATACCTGAAACGACTTCATCTGAAGCTTTGGCTTTCTCGGCCGTCAAAATGAAGGCCCGTGCTTAATTAGGCCTTTGAGTAATCTGCTTTTGACCCTGAATCTGCTTCTGCGGTGGCTTCTGAGTATCCTACCTCAATCGTAGCTTTGACGGGCATGCATTGACGGTATGGTTAGCCGATCCGAAAACAAGACAGAATCTAAGCCTCCTTTGACAGTCCTTCTGTAGGTGTCCGGGTATACGGCAGAAGTCACAAATCACGCTCCTTTTCTGATCGGATACAACGGGCTTCTTCATAGGTACAATGCCTTATCTATTTATCGGGATGCCTTTGCGTACAGGAGCTCTGTTCGGCGAAAATGTCGGCTTTCGCACTACGACGGCATACTGTTGAGCTCCCTTCACTCTCACTGATAAACTCTGCTGCTCCCTGGCTGCCTTGAGAACTTGAGAGAAGGTGGTCAATCTCAGAGATATGATGTGTCTCTGGTTCTCCACATCCAAGCTTTGCATGAACCTTCATGCCCTATTTGCCTCGTTGGCATCCAAAGGCTCCGCAAATCGACTAAGTCGAGTCCACTCAGCGTCATGCGCATCAACGGATCCGCCATTCTGCTTCAAGCTAATAAACTTTTCTTCCATTTCTTCTCGAGCAGATTGCGGAAAAAACTTCTTCAAGAAACTTCGTGAAAACGCTGCCCAACTGATCGGCTTGGGAAGACGGGTCTCCTCAATGGGCCACCACTCGCGAGCATAATCCACCAGTTGGATGCGTACAACATCCACCCTCTTATCATTTGGAATCTGCACGGCGACTAGCAGATTCTCCGTATCAACCAGCCACAGCTCCGCTGGAAATGGCTCCTCCAATCCAGTAAATATAGACGGACCAAGCCTCCTGAAGTCCACCATGGTGCCCTCATGTTGTGCTGGCCTGGGCGCTACCGTGTCTACGGATTATTGGACCGTCCGCGGACCCTCCTGGAAAGTCTCGGCTTGCCGCTGATTCAGATCGGTTTGCCGCTTCTGGTTTTCCAACATCCCACGTATGACTCCAAGCAATGCAGCATTATCAACACGCCTCTGGTACGATCGCAAATCTCTATCTGCCATAATTATGAAGTTAAGACACTGAAGAGGATTAGCAACGGTAAACAGGATTCAATAAACAAGATAGTTATAGATTCAAGAATGGCAGGATAGTAATGTGGCAGGACATGTTCCTAATTTCGGGTTTCCTGATTAGTGTATTGGGTTTAATACCCAATTACAAAAGAATCAAACCCGATTAATCCAAAATCATATGGCTCTGATACTAAACAAACCCTGTCATGCCCCGCTTCCCAGAGTGCGCGAACTACGGCACGTGACAGAGCCAACCATGCTACCCGTGGATAGGAATCATCCCTCCACGGTCACATTACGGCTGTCTATAGGATATCAAGAATAGTAGAATATAAAACTAGCTAGTACATGTCCATTTGCCACAGTAAAAGAGTCAAGAAAATGTATAAGCGGAAACAATGTTAATATCTAATAAACAACATCTGAAAAATACATCCCAATATGGGCTCACATCAAGAAATGAAACTTGCAGAAAATAACTAAACTAAGTATCTCTAAATATAATCCTCACCGCTCGGCTTGACGGCTAAAGTACTCATGTTCAGCCTGCAATAAAAATAGAGGAACTGGGCCATGCAAAACCCAGACGTCGATGCGTCATAATATCAAAATAACAATAATAACCAGGATGTAACGATATAGGTAAGCATGAATATAAATGAGAACACAGGTATGAAACAGTGAGATGCAGGTATGTTACGTGTAACCTAAGGTCTGTAATTCTAAGTTATCTATTCTAAAATTCTTTGAAATCAATTTAATGGAATTGTCGATGTAACTCAATAGTATCACGTGCATGCACGGGACCACGGTCAAGATTCTCGGGTTGAATCCGAGACGTATCGTTAGTCAGTAAACAGGTAACATGTACAGATGAATGATGCCAGCAGTATCATCCCGGGACTGGCCTAGCCCATAAAGAATAATCAGTATAAGTATTAAACTGTTGAGTTATAATTCAAGTTTCCTTATTGATTTCCTCTTACTCCTCAGGTTATGTGTTCAAATCAGGTATTGATAATGTAAATCTAATGCCAACATAGAATCAAGAAAGTACAGGTTTTGTCTATGTAGACAACAGGTTACGTCCGTCAGGATAACAAGTCAGGATTGTCGGCATTTGTAATAAGATCAAAGTAACAAATCAGGTAGTGTGTCAGGGCATGTCATGTGGTGCATATATATCAAATAGATACCCAAATGTGAAATTGTAGCGAATATCTGACATGGTAAGCACTACAGATACCAGGATTCATATGTGTATATTAGTAATAACCTTTTATACGTCCATAACTACTTATGATGCAATCTAGATAATACGTTATGATAATGTAATATTGAAGTGATATCAGGATATTCCGGCATGTAATTAGAGGTGTTATTATCAGTACGGATACATACGGATATCGAAAAACGGTAAAACTATAACATTGGATGCATAATCAAATCACTTGTATTATTTTTATTCATATGGATATAAATACACTAACATAGCATATTGTAGATAAACTTGCCTGATCGGATCTCACAACAGGGTACGTACGTCACGTTCGAGGTCGGTTAAATGTCACGATGCAACCACGTGCATACAGGACTGGACCTGGCTAATCAAGGACGTGATCACGCTGGACGACGACGATGGCTGGGTCGCCCGAATCGTCGGCGACGTGCGCGACTCCGGCGACAGTCAAGAACCGAGAAAGCAAGAAAAGAAAAAGAAAGAAGAAAGAAAGGAGAAGGAGAGAGATTGGGGTATGGTATTGGCTCTGGGCTAAGGACAGAGGACACGAGGAGGTGACAATGGCGATGATGGTTGCCGTCGACAGTGGGTAACGGCGAAGGCAGTGGGGATTCTTAGGTTGAAGGGTTTGCTGGAAAGTTGTTGTCGGGGATTGGAGAGGAGGTTGAGGGTGACAAGGGGTGACAATGATGAGGTCCTGGGAGATCGACGGTGAAGGGTACGGGCGATGGGTTTCTCGAGTTGCTGCAGGGGTCACGGGGTGCTGTGCAGGGAGTTTGGGTTGATGGGTTTTTGGGGAGAAGGATGTGAGGAGGAAGTGGTGATGTCGGGGTAATGGCGAAGTTAGGGGATGTGATCGGCGGTGAGGTGAGGGTGACGTCGGGGCTATGGACGGTGAGAGGTGCAGGTTCTTGAGTGCTCGGGGTTTAGGTTCTCGAGGGGAGGCGGATGAGAGGGGTGAGGAGGTTGAGAGTGACGATGAGATAGGGGTAGTTACGAGGTTGTGGGGAGGTCGGCGATGAGGGCTAGGGTTGGGTTTCTCGCGGGGAGGCAGAATGTGAGGAAGAGGGAGAGAGAGAGAGCTGAAGATGTATATATATATATATATATATATATATATATATATATATATAAGAGAAAGAGAGAGACGGAGTGCAGAAAGAGATAGCGGAAAAAAAGGGAGAGTCTCAGAGAGGAGAGAGTGGAGAGAAAGAGAAGAATATATTATTTAGTATGTATATATATATTATATATATATATTGGTATATTTTTATTAACTTTTTAAGGTTTAGAAGTTTTAAAGAAATATTATAATATATATTCTAGGTTTATATAATTAATACAAAAATACTCCGAAAAATATCTGGATCTCATTTAAAATTCTAGTTTTAAAATACGAATAATATAAGTACAAAAAAAAATCATAACGCGATGTCCGGTTAAATAAAAATGCATACTCCTAAGAACGGATACACATAAATACACGTAGCAATCCAAACGAGTCCGTTTCAACAGTCTGGACAGAAACACGATATCTGGATGCAATCATAGGGTATGGGGTATGATACAGGTCAGGCTAGATATTAAAAATATATTATCTGGTTATAATTTGTATTATTTAACGATATGTAGATACCGATAATATTATACATGTATATAGAACATATATGTGCACGGATTCTCTGTACTAGTAATTATAAGATGTAATCAAGCATCAAGATGAGTTTCAAGTATGCTGGTCGGGTCGGATACTAACTACAGATTCCAAATACACTATCTGTACTCAAAACAAGAAATAAACAAGAAACTGTCGTAAGATTAGAAAATACCCAAATCAAATATTGTATAAATGAACTAGGGTGTTATAATCTGCCTCAAATTTTCGGCCGAAATCATCAATAAAGGAAAATCAGCCGAAATTTAGTGGAGATTTGAGTTGAGATTTTTAGGGTAGTTTAGTATTCTCTATTTATCTTTAGAAGTTTGTTCTAAGTCTCACAAAAGACTATAAAAAGCTCTGTATAATCTAGCATTTAAATCATCTCTCTCATTATTTTCGAACCAGGGTTTTCTAGAGAGGGATTAGAAATTTGTATGTTTTTGTATGCCATTAATAAAGTTTAGTTATTTTATTTTTAATATGAAGAACTAATCTTTTTCTAGGTGTTTTTTATTTGCTTTCTTTTGTGGTGTGATATTTTTATAATTTTTATTCTTTCTTTTATATGAATATTTCTTAATCTATATATGTTATCTCTCTTCGTTCTTAATTTAAAAAATCTAATTTTTATGAAAAGTTGACGCCATTAAGTAAAAATTAGGGATAGATAAGAAACCTAGAAATTAATTAGGTTGATGATTGCATGACAACCAAGAAATTTAAATAGGGACGGTAGAGATAATTATATATCATAGACATTCAATCTAGTTAATTAAATTAATCTAGACTAAACCAAGAACATGTTATTTGTACATTTATTGTCTACACATACACATAGACGGTTAACCCTTGGTTAAATCAAGAAACTAGAATTAGGTTTTTAATTAAATCTACTTACATGAGATAACATAATTGATAGGATAAGATTAAATCATAAATAATTTATTTTATGCTTTTATGTTGTTGATGGATAATTAATTAAAACTAGAAAAAAAAAATCTAAAGATATCATTTAAATCATCATATTAGGAAAGCAAAAACAAAAACCTAGATATTCCTTTTATAAGTAAAACAATTTAATTTAAATTTCCTTACTTTTAAATTTCTGCTTTTTTAATTATTGCAATTTTATTTTATTAAAAATCAAATCTTTTAATTAACTTAATTTAAAAATAGTTAACACCCTTTTTCATGGGAACGATCCTCAAATACTACTGTGATATAGCTGTATACTTGCTGATTAATTTGGAGACTATAAAACTCATTATCACTAGGCCTATAAATATAGATTGATTAGGACATTTTGTATGGTATGAAGAAAAAGAATTGAAGAGAAGAGAATTTTGTATTTCGTATTGAAGTTGAATAAAAAAGAAAAGTTTAAATAATTTCTTTGTATTTTGATTGTGGTTTATATTTTCTTTTCTTTTTTTTTCTCAAAAATCCTAAGACCACTATTAAAGAGGGGTGTGTGTGTGGGGGCGTGGGGGGGGGGGGGGGAGTATCAGTTAATCTGATAAGATACATGAATCTGAATGAGACCATAGTTATTGTTCCCTTGGAAAAAACAAAGATTCTCATGACCAATAAGTGTCTTTTGATCCTAATTCTAAGCTTCTAAATTGTAAGCTCTTGCCATCGATTAAGTAAACAACACTTATTTAACTACTCAATGAACATGCCTGCACAAAGTTCCATGCACACCATTAGTGGCATCGACATCTTCCATTAATTAGTATTATAGTAGCTAAATATCATGTGCATGTACATGATGATTAATTTGACGAACATTAGAAATTTGCGCAAAGTTTTTGACTAAAAAACCTATGTGCCATCTCTTCTTTCATTCTGCACAAAATTAATTACATGACATAACCTTCTTGTATAGGGGCAGGAGCTAGCTAAATAATAAGCGCTTTGGAGCCCCATAAAACCAAAAAAGAAAAAGAAAAGAAAGGCGGGATAAAGAAGGAAAATGAAAAGAAAAGTTACAATAGGTTAATTTTCTTCATTAATATTAATCCCACCCATTTTACATCAATGACCTAGGGTGAGGATTTCTTCCTAATTACACCCTTCGAAAGTCCCTTTAGGGATGCACGCTTCCATCCTACGAGACGGTGCAAAAAGTCCATAACCTAATGAAACAGAAAAGATTATATATATAAATTTTAATATATGTACATATCTTTTGCAAAATAATTGAAAAATATTTAGCGAAGGTTAATACAAACCTCGGCAGGCTCTTGCAGAGAATAAGAAGAGCTAGTTTCCTTTGGGGTTTTGGAAACAAGGATTCCAAGGCCTTGTCCTCTTTCACGCAAAACCTAAGTACATAAATCAAGACACGACATGATATCAATATTGTTGTAAACATAGAGCTATTTTAATCACTTCATGAACATCGATGTGAATATAAAACCTAAAAATTTGTTTAAGCCTTTAGTTTTATATATATATATATATATATATATATATATATATATATATATATATATATATATATATAAAAGATTAGTCACCTTGAACGCGTCTTCATCTGTGCGGTCATCTCCAATATAAATTGGAAACACATCATTAGAATCGTCGAATCCTATGAATATAAAGTTGTCGATTACTAAAATGAGTTTTTCTTTCAACATATTACTTAACAACCAAAATTTAAAAATATAATGAAAAGGATGTGATGTAGGGATGGGTGTTAATTAAAACTAACCAAGAGACTCCAACAAGAATTCAAGTGCTTTTCCTTTGTCCCACTCAATGGTCGGACGAATCTCCAAGACCTAATAATCATGTGATCAATCAACCAAAGTCAAGTTCATGCAAGTACACATGAATTTTCTAACAAAAATTAAATTATAAACAAACCTGGAATCCTAAGAGAAATGAGAGTTAAAATATTTTGACAATATCATACCATTTTTCCTTCCGTGAGATAGAGGCTGGGGTATTCCTTTATCACGGATATAACTTGATTAGCTAGCGAACTCCACCTCTAATATAGACCAGGAAAAAATATATATATAAAGAAATTTCCTTGAATACCAAAATATATTTACAAATTGATATGATATAATAAGAGTTGTACCTTCTCATCAACGCAGCGGAAATGAACTGATAAACAGAACTTATTGTTCTCTACGTTGGAACCAAGGATGGATTTCATTTTCTCCAACAACACATTATAAACCTTCAAAAAATTAATAAAGAATAGTGAGATGATTTTTTCCTATATAATATTAATTAGTTTCTTAATAAAACTTAGAGATGAAGATTCACCTCATCTATCATAGATAAGTAGTCGCTAGCCGGCTGAAAACAGACTGTTTTATCCTGAAACAACAATTAAAAAACAACATTTAGTACATTGAAAACTATATCAAACTGAAAATTCTAAATAAAAACATATATTTATTTGTAAAGCACACACCTGAGTCGTCGTATGTTTATTCACTACTTTGCTTGGTCCTTTAATGTCCATGCCATGGCTCCCAGCATAGAACAACTCCCCCAACTTAACAAAATTATAGACCTAAACATCACATAATATATTATGAGTTTAATGCAAATTCATATTAGTTCAAGGAATTATATGTCAAATTAAACATCATATATATGTAGCAATGTACCTTCTCTCTGCATCTCCCACTCACAATTGCAGTAGGGAAAAACCTTGCTACATCCTTTACTGCAGCTCTCATCTGAATACAGAGGAGAATATAGGGGAATGTGAGTTTTTTTTTAATAAAAATTACAAAGGAAAATTACGAAAAGGTTTGAGTTTGTTTAACTCACCGAGTCCGACATGAAAGCTCGGTCCGGGTCTTGAACGATTGGCGAAAGGGTCCCGTCGTAGTCCAAAAACATGGCAATCTGTTTCCCTTTTGACGACTCCATTATCTCCTCAAAGCTTGCGAGCGCCGACGGATGTTGCTTCTGTTTGCAAACTTCCCATCAATTACGAAACAGGAGAGCACATATTCTTTTTTAAGGCTTGCTTTTTCCTCCTTTCTCATTCCTATTCTTGTTCTATTTAGAAAGGAAAAGCAGTTGTTGACAATTAACCAATTAATGCCACCGAAAGTCTAATGTATTTTGTTCAATGACAAAAATACCCTTGTTTAGAATTTTCTTTTCCTTTCCCCGGAAATTCGGAATCGGGATTAGGATTACTACTATGGTGTGAAAGCATAAGCTGTAAGGACAAATATGCCATTTTAGATTGTTCAGCTCTCTGCAAGCTAGCTAGCTAGCTAATTCGTCCGTGTTTTAGAAATAACCGCAGTAGTCTGGATAATGCAGATGTTAAGCGGTCGTAGATGCGTGCGTGCGTGCATGTATATATGTGTGTATGTGCGTCATAGTGCCAGCTATAGCAGCTTGGCCGTCAGGCGGGCGCAAGACATATTTGCATGCTGAAGCCGCCGTTTTGGTTACAGGAAAGGTAAACTTTCTTTAAAAAGCAGACCGACCTAACACGTATAATGTGAAACCGATGGGTCATGTTACGAAAATTCCAGCATGAGCTAGTCTTGCACTACGAGCACTTACCATCCAAGCACCATAGGCGTCATCGATGTGAGTAACGGTACTTCGGACGGGGGCAACGCCTTTCCTATGAGTAGGAGAGGAGGATTCCATCGAGTCGACCCACGAATTGACCCGGCTCCCGCCGGCCTCGGGCTGAGGGTACAAGAGCTTATTGTGGATTCCGCCCCCGCCTCCGGTCTCGCCACATGGCGGAAGGTACGAAAGCACCATCATCTCTTCTGGCACCACCGCGCTTTGCTTCCGCATGTCGAGAGGCCAAAGAGTGGAAGCTTAAAAAAGGAGAGGGAGAGAGAGAGAGAGGGAGAGGGAGAGAGAGAGAGGAGAGAAAGGGAGGTGGAAAGAGGTGTAATGATTCTAGGCTCTCTTCTCCCACTTCAGGTTTTTTGAGGCTTGCTGCTATTGGAGGGGGGGTTTCCAGGTTTAATTATAAGCGGACGGGGGACAGAAACGGACAAAAAATTGTGGGGCCCGTTTTGGTGGGGCCCAGAGCTCAGTGAGTTCTCGCCAATACGCCGTCCTCAACGTCGGAAACGGGTCGGGTATTGCCTCTGCTAGGATGGGCCCCCGGTTCCGAAAACACACGTGTTGCCGCGTCAGCGCCCACGGATTTGTGGGCGACATCGTAGCAAAACGTCCTATAGTGACGGACCCCTAATTGACCAGGGCTTTTTTGTATATGCCCCCTGCAGTATTCTGTGTTTGTACATGCCCCCTCTGGCCTTTGTATCTGAATATATCCCTCCTTATAACTCAGAACAAACCGGAAATGAAGAATATTTTCAATTTTTTGGTTTTTCTAATCACGTTTAGTAATTATTATCTACAGATAAATATAATTTATTAAAAATTCATTAAATTCTCTTAGTTAATACAAATTTAACATCTTTTTCACAATCTTATATTCATTTTTCTTAAATATAACCGTAACGAAGGTTTGAATGGTATATTTGAGGATTAAGTTTAGTTAAAGATAAGTAATAGTGTCTAGCAATAAAAAAAAAGGTTAAGTTAAATAATATAAGATAAATATAGCAGGTTTTGCATTAACTAATTAAGCTAATATCCGCTTTGTATACATCTAATCTAATGGCAAAGGGGTTCTCTCAAAACTAAATATAATATCGAGAGGTATATATAAACACAAAGATTAGAGATGCTACTATATAAATATAAAAGATTATAGGAGGGTATACATAAAAACACTGACTTTATTTATTTATCTCTTGTTTTAAATAAGTAAAACGTGGTCCCATTTTTCACTTCGCTGCTGTCAGGTCCTCAAGCACTAATGTGCAAAGCTAAAAGGGATTCAAAATAGGAAATGATATTTATGGGGTTTGCGTCGCATGCATCTAGAGATGGGTCCAACCCAATTAAAATCTTAGGAACCGCTCCTTTCCAAGCTGACACGGTTTGTGTCTGCGGTAAAATGCAGCTAGCTAAGTCATCCAAAATATTATGGTGAATTATTAATACAATGGAAATTTTCTCAGCCAATTAAATTAATGTATTTTCCTACAGCTAGCATGATGAGTTTATTGATTTTAATGTTATGGAAATTTTCCAACACACATACACCACACTACCATTTTGTATAGCTTTCAGAAGTAAAGAAAATAAAAAATATATAGAGATATAGAGGGAAGATACTAGCTATAGCCAGAGGAAGATATAGGCTGTTGCCACTAAGGAGAACACAGGAGAAAAAAATGGAAAAAGGAAGTACTACATTGGTATTTGATGTATAAAATTAAGATTAGAGAGCTAGAAGATTTTAATAAAGATATGTGTAGAGGGAGACAAGATTAGTTATAAGTATCTTTTTCTACTCATATCAAATAAATATCTTTTAACTAATTTTATCTCTCTCAATATTCAAACATTGGTACTGCATTTCTATAGAAATTTAGAGAAGACAGATTTTCGGGTTTGTAACTTGATGATTGTATTGAGTATCACATATATTTATATATTACATTTACATGATAGAAAAATAAAATAAAATAAAATCTTTCCTAATCTAAATAAAAATCACAAAGGTTAGTAATAGGAAAGATTTGATTTGCTTGATGGAAATTCGTAACAGCCATGATCGCCTTCAGCAGACATCTGAAAAACATTCTGCCAGACGTCCGCGTTCTCTCTGTTATTGTCAAATACTCATGACCAGACGTCTGTCCCTTTGTTCTCTAGACGTCTGCCTGTACTCTGTTAATTTAGCATACGTCTGGCAGATGTTTGCACCTGTAGCTTCAGACGTCTGCTTATGTTTCGAGGAGTTGTCGCTAATTCGCCCCCGTAAGATTAAGGCTCTATTGGAAATTCCAATCTTGGAACGAAATTTGAGAAATTGTGTGCGTCCAAGTGCTTTAGTGAGGATATCCGCAAGTTGATCATGAGTACTGATGTAGTGTACACGGATGGTTCCATCTTCAACGCACTCTCAAACGAAGTGATAGTCAAGTGCAATGTGTTTCATTCGAGAGTGGAAAACTGGGTTTGCACTGAATTAGGTAGCCCCAGTAATATCACAGTATAGAGAGGATGGTTTTATGAGAAGTAGCTTGAGTTCTTGAAGAAGATTTTTTACCGATAGTACATCGGTCGTGGCATTCGCAAGGGTTTATATTCAGCTTCGGAAGAGAATCGAGAAACAGTCTTTTGTCGAACTAATTTCCAGGAGATGGGATTCAAGCCTAGATAGAGAATGTAGGCAGTGGTGGAACGACCGTCATCGCGACTTCCACCCCAATCAGAGTCGCCGAAGGCCTGAAGAGTTAGAGAAGATCGTCGGTGGAGTTAAAGACCATGATGTATCTTACTTTTGAGGTAACAAAGAACCCCTTTGAGGGTCGTCCAGTGAAGTTCTGTGGAAGAGTGCATGAATTGAGAGAGGCGGTTGACGGCAAAGGAAACGTCGAGCTAAGTGAGAGAAAGATATTGAAGAGCACCAACTAGCTGACCGTATTGCATGAGGTCAACAGAAGAAGACCCGTCCTGGCGAAGTAGAGGAGTGGTATTGAACATTAGAGTGGTAACTTCTTTAGCTCCTTCTATAAAGAAATTTTTCAGGAGATCGACGATATGACGATGTTGAGATAGAACGAGCTCTTATGTCGTGGGAATAGCTTCTTTACCAAGGAAGTAATGAAGGTCGCTAAGATCCTTCAGAGGAAAGCGTTGCCCAAGTTGACTAACAAAAGACTGAATAGGCTGAATGTTGTTACCATTGAGAATAATGTCGTCGACATACACCAAGAAGTAGGCGACAGTAGCTTCCTTGGTGTAGACGAATAGGGACGTATCCGCCATTGAGTTTGCAAAGCTGGGTTCAAGGAGATAGCGTTGAGTTCTTGATACCATGTCCTGGATGTTTGTTTGAGACCATAGATAGCTTGCCGTAATTTGCAGACAAGGTTAAATAGAGATGAGTGGAGAAAACCGTGTGGTTGAGCCATATACACATTTTCATGGAGAGTATCGTTAAGGAAAGCATTGTTAATTTCAAGTTGACGAAGAGCCCATCCATGTGAGAGCGCGATGCATAAGACTATACACAGTGTTGTCGGCTTAATAACGGGGTTGAAAGTGGCGGAGTAGCCCAGGCCAGGCCGTTGGTGGAAGCCTTTATCTACAAAGCGAGCTTTGTAGAGGTCAATGGTGCTATCAGAGTTTCGCTTGATTCGGAAAACCCATTTGCAACCTACAAGATTCTAATTTGATTTTGGGACAAGCTCCCACATTTCGTTCTTTATGAAGGCATTAAATTCTTTGGACATTGCAGCACTCCAGTTGGAATCCTTCACAATTTGAGATACACAGATTGGTTCAAGGGTTTGGGGTATGGGATGAACAGTGGGATGGTTTATATATTGTTGATGAAGTATTTCGGGTTCGGTTTTCGTTTATTGTTGGTTCAAAGATTTGAAGGTGGGGGAGTAGGGGTAATTGTGGAGAGGGTATATATGATTAATTGATTGTGGAGGATTGGGGAGGTTGGAACGGGTAGGTTGGGGATATTATCCAGATTAGAAGGTGAGAATTGTCAAGAGTCGGTGGAGGGAGAGAGGTTGAGAGTATGGGATGTTAATAATTGGAGTTTAGTGGGGGTTGGGTTAGATAAGATGGGCAGGATATGAAGTTTGGTAGGTTGAGTATACCTGATTGGTTGCGATACTGCACCAGGGGAGGCCAAATCTTACGGAAGAGCCTCTTGATATCTGCTAGATACCTGGATAGGAAAATTGGTTTCGATGAATTTGACATGATGAGAAATGTAAATTTGTGAGCGACGAGATTTAGACATTTATACGCAGATTGAGATATTGAATAATCTAGAAAACTATAAGGAGTGAATCTAAGTTGATGTTTGGAGGAGGTGTACGACCTTAATCAGGAATAACAAAGACACCCAAAATCTTGAGATGTCTGTAGTTTGGTTGTCGTTGAAATAGTTTTTCAAATGGGAATTGGAAATTAAGAATCGGTGTGGAAAGACGATTTATGAAATAAACAACGGTTTGAAAAGCTTGGCTCCAATACTTAGAGGGAAGAGAGGCCGTATGAAAAAGTGTAAGACCAGTTTAGACAACATGACGACGGCGACGTTCTGATATACCATTGTGTTCAGGGGTGTATGGAGGAGGAAAGAAATGAGAGACACCATAGAAGGTAAGAATGGAGGCAAGAGATGTGCACTCACCGCCATTATCAGAGTATATTGATATAAACGGTACTTGAAAATCTATTTCAACAAGTTTCTTGAATTGGGGAAAGATGGTGGCAACATCATATTTACGTTTCATAGGGTACAGCCAGACATATTTTGTGTAAAAATCAACAAAAATTACGTAATAATGAAAACCATCATACGACAATTCAGTGGGTTCCCAAACATCAGTGTAAATTAATTATAAAGGTTTAGAAGCACAAAGTTAATTTTCAGAAAAATAAAGTTTATGACTTTTATTGCAATCACATGAATTATATTGAAAATTATTAACTACCGAGACATTAGACAATAACTTATTTTTCCTAACAACTGACTGAATGATTCAGATGGAAGGATGATCAAGACGAGAGCGCTACTCACTTATTTTTGACTTGCAGGTAGCATGAATTTGAGATTCGATGGAGTATGGGAGGTAGGAGACATCATTATAACTATTCCCGCGGAAAAGAGACGTCCCAGTGCGAAGATCCTTCACCTAAAAATTAGAAGAAAAAAAATCAAGTGAGAATTTGTTTGATTTGCAAAATTTAGTAACAGAAATTAAGTTTTGAGTAAAAGATAGTGCACAAAAGACATTATCTAAAAGAACAGGTTTTTGGGATGAGTGCAGTGTTGTGCTACCGATGTGAGAAATTTTCAAACTTGAAACCTCAGTTATGTTGATCTCATCGGGACCACCATAATTGGTGTAGCTGTAAAAAGTCCCAATATCGGACGTAACGTGATGGGAAGCACTGGTGTCCAATATCCAAGAGGAGAGAGCGGGCCTATTGATATTTGTGTTGTTTGTCACAGGTTGAGGGAGCATCTGCGTCGTGTGTTGTAGTGAATTGGTTTGCACTACGTTCTCACGAAGATGGTGTTGGATATAGGTGTCCTCAAGGCAATTATCATAGTTGCAGGAATGCAATTACTGAATTTAAGAAGGACTTATACCAAGAACAGTCTTGTTCGAGATGATAGTATGCTATCTGGTTTGTATTTATCATTCATGATTATACGTTTTACTCATTTATAATATGTCACTAATGCACGATGATAAAGCCCATAGGATCTTTGCTTGACTACCGGGATTTTGAAAGGGATCATACTAGTGGTGCCTGGGTAGTCTATAAGCACATCCTTATAAGTCCCAAGTCGTAGGAATATTGACTGGGTATCGGTATTCCAGTTTAGACTAGTGTATATGTTTTTTACCCCGTAAAGGGCGAAGGTTGATCTTATAGCCATTGATGTTTGACATCGAAAATTATATGCATGTGCTCATTAGATGAGTTACACTGGATGAACTCGCTAAGAACTCCTAGATGGTATTATACCAATTGTCAGGTGGAAGATCTCTGGTGACATGAGTACATGGTAGTCTCTAGACCCAAGATCGTAATAGTGTCTTGAGTGTGTTCTCACTGTATTTTGATTACTACCCTACCATGGCTTTAAAGAGCCATGCAAATAAGTTTTAGTTGGGTACAGTTCCGAAGCACATGAAGATAGTGAGCGGTTGAGAGAATTCGTCTCTCCCGGTATAGGGAATTGATGTCGCACAGTGCATAGTTGGCTATGACTTTAAGTCATTGGCCAAGGCAATCAAGATTTACTGATAAGCGTTATCAGTAGTTTCTCTGGTGGTCATGAGCTTGACGTCGGCATGACTTATCAGGTTATTAAGAGTCTGACGGTTTTCACCTTCCAGACTCGATATGCGATATTCTTAGATGAAGAGACCAGACTGTACGGTGAGTGTCACTGATAGGCTCTAGCAGGGTACGGACGAGCTTACTTGTCGACCAACTTTTCGTTCAATTCCTAGATAGCCGTTACATACAGCTAGTACAGCTTCGTGCTTATAGGTTAACCCGGTGGGGGATTGATCTGAAAGTGTTTCAGATCAATTGGATATGATTTTGAACTACTTACAGCGTATTGTCGAGTCTTTAGAGTCCCACACAGAGGTTTTTTTCGGTTCTAGCGAAATGATGTAGCGCACGTACGGCGATAAGTGCGGGTTCCAATTAAACATGTATATGTGATACACGCGTATTAATCAGACAGATAATAATACTAGAAGTTTATGATTGAACCGGATCATTAAATCAAGTGTTGATTTAATGATATTATTTATATATGATGATGCATATCAAACTGGTATTATTATTTTATCTCTATTTTATATTACATTACATATCATGTGCATGTTACATGTCATATGCAATTTTATTATATATACTATTTTCTCCTTTATTCTTTTTGCATGATGAGAAGTGAGCTGGAGCTTGCATGCTTACCCGTTCCCTTACTCATGACACTTGTATGAGAGAGAAGGAAGGGTGAAATGAGTAGGCTCTCTACTATTTACAGACAACCATACTCATTTGGAAAATAGTTTTCCCTCACATTTAAGACCAAAAAGAAAAGGAGAGAAGTGGAGAGCAAAAGAGAGAGACAACAAATGAGATAGTAAACTACATCTACTTTCATCTTCACATTTAGCAAATTGGAATGAGAGTTTCTTCACTTGAAAGAGTTTCATGTGAATATGAAGCTAACATCAGAGGCTCTTGCGTGGATCATCTTCAACAAAGTCGGTTGGCGACCAAGCACGATCCGGAATATTCAGAGCTTAGCCGGAGTCCAAGGATAGGTGACCAACACGCTACAAAGTTTGTATCTTCTTTTATCTAGCTCTCTTTGTAGTTTGCATGCTATGTGTTTATGGATGTTATCTAGGATAAAGATGTTTTGCTCTCTAGAAATTTCTATTTATCGCTTCCTCAACATCACAAAACCCGTCTAGTGAGCACACAAATCCTTACAGTGGCGTCGGAGCCGGATATAGAACTTAGCTTGCATTTGTACGAAGTTACTATGTCGGATTGCAAAACTTGTCGATTTCCGATTCCTAAATTTAAGCCTCTGTTCGTTTTTTTCAAAAGTGCTCTGAATTTTTTTTAAACTATTGCAGATTGACCTTTATGCTTTGAAAAGTGTAGGGATGAACCGTGGGAGCATTTAGCTCTAACCAGTCTGACCAAAATGGCATTTTTGCCGATTCTGGCGGCTTGGTTTTGAGCTAATGCCCCCAGATTTCAACAGGGGTTAAACACAGGTAAATTGGATTTTTAGCTTTGTTTGTTTTATCTCCGATTTGAGATGTGATCTCGTTTGGTTTCTGGGATGTTCAGAATGTTTTGTGATCGAAACTGTAGCGTCATTTTTCTGCATTTAATGATATGTGATGTCGTCTATTTGCTATATGTCAATTAGACGAAATTTCACAGTAGTTATTTGCGATGGTTATGTTGATTTACATATATTGTTCTTGGAACGGTCAGACTGTTGCGAAATGAATAGCCCCTTGTGGAATTGTGTGAGGTGCTATATACAGTTTTTCTATTCATGTTCAAAAGCCAAATATATATTTATTTATTCGAGGCGAGCGTCCGGTTTGTGGCTGTCGTTTCTGCTTATTATATTATTATTTTGTTAGAATGCGACCTGAGGGCGGTTGTTGTTTCTGTTGTAAATAATTTAGGCTTAGGATTGCCCCACGGTAAAGCACCCATGACATCGGATTGTAGAAGGCAGTGGATGGCCATCTTAAGGAGTTGAGACCGGGAGATCTTGTTCTAGGATTGGCAGATGACATGCCGCGCTTGTAGGGGTACAAGTGGATCCATGATGGACTGTTACCAGATTCAAGAAAGCATTGGGTGGCACACTCACGGCGATGAGGCAGGCTTCCTCGTTTTCTATGATTGACAAATGGCTTGCTGCGCTCGCAGGAATATTGCTTTTTCCTGCACGCAGGCTATTCACGCGACCGGAGAATGTCGTGTTTCGTCTGTGTCTCGAACAAAACCCGGGATTCCCAGGTGACCCGACCATTCTAATTCTGTGATGATGTTTACCGCTTGCTGTAATGATGATTAACTTCCTGTGATGAGATATATAGATATATATTGATATATAGTATAAATAAGTGTTTTTATATGTTTTACATTCGTCCATTCTGCCGTTAGTTAACTAACCTAACGGTGAAGACGATGCCCCGTGGAGAATTCGAATAGCTTATAAAACACTGTATTTTTTTCATACTTTTTCTGTGATTATGTGAGAAGAAAAATGCTATATAATGGTTGTCTAAAGATGGGATCATATTAATTGGATTAATACAAAGTAAAACAAACCTATACATTATAGGAACCAAACTTTTTCTAAAATGATATTTTGTCAATTCTTTGGTTTGCATAAAGGCATTCAGTTAGAAATGTCCTACATCTCATTCGATGAGGAAAGAGGCTTGATAACTTCACGAAGAGTTCGCTCTTCAGAAAAAGTTTGTGTTACTAAAATTATAGCCGTATTCTTTTGCTTTACGTAAAGGTGTTCAGTTAGGAATATCCCGCAGCTCATTTGATGAGGAAAGAGCCTAAATCCTTTCATAAGGAGTTCGCTCTTGAGCAAAACCATGCACGACTATAAATTTTCAAAAACAATCTGTTCCTTCAATGATATCAAATTCATTATGTTAAGAGTTTTCTTCAAAACCAGCCTGTTTACCGTTGAAAACAGAGATGAACTGGGATGGAACGTCTTGCCTGATTTTGGGGGCAGATGCTATAGGGAACATATTCTTCCACTTCTCTGAAAATACCAAGTTGATTTATGGCACCGTATATCGGAGGATTGGAAGGATGCGACCGATGTAGCTGAACTTTTTAGATTCTCCCTCAATGATGAAGTTTTTTTTATTGTGAGGACGCTTTTTTCTGCAGGTGCAAACCCCTGTATTTAATTACGTTATCGCCAAGCGATAACAACTTTCTCCTTCTCGATAGATATTACTTCGTGTTGTGTTATATATATATATATTGTTTATTTAGGGTTGCCCTTGGGTTGTATACAGAGACTAATTTATGTCGTCGTCCGTAGGACGCAGATTAGTCCAAATCCGTATATATCATATTTAGGTCTGAACATATGTAGAATTTCTCATATAAAGTAGGTCTATCAGTTCAGGGTATATATGTTGTTTAAGGATCATTAGTCGCATCCGACGAAGATCTACTTAGGAATATGGTTAAAGATCGTTAATCTTGTTTAGATTAAGATCAACTTAACAAATATAAACTAAGGACCGTTAGTCATCTTTGAGACTAAGTTCAACTTAGATTTATTGATATTTTGATAAATGGATCATTTATAGGAAGCAAAAGCTTCTATACTTAGTTTATTTTGACTAAGTAATTAAGCAAAGCTGGCCGTTCCAAGTACGCATGTACATTTGAGGTGTGCATGTATATGTGTCTTCTTTAAAGAGGGTGCGCATGCGCATATCACGTGATTGCGCACTTGTTTATGGTCGGGGGATGCGCATGTGCATATCACGTAGTTCACACTTGTTATCAGGTAAAATTTCTATGTGTGCATGTATATATGTACGCATCTGACTAAGTTAACACCTTTCATTTTCGCACACGTGCATGTCACGTGATGCGCACATCTTCAGAGACAATATTTATCATCTGTGCTCACGTGGATATCACGTGACGCGCATGCCTTTCATAGGAGATATTCATCAAGTGCGCTAACATGCATATCACATGATGTGCACATATCTAGAGACATTATTTTCCCATGCCCACACTTATGTACCACGTAATGCACAAGTCTTTATTGGCAACAATTTTTTTATCAAGTGCGCACTAGATTTGGATGCGCATGTTTTGAACAGAAAGCAAAGGCTTTCAAAAAGAAGCAATGGCTTCTGTTCTTTATTTTTTCTTTTCTAAAAAGCAAAAGCTTCATCTTTTATGATGCATATGCATCCCTAATGGGATTTTTTCTTCAACCTTAGGATTAATCTCCTATAAAAGTTGAAACTTTTGTAAAAAGAGATATCAATCTTAAGATCTCTTGATCTTTTATATTGTGAATCGATGGATTCATGAAAAAGAAGCAAAGGATTCTATGTTAAGCAAAAGCTTTTTTTTTAATCTAAAGTCGTAGCTTCATGAGAGAGGAGAAGTCTTCTCTGTCTTTTATTATTATTATTTTTACCTAGTTGAAGAAAGAAGATGAGAGTTTTTTTTCTTGAGCTTATGGGGGGTCGGCTGTATCCTTTGTCTGTGTATGAGGCTCTTATTTATAGAAAAGAAAAAATTAGGGTTTGTTAGATCTGTTTTGATCTAAACATGATTTTAAATTGATTCATATCAATTAAAGATGACATGCGCACCGTTGGATTAATATCCATAGATCTGTTTGTTAAGATATTTTAACCAACAGAAATTTTTTCTGCTAAGTAAAGATTTAAATCTTTATTAACAAGATTTATTTCTTTTTAGAAACGTCTGTTCATGGGATGTGCTTGCGCACTTATTAGATTGATTTGTGATGCATGCGCACCGTTAGATTTTTGATCTCCAAATTTACTTGATTTGATTTTTTATTATTATCATTTATTTAATTATTTTTTATTTGATGGGACCGACTATGATCAGGGTGCGCATGCGCACGTGCATTGCACGCGTCACATGTCTCGAAAATAGGACTTTGCAACTTGCGAAGATACTACATGCGCATCTTAAAGATCTAGCATATGCGCACGTGCTTTGCACATGCGCATGGCACTCAATGATTTTTTCCAAGTGCGCATGGCAAGGATGCGCGCACGTGTCGCTTCTTATCTCATGCATTAGCCTTCATATACGCACGTATATAAGTGTGCATGTCATCAAAGTCGTTTTTTATCAAGTGCGTACTTGATATTGATACATATGCGCCTTTAGCCATTTTGTTACAAGTGTGCACTTGATATTGAAGCGCACTTATATAGGTGTGAACAAAGTCGTAGCCCTGTGTCATTTTCTACGAGTAGAGTACTTAGTATTTGTGCTGTATTTGTTGACTCCGTCAAGGCGTAGTGCACAGTAGCTAAGTGATACTTGTTTGTAACATGCGATGTGTTTGGTTAGGACAGTCGTACAACCTTGTTGACTCTGTCAAGGGTTGTGCGGGTGGATCTAAATTAATTACGAAATGACGGTTTGAACTTGACTACAGATTTATGATTTGTTGACTCCGTCAAGGTTATAAGCCATTAGGGGTAAAAACTGTATCAGGGGTTTCAAGTGTTAATTTGATTGCATACCCTTTATAGTGTGGGGTGACTTGCTGACTCCATCAAGGTTACCACTTCGTGATGGTTTAGGTCTTGATTCCCACTGTAAGTAATTGTTACTCCCGGAAGATTTTCTATATGAAATCCTGGCCAGTTCTCCTTTTAGGGTTTTAAGGAGGATTCGGCGGAACAATTAGAGCCATCCTGATTAGATTAATTAATCAAACGATCTAATTAAGGTTAGAATGCACACTGAGTGTTTCTTTTCTCTCTCTGGCAGTGACCTTTGACTCAACTTAAACTAAGACTCGTTAACCACGTTAACCGACCTTTTTACAGACTAACGGCTTTGGAATGTCTGGATTTCCTAAATCCACTATATAGTTGCATATGTCCTTATTTATCCTGCTTTCCCTTCTACTAACTTCAGAACTCTCTGTATTCAGTACAAAGATCCATATTACTTGGAAGGCCGTCTCTAAAAAATTGTTTCAGTTCGAGGATGGCCACTACTTCTGGAGTATATAAATTGTTCATTTGTTTTTCTCCTTCACCTTATCTCAAGTTCGTGAGCTCCTTATATGTAAAGAGACTATACCGGTTACGCTTGTTGGATAGTCTTCTTCAAATCCTGAACCTGGTGCTAAAGGAATGGAAAGAAGAAAATCAACTAGCCTAAATTCCGTATATAGAAGGTAAGGTGGAGAGACATCAAAAGGGGTTGAAGTGAGGAAAAAGAAATTGCAACTACTGTCATGAGCCAGGGTAATGAAAGAGGCAATACTAGGAATACCCGACTAATCACCTGAAACATTTTGATATTTCAGATTTCCTATGTGTCTGTGTTTTGGAAAACTGTTTCTCAATAAATTTTAACTCCTGGGTATATAGATACCGGATTAGAATCCCACATCTGTGGGGCGTTATAGATACTGAGAAGGAGCAAAGAATTGAGAATGGATGATTTTATCCTTAATGTCGGTTTTTGGAGTAATTATTGCTATTGAGGAAAATCACTACGTTTTTTCCTAAATGGCAAACTTTTGGTTTCTTTTAACCAAAATACTGTTTTTTCAATTAACAACACACGGAAATTGAGTTAGTGAACTCTAGAAACTTATACATATTGATGTATGATGTCCAATGTCTATATGGACAAGGGGTTGGTACAAGGTACTCCATATTGAGAATATGATTCTCTCTTAGATTGCTCATCCGTGGGTGTGCTTCATGATGAGTAATGCTGAATCACCTTTTTCAATTAAGAGAATGTATTGGAAAAAGATGCATATCAATTGATATTGGTTCCACTTAAATAAGTGCCTCTGATTCTATATGTGATATAGAATAGTTCTTGTCTTAATATTGTTAAGATTTTGAGTTATCCTGTCACGCCCCGCTTCCCCATGTACGGCGAAGGTGACGCGACGAGGCCTCTACGTATTTACTCTGAAGTAAACACGCTAAGCGTAACTAAGCAATATAAGAGAAATATACACAAGAGGAAAATGCAAATGAACAACAACTTTATTTATTAACATTCTTTTTACAATACATCTGAAAAATAAATACATGGAATGAAAAGCAATGCCTAAACAGTGGCATAACAGAAATGGAAAGTACCGAAATGAAATGTACAAGTGTCTAGAGCTCCGGGTCGAAGGCTAGCTGATCCAAGTCCTCGCTGGTGGGCTCGATCTCCTGAAGGTCCGAACCACCAGACAACAATCCAAAGAAGAAAGAGAAGGAATGTCGTCGGCGAACAATCGCTCGGTAAGTTCCAAAGATAAGGGAGAAGTAGAATAGACAGAGAGAGAGAGAGAGAGAGTGCAGTTTTTAAAGTTGTATTATATCATTAACGCTGTTGTTTGTAGCTTGGTACAGAAGGATGCCAGTGTATACGAAAGGAGTCTCAGTAGATCAGAGGCTAAGATGGAAGGAATGTACAACGAACCGTTTATATCACGGTACAACAGCAATGTAATACATGTTAGGTGTCTTAATCCTTGCAGTCTCGTGCCACTTCTAACACCTTCCGTACCAATCTACCCCTTAAACTACGCGATATCTTGATTGTATTGTTTGTATTGTATTGTCTTGTAATTTGAATTGTATAGATGGATGACTTACCGAAACCATGATATCAGTAAATGGATATAACTGGAGAATCATGTAGATGGAGGTATATCTATGGTTCAGTTTAGTCAATACAGATTGAATAGATTGAATATATGGATTCATAGATTCATATTGAATTGTAGTTTGTACTTGAATCATATTCAAGTCAGATTATTTATAATGAGACTCGGCCTGAGTCAGAACAATTAGAAAAGAAATTGAAGTCCTGAATCAGGTTTTGGTGTTATCGGTAACCGCTGCATATGAGCGATAGGATTTGTGTCTTTTTAAAAGACGATTACCGTGTTGATAACACCGTTTGTTAAGTTGACTATCTTAAATAGGCAAGCACCCATATCTCCGGCTCCCTGAGGCTCAAGAGACTGGTCCCGCTTAAACCTATATTTACTAGCGTTCTTATTGTAATTTATAAAACTTGAGGGGGTTTTATGTAAAAATAATTTTGTATAATTTTCAAAGTACACTCCAAGTATTTAATTACCGTTTTTAGAGTTTTCATAGATATAGATTTATATATGTAACATTTCTAGTGAATAAAACCTAATTTCATAATATATGGTATTTAATTGTAAAGTATTGAATTTGTATAGAATTGTATAGTATTTTCATGTAAAGTGATTCTTTTTTATTTAGAAAAGTTAGAAAATAGATATTTTGATGATACATATATATTTATAAAATAATTTAATTTATTATTTTTCTAGAAATCTCATTTTCTTAAGATATTTGTATTAAATCTTTCGAGACCGTATGCTCCTTGCGGGGGTTTGCATCTCGCACTACTAAGCCTGATGATGTACGATAATCTGCACCATCCTGAACAGGTTCCCCAAAATGGGTTGTAGCGACTCTTTGTAAAGATTTGTTTAAAATACATAATCTTGTAGAAAAAGGTTTTTATAAGTTTGAGGTATTTTTGTGTAAATTGTATTTTCTAAAATCTATGTTCCCCAAATGTCATCGTGCTATGTTTCATATGAGTGTTGTGAGGAGGTAAGTCATTACTTCGTGAACTATCTAAAAGTATAGCAACGAATTATAATAATTTATGTCAAAACTAAACTATATGGTATTTTTCTAAAAAAGAGCGATAGAAATTACAATATGAATTCTTTTACTATGAAACTTGTTCAATATATTTTGTTAATGTTTAATGGTCATGATGTGCAAGTTTGGTATTGTTGTATTTAAGAAAATTGGAGCTTTTTAAAGAAAACCGAATCGGAACTCGGATTAACTCCGCTTCCGTCGGGTTTTAGAAATACAAGTTTTCATAATAGAAAAGAGAAGAGAGAGGAGGGACTTACTGGATTGTAGATTAGAGAAGAGGAATAGGGAGTGGTAGGAGGTGCCGGTGCGCCGTTTCGTCGCCGGGAGCTCCTAGGGTCGTCGTCGGAAGTTCGTCGGAGCTTCGCCCTTCGCTAACTCCACTTGTACACAAAAGTTCTTGAAATTTTTCTTGAGAGTTTGGACAGAGATTGTGAGTGAGGGGGTGTGGAATGGAGTGGTATTTATAGGAAAAGATTATGGTTAGGGTTTGATAGAAATTGAATTAAAAATATTTTAATTAGGTTTTTAATTTCTTTGGAATAATGCTGGGAAATTAAACATGACAGGGGTTATGGGGAGGCCAAAAGGCACAGGAATTAAGAAGGAAGAATCGGATTCAACCGAGTTCAGCCAGCGCCGCCGGCCGAGTCAGCCACGCCGCCGGCCCGATCCGGCCGAGTCAGGCCGGGTCTGGGGCCACATGTCCCTTGCCGATTTGTCTACTCCCTAGGCCAGTTTGTTTTATGTGACTTATGGATTTTAAGAGTTATGCACGTGTAGGCTCTTGGGTTTCTAAAAGATTTAAAAGAAAACTAATTAAAAATAATGTGGCTAATGGGATTTGAACTCTGGTGCTTTGGTTCAGCAGTGCAAGGTTTTACCGATGAGCTACAAGCTCCTTCTTGTTATTAGAAAGCAAATCAAATACTTATAGTACTCACATGAAATATAAATACCCCAAGTATACATTAATTTTAAATCAGTTTTTTATGTACACTAAAATTAGAGTTGTTACAGTCTACCCTCCTTACAAAAATTTCGTTCTCGAAATTTACAATTTATTTTAAGGACTAGTTTACAAATAGGCGAGGATATCTTGCTCGCATCTTATCTTCCCTTTCCCATGTCGATTCTCCTAGATTGTCTTTTCTCCACATCACTCGAACCAAGTTGACTTTTTTGTTCCGAAATGACTTCACTTTCCTGTCCAGAATCTCAACAGGTTGTCGCTCACAAGTTAAGTCGGGCTGTATAGTGAGCTCGGAATGATCGAGAATTCACTCACATACTTTCTGAGTTGGGATATGTGGAACACATTTTGCACTCCTTCCAATGAAGGTGGAAGTGCTAAGCGGTATGCTACTTTACTGACTCGTTCGAGTATGTCGAACGGGCCAATGTATCTCGGATTTAGCTTACCCTATCTTCTAAATCGAATCACTCCACGCTTTGGAGATATCTTTAAGAATACATGATCTCCCGGATGGAACTCCAAGTGACGTCGCTTTCCATCAGCCCAGTGCTTCTGTCGATCTTAGGCTATGCGCATTCTTTTCCTGATAGTACGAACTACATCAACAGTTGCTACTATTATCTCAGGTCTAAGGAGTTCTCTATCTCCGATATCGTCATAAATTAATGGCGATCGATACTTCTTTCCATAAAGCGCTGCAAAAGGTTCCATTTAAATGCTTGCTTGGTAGCTGTTGTTGTATGAAAACTTCACAAGGTGAAGGTGATCTTTCCACGATCCTTCGAAGTCCAACATACACGCTCTAAGTATATCCTCCAAGATCTGAATAGTTCGCTCAGACTGACTATTAGTTTGTGGATGATAAGCCGTGCTGAAGTTCAGACTTGTTCCCAAGCTCGCTTGCAGACTTTGCCAAAATTGTGATCGGAACCTGGTGTCACGATCGGAGACAATGCAGACCGGTACTCCATGAAGTCGCACAATTTCCTGTATGAGTTCATGGGTATCAGGGATAGTACATTTATGTAGAGTTTAAATCTTATTTAGATTCTTATTTCCATGTACTTCTTTGCTAATGTCTCAGTTGATTGGCCAACTCGAAATGGGATGAAGTATGCCGACTTTGTGAGTCGATCCACAATAACCGATACCGCATCGTTACCCTTTGTGCTGCGAGGAAGTGCAGTCACAAAATCCATCGTGATGTGTTGCCACTTCCATTCTAGGATAGGTAATGGTTGAAGTAATCCAGCTGTCTTATGATGTTCAGCCTTTACTTGCTGACACACCAAGCATTTAGTGACGCTTCTGACTACTTCACGCTTCATTCCATGCCACCAGTAATTCTGACGTAGATCTTTGTACATCTTTGTACCTCTAGGATGTACTGAGTAGGGAGAGCTATGAGCTTCTTTCATTAACTCTTCCCGAACAGAACCTTTTGGTACACACAATCTGCTGTCGTATCTCAAAGATCCGTCTTCATGAATGATGAAGTCTGTTCTGAGTCTATTTTCCACTTGTTCTCTGATCTTTTCCAACTTAGTATCACTTGCTTGAGCTGCTTTGATCTGATTGACAATGGTAGATTGAACTTGTAAATTTATCAAACTTGAAGCGTTACCTGGCATAACTACTTCAATCTCTATCTGATGCAAGTTTTGTTGAAGCTTCCACTGAGCGGTGAGATTCATTGCTAATGTTTGGCGACTAAGGGCATCAGGTACCACATTCACTTTCCCTGGGTGATATTGCAGGTTGATGTCAAAGTCCTCTATGAGTTCTAACCATCGTCTCTGCCGCATATTCAACTCCTTCTGAGTAAACACGTATTTCAGACTCTTATGATCTGTGTATATGTTCACTCTTTCACCAAGAAGATAATGGCGCTAAATCTTAAGAGCAAAGATAATGGCTGCCAACTCCAAATCATGCGTCAGATAATTACGCTCATGAATCTTCAGCCGTCTTGAAGCATAAGCCACAACCTTTCCGTGCTGATGTAGAACACATCCTAATCCCTTACCGGATGCATCACAATGCACTTCGAAACCTCCAGATTGGTCTGGTATAATAAGAATAGGCGCTGATGTCAACTTTGACTTGAGTTCTACGAAAGCTTGTTCGCATGCTTCTGACCACACAAAGTCTTCATCTTTACGTGTGAGCTTGGTCAGGGGTGTTGCTATCTTCAAAAAGCCTTCAATGAACCTTCTGTAATATCCAGCTAGACCCAAAAAACTCCGAATGTCCTTCACTGACTTTGGTGTCGGCCATTCGCTTACTGCTGAAACTTTCGCTGGATCCACAGAGATTCCTTTGCCTGATACGATATGTCCAAGAAAACTAACTTGATCTAGCCAAAACTCACACTTGCTGTATTTGGCATAGAGCTGATGTTGTCGTAGAGTTTCCAGGACAGTTCGTAGGTGTTCGGCGTGCTCTTTCCGACTCTTTGAATACACCAGGATGTCATCGATGAAGATGACAACAAAACTGTCTAAGTACTCCCGGAAAACTTGATTCATCAGGTTCATGAATATTGCTGGTGCGTTGGTCACTCCAAATGACATCACAAGAAATTCCTAATGTCTATAACGAGTTCTGAAAGCCGTTTTGTGGATATCAGATTCCTTGACCTTCACTTGATGATAACCTGAACGAAAATCTAATTTGGAGAAAACACAAGATCCACTTAGCTGATCGAATAAATTGTCGATACGCGGTAGTGGATACTTGTTCTTTATCGTTACTTCGTTCAAGGCTCTATAATCAATTCAAATTCTGTATGAACCTTCCTTCTTCTTCACAAGCAGTACTGGTGATCCCCAACTTGAAGTGCTGGGACGAATCCATCCTTTCGCCAATAATTCGTCCAACTGAGTTCGGACTTCCTTCAAACCTTCCAGACTTAATCGATAAGGTGCTTTGATCACCGGTTGTGCTCCTGATACTAAATCAATGCTGAATTCAAGAGCTCGATCGGGAGGCAAACCTGATATATCGTTAGGAAATACATCGTCGAACTCTCGAACCACTTCTGGCTTTGATCCTTCCTCTGCTTGAGTTGCTGCAATTACTGCCTTCTTTAGTTTTGCCTTGTAAGTACTTGGCTCCACGGTACGGTCTCCACTTTTGAAATAGAAAACCGGATGGTCCGGAATCTCGAATACTACCCTTCTTTGACGACAGTCGATGGTAGCATAGAAGGTTCCGAGCTAATCCATACCTAGAACCACATTGAAATTCGGTATGTCCAGCACCTTGAAGTCGGTATAGAATTCTCTGCTGCAGACGACTACTAGACACAAGCTGTATCCCATTGTTGCCTTTAGAATGCTATTCCCTGAACTGATATTCTAGCTGGATACAAACTGTGTGACTGGAATCGCATGAGTTCGGACAGACCGTTGCAATATAAAGCAGTGAGATACTCCAGTATCGAAGAGTGGTAGTGCAGGAAGTGAGGTTAATAAGATTGTACCTAAGGTATGTGGGATATGTTTTAGGTATAGGAAAAATATATAGGTAGGTGTTAAGACTGAAAGAAAAGCTTGAGAAGAAAGGGTTACCAGTGATGACTTGGCCAATGGCCTTAGTTTCTTCCACTGTCATCGTGAAAGCCTGTCGCCGTGGTACATTCATCCTGGCCGGAGGAGCATTCCTCGTAACGTTCCGTTGAGCTTGATGGAACTGAGGAGGAGGTGGTGAATTCAATGGTCCTCTAGGTGGTGGAGTAGGGAGAGCGAGTCTTGGAGCAAGTGCCTGAAGGGTTGGTCGCTGCTGATAAGTGATTGCTGGCCTGGATGCAGCATATGAGTTTTGTCTATGAGGACAAGACCCAATATCATGAGTAGTTGAGCCGCAGACTAAGCAAAGGCGGTTGGCTCATTGACAGTCTTTCATCAGATGCCCATCTTTCTTGCAGTAGTTACAAAAGGCTGGGTTGGGACGGTTGTTCTGTACTCGTGGTCTCCTTAGCATAAATGGTGGCCTTGACGAGGCTCCTCCTGCCATCTGATTGGCAGGGCGCTTAACTCCTGCAGATTGAGATTTGCCCCTCATCTTTACCACTGCCTCATAACGGCGGGCAGCTTTCAAAGCCGATTCATGAGTCGGAAAATCTCCTGTGGCCAGTGCAGCTTAGATCTCCGAATCTAAATCTTGTTGAAATCGACGGGCTCTGATCTCATCCGTCGGTATCAGGTGTGCCGCAAATTGACTGAGCATGGTGAACTCAGCGTCATATTCATCTACTGACTTGGTCCACATCGAACCCTATTGCAGATGGATGAACTGCTGTTCCATGTCGAACCTAGCAGTCTCAGGGAAGTACTTTGCGTTGAACATGTCTCGGAAACTCTTCCATTCGATGGGTTGATCAAGACGGATTTCTTCTGCTTTCCACCAAACCCGTGCATTGTCCGTGAGCTATAATTTAGCAACACGAATCCAAGCTATCTCTGGCACTTATGCCGCTGCCAGATCATCTTCGATGCTCTGAGCCCATTTCTCAGCTTCTAGAGGGCTCTCTTTCCCTGAGAACTATTTGGGATGCAAAGCCTTGAATTGCTTCACCTCAGGTGCTTCTGCCTCGTGACAGTTCATTAAAAGAGTAGTCTGCTGCTACTGTCCTTCCAGGAGGCTGCGGATTTCCTCAAGCAGAACCGTTTGCTCGTTGATCGGAGCAGGGACGGCAGGTGTAAGTGGTAGTGATGGAGGAGTGTTGTTGACATTGGTGCTGGTGTTGTTCGGGGAATCCATAACCTTGAATAAATTTTTTTGTGTTAGGACAAATTCAAAGTATATGATATGATAAGATTCAAGAAATATGAATTGTAAAGAATGTTTTAGTTGCTGGTTCTTGTGTTATATTGCTTAGGTTGACCACGCAGAACTGAACTGCAAGGTAGGGTTCCATACAGCTCTCACCTGCATGGGCCGCCAACAAAACTTGTCACGCCCTGCTTCCCGGTGTACGGCGAAGGGGACGCGACTGTAACGTTTCCAAAATAATAAAATATTATTTTCGGGAATTTTTATAATTTAATATTATTTTAATGAATATTTTAATATTCGGGTATAATTAAATACAAATAAATGGGGAAAATTTTTGGAAAATTCTAAAATAGGGTATTTTATGGAATTATGCCATTTTAAAGTTTTTAAAATTAGTTATATGCTATTTTGGTGCTAATCGCGATTAAAAATCGCTAATTGGATTTTTAGCTTTTTTGTGCAAAAATGTGCACATATCATTTTCCACACTTGTTACACTTGTGTTACATTTCTTTTTCCATGGTTGTTCTTTTGGGTTCACTATTGGAGTGAGAGGGAAAAGAAAAAGGAAAGGAAAAGAAAAGGAAAAAGGTAAGTGATGATGAGAGAGAGAGACCAAGTCAACCCCCACTTTTTGAACCATACCCATCATTTTCCCCTTTTCATTCTCTCTCCTCTCCCTCCCCTTGTTGAGCTGCTGCTGCCCCTCTCCCTCTCTCTCCCTCTTCATGAAACCCTAGATCCACTATGAAAACAAAGCCAAAACCCCATTCCCACTTCACAAAACTTGCTCCCAAGCTCACTAGCTACACATTGAACCTAGCAAGATTCGATTTGGAGGACTTTGAGCAACTCAAGAATTTTCTTGAGTTGCCAAAGGAGGTAATTTCTGCACCCTTAAGTAGTATTTCAATTTCTTTGTGCATCAATTCTAGTTTCATATCGATATTGTGTCGTTTTGTGGACTTTAGAGAATTCAAGTTAGGGTTTAGGGTAAAACTGAAATCAAAGATGAATTTGAGGATGATGGTGACCTTAGAAACCCTGGTGTGATGTTAGTTTAGACCCAAACCTGAAATTGAAACCAGAATACGGAATTACGGAATCGATATCGGGAAAAACTGTAAATCTGGGAGTGTTTTGTGTAATCTGCTATCACCCCGAGACCCCAAAAATGAAACTGAGTTGACAGTGAAATGTGCAGGCACCATGGAACCACTACACCAAACCCTAGCTCCCAACTCCAAAGTGAGGCCGCCAATTTATTCCATCTGGCCGCAAATTGCGGCAAGAGCAAGAGGGAACTGTCTCGATTTTTGTGCATGGCCCTAATTCCTCTAGTCTTGACCCTGGGTATGTCTAGTTTTGACTGATTCCATCTAGGGTAAAATCTGGGATGATTTCCCTATGTTGGTGCATGGTTTATGACTTGTTTTAGCATGGATTTTGGTATTTGGTGTTTCGTTCCTGTCGGGTGGCGTTTGGACGTCAACGACAAGTGGATATTGATCGTGTTTGCATGCGAGGTTTTAGGTTTTTACCTATAGGCGTAGCGTGTGCCGTTTTGGTTTCCGATGTGATTTTCATGTGCTTTAGCGTTTGTGATATCCTTGTAGGTACCCCACGTGATGTTGAGGCAAAGAAGATGAAGATAGCAATATCGGCATTGGCACATGAGAAGCAAGGTGAGTAGATTATATCTACGGGGAGAAGTCGGGTGGATGGCGTATAGCACCCCTGCAGTCCGTGGTGATGTATACGAATACGTATACACACATATATTTATTATGTGTTGTTTAGGATTATTGATGGTAATATTGATATTATTGGTGATAAGGATGTATTGGTGTAGTATAGTGCGAAACCTTAGAGTAGTGGTTGCACTCACACATACACGTACACATATACTTGCATACATTCTTTCATTTATTTGTGCGCATCTGGAGGTTTGTATATCTACACATGGGTATGGGACTATGTGTTCATATACGGGATTGAGGATGATACATGGGATTGAGATGAGTCGATGATGTTTGATTGAGGCCGTGAGATTCGGCGATATGACAGAGTTCGTTTTTGTGATGTGATATGATGGTAGTGATACCGGATATGTGATGAGATGAATGTGATATTGACCCGTACCCAGCTATTGGGATGCCGTACGACGATTTACCGTACGAGATTTATATTGATGTTAGATCCGCACTCATGACTCGAGGATGTTATGTGATATACTGTATCGTACGTGATACTATTGAGGCGAGATCATCGACTATATATATATATATATATGTATATCGGCTCAGATTTAGGTGGCTTCCATACCCCTCCCGATTGACTTGATTGTTGGGTTCGTAGTTCGCATAGTAGGCATTAGACTAGACCCGAGTCATACCTATTTCAAAACTAACGAATCGGGGATATTTTAAAGATAGGCAGAAGGGTTTATACGGATATTTTCAAATGACGCATCTTTTCTTAAAATACCGTAGCCCCTATTTTACCAAAAGCCCTGATTCGTCTTATTTCAAAAGGCAAGGTTGCAGGATATATCTATTGAGGCAGGTTCTTTACTGTTGTGTTGATTTTTCGATTCCGCGTATTCATGCTATTTGCATTGCATCGCTTGTATTGTTGATATATTTCAGTCATGCTGATAGGACACCAGCACCATTATCGATGATGCGTATGTTCCACGTACACTTGTTTGCCGGCTCACACACTTCATTATCGATAATTGCCATGTCACTACACTGTAGTACTGTTGCATTCAGGATATGATTCTTGCATGACAGACTGATATGCTTATATTTGTTTTACATGTCGCATGCATCATGCTTTCTGATTATACGCATTGAGATATGTTGTTTCCATGATATTTCTGGATTTGGGAACCGTGGATATTTCAAAAGAGAATGTGAAATTGTTTTAAAAACCCGGTTACCCTTGATATGATATTTTAGTGCGTCCACCATGTGTTTTCTCAGTGCTGAGAGCGACATGTGAAACCCGATTCGAGGAGGCGGATGAGGCCGATTGTGGGTACATGGTAGACCCGGTATGGTTCCCCGGGGCAAGAAATGTTTTTCGTGGAGTAGACGATGAGCCTGGCAGGGTGGCGAGTACCTACGGGTGATTGGTTGGACCTGGAGGTTATCCGGAGGATACTGACCAGAGTCGATAGATGGAGATGGGCGTACTGCCGGGGCCGAGGGCCGATACCGCAGACAGAGCCCGTGGGCCGACCCGGACTGACGGAGCCCGATATATGAGGATTTACGTGCCGATGCTGGGCACAGTTTTCATGATGTTTTCGAGTGTCGTTGCTGGGCACTCCGGTTCCATGATTTTGACGTGTCGCGAGGGACACGGATGGTTTATATCCTCATATTATTTCCCATGCACATGCTTTATGATATTTGCATGCATGATGGTTATTGTCATTGGGTGACGAGTGGACGGGATCCACGTATATGCAGATTTGATTACATTGATCATACCTCACATTCATGATATGCTATTACTTGAGGCACTAGCACGAGCACTTGGCATTACACTCATGTATAGGGATTACATTGCCAGTTTAGCATTCTTCAGCTTTATTCATATTGAGGTTTATTTATATCTGATCGTATTGACCTAGGATGGGTCATGCATTCGATCTCTGCTTGTAGATATTTTCTATTCACGAGTTGGAAACTCACCCCCGTTGTGCCACAGTTCTTGCAGGTTTTTGCCGTACAGATTCCATAGCGGCATTGCTGGCACACTGCTTCCTTATGGGTGACTTGCTTGGGTAGGTGGGTTCTTTTGTATCAGAACCGCCATGTTCATGTATTATTCATTGTATCTAGAAATTCCATCAACCAAAACTTGTATATTGTTTTAGACTTAGAGAACAGTGTTGTATTATTTCGACCTTAGAGTCGCGCTTGTAGTATTACGGTTTTCTGGCTGTTTTGAGTTCTTTTTTTGGGTTTTGATCCTCGCCCTTTGGCGTTGTATATTATTATTGCTTGCGTGGTTGTGACCGTCGATTGATGAAGAGCTAGCTCCCGCTTGGGGATGCCTTTTATCATTTCATATATATTATTCTTGTTGTACCCCGTTCGGGGCCAGTTTTTACAAAGGAAACTCTGCCGAAATTTTCAGAAAAGGTTACACATTTTAAAAATACATATTCGGCTTAGTTATTTTAAAACATTGATTTTCGAAACATGATTTCTTACTTCTTAAAACTAGTTTTCCTTATTTACTCTTTAAATGGTTTTAGATTTCTGGGCTTTTGGCTTACTTGGATCAGATGGGGTCCTATAGACTTCATATGGTTCAAGGGCCAGTCACGTGCTCTTTCGGGTCGTGACAAAGTTGGTATTAAAGCGCTAGGTTGACCTTGGTTCGAGTCTAAGTTTGACTATGTGGAGCCTAGGGCGTTATATATATACGGGACTTAGGCTTGACCTTACGGAACTTAGACCTAGTCGAGGGGGTATTAGACCCGAACTTTCGTCGCGTAGGATGACCCTTATTTGATGGAATAGGTGACTAAAGTAGAGTGACGTACCGTGGGTATGTTCCGCGGCATATTTACGACACGCCACTCAGCTTAAGAAACCTTAGGTTGTACATTTCCTTGCACCGTATTATATTCCTTCCTATGATCTATCCTCATCGATACTGGTTATGGTTTTGCTGCCGCGATTGCACGGGCAGAGTGAGCTACGGCTCGAGTTGCGTCAGCATGAGCTCGTCGTGGACGAGGACTGACCGGGGCGTGATTCCAGAGACATACGATTGCATATTGAGGAGTCGTCTTATTGTGTTTTTGCGACATGAGTGTTGGATTGATCGCTTTTACGAGATTTCCGGATGTGCTGATCGGCACCAGAGGATTGAGCCATTGATAGAGGCCAGCCAGGATGTGATGACCATTGATATTATCGCTTATCCAGAATGATTGAGGCGTTGTTCAGCGCACGGACGAAGGAGCCAGTTGTTGCTGCGGAAGATGAAATATCGCCCAGATGATTGGAGCTACTGCGGCATGAGCATATTCTTAGAGATATGATAGTGAGTCGCTAGTCACCGAGGATTAATGACTAGGATATATGGTTCGTTCGCTTACCCCGATGCGAGGTCATCAGATAGATTGATTCCAGCTAGAGGCGACTTCACGCGGATTCGTTGAGAGTCGATTGAGACGATCGAGTGTCAGGAATCCATTTTCCAAGTTTAAAGTATTCGGAAAGACATGCAAGCGATTCTATAGACCCTCTAGAAGAATGAAACCCTAACTCGACATAATGACCGTGTGAAAGCCTTCGAACCTTAGGGTTTGCGGCAGTTCCGCGACGCCATTAGTGAGGCTTGGGTTTGCCCTTCTACGGCTGGACCACCGATGCTGTGATATGTACTCGATGCTATTAAACTGTACCCGAGATGTTGAGCTCTTGGGGGATTATGAGGTTCTGACGAGTCGATCGGACGATTTGACATCATTCGGATATCATGTGATGGGACACTGCTTGGGAGACTCCAGATACGAATGTAGCCGTTGGAGCGCAGTCTGTGTAGCCACGATGAGATGAGTCCGAATCAGTCGATATCGAAGCAGAGTGGAGTAAGAGTTCGGATGAGATTTCGACGAGATGACGTTCCACTCCGCTGACATCAGGGATGCGATACGCACGCTGAGGACGTGATCAGCTAGATATCTCCTACTGGGTGACGAAGATACCGAGTTCGTGATCTTGAGTCCGTGTTAGAGACTTCGGATGGACCGTAGCCGAGGGCATTGCAGTGCGCAGATAGAGATGCGATGTTGAAATGGTCGATGATACAGACAAGCGGGACAAGAAGTTCGTGCGAGATGCAGACAAGCTGTTACTACACCCCGTTAAGATTAAAGGTCGGATATGCATACAGAGGCACAAGGATGCGACCAGCTTCCGAGGAGATATTGTACTAAGGACGCAGATGTCCAGAGAGCAAGAAAAGATTATGCCAGAGTACCAGCCTCCGTACAGTTTGGCTTAGGCAAGATCAGAAGAGACCTTGAGTAGGATTCCTTCCAGTACACTGCTGCAATAAGATTTGCACCAGGAGCAGATGCGTGATGTGCATTCTGAGGACCCGAGTTTGGCGCCAGAGATGTGCTGCGTTACGAGCGGTCGTGAGGATTGACCGAGTGATGACTTGAAAAGTGCCAGAACGGGATCGTTCCTGTCAGCATACCTGACCGGGCCGATGAGCCGATGGATTGCGAGATTGGTAATCTACAGGAAAGATCAGGAACCAGAGGCAGAGGAGCCAGCCGCGAGCAAGAGGCAAGTAGATATCTTGCGCCGCTAGTATCGGATGTACCGGCACCTCCTCGACCTTGAAGGAAGAGATACCGACGACGGTATTTATGATGTATGATTTGTGATTTTGTGATTTGATTATCACGTATCCGTCATCTTGGATTTCGGTATTTTGGGCGATCTATTTGCATGATTTAGTTTTGATGACTGAGTTTCATGGTATTTGTTTTCTTGCACCATGGTTGCACTTACTGGGTATTCATATTTTGTGCAGAGTTATTATTCTTGAGGTATTGATTGTGATTTCATGCCTATTTTATGCCGGTGATTTGATTTACGCTTCCAGCATAGTTTTCATACCCTTTTTATGTTTTGATGTGATTTGTGCACGTTGATGCACACGGTTGTAAGATTTTCTATCACGGTACACTTGATTTTGATTGAGCCGCATTGTATACCGTCAGTTTTGACCCTGATATTTATGATTCTTGCACTCCGTGCTTTCGACTAGACTTACGCATGTTCGACGTTTGCTATTGGATTTTGTGATTCCGTGCATGTTGAGTGCGCAGGGTTTGGATTTCGTTCGTGCACGATGGATGCACCGATTTGGATTTTTCGCGCATGTTTTGAGATACGATTTTGGTGCACACCCGATGCACTAAATCGAGATTCTTCGTGCATGTCAGATGCATCGGATTTTTGGCTGTCAGGCACACACGTTGCCTATGACAGATGCTTCGTGCACACCCGTTGCACCTAGATGTTGTTTTGTGCACCTGTATGGCACATATATGGATTTTGATTTCCGTGCGCACCAGACGCACAGGGTGTTGTTATGTGCATTTTTGGGATTTATTCCTTTTGGAGCAGTACATTTCTATGATATTGGATATTGTTTTCATACTGAGCAGGACTAGTCAGAGGACAGTACCTGAATATATTTTACATGCATTGATAGTTCGAAGGGATATCTAAAGAGCGAGCTATGGTCTCGATATATATATACCTACGTGTCCGATATGACACGAAACATTTAAAAACAAGGAAACCCTTCTAAATTGCTTTCAAAACGGCGGAACGTACCTATTAAACAAAGGATATATATATATACGTATATAGTTATTTTCTTATGAAAAACGTCCGCTACTGTGCAGTGTTACGCGCATCGCACAGCGATTTAAAAAGATTTGGCATGCATTTTCATCAGCTATTTACATGTATAGATTGGATGTCTACATGTATAGTTCTGATCTATATTATATTGGTTTTGTATTGGATTTGACATTTGTGTCTTTACCATGACTCCGATGATTGCGGGATGCTTGATGGAGTGTTGCTTTTGAGTTATCTGCTCAGTACTCATGCGCATGCATTGCGCTATGATACGTTTTATGTATTGCTGATTTCGGAGCCCGATGACTTGGAATTTGTATAGAAATATTTTAGTATTTGGGGGTTTAAATTTAAATTCGGGGACCGAATTTCTTTAAGGGGGGTAGATTGTAACGTTTCCAAAATAATAAAATATTATTTTCGGGAATTTTTATAATTTAATATTATTTTAATGAATATTTTAATATTCGGGTATAATTAAATACAAATAAATGGGGAAAATTTTTGGAAAATTCTAAAATAGGGTATTTTATGGAATTATGCCATTTTAAAGTTTTTAAGATTAGTTATATGCTAATTTGGTGCTAATCGCGATTAAAAATCGCTAATTGGATTTTTAGCTTTTTTGTGCAAAAATGTGCACATATCATTTTCCACACTTGTTACACTTGTGTTACATTTCTTTTGCCATGGTTGTTCTTTTGGGTTCACTATTGGAGTGAGAGGGAAAAGAAAAAAGGAAAAGAAAAGAAAAGGAAAAAGGTAAGTGATGACGAGAGAGAGACCAAGTCAATCCCCACTTTTTGAACCATACCCATCATTTTCCCCTTCTCATTCTCTCTCCTCTCCCTCCCCTTGTTGAGCTGCTGCTGCCCCTCTCCCTCTCTCTCCCTCTTCATGAAACCCTAGATCCACCATGAAAACAAAGCCAAAACCCCATTCCCACTTCACAAAACTTGCTCCCAAGCTCACTAGCTACACATTGAACCTAGCAAGATTCGATTTGGAGGACTTTGAGCAACTCAAGAATTTTCTTGAGTTGCCAAAGGAGGTAATTTCTGCACCCTTAAGTAGTATTTCAATTTCTTTGTGCATCAATTCTAGTTTCATATCGATATTGTGTCGTTTTGTGGACTTTGGAGAATTCAAGTTAGGGTTTAGGGTAAAACTGAAATCAAAGATGAATTTGAGGATGGTGGTGACCTTAGAAACCCTGGTGTGATGTTAGTTTAGACCCAAACTTGAAATTGAAACCAGAATATGGAATTACGGAATCGATATCGGGGAAAACTGTAAATCTGGGAGTGTTTTGTGTAATCTGCTATCACCCCGAGATCCCAAAAATGAAACTGAGTTGACAGTGAGATGTGCAGGCACCATGGAACCACCACACCAAACCCTAGCTCCCAACTCCAAAGTAAGGCCGCCAATTTATTCCATCTGGCCGCAAATTGCGGCCAGTGCAGGAGGGAACTGTCTCGATTTTTGTGCATGGCCCTAATTCCTCTAGTCTTGACCCTGGGTATGTCTAGTTTTGACTGATTCCATCTAGGGTAAAATTTGGGATGATTTCCCTATGTTGGTGCATGGTTTACGACTTGTTTTAGCATGGATTTTGGTATTTGGTGTTTCGTTCCTGTCGGGTGGCGTTTGGACGTCAACGACAAGTGGATATTGATCGTGTTTGCATGCGAGGTTATAGGTTTTTACCTATAGGCGTAGCGTGTGCCGTTTTGGTTTCCGATGTGATTTTCATGTGCTTTAGCGTTTGTGATATCCTTGTAGGTACTCCACGTGATGTTGAGGCAAAGAAGATGAAGATAGCAATATCGGCATTGGCACATGAGAAGCAAGGTGAGTAGATTATATCTACGGGGAGAAGTCGGGTGGATGGCGTCTAGCACCCCCGTAGTCCGTAGTGATGTATACGAATACGTATACACACATATATTTATTATGTGTTGTTTAGGATTATTGATGGTAATATTGATATTATTGGTGATAAGGATGTATTGGTGTAGTATAGTGCCAAACCCTAGAGTAGTGGTTGCACTCACACATACACGTACACATATACTTGCATACATTCTTTCATTTATCTGTGCGCATCTAGAGGTTTGTATATCTACACATGGGTATGAGACTATGTGTTCATATACGGGATTGAGGATGATACATGGGATTGAGATGAGTCGATGAGGATTGATTGAGGCCGTGAGATTCGGCGATATGACAGAGTTCGTTTTTGTGATGTGATATGATGGTAGAGATACCGGATATGTGATGAGATGAATGTGATATTGACTCATACCCAGCTATTGGGATGCCGTACGACGATTTACCGTACGAGCTTTATATTGATGTTAGATCCGCACTCATGACTCGAGGATGTTATGTGATATACTGTATCATACGTGATACTATTAAGGCGAGATCACCGACTATATATATATATGTATATCGGCTCAGATTTAGGTGGCTTCCATACCCCTCCCGATTGACTTGATTGTTGGGTTCGTAGTTCGCATAGTAGGCGTTAGACTAGACCCGAGTCATACCTATTTCAAAACTAACGAATCGGGGATATTTTAAAGATAGGCAGAAGGGTTTATACGGATATTTTCAAATGACGCATCTTTTCTTAAAATACCGTAGCCCCTATTTTACCAAAAGCCCTGATTCGTCTTATTTCAAAAGGCAAGGTTGCAGGATAATCTATTGAGGCAGGTTCTTTACTGTTATGTTGATTTTTCGATTCCGCATATTCATGCTATTTGCATTGCATCGCTTGTATTGTTGATATATTTCAGTCATGCTGATAGGACACCAGCACCATTATCGATGATGCGTATGTTCCACGTACACTTGTTTGCCGGCTCACACACTTCATCATCGATAATTGCCATGTCACTACACTGTAGTACTGTTGCATTCAGGATATGATTCTTGCATGACAGACTGATATGCTTATATTTGTTTTACATGTCGCATGCATCATACTTTCTGATTATACGCATTGAGATATGTTGTTTCCATGATATTTCTGGATTTGGGAACCGTGGATATTTCAAAAGAGAATGTGAAATTGTTTTAAAAACCCGGTTACCCTTGATATGATATTTCAGTGCGTCCACCATGTGTTTTCTCGGTGCTGAGAGCGACATGTGAAACCCGATTCGAGGAGGCGGATGAGGCCGATTGCGGGTACATGGTGGACCCGGTATGGTTCCCCGGGGCAAGAAATGTTTTTCGTGGAGTAGACGATAAGCCTGGCAGGGTGGCGAGTACCTACCGGTGATTGGTTGGACCTGGCGGTTATCCGGAGGATACTGACCAGAGTCGATAGATGGATATGGGCGTACTGCCGGGGCCGAGGGCCGATACCGCAGATTGAGCCCGTGGGCCGATCCGGACTGACGGAGCCCGATATATGAGGATTTACGTGCCAATGCTGGGCACAGTTTTCATGATGTTTTCGAGTGTCGATGCTGGGCACTCCGGTTCCATGATTTTGACGTGTCGCGAGGGACACGGATGGTTTATATCCTCATATTATTTCCCATGCACATGCTTTATGATATTTGCATGCATGATGGTTATTGTCATTGGGTGACGAGTGGATGGGATCCACGTATATGCAGATTTGATTACATTGATCATACCTCACATTCATGATATGCTATTACCTGAGGCACTAGCACGAGCACTTGGCACTACACTCATGTATAGGGATTACATTGCCAGTTTAGCATGCTTCAGCTTTATTCATATTGAGGTTTATTTATATCTGATCGTATTGACCTAGGATAGGTCATGCATTCGATCTCTGCTTGTAGATATTTTCTATTCACGAGTTGGCAACTCACCCCCGTTGTGCCACAGTTCTTGCAGGTTTTTGCCGTACAGATTCCATAGCGGCATTGCTGGCACACTGCTTCCTTATGGGTGACTTGCTTGGGTAGGTGGGTTCTTTTGTATCAGAACCGCCATTGTTCATGTATTATTCATTGTATCTAGAAATTCCATCAACCAAAACTTGTATATTGTTTTAGACTTAGAGAACAGTGTTGTCTTATTTCGACCTTAGAGTCGTGCTTTTGTAGTATTACGATTTTCTGGCTGTTTTGAGTTCTTTTTTTGGGTTTTGATCCTCGCCCTTTGGCGTTGTATATTATTATTGCTTGCGTGGTTGTAACCGTCGATTGACGAAGAGCTAGCTCCCGCTTGGGGATGCCTTTTATCATTTCATATATATTATTCTTGTTGTACCCCGTTCGGGGCCAGTTTTTACAAAGGAAACTCTGCCGAAATTTTCAGGAAAGGTTACACATTTTAAAAATACATATTCGGCTTAGTTATTTAAAAACATTGATTTTCGAAACATGATTTCTTACTTCTTAAAACTAGTTTTCCTTATTTACTCTTTAAATGGTTTTAGATTTCTGGGCTTTTGGCTTACTTGTATCAGATGGGGTCCTATAGACTTCATATGGTTCAAGGGCCAGTCACGTGCTCTTTCGGGTCGTGACAGCGACGAGCCCGCTTTGTATTTACTCTGAAATAAACATGCTAAGTGTAACTAAGCAATATAAGAGAAATATACACAAGAGACAAATGTAAATGAACAACAACTTTATTTATTAACATTATTTTTACAATACATCTGAAAAATAAATACATGGAATGAAAAGTAATGCCTAAACAGTGGCATAACAGAAATGGAATGTACTAAAATGAAATGTATAAGTATCTAGAGCTCCGGGTCGAAAGCTAGCTGATCCAAGTCCTCGCTGGTGGGCTCGATCTCTTGAAAGTCCGAACCACCTAACAACATTCCAAAGAAGAAAGAGAAGGAATGTCGTCAGCGAACAATCGCTCGGTAAGTCCCAAAGATAAGGGAGAAGTAGAATAGACAGAGAGAGAGAGAGTGTGTAATTTTTAAAGTTGTATTATATTGTTTACGCTGTTGATTGTAGTTTGGTACAGAAGGATGCCAGTGTATATAAGAGGAGTCTCGGTAGACCAGAGACTAAGGTGAACGGAATGTACAAAGAACCGTTTATGCCATGGTACAACAGCAATGGAATACAGGTTAGGTGTCTTAATTCTTGCAGTCTCGTGCCACTTCTAACACCTTCCGTACCAATCTACCACTTAAGCCCCGCGATGTCTTGATTATATTGTTTGTATTGTATTGTCTTGTAATTTGAATTGTATAGATGGATAACTTGCCGAAACTACGATATCAGTAAATGGTTGTAACTGGAGAATCATGCAGATGGAGGTATATCCATGGTTCGGTTTAGTTAATACAGATTGAATAGATTGAATATACGGATTCATGGATTCATATTAAATTGTAGTTTGTACTTGAATCATATTCAAGTCAGATTATTTATAATGAGACTCAGTCTGAGTCAGAAGAATTAGAAAAGAAATTGAAGTCCTGAATTAGGTTTTGGTGTTATTGGTGACCGCTGCATATGGACGGCAGGATTTATGTCTTTTTCAAGGACGATTACCGTGTTGATAACACCGTTTATTAAGTTATTTACTTTAAATAGGCAAGCACCCATATCTCCGGCTCGCAGAGGCTCAAGAGACTGGTCTCGTTTAAACCTATATTTACTAGAGTCCTTATTATAATTTATAAAACTTGAGGGTGTTTTATGTAAAAATAATTTTGTATAATTTTCAAAATACACCCCAAGTATTTAATTATCGTCTTTAGAGTTTTCATAGATGTAGATTTTATATATGTGACATTTCTAGTGAATAAAACCTAATTTCATAATATATAGTATTTAATTGTAAAGTGTTGAACTTGTATGGAATTGCATGGTATTTTCATGTAAAGTGATTCTTTTTGAATTAAAAAAGTTGGAAAATAGATATTTTGATGATACATACATACATATATATATATACATATATATACATATATATAAAATAATTTAATTTATTATTTTTCTAGAAATCTCATTTTCTTAAGATATTTGTATTTTTAAATCTTTCGAGATCGTATACTCTTTGCGGAGGTTTGCATCTTGCACTACTAAACCCGAGAATGTGTGATAATCTGCACCATCCCGAACGGGTTCCCCAAAAAGAGTTGTAGCGGCGTTTTGCAAAGATTGGTTTAAAATACATAATCTTGTAGAAAAAGGTTTTTATAAGTTTGAGGTATTTTTGTGTAAATCGTATTTTCCAAAATCTATGTTCCCCAAATATCATCGTGCTATATTGCATATGAGTGTTGTGAGGAGTTAGGTCATTACCCCGTGAACTATCTAAAGGTATAGTAAGGAATTATAATGATTTATGTCAAAACTAAACTATATGGTATTTTTCTGAAAAAGAGCGATAAAAATTACAATATGAATTCTTTTACTATGAAACTTGTTCAATATATTTTGTTAACTTTTAATGGTCATGATGTGCAAGTTTGGTATTGTTGTATTTAAGAAAATTTGAGCTTTTTAAAGAAAACCGAATCGGAAGTTGGATTAACTCCGCTTCCGTTGGGTTTTAAATATAAGTTTTTAGAATAGAAAAGAGAAAAGGGAGGAGGTACTAACTGGATTATAGATTAGAGAAGAGGAAGAGGGAGTGGTAGGAGATGTCGGTGCGTCGTTTCGTCGCCGAGAGCTCCTAGGGTCGTCGTCGGATGTTCGTCAGTAACTCCACTTGTACACAAAAGTGTAGGGATGCTAGGCACTCTCACAAGGGTCTATAAGGCTTCAACCATGCCCGATTCAAAATTTAGACGTGCTGAACAAGCTTAACCAAGATCTTTAAACTAGAGATTAGGCGAAACAGAACATTTTAAACAGTTTAACACTAAGTGTTTGGGATTACAACCTTTGTGGTCCGGTCCTTCACTTCTAAAGTTCCGTGTTGAGATTCCTTCGCTGCGATCATCGAGTATCCGGACTCTAGAGAGGCTCCACGAAGAGAAAGATGCAAGCATGCTTCCGATCTTCGATAACAAAAGATGATCTACCTTAAAATTTCTTTAACACAAGCTCTCACTCACTAAATGAAGTGAACACCCTAATCAAATTGACAAGAATAGATTAGGATGATGAAGTAGGAATTATGCTCTCATTTGTTTTCTTAATCTCACTCATTTTCATCACAAAAGAAAAAGCTAGAAAGCTTTTTCATTGAAGAAGAAGAATATCTAATTCTTTTGTGATGAATAATGAATAACTCAAGTGTAAGGTTAGAAATGCAACCATGGTTTATGTGAGAAGAACTAACCCTTGTAGAGATTGAATCATGGTTAAAGGTTTGGTTGGGTTAAATAAATATCTATGCAAAATATCAACACAAATATCTTTGCACAAAACAAAATAAATCCTTCTAGAAGGTTCTAGAAAAGATTAGCCCAAATCAAACCCTAACCATGTTTAATCTCCACTAAACATGTTGCATTAATAACCCTAACATGTTACAATATTATATATCATATATACAATATTTATTGTAACAAAATAAAATAATACAAATAACATATATCGCATATATATCAATGTATTACCCGAGTAAGAAAAAGAATCTTTTAGTGAGCTTATATTAGTTAATGCAATTTAATATATCAAATATATAATTATACATTAAATTATCGAATCAACACTTGATCCAATAATCCGTCTATTTCACAAATAACCGACTAATATAATCTGTATCAGTTCATCGAATCAACACTTGATCCGATGACCCGGCTATATCATATATACCCGGCCGATATCTCATATCGCTAGAATCTAATACGGTATCACATACACGTATTGTTCTCGGTCCCGCACATATCATATATGTGCTCCTACTCTTTTTTGCCTGAGCCAAGAAACCTCTGTGTAAGACTCTAAAGAATCGTCAATACGCCGGCAGTAGGCGATGATCATATCAAACACCCACAAGCTGCAAGCAGTCAGCTAAACGTAATAGCCACCCAGGTATTGAGCGATCAGAAGATCAACAAGCCAGCCTGTACTTTCTCCCGCGAATCCAATCAGTAACACTCCCGTACAGTCCGGTCTCTCCGTCTGATATGTCGCATATCTCGCCTAGGGGTGGTAAACGTCAGACCCCAGTAGCTTGATAAGTCGTGTCGATATGAGGACTATAACAGTTTGAGAAACTACTGATAACACTTACCAGAAAATCTCAGCAACCCTGGCTAGGGATTTCCAGTTATAGCCAATCGAACACAGCGCAACATCAACTCCCTATACCGGGAGAGACGAATCCGCTCCTATCGCTCATTGCCTCCATGTGATTCGGGACTGTACCCAAAAGTCACCTTTTTGCATGCCCTCTTGGACGTGGTATGATGGAAATCAAAGTACAGTGGGAATCACACAAGACTCTATGACGATCTCGGGTCTACAGACTAACCTGTACCAGTGTCACCAGAGAACTGCCATCTGACGTGAGATATAATACCATCTGGGAGTTCTCGGCGAGTCCGTCCAGTGTACCCAGTCTCTACTGAGCACCCCTACACCATCCTTGATGTCAAACACCGATGGATATGGGATCATCCATCGCCTATCATATGGGTCAAGATGCGTATACGCTAGTCTACTCTGGTGTATCGATGCCCTATTTCGATACACCCTCGACTAGGAACAGTTATAGGATGTACTCATCGACTACCGTAGCCCCACTAGTATGATCTCATCATAGTCCCAGTAGTCGAGTACATATCCTAAGGGTTTTATCAACATGTAACATAGAGACAATCAGAGTACATGTTAAGATAAAGAGCAACCAGATAGCGTACTATCATGTCGAGCAAGAAAGTCCTCCCTATATATGTCGAAGCATCCATTACAATATACATCATATGTACAGTAATGGCCTCTAGGGCATACATATAACTAACAATCTCCTACTTGCACTAGGGCCATCTGTTGTGGTATCGCATACCCAACAATTAGCTGTGGTTGATGTATCTCATACTCAACTATCCCATAATAGTCTCTACTGGGAAATAGGCCTTTGTGAGTGGATCCGCGCTGTCATCCTCTGTGTCTACTCTCCTAACCTCGATCTCCCTGGAGATCAACCATCTCCATGATCAGGTGATACTGCATAAGAATTATATCTGGATTTATGATGGGACGGTGGTTCCTTGGCTAAAGCCACAACTCCATTGTCACACAATAGCAGGAACTAAGTTTATCTCATGAACTATTGTCTATATCCAGACTGCCTCTTTGGTAGAATCCTTGGTAATGATGTATCTTACCTTTAATCGTCTAGTAAGTCACGGTATCTAGCTTGGAACTCTTCCAACATACCGTCCCTCCACTGAGGGTAAAGACAATGCCTGCGACTGACATTCAGTCGTCCTTATCATCCTGGAACCTTTCCAGTGATTCTCTCCAGGATCGATTGATACCATCTCACTACAACTAGTGAGTATCCTAACATCCAATTAGATCTATCTCATAGATCTAAAATCCAGGATTTAGAAGCTATCACTTTGATCCTATATGGAGAATCCTTGTGATAAGCGGAGATTGACCGAGCGTAGCATAGGAAACTCCTTTCTTATCAAGAGTATGTCATCCACGTACTCTACGAGGATCACCACCATACTCTCTACTACCTTTTTGTATATACAAGGTTCATCTACCATTTCGATGAAGTCAAACTCTTTGACTACCACATCAAAACAGACGTTCCAACTCCGCGATGCCTGCTTTATCACATAAAACATCTTGCTCACGTTTCCGCTGCTCCCACTGTCTACGAAGCCCTCTGGCTGTGTACTTATAGACGCTCTTTTCCAAATCATCATTTTGAAAAGCAGTCATGACACCCAACCGCCAGATATCGTAGTCATGGTATGTAGCCGTGACAAGTAGGATCTGGATCTGGATGGACTTAAGCATAGCTTTGAAAGTCTTAACTTTTCCATGTACACTAAGTAATATTCTCAAGATATACTTGCTCCTGATGGGGATTTAACCCTTCAGATAAAGCAACCAAAGTCCATACTTTGTTGGTGTATAAGGATTCCATCTTAGATCGCTAAGCATCCAGCCATTCTTACAGAGTCCCACTCCTGATGGCCTGCTCGAAATTAGTTGGGTCATTATCTCATGATGCAATTCTCGCTCCCACTGTCATAGAGAAACCGAAATATCTCTCAGGTGGATGAGGAACCCTACCAGATCGGCGGAGAGTCTGAGGTTCGTTGGAAACTATTGAATTCTTTGGTTCTACCAAATCATTAGCTGCAGTTTGTATAGCTGGAACTCTTTCCAGTTCTACCTCATGACCAATAATTTCTTCACAAGAAATTCCCTTTCACAAAGGTGGCATGTTGAGAAACAAAATATCTTTTGTTCCTCGGTTAGGTAGAAGATATTCCCTTGCAAATACTTGGGATATCCAAAAAAACTTCTACAGGACTGACTTTGCCTCGAGCTTGTCCGGATTATGCTTTTAGACATAGGCTGGACAACCCCAAATCTTAACATACTTAAGATATGGGCTCTTCCCATTCCATATCACATATGAAGTGGTAGGCAACTGATTTGATTAGAACCCTATTCAATAGATATGCAACTTCTCAAGTGCATAACTCCCAAAAGGAAATAGGAAACTCAGTAGTACTCATCATAGAGCACACCATATCACATAGGGTGCTATTGCTCCGTCCCGATATACCATCGTGCTATGGTGTATACGGAGGAGTAATGCTGAGAGAGAATCTCATTCTCCTTTAGAATGGTCCAGGAATTCCGTGCTCTAGTATTCTCCTCCTTGATCTCATCAAAGGACATAATACTTATACCCATTTTTGGTTCTCTACTTCTAACTTACATTCTGTGATTATCTCAAAAGTTTGGACTTGTGTTTCAACAGGAACATATGTCTGAATCTTGAGAAATCATCAGTGAATGTAATGAAGTACAAAGAACCGGTCCTGACATGTGTAGACTGGGGACCTTCATACATCAGCATGTATTAATCCCAAGAGTTCACTAACTCTTTCTCTGTTTTCAATAAACGGAGCTGTGGTCATCTTATCTCTATGACATTACCGGCAAGTTTCACAAGATGTAAATTCAAACTAATTTAAATATGCATCTATATGTAACTTCAGCCAGTCAGATCGCATTGATATGACCTAGTCTACAATGCCTCAAGAAGGATTCGTTCATTTCTGAACTCTTCCTCTTGTGTGTGTTCTGTACATTAAGAACTGTGGTTTGATTAAGAACGTTTATGCTTTTAGATAACGTGCCTGAACCGATCAACTCTTGATATAGGAAATATTCAAAATATTATCCAACAATACAAAATTATATCCTTTTTTACTAATAAAGAGACCGATATGATGTTGTATATCAGATTCAGTATCTAATAACATTCGTTCAGAATCATTGTGTTCTGATAATACATGGTGATAACTACCAACAGACTTCACTGCACCACTTGCACCGTTTCTATCTCATGAAATTTATCACCCGTTCTCAGTTCTCTACCTATCTGTAGCTCATGTAACAAATTACATATGTGGGATCCTGATCCGGTATCAAATACCCAGGACGTAAAGGATATTGAGAAACAGTTCTGTGTAATGAACACACCCGAAGAAGATGCATCAACATGTACTTTTTTCGTTTGGACGGCACGGGAATTCTGGTAATCCTCTATTTCCTGCTCTGTCTTATAGCAATTATAAGTTGGAGCGGGACCAACGTTCCCTACCGTAGTATAACAAGCGGGTTCAGTCAATATATCCGTATTATTATCTTGATTAAGGCGTGACATAGGCGCAACCAGGAGAGAGAGAGAAGAAAACACTCAGCGTGCGCTTTTACAAGATTAGATTGGTTATCAATTTATCTAATCAGGATGTCTCCCACTGTTTTAGTCAAATCTTCCTTCAAACCCTAAAAGGAAAGACTAGTCGGGATTAATTACACCCTACAAGTTCGCCAATCTTTCAGCCAGGCCAGTGCCGGTACTTTGAGGGAGGTTCCCCGTACTTTCGCACGGACCTAATTAAAGTAAACCTCGTTTTCCCAGGGGCGTAACCCCGCTGACACCTTTCTAGACACCTACTTGATCGGCTAATTGTAATGTGTAAAACTCTTCCAGGAGTAACTCTTACTCGCAGCGGGTATCGAGATCCAACTATCTCATAGAAGGTATGCAATCTCATTACAAATTTCAACACTTGAAATTCCCGATAATATTTTACCCCGAGCGATCTATGACCTTGACAAGATCAACAAACCATAGACCGCAAGTCAAGTTCAACCCGTCATTTTCTGATATGAATTAAACCCACCCGCACGACCCTTGACAAGGTCAACAAAGTCGCACGACTACCCTAATCCAATCGCATCATATGCTTATGCAGATAAGCATAAATAGCTACCGCTCACTACGCCTTGACAAGGTCAACAAACGCAGTACGAATACTATGAAATGCTTATCTGAAATGACGGAGGGCTACGACAGGTTTTTAAGAAAACGCTTTGCGTAATGAACTTGATATCGTTGTAGAATCGAGTGATTTTAAATGGAGTGTTTTTGAGGCCTTTTCTAGTTTCGCTAAAGAGGTCACTCCCGGTGAAGGGATCGTCGGCTCTTTCCTCATCGAATAAGGTGCCGGATATTTCACAAATACCACTATGCAAAGAAAGAACTATAGAAGCAATCAAAAGACAAACCAAGTTTGTAGCATCTGCTAGTTTCACTAAAGAGGTCACTCCCGGTGAAGGGATCTCGGCTCTTTCCTTATCGAATAAGGTGCTGGATGTTCTACAAGGAACACCGCTATGCAAAGCAAGAACTAGAGCTACCAGTTTTTGAGACAAGTTTCTACAACATCTTTAGGTTTCTTTTAGCTTCCTTAATCTCATTAATGAAGTCCCATTTTATTATGCTTCACAAGCATCTCATTTGAAATGAAATCTGCAATATAACATATATCTCATATATATAATATAAATATTCGTCTCAGGCAGTAATATGATCTCATCACAGAACATTGCAGCAGAAGAACATATATGAAATATTGGATATACTAGGATTTCCATGTTTTATGCGGGCCTGTATAAAACGCGGATTCCACGGTCGCGATGAATAGCCAAACCCACATCCCTAGACCCCTACGAGAGCGGCAAGCAACACTGCCAATTCTAGGGTTAAGAGACCCGGTCTCGACTCCTCGAGATGGTCTCCCACAGGACCCTAGAACCCAGTTACTTGTGCTCCCCGTCTTGGGTCTACCTAATGCGGAAATGTAAATAATATACAATGGTGACAGCATCCTTAGCCTGGAAGTTCCCCAATAAAAGAATATTACATACAAATGAATTTTAAATGAATGAAAAAGAAAAACTCTCATCTCACATAAAACCCCCGGCTATTCAGAACACGACGATCCAATATAACATATCACAGCAACACATAATATCTCATATCATCAACGTAAGCAAGTATGCGTATCCCGATTGTCGTTGATGAATAGCAACGAAGCCGGCGATACACCACATACTACGCTTACGGTCACAGAAAAGAAAGTGTAAAACTACAACAGTTGGAATCCGCAACCACCTTAGACATCGCATGCCTAACCAAATGAATAGTTTAGACATCGCATGCCTAACAATTATAAACCCCGCATTTTAGTCTCATTATCGAAAACACTTTTCAATATCAAGTCGGGCAATTCAACAAGATTCCCGACATCCTGATCGAATGCTCGTCGCAAACTTTAGTAGACGGCCGCACCCCCGGATACCGTCGACGAAGTGCACTAAGGCGGAACACCGCTGCCGCGAGCACCCGAACGGATTCTTTTGGCGATGGGGTTCTCCTACAGTCACTTGGTCGGGGCTATGGGGCATGGCTATCTATTAAATTTACCCAGCGAGTATCCGCGTACACTACGTGATTGCAATGGACTTTTGATCACATCAAAATCCCGCAGCAATCGATCAAATGAGACTAAACTGCTAGATTTATAACATTCAAATTAGTTATCTCATAACTACTTGTGGATTCCAAATATTGTATCACATTACAGATAAATAGACAATATTAAACTTTCCGATTGAATAAACAAACACTCAAGATTTCCCAAATAGTTCTCAACACTTGAAATTAGTTTAAAAAACATCCATCACATGCCACAGTACCAATGGTCCAGCCGTAGAAGAGTCAAGCCAATGCCTCACATGTGGCACGCCGTACTGCCCCAAACCCTAAGGTTTAAAGGCGGTTTAGACGGTCACATAATCGAGTTAAGGTTTGTTGTCTTCTAGAGGGTCCACCGCGTTACTTGCACGATTTTCCGAAATTTTCAAACTCGAGAAAAAATCCAACTTTTGAAAATTTTCCGACAGGGGAAAAAGTGAATTATTGATATCCGTTCGAACTTTTCAACAGGTTCTAAAATTATCCGGAAAAACTTAAACGAACTTAAATTATCCGATCAAATCAACGAGTCCCCAATACAACCCAGAAAACTCAACACTTGAGTTAGAATTAAAAATTCCCAGAAGCATCAGGAAACACATACGGACGTTACTGTAGGAAAAGCTAACAATAATTAGCCTGTACGGCCGCGGAACCGCAGCGCGACCCATGCTCATGCCGCGGTTCCGCGGCGCCTTGGGCGAATTACCATGTCGTTTTTCACACAGTTCCATAAAATTACCTGCTGAATTTTCTGAGCATTTTTAATATGAAAAAACAACTTTTTGAAAAATTTCCAGAAACTAGGGTTTTACGGGTATTCGGAGTTCGATCGGACTTTAAATTTCACCTAGACTTCGCCTAAAACTCTAGCTTGGCTCTGATACCACTGTAGGGATGCTAGGCACTCTCACAAGGGTCTATAAGGCATCAACCATGTCCGATTCAAAATTTAGACGTGCCGAACAAGCCTAACCAAGATCTTTAAATTAGAGATTAGGCGAAACAGAACATGTTAAACAGTTTAACACTAAGAGTTTGGGATTACAATCTTTGTAGTCCAGTCCTTCACTTCTAAAGCTCCGTGTTGAGGTCCCTTCGCCGCGATCATCGAGTATCCGGACTCTAGAGAGGCTCCACGAAAAGAAAGATGCAAGCTTGCTTCCGATCTTCGATAACAAAGATGATCTACCTTGAAGTTTCTTTAACACAAGCTAATCTAATTGGCAAGAATAGATTAGGATGATAAAGTAGGAATTATGCTCTCATTTGTTTTCTTAATCTCACTCATTTTCATCACAAAAGAAAAAGCTAGAAAGCTTTTTCATTGAAGAAGAAGAAGATCTAATCCTTTTGTGATGAATAATGAATAACTCAAGTGTAAAGTTAGAAATGCAACCATGGTTTATGTGAGAAGAACTAACCCTTGTAGAGATTGAATCATGGTTAAAGGTTTGGTTGGGTTAAATAAATATCTATGCAAAATATCAACACAAATATCTTTGCACAAAACAAAATAAAACCTTTTAGAAGGTTCTAGAAAAGATTAGCCCAAATCAAACCCTAACCATGTTTAATCTCCACTAAACATGTTGCATTAATAACCCTAACATGTTACAATATTATATATCACATATACAATATTTATTGTAACAAAATAAAATAATACAATTAACATATATCGCATATATATCAATGTATTACCCGAGTGAGAAAAAGAATCTTTTAGTGAGCTTATATTAGTTAATGCAATTTAATATATCAAGTATATAATTATACATTAAATTATTGAATCAACACTTGATCCGATAATCCGGCTATTTCACAAATAACCGACTAATATAATCTATATCAGTTCATCGAATCAACACTTGATCCGATGACCCGGCTATATCACATATACCCGGCCGACATTTCATATCGCGAGAATCTAATACGGTATCACATACACGTATTGTTCTCAGTCCCGCACATATCATATATGTGCTCCTACTCCGTTTTGCCGGAGCCAAGAAACCTCTGTGTAGGACTCTAAAGAATCGTCAATACGCTGGCAGTAGGCGATGATTATATCAAACACCCACAAGCTGCAAGCGGTCAGCTAAACGTAACAGCCACCCAGGTATTGAGCGATCAGAAGATCAACAAGCAAGCCTGTACTTTCTCCCACGAATCCAATCAGTAACACTCCCGTACAGTCCGGTCTCTCCGTCTAATATGTCGCATAACTCGCCTATGGGTGGTAAACGTCAGACCCGAGTAGCTTGATAAGTCATGTCGATATAAGGTCTATAACAGTTCGAGAAACTACTGATAACACTTACTAGTAAATCTCAGTAACCCTGGCCAGGGATTTCCAGTTATAGCCAATCGAACACAGCGCAACATCAACTCCCTATACCGGGAGAGACGAATCCCCTCCTATCGCTCATTGCCTCCATGTGATTCGGGACTGTACCCAAAGCCACCTTTTTGCACGCCCTCTTGGACGTGGTATGATGGAAATTAAAGTACAGTGGGAATCACACAAGACTCTATGACGATCTCGGGTCTACAGACTAACCTGTACCAGTGTGACCAGAGAACTGCCATCTGACGTGAGGTATAATACCATCTGGGAGTTCTCGGCGAGTCTGTCCAGTGTACCCAGTCTCTACTGAGCACCCGTACACCATCCTTGATGTCAAACACCGATAGATATGGGATCATCCATCACCCATCATATGGGTCAAGATGCGTATACGCTAGTCTACTCTGCTGTATCGATACCCTGTCTCGATACACCCTCGACTAGGAACAGTTATAGGATGTACTCGTCGACTACCGTGGCCCCACTAGTATGATCTCATCATAGTCCCAGTAGTCGAGTACATATCCTAAGGGCTTTATCAATATGTAACATAGAGACAATCAGAGTACATGTTAAGATAAAGAGCAACCAGATAGCGTACTATCATGTCGAGCAAGAAAGTCCTCCCTATATGTGTCCAAGCATCCATTACAATATACATCATATGTACAGTAATGGCCTCTAGGGCATACATATAACTAACAATAAGTTCTTGAAATTTTTCTTGAGAGTTTGGACAGAGATTGTGAGTGAGGGGTGTATGGAATGGAGTGGTATTTATAGGAAAAAATTAGGGTTAGGGTTTGATAGAAATTGCATTAAAAATTATGCATTAAAAAGATTTTAATTAGGTTTTTAATTTCTCTGGAATAATGCAGGGAAATTAAACATGACAGGGGTTATGAGGAGGCCAAAAGGCACAGGAGTTAAGAAGGAAGAATCGGATTCAACCGAGTTTGTCCGGCTGCGCCGGCCGAGTCAGCCGCGCCGCCGGCCCGATCCGTTCGAGTCAGGCTGGGTCTTGGGGCTACGTGTCCCTTGCCGATTTGTCTACCCCCTGGGCCAGTTTGTTTTATATGCGACTTTTGGTTTTTACGAGTTATGCACGTGCAGGCTCTTGGGCTTCTAAAAAATTTAAAAGAAAAATAATTAAAAAAATGTGGCTAATGGGATTTGAACTCTGGTGCTTTGGTTTAGCAGTACAAAGTCTTACTAATAAGCTACAAGCTCCTTCTTGCTATTAAAAAGCAAATCAAATACTTATAGTACTCACAGGAAATGTAAATACCCTAAGTATACATTAATGTTAAATAAATTTTTTGTGTACACTAAAATTGGAGTTGTTACATATCCAGTTTATGCTTAAAAACAGGATCCAGACAAACTCGAGGCACGTTTCGGTAATAGCAGTTTGTTGGTTATCCCAAACTTTCGCAAGGGATAGATTCTACCATTTTCAATATCAAAAGTGTTTTGTTGTTGACTCGCCACCTCCTTGGTAAAAAAATCCCTTGCAAAAGGAATTAGTGGGAGTATGGTAAAACTAGAAGTGATTTCAGAAACGCGAACGGTAACTGAAAATTTAGTAGAACTTGAAAATTCAATTCATCCTGACAAATTATAACTAATCCGCAGATTTAGTAGGTGATCTCAGTCATCCGAGAGATACTTTGATTTTCTCGTAGATAATGCTTAGGAGGCTTGCATCATGTGATGATGATCATACCAGTAATTAGCAGACTATAGAAAGTAGCGACTTCCGATTGTTGGTTGGATGCTAAGTTATCCAAGTTGGATTGCATGCACTACAACAAATTATGGACTTTGTTGAGTGCTCCTGAAGGGGGTAAAATCCATAAAGAACAAGCAGATCTTTCGAGATTAGTGCAAAGGGAAAGATATTAACCTAATAATGCTAGACTTGTAGTAAATAGTATTCAACAAATACCCGATGTGGATTGTGATGATACTATTACTTTAGTGTCTGTGTTGAAATCTAAACAGATAAAACTTGCCACTGCTGTTTTTATGACTATGATATCTGGCAGCTGGATGAGTATAATGTCTTTCTAAATTGGATTTAGAAGTGTACATGTATATCACTCTGCCAGAGGGTTGTTGTAGTCAATGGGAGCAGCGAAAAATGTGCAAGTTGTTTAAGTCTATTTATAGACTAAAGCAGACATAGTGGAGATGGATCGTCTATTTTGATGTTGCGGTCAAAGTGTTTGATTTCATCAAAATAAGAGATGAATCTGAGATTTGTAAGAAGGCTGTAGGGAGTAATTTTAGGTTCCTCATATTGATGTGGATAGTATTCTTTTGATAGGAAGTGATGTTCTTATACTGTGATTCGGTCAAACATTGGTTGTCACATTTGTTTCTCCTTTATGGATTTGGACCATAGATAAGGGGACTAGGTCTATAGAGATGGATCTAGTAGGGTTTTGGGATTTTCCCAATTCAGGTATCTTGACACCATTTTAAAATGTTTTAGAATGGACGAATCCTAATGAGATAATGTACCCGCAAGCGATTGAGTCACCCTCTCTAAAGAGATGTCTTCATGACTGATGAAGAGAGGGACTCGTGTGAATGGCATTCCACCTTCTTCGGCAGTTAGGTCAGTCATGTGATGTCATGTACCAGACTAGATAATACTTTTGCACTTGATATAGTAAGCTGAAATTAGTCCTATCCTGAAGAAACATAGGAATCAGTGAAAAACATATGGGATGTTCTTGGTGTTTGGTAATGGCAACCTCCTTCGGGAGGCGATTACCGATTCTAGCTTTCGAGGAGATAAGGATGACAGATTGTCTGTCGTAAGTCATTAGTTTACCCTCTTCTAAGGAGCAGTATATTAAAAGAGTTCCAAATGTGATACTGAGGTAGTCAAGGCTCTAGATGCTGATTATGATCCAGCAAAGGAATACATCCTAAGTATTTGTTTGGATAAATACGTTCATTTATGAATATGGTCCCATCAGCTATCTAAAAAACAGTTCTAAGGAAGGTATTGCTTATTTCAGGAGATAGTTGATCTCCGCGAAGTTGAGAATCAGAGAGATAAATATATAAACGTTGCAGCGGATTCACTCACTGAGGCTGTTTCTTAAATATAGTTTGTGAAATCGTTAGTAGAGAAATTGAGTATGCAATAGTACATGATATGTGGGTATGCGAAACCACAATAATTGGCTTTGAGTGAAAATAGGAGATTGTTGGATATAGATGCCCTCAAGGCAATTATCGTAGTTGCAGGAATGCAATTACTGAATTCAAGGAGGACTAAAACCAAGAACAGTCTTGCTCGATATGATAGTATGCTATCTGGTTTGTATTTATCATTCATGATTATATGTTTTACTCGTTTATTACGTGTCACTAATTCGATGATAAAGCCCATATGATCTTTGCTCGACTACCAGGATTATGAAAGGGATCATACTAGTGAGGCCCGGGTAGTCTATAAGCAGATCCTTAAAAGTCTTAAGTCGTAGGAATATTGACTGGGTATCGGTGTTTAAACTAGTGTATATATTTCTTGACCCCGTAAGGGGCGATGGTTGACCCATAGCCATTGGCGTTTGACACTGAAGATTATATACATGTGCTCATTAGATAAGATATACTGGACAGACTCGCCGAGAACTCCTAGATGGTATTATACTAATCGTCAGATAGCAGTTCTTTGGTGACATGAGTACAGGATAGTCCCTAGACTCGCCATAGCGTCTTGTGTGTGTTCCCACTTGAAAGTATGTCCTAGCGCCACTACTAGGGTTTTAACCATATCAATTATGCAATTTTAAAAATCTAGAAGGCTAAGTCTATAAACGAGGATCGAACTAAAGGTTTAGGATTTCATAGAAAGCTAACTAGAGTTATAAACTATGTGAAGAGAAGCTACAACCTTTGTAGTCTAGTCCTTCACTTCTAAACCTCTATGTAGTAGTCCCTTAAACTCCTTCTAGAGCTCCACTTGAAGAAATGAACTCGCTTTCTTGAAGTCTTCTTCGTCGAAGATGATCCACCTTGAGGCAGCTCACACTCAAGCTCACACTTCACTAATTAAAGTATTAGTGAAGTAAACAACCTAAACTAATTTGCTAGAAAGGTTTAGATTGATGAAGTAGGGTTTTTGCTCACTAAAAAATCTTACTTTTCTCTTTTCTCTTGAATGAATAGTGTTTCAAGAGATGAAGATGAAGAAGATGAAGATGGTAGAGAGAATGAGCTTGGAGTTGGATAAGATCAAGAAATGATAAATTTATCTCAATTTAAATGAAAAGATCAATGAGTCATAGAAGCTACACACTTCCAAAGTAATGACCCATTCTTTTCTTTTCAAATTGATATAAGTAAATCATTATCCACTTATCTTTTCTCCTATGTAATTCTCATACATCCATCTTCCATATATCATCAACCATGACACAAATGAATATATATTTATGTCATATATATAAATATATAAAGAGAAGAAAATATTTCAGCATAATATTTGTTTTTATATATATATCATATATAAAAATATATATCAAATTATTAAATCAACACTTGATTCAATAATCTGGTTATATCATATATAACCCGGCTAATAACTAATAACGCTAGATTAGAATATGGTATCATATATCCGTATTTAATCAAGTTCCCGCACACATCTCCATACATGCTCTACTTTATTTCGCTTGAGCTAGAAAACCTCTATGTGAGACTTTAAAGACTCACCAATACGCTGGCAGTAGGTAATGATCATATCAAACACCTACAAGCATGTCAGCGGTATTAGCTGCACGTAACGGCTACTCAGGTATTGAGTCTGGGGGGTGGAATCGTCAGACCCCAATAACTCGATAAGTCATGCCGATATATAGCCTATAACCATTCGAGAAACTACTGATAACTCTTATCAGTAAATCTCATCAGCCATGGCCAGAGACTTTTTGTTATAGCCAATAACGCATAGCACAACATCAACTCCCAATACTTGGAGAGATAAAATCCCTCCTATCGCTCACCCTCTCCATGTGACTCGGGACTATACCCAACTACCACTTGTTTGCATGATCCAGTAGAGCCATAGTAGGGAGGTAATCAAAGAACAATAGGAACCACACAAGACACTGTAACAATTTCAGGTCTACAGACTAACATGTACAAGTGTCACCAGAGAACTGCTATCTGACGATAGGTATGGTGCCATCTAGGAGTTCTCGGCGAGTCAGTTCGGTGTACTCATTCTCTAATGAGCACCGTGTACAATCTTTGGTATCAAACAACGATGGTTATGGGATCAACCATCGCTCCCATACAGGGTCAAGAAATGTACACACTAGTCTACCCTGGAATATCGATGCCCCGTCTCGATACTCCCTCGACTAGGAACACTTCAAGGATATGCTTGTGGACTATACAGGCCCCACTAGTATGATCTACATCATATTCCTGGTAGTTAATGTTAGGAATATGTATGCCCTAGAGGCCATTATTGTATATTATAGTGGATGCTAGGACATATATAGAGAGAAATTTGTTGCTCGACATGATAGTATGCTATCTGGTTGCTCTTTATCTTAACATGTGCATATGTTTAGTTTACTATCTCATTGATACATGTTGATAAAGCCTTTAGGATGTTGGCTTGACTACCAGGACTATGATGCAGATCATACTAGTGGGGCTTGTATAGTCCACAAGCACATCCTTTAACAGTTCCTAGTCGAGAGAGTATCGAGACAGGGCATCGATATTTTAGAGTAGACTAATGTGTATGTTTCTTGATCCTGTATGGAGCCATAACCATTGGAATTTGACATCAAAAATTGTACACAGGTGCTCATTGGAGAATGCGTACACCAAACGTGACCCGCCGAGAACTTCTACATGCTACCATACCTATCGTCAGATAGCAATTCTCTGGTGACACTTATACAGGTTAGTTTGTAGACCCGAGATCATCATAGTGCCTTGCGTGGTTCCCACAGTGCTTAGATTCGCTCCCTACCACGGCTCAAATGAGTCGTGCAAACAGGTGGTTTTTCGGTACAGTCCTGAATTATATGGAGGCAGTGAGCGATATGAGGGGTTTCGTCTTTCCTGGTATTGGGAGTTGATGTTGCGCTATACTTGATTGGCTATAACAGCAAGTCCCTGATCAGGGCTGATGAGATTCACTAATAAGTGTTATCAGTAGTTTCTCAAAAAGTTAAAGGCCACACATCGACATGACTTATTAAGTTATTGGGGTCTGACGATTCCACCCTCCAGATTCAATATGCGACATATCAGACGAAGACACCGGACTGTATGATAAGTGTTGCTTATAGGCTCTACGGGAGTTTGGATAAGTTTACTTGTTGATATTCTATTCGTTGAATATTTGGATAGCCATTACGTCCAGCTAGTACCGCTGACGGCTTGTAGGTCTATGATATGATCATTACCTACTGCTGGCGTATTGACGAGTCTTTAGAGTCCCACATAGAGGTTTCCCACCTCAAGTGAAACGAAGTAGGGCATGTATGGAGATATGTGCAGGAGCTTGATTAAATACGAGTATATGATACCGTATTCTAATCTAGCGATATTTGATATCAGTTGGGTTATATATGATATAACCGGATTATTGAATCAAGTGTTGATTCAATAATTTGATTTATATATATGTTTATATATTTGATATTAGTCGGATTATATATGATATAACCGGATTATTGAATCAAGTGTTTATTTAATAATTTGATATATATATATATAAACTAATATTAAATATTAGCCGGTTATATGTGATATAACCGGATTATTAAATCAAGTGTTGATTTAATAATTTGATATACATATATATTTGATATTAGCCGGGTTATATATGATATAACCGGATTATTGAATCAAGTGTTGATTTAATAATTTGATATATATATATATATATATATATAAACTAATATTAAGCTCACTTAAGATTTTATTCTCTTTATATATATATATATATATATATGTATTTTTGTATCATGGTTGATGATACAAAGAACTAGGATGTGTGAGAATCATTTTGAGTAATGATAATAATAAACATTTGTGAATTAAAAGAAATGAAGAATGAGTCATGGCTTTAGATGCTTGGAGAAGTATTGAGAAGCCATGACTCATCTTCAATTCTTGGATTATTCATAGATATTTATTAGTATCATCTTATCTCATCTTTGATCTTATCTTTTGAGCTCATAGTTCACACTCATCCAAGTTCAACTTCTTCTTCATCTCCTCATTAGTTTTCTAGGGTTGAGAAGAAGAAAAAGAGAAAGAAATATTTTAGTGAGCAAAATTCCTACTTCATCAACCTACACTACTCTAAGCATTAGTATAGGTTGTTATTTTCACGAATACCTTGATTAGTAAAGTGTGACTTTGAGTGTGAGTTTCCTCAAAGTGGATCATCTTTGACGAAGAAGACTACAAGCAAGCTCGTTCCATTTTTCAAGTGGAGTCAAAAAAGAGTTGTAGGGACTACTGCTTGGAGGTTTAGAAGTGAAGGACTAGACTACAAAGGTTGTAGATATTCTTCACTTAGACTAGAACTTGTTTGCCTCATTTTTAAACCTTAATTCTCTAGTTCGATTCTTGTTTAGTATACTTAGACCTCTAAATTTTTAAAATTGCATACTTGATACTCATTGAAACCTAGTAAAGATGCTAAGACATACTTTCATTGTATCAGAGCCAAGACAGAGGCTTAGGAGTAGCTTAGACGAAGTTAAAATGTTCGATCGACGTCTTAAACACACGATTTTGGTCATTTCTGTCTAATTTTTCAAACTTCATGTTTTTCACAATTAAAAATGCTCAGAAAATCGTGCAGGGAATTCTATGGAGGCACAAGAAATACGAGCTTCCAATACCTCAAAGTGGCCGCGGAACCGCCGCCTAGACCATGTCTTAGTCGCGGTTGCTCCGCCCACTATAGGAGCTCATTTTTCATGTGCTACTTCAATTTGAAATTTTGCATTTTCTGGATATTTTTAATGAGGTTCAAGTGGTTGAGGTCTCTGTGGATTGTTATTGTTTGAAACATCGATCGAAATGTTTAATATCGTCTATAATGCTTTGGTTATGTGATACAATTTTTGGAATCCACATTGATTAGTTTTGCAAAAACTAGTTATCGATATATAAATCTCGCATTTTAGTCTCAAATGATGGATTACCACGGCATTTGGATTTGGATCGAAATTTCGTCGTAATCTCGTATCGTACGCGAATACTCGCCGGAAGACACTAGAAGATAGCTACGCCCTAATGCCCCGATCAAGTGACTATAGGAGAACCCCATGGATAAGAGCATCCACTCGGGTGCTCGCGGCCATGGTGTTCCGTCCAAGTCCACTTCGTTGACGGACTCGGGGGTGCGGCCATCCACTAAAGTTCCCGACAAGTATTCGATCTTTTAATCGGGAATCTTGTTGAATTGCCTGACTTAATTTTTGAAAAGTTTTTTCAATTCGAGACTTAAATATAAGGTTTATAGGGTTAGGCATAAAATTCGGAATATGTGATAATCCGGCTTTATGATATCTAAATATGCGAATTCTAATTATTGTAGCTTTCATTTCATTTATGCGACCGTAAGTGTAATATATGACAGTATCTCCGATCTCGTTTCTATATGAAAATGACATTAGGGATACACATATTTACTTACGTTGATGACATGTGATGTTATTGTGTTGCTATCGATATGTTATATTGGATTTTCTTGATTGAATAGCCGGTTTTTTTTATGTGAGATGAGAGTTTTTCAATTTTCATTCATGTAAATAATTGTATGTAATATTCTTTTATTGGGACACTTCCGGGTCGAGGTTGTTGTCTTCATTCGATATATATTATTTACTTTACCGCATTAGGATAGATCCAAGGCGGGGAGCACAAGTATCTAAAGTCCAGTGGGAGGCCATCTAGAAGAGTCGAGACCGGTCGCCTAACTCTAGAATTGGCAGGGTTGCTTGCTACTCTCGTAGGGGTCTAAGGATGTAGACTTGGCTATTCATCACAACCGTGGAATCCGTGTTTTTCGTTACTGGCTTAATTTAAAACACGAACCTCCTAGTATATCCTATATTTCATATATCTGCTTCTGCTGTTCTGTAATGTGATGTGATGTGATCATATAACTACGTGAGACTAATACTACTTATATATATGATATATTAGTAGACACTATATATGTTTTGCATCCGCGCTAGTCCTGACCCCGCCCTGCCGTAAGTTAAGTAACTTTACGGTGAAGATCTTGGTCCTTGTGGCGAATGCGGATGGCATATATATGTGTTTTATTTTTGTTTCTTCTATGATATTTAGAAAACATAATTGATGGGACTTCATTAATAAGATTAATGAAAAGAAAAGAAACCTAAAAGATATTTTAGAATCAAATTTTTTAAAAAGATAGCTCTAGTTCTTGCTTTGCATATAGGTATTCCATTATGAATATCCGGCACTTTATTCAATGAGGAAAGAGCCTAGATCTCTTTATCAGGAATGACCTCTTTATAAAAATTAGCATATGCTACAACCCACCCGGTTTGTTTTGAAAACTACACAATTTTTAAAGCGTAGCTTAAATCATTTCTTTTCAAATCACTAGATTCTACAACGATATCAAGTTCATTATGTTAAAGGTTTTCTTCAAAGCCACTCGTAGCCCTCTGTCATTTCAGATAGATATTGTTTAGTATTCGTGCTGCGTTTGTCGACCTTGTCTAGGCGTAGTGTTCGGTAGCTGATTAGTGCATTTCTGCCGCATGATGATACGATTGGTTAGGGCAGTCGTACGATTTGTTGACCTTGTCAAGGGCCGTACGGGTGGGTCTAAATCAGTCACGAAATGATGGGTTGAACTTGACCTGCGGTTTATGGTTTGTTGACCTTGTCAAGGTCATAAACCGCATGGGGTAAAAATAATTATCGGGAATTTCAAGTGTTGAAATTTGCAATGAGATTGCAAACATTCTATGTGATAGTTGGATCCCGATACCCACTACGAGTAAGTGTTACTCCTTGAAATGTTTATCACTTTACAATTAGCTAATCCAGTGGGTGTCTAAGAAAGGTGTTAATGTGGTTATTCCCCTGCGGAAATGAGCTTATTTAATTAGTTCTATGCGAAAGCATGGGGAGACTCCCTCGGAGTACCAACACCTGCCTGGCTGACTGATTAGCGAACTTATAGGGTGTAATTAATCCCGGCTAATCTTACTTTTTAGGGTTTGAAGGAAGATTTGATAAAAACATTGGGACCTATCCTGATTAGATAAGATAATAACGAATCTAATCTTGCAAGAGCGCACGCTAAAGTGTTTTCTTCTCTCTCTCCAGGTAGCGACCATTTCACACCTTAATCAAGATAATAACATGGATGTATTGACCGAACCCGCTTATTATACTGGGCTAGGAAACGTTGGTTCCGCTCTATCTTATGACAACTATCATAAGTTTGGGCATGAGATAGGAGAATGCAAGGATTTCCACGCAACCCTAATGAAGAATGAGCATTGTGATGTATCTTTTTCGGGTGTGTTAGTTATTGAGAAATGTTTCTCAGTCTACTCTACGTCCTGAGTATTAGATACCGGATCAGGATCCCACATTTGTAATCTGTTACAAGGGTTAAAGAAAAGTAAAGAACTGGGAAAGGGTGATATGTCTTTCAAAATAGGGAATGGAGCAATTGTTGCTGCCGAAGCTGTTGGCGAATATCACCTAGTAGTGCCAAATGGTAATACATTGATTTTGAATGACTGTTATTTCGTACCATCTATGATATGCAATATAATATCCATTTCTTTATTAGATAAAGAAGGATAAAATTTTGCATTAGAGAAAAATGCTATGAACATTTTCCTAAATCAAGTGTTGATTGGGTTTGGTACGTTATGTAATGGTTTATATGTTCTAAATCAAAATACATTTCTAAATATACAAAACACACACAAGAGAAAATGTTCAGAAATGAACAAAGGTTTCTTGTGGCATTGTAGACTTGGTCATGTCAATGAGACCAGACTAGCTAAGTTGCATAAAAATAGATATTTGAATCCGTTCAAATTTTCATCTTATGAAACTTGTCAGTCATGTCTCAAAAGAAAGATGACCAAAACTTCGTTTACAGGACACGGAGTAAAAGATACTGAACTCTTGGGACTAATATATAGGGATATATGCGCGATATATGCGGTCTATGTCTACATATGCCAGGAATGGTTTCTCATACTTCATTACATTCCCCGATGATCTCTCAAGATTCAGATATGCGTTCCTGTTGAAACACAAATCTGAAAATTTTGAGAAATTCAAGAAATATAAGAGCGAAGTAGAGAACCAGATGGGTAAAAGTATTAAAATCCTTCGATCTGATCGAGGAGGTGAATACTTAAGCACGAAATTCCAAGATTATTTAAAAGAGAATGAGATTCTCTCTCAGCTTACTCATCCGTATACACCACAGCACAATGTTGTATCGGAGCGGAGAAATCACACCCTATTAGATATGTTGTGCTCTATGATGAGTGTTGCTGAGTTACCTATTTCCTTTTGGAGTTATGCATTTGAGACAGCTGCATACCTATTGAATCAAGTTCCATCAAAATCTGTGCCTAAAACACCATATGAGATATGGAGTGGAAAGAGACCATATCTTAAACGATTTAAATATGGGGTTGTCCGGCCTATGTTAAAAAACAGATTCCGGACAAACTCAAAGCGTGATCGGTTCTTTGGAAGTTTGTGCGATATCTAAAGAATTCACATGGATATCTATTCTACCACATTGAGGAACAAAAGGTGTTTGTTTCACAATAAGCCACCTTTTTAGAAAAGGAATTTCTTGTAAAAAAAATTAGTGGCAATGAAGTAGAGCTGGAAGAAGTTCCAGATACACAAACTACAACTGAAGATTTGGTAGAACTAGAGGATTCGATAGTCCCCGACGAACCTCAGCCACTCCACAGATCTAGTAGGGTTCCTCACCCATCTGAGAGATACTACGATTTTCTTATAGACGGTGGGAGTGAGGATTGCATCATGGAAGATGATGACCCAACTAGTTTCGAGTAGGCCATCACAAGTGGGGACTCTGTGAAATGGCTGTATGCTATACGATCTGAGATGGAATCCATGTGTAGGGTTGCTAGGCACACGCACAAGGGTCTACAAGGCATCAACCATGCCCGATTTAAAATTTAGCCGTGCCGAACAACCCAAAGCCGGATCTTTAAACTAGAGATTAGGCGAAAACAAGCATGTTAAACACTTTAACACTAAGTGAGAGGGATTACAACCTTTGTAGATCCGGTCCTTCACTTCTTAAGCTCCGTGTTGAGGTCCCTTCGCTGCGATCATCGTGTTCCGGACTCTCGAGAGGCTCCACGAAGAGAAAGATACAAGCTTGCTTCCGATCTTCAATAACAAAGATGATCTACCTTGAAGTTTCATTAACACAAGCTCTCACTCACTAAATGAAGTGAGCACTCTCATCTAAAGGGCAAGGCTAGATGAGGATGATGAAGTAGGATTTTTGCTCTCATTTATAATCATCTTCTCACACATAATCATCACTTAGAAAAAGCTAGAAAGCTTTATCCATGAAGAACTCAAGGAAGAAGAAGATGAATAATAATTAGAATCCTTTTGTGATGAATAATGAAAATCTAATAATGATTAATCATGCAACCATGGTCAAGGATGACTCATGTAGAGATTTAACTAGGGCTAGGGTTTGGGTTGGGTTAAGAATGAGTCACACAAAAATATCAAGCATAATATCTCTTTCATGACAAAAGAAAAAACCTTCTAGAAGGTTCATGAATAAACTAACCCAATTCAAACCCTAATCTTGTTTAATCTCCACTAAACATGTTGCATTAGTAATCATATCATGTTACAATATTATATATCACATATATAATATTTATTGCAACAAAATAAAATAATACAATTAACATATATCGCATATATATCAATGTATTACCTGAGTGAGAAAAAGAATCTTTTAGTGAGCTATTATTAGTTAATGTAACTTAATATATCATATATATTATCATACATTAAATTATCGAATCAATACTTGATCCGACAATCCGGCTATATCGCATATAACCGACTAGTATCTCATATCGTATTATCCTCGGACCTGCACAGATCACATATGTGCCCCTACTCCGTTTTGCCTAAGTGAAGAAACCTCTGTGTAGAACTCTAAAGAATCGTCAATACGCCAGCAGTAGGTGATGATCATATCAAACACCCACAAGTTGCAAGCGGTTAGCTAAACGTAACAGCCACCCAGGTATTGAGCGCTCAGAAGATCAACAGCAAGCCTGTACATTCTCCTGTGAATCCAATCAGTAACACTCCCGTATAGTCCGGTCTCGTCATCTGATATATCGCATATCTCGCCTAGGGGTGGTAAACGTCAGACCCCAGTAGCTTGATACGTCGTGTCGATATGAGGTCTATAACAGTTCAAGAAACTACTGATAACACTTACCAGTAAATCTCAACAACCCTGGCCAGGGATTTCGAGTTATAGCCAATCGAACACAGCACAACATCAACTCCCTATACCGGGAGAGACGAATCCCCTCCTATCGCTCGTTGCCTCCATGTGATTTGGGACTGTACCCCAAAGCCACCTTTTTGCACGCCCTCTTGGACGTGGTATGATGGAAATCAAAGCACAGTAGGAATCACACAAGACTCTATGACGATCTCGGGTCAACAGATTACTCTGTACCAGTGTCACCGGAGAACTGCCATCTGACGTGAGGTATAATACCATCTGGGAGTTCTCGGCGAGTCCGTCCAGTGTACCCAGTCTCAACTAAGCACCCGTACACCATCCTTGATGTCAAACACTGATGGATATGGGATCATCCATCGCCCATCATATGGGTCAAGATGCGTATACGCTAGTCTACTCTGGTGTATCGATGCCCTGTCTCGATACACCCTCGACTAGGAACAGTTATAGGATGTACTCGTCGACTACCGTGGCCCCACTAGTATGATCTCATCATAGTTCCATTAGTCGAGTACATATCCTAAGGGCTTTATCAACATGTAACATAGAGATAATCAGAGTACATGTTAAGATAAAGTACAACCAGATAGCATACTATCATGTCGAGCAAGAAAGTCCTCCCTATATATATCCAAGCATGCACTACAATATACATCGTATGTAAAGTAATGGCCTCTAGGGCATACATATAACTAACAATCTCCCACTTGCACTAGGGCCATCTGTTGTGGTATCACATACCCAACAATTAGCTGTGGTCGAAGTATCTCATACTCAACCATCCCATAAAAGTCTCTACTGGGAAAAATGCCTTTGTGAGTGGATCCGCGCTGTTGTCCTCTGTGTCTACTCTCCTAACCTCGATCTCCCTGGAGATCAACCATCTCCATGATTAGGTGATACTGCCTAAGAATTATATCTGAATTTCTCATGGGACGGGGGTTCCTTGGCATAAGCCACAACTCCATTGTCACACAATGGTAGGAACGAAGTTCATCTCATGAACTTATATATATCCAGACTGCCTCTTTGGTAGCATCATTGGTAACGATGTATCTTGCCTTTAATGGTCTAGTAAGTCACGGTATCTAGCTTGGAACTCTTCCAACATACCGTCCCTCCACTGAAGGTAAAGACAATGCCTACGACTGACATTCAGTCGTTCTTATCACCCTGAAACCTTTCCTGTGATTCTCCCCAGGATCGATTGATACCATCTCACTCCAACTAGTGAGTATCCTAACATCCAATTAGATCTATCTCATAGATCCAAAATCTAGGATTTAGGAGGTATCACCTTGATCCTATATGGAGAATCCTTGTGATAAGCGGAGATTTGACTGAGCGTAGCATAGGAAACTCCTTCCCTATCAAGAGTATGCCATCCACGTACTCTACGAGGATCACCACCATACTCCCCACTACCTTTTTGTATATACAAGGTTCATCTACCATTTTGATGAAGTCAAACTCTTTGACTACCACATCAAAACAGATGTTCCAACTCCGCGATGCCTGCTTTATCACATAAAACATCTTGCTCACATTTCCGCTGCTCCCACTGTCTACGAAGCCCTCTGCCTGTGTACTTATAGACGCTCTCTACTAAAATATCATTTAGAAAAGCAGTCATGCCACACAACCACCAGATATCGTAGTCATGGTATGTAGCAGTGGCAAGTAGGATCTGGATGGACTTAAACATAGCTTTGAAAGTCTCAACTTTTCCATGTACACCAAGTAATCTTCTCAAGATATAGTTGCTCCTGATGGGGATTTAACCCATTAGATAAAGCAACCAAAGTCCATACTTTGTTGGTGTATAAGGATTCCATCTCAGATCGCTAAGCATCCAGCCATTCTTACAGAGTCTCACTCCTGATGGCCTGCTCGAAACTAGTTGGGTCATCATCTCATGACGCAATCCTCGCTCCCACCGTCATAGAGAAATAGAAGTATCTCTCAGGTGGGTGAGGAACCCTACTAGATCGGCGGAGAGGCTGATGTTCGTTGGAAACTATTGAATCTTTTGGTTCTACCAAATCATCTGCTATAGTTTGTATAGCTGGAACTGTTTCCAGTTCTACCTCATGACCATTAATTTCTTCACAAGAAATTCCCTTTCACGAAGATGGTATGTTGAGAAACAAAACATCTTTTGTTCCTCGGTTAGGTAGAAGATATTCCCTTGCGAATGCTTGGGATATCCAACAAACTTCCACAGATCTGACTTTGCCTCGAGCTTGTCCGGATTTTGCTTTTTAGACATAGGTCGGACAACTCCAAATCTTAACAAACTTAAGATATGGGCTCTTCCCATTCCATATCACATATGAAGTGGTAGGTAAATGATTTGATTTGAACCCTATTCAATAGGTATGCAACTTCTCAAGTGCATAACTCCCAAAAGGAAATAGTAACTCAGTAGTACTCATCATAGAGCACACCATATCACATAAGGTGCTATTGCTTCGCCCCGATATACCATCGTGCTATGGTGTATACGGAGGAGTAATGCTGAGAGAGATTCTCATTCTCCTTTAGAATAGTCCAGGAATTCCGTGCTCAAGTATTTTCCTCCCTGATCTCATCAAAGGATATAATACTTATAACCGGTTTGGTTCTCTACTTCTAACTTATATTCTGTGAATATCTCAAAAGTTTCGGACTTGTGTTTCAACACGAACATATGTCTGAATCTTGAGAGATCATCAGAAAATGTAATGAAGTATAAAGAACCGGTCTTGGTATGTATAGACAGTGGACCTTCATACATCAGCATGTATCAATCCTAACAGTTCACTAACTCTTTCTCTGTTTCTAATAAACAGAGCTGTGGTCATCTTATCTTTGTGACATGACCGGCAAGTTTCACAAGATGTAAATTCAAACAGATTTAAATATGCATCTAAATATAACTTAGCTAGTCCGGTTGCATTGATATGACCTAGTCTACAATGCCTCAAGAAGGATTCGTTCATTTCTGAACTCTTCTTCTTGTGTGTGTTCTGTATACTAAGAACTGTAGTTTGATTTAGAACGTCAATGCTTTTAGATAACGTGCCTGAACCGATCAACTCTTGATATAGGAAGTGTTCAAAACATTATCCAACAATACAAAATTATATCATTTTTTTACTAATAAAGAGACTGATATGATGTTGTATATCAGGTTCGGTATCTAATAACATTTGTTCAGAATCAATGTATTCTGGTAATACAGGGTGATAGTGACCAACAGACTTGGCTGCAACACTTGCACCGTTTCTATCTCATGAAACTTATCACCCGTTCTCAGTTCTCTACCTATCTGTAGCCCATTTAACAAATTACATGAATGGGATCCTGATCCGGTATCAAATACCTAGGACGTAAAGGATACTGAGAAACAGTTCTCTGTAATGAACACACCCGAAGAAGATGCATCAGCATGCATTTTCTTCGTTTGGGCGGCACGGGAATTCTGGTATTCCCCAATTTCATGCTCTGTCTTATAACAATTATAAGTTGGAGCGGGACCAACGTTCCTTAGCGCAGTATAACAAGCGGGTTCGGTTAATACATCCGTATTATTATCTTGATTAAGGCGTGACATAGTTGTAACCAGGAGAGAGAGAGAAGAAAACACTCAGCGTGCGCTTTTACAAGATTAGATTGGTTATCTATTTATCTAATCAGGATATCTCCCACCGTTTTACTCAAATCTTCCTTCAAATCCTAAAAGGAAAGACTAGCCGGGATTAATTACACCCTACAAGTTCGCCAATCTTTCAGCCAGGCCAGTGCCGATACTTTGAGGGAGGTTCCCCATGCTTTTGCACGGACCTAATTAAATTAAACCTCGTTTTCCCAGGGGCGTAACCCCGTTAACACCTTTCTAGACACCTACTTGATCGGCTAATTGTAATGTGTAAAACTCTCCCAGGAGTAACTCTTACTCGCAGCGGGTATCGAGATCCAACTATCTCATAGAAGGTATGCAATCTCATTGCAAATTTCAACACTTGAAATTCCCAATAATATTTTGCCCCAAGCGATCTATGACCTTGACTAAGTCAACAAACCATAGACCGCAAGTAAAGTTCAACCCGTCATTTCCCGATTGAATTAAACCCACCCGCACGACCCTTGACCGAGTCAACAAGGCCGCACGACTACCCTAATCCAATCGCATCATATGCTTTGCAGATAAGCACTAATCGGCTACCGCACACTACGCCTTGACTAAGTCAACAAATGCAGCACGAATACTAACTATTACTTATCTGAAATGACAGAGGGCTACGACAGGTTTTTAAGAAAACCCTTTGCGTAATGAACTTTATATCGTTGTAGAATTGAGTGATTTTAAATGGAATGTTTTTGAGGCCTTTTCTAGTTTTGCTAAAGAGGTCACTCCCGGTGAAGGGATCGTCGGCTCTTTCCTCATCGAATAAGGTGCAGGATATTTCACAAATACCACTATGCAAAGCAAGAACTATAGAAGCAATCAAAAGACAAACCGAATTTGTAGCATCTGCTAGTTTCACTAAAGAGGTCACTTCCGGTGAAGGGATTTCGGCTCTTTCCTTATCGAATAAGGTGCTGGATGTTCTACAAGGAACACCGCTATGTAAAGCAAGAACTAGAGCTACCGGTTTTTAAACAAGTTTCTACAATATTTTTAGGTTTCTTTTATTTCATTAATCTCATTAATGAAGTCCCATTATATTATGCTTCACAAGCATCACATTTGAAACGAAATCTGCAACATAACATATATCTCATATATATAATATAAACATTCGTCTCAGGCAGTAATATGATCTCATCACAGAACATTGCAGCAGAAGAACATATATGAAATATTGGATATACTAGGACGTCCGTGTTTTAATACGAGCCTGAATAAAACACGGATTCCACGGTCGCGATGAATAGCCAAACCCACATCCCTAGACCCCTACGAGAGCGGCAAGCAACACTGCCAATTCTAGGGTTAGGAGACCCGGTCTCGACTCCTCGAAATGGTCTCCTACTAGACCCTAGAACCCGGTTACTTATGCTCCCCGCCTTGGGTCTACCTAATGCGGAAAAGTAAATAATATACAAAGGTGACATCATCCTCAGCCCGGAGGTGCCCCAATAAAAGAATATTACATACAAATGAATTTTACATGAATGAAAAAGAAAAACTCTCATCTCACATAAAACCCCCGGCTATTCAGAATGCAGCGATCCAATATAACATATCACAGCAACACATAATATCTCATATCATTAAATTAAGCAAGTATGCGTATCCCGATTGTCGTTGATGTATAGCAACAAAGCCGGCGATACACCACATACTAGGATTACGGTCACAGAAAAGAAAGTGTAAAACTACAACAGTTGGAATCCGCAACCACCTTAGACATCGCATGCTTAACCAAATGAATTCCTTAGACATCGCATGCCTAAAAATTATAAACCCCGCATTTTAGTCTCAATTATCGAAAACTCTTTTCAATATCAAGTCGGGCAATTCAACAAGATTCCCGACATCCTGATCGAATGCTCGTTGCAAACTTTAGTAGACGGCCGCACCCCCAGATGCCGTCGACGAAGTGCACTAAGGCGGAACACCGCTGCCGCGAGCACCCGAACGGATGCTTTTGGCGACGGGGTTTGTTGGAGATAGTGCCCCCAGAGTCAATTATTGGATCACAGGCACGTGATTGCAATGATTGAGGGAGGACCTATACCGGTAGGACAGTCTTACTCAAGATGATAGTATGCTATTTGGTTTATCTTTATCATCGTGTACTGCTTTAGGTGACCTTACAGGTCGCTATTGCACGTTGATAGAGCCCCTAGGATTCTTGCTTGACTGCCAGCAGTATGACGGCGATCATATACGTCGGAGCTGGGGTCTATAAGCACATCCTTAAGTGGTCCCTAGTCGTGGGAGTTTCGAGACAGGGCATCGATACTCCAGAGTAGACTAGTGTATACAGTCGAGACCCCGACGAGGGGCGGTGGCCGGTCTCACAAGCCACTAGTGTCAGTTGGTTCACCTAAGATGTATACAGGTGCTCATTGGGTTATGAGTATACCGGACAGGACTCGCCGGGAACATGCTAATTGGTCTTATACCTGACGTCAGATAGCAGTTCCCTGGTGACATGTGTACATGTTAGTTCATCGACCTGAGATCGTCATTTGTCTCGTGTGAGTTCCCACTGTACTTTGATTACTACCCTACCACGGCTCAAAGGAGTCGTGCAAACAGGTTTTAGTTGGGTACAGTCCCGAGCCATATGGAGGCAGTGAGCGGATCCGCAGGGGTTCGTCTCTCCCGGTATTGGGGGTGAGGTCGCGCTGTGTCTGGAGAGCAATTGCACGAAGTCCTTGGCCAAGGCAGGAGATTTACTGGTAGGTATTCCAGTAGTATCTCAGGGTGTTCTGGGCTACACTCCGACATGACTTATACAGCCTTTGGGGGTCTGACTTTTACCAACCCCCTAGGCCCGCCATGCGATGCTCATAGACGAACGGACCGGACTGTATGGATATTGTCACTGACAGGCCCAGTAGGGTGTCAGGATGAGTTCGCTCATCGACGTCCCTTTTGGTCAATTGCTGGTAGCCCGTTACGTATGGCTAATACCTTTGACGTGCTAGTGGTTAAATCCACAGCCAAAGTATTGACGAGTCTTTAGAGTCCCCCACAGACAGTTTCTCAACTTTCGGGTGAAACGCTGTATGGCCGTATGGATATATGGCAGGGTTCGATCATATACGTGCGGTATTGCACGGATCATGATCGGACGGATAATACTAGCGGGCTTTGGTTTAAGCTGGATTCTAGTATTGTACAGTGTAGATTTTGTCTCATTGCATTTTTATTCGGTCGGAATACAAATGCTGGTATGTATATACAGTCGCGGGGTTTTCCTGTAATTTATTACGGGATCGTTTTTCTGAAGTTGCCAGTTTGCTTTCCGGTTTCGGCCATTTTCCTTTGTTTCTTTCTTTGGCTGAATTTTGGTGGAGGGTGTTATTTGCAATTGTGCATTTTATTATGGAGAAGACTTTTTGTGATAGCTTCATGATGGTTCAACCATCATTTGATTCTTGGTTCATCATGGCTTGACTTTTGAGATATGATGAGTGATGGGCTTTTTGACCTTTTTTGTGATCATGATCTTCTCATCATCATCACTCATCATTCTTTCTTGCATGACACTCATACTCCCTCCTCTTCTTTGATCATGGCCGGCCATTCTTGAGAGAGGGCTGTCCCAATTTTTGGAGATGAGAATTGGTCTCATTTTTGCTTGCAAAATCCTATAGCTCCATCTCAAAAAGTTCATCTCATTCCTCCACCAAAAATGGCAACTTCATAACCCTTTAGAGACATGGTGATCTACGTATAACCTACAGCATTCTTGGACACGTCGACTCGCCAAGTTCGTGCCCGAGTTGCCTCGGTCCAGAGGTGGGAGCCCGTAAAAGAACCTGGCGATGTGGTGCCCTTTCCGACGAGGAGATGAAGACCGGAGATTCCGCGGGGAGATCGGGATAATGACGAGAAGACTGAAGGACACGGATCGCTTGGTATATCTCTCTACCCATTCTCTAGTTTGCTAGCATTAGGTTAATGGCCCGATCCGGGTTTTATAGTCCGTGGTAGTGCCGGTTTCTAGTTTAAAGAAAAGTTTTGTTTCCGTATTTTGGCCTCGTTCAGACGGCCGGGGCGTTGCTGTGCACTTACACTGGTATCAGAGCCACGCCATTAACCTAATCTAGCTTGCTCTAACGTGTTTACAAGTTCGATCGAACGGATTTTCTAAAAGGCCTATTTTCAACTCCAACTTTCTGTCGAAATTTTTTGTGCTCGAAAAATTAATTTGAGTGTTTCAAAAATACGTGCAGGGTTTTTTATGCATTCTGTGAAAATTTGGTAGTTTGATGGCACTGTTCCACCGCGGAACCGTGGCCAAACCCACGCATTGGCCGCGGTTACGCCGCCATTTAAATTGTTCACAACACCAAATTTTTACAGTGGGCTTCTGACATGGAAATAGAGTTTTTGGTATGTTCTGTTTGGGTCCAGATTTATTTTGAGTGCTACAGTTGTGCTTGGGGCCCACTTCGGGAAATTTAGTCGATCGAAAATTTTAAATATGTTAGTTCACAGTATTTACATTATATCTGCGACCGTGAATGTCACTTTATCGGTAAATCCTGTCTAACTGCTATAGCCCTTTTAGACAGATTTGCGAACGTGACATTCACGTTGATGTTCTGTGTTGTGCTGTGATGTTGCGGATTTGTCGTGGTGGATAGCCTGGATGCAATATTAGTACAGTTTGGTTTATTATGTACATTTGTTATTGTGGGGCGAGCGTCCAACATGTGGACTGCCGTCACTGCCTGTTTGTATATTATTCTTTTGGGGCACGACCGGGCTGAGGTCGGTGTATCCGTTGTATATATATTTTACTTTCTGTACTAGGATTACCCCGCGGAAGGGTGCACGGATAGCCGGGTTCTAGAGGGCAACGAGCCCGCATCTTATGGCTTTGAGACGGAGGGGGCTTCACTCTAGAATTGGCGGGCTATTCGCCGCACTCGTAGGGGGTATAGGTTGACCCAAGGAGGGGTGCCCAAGTTACCGGATTCCGTGAAGTGCTGGGTGGTCCATTCACGTTGCTGAAGGGGGCTGCCTCGCTTCAGGTTTTGGCGAGTAACTTGCCGCGCCCGTAGGGGTCTAGGTTTTCATTGCACAGGCTATCCATATGACCAGGGGAACGTCGGGTTTCAGTAGCGGCTCTATGAAACCTGGGGATCCCAGATATCTGTATTGTTATGTGATGTTTATTACATTTCTGTGATGTTGCATTTTATCACGCCTTGAGCAAATATTATATATTGATATATATACTAGTATATGTTTTACATCCGCGCTAGTCCAGTCTCCGCTCTGTCGTTAGTTAAGTAACCTAACGGGTGATGACGGAACCCAGTGGCGAATGCGGATGGCATATACGTACATCATTATTTTCGTTCTTTGGGGTGTGATCAATTGATGGGATTGCATTGATTCGGATCAATGCAAGCTAAACAAACCTATTCTGATGTTGTTGGAACAATTTTTTAAAAAGCTGTTATTGCAAGGACGTTCTCTTTTGTTTTGCACAGTGGTATTCGGTTATGAATATCCAGCACCTCAGTCGACGAGGCAAGGGCCGAGATCCCTTCACCGGGAGTGACCCCTTGGACAGAAGTTTGCGTCACGGTAATAACTTCACTATAGCCGATTGCCTTTTTGCTTTGCATCGTGGTATTCAGTTGGAATATCCTGCACCTCATTCTACGGGGAAAGAGCCGAGATCCCTTCACCGGGAGTGACCTCTTTAGCAAAGGTTTTCGTCCCTATATTTTTATAAAAAGCTATGCGGTTCCTTCAACGATATCAAGTTCATTACGTTAAAAGGTTTTTCGCCAAAAACCATTCGTAGCCCTCCGTCATTTCAGACGGGTAGCAAGTAATAATCATGCTATGTTTGTTGGCCAAAGTCAAGGCATAGTGTATGGTAGCTATTTGTTACTTTTCTGCAGCATAAATAGATGCGTTGGTTTGGGACAGTCGTACTGCCTTATTGGCCAAAGTCAAGGGTAGGTACGGGTGGGTTCAAATCAACCTGGAGAATGACGGGTAGAACTTGACATGTGACTTATGATTTGTTGGCCAAAGTCAAGGTCATAAGAGCATGGGGTAAAAATCACATCGGGAGTTTCTAAAGAAACTGAAACTTGCCAGATATGCGCATACCTTCTGGAGTGTGATAACTTGAGTGGATTCCATCACGTTATCATACGATGATAGTTGGATCCCGATTCCTACCGATGAGTTGGTTTGCTCCTCGGGTGATCCCGACTAATTCTTCTTTCAGGTTTGGAGGAGAATTTGAGGTTACAGTGGGAGGTTTCCTGATTAGATAAAGTGATAACCATTCTGATCTAGGTTAGAGTGCACGTTGAGTGTTTCTTTTCTCTTTCTCTTTGGCAGCGACCATGACCCGACCCTTGACTATAACTCAGTGACCAAGTTGACCGAACCTTCTTAAACACTGGCTTTTGGATTGTCAGAGTTGCATACCTCATTGCCACTCCTACTTTTACCCTTTTCTCCAGAACATCCCGTATTACTACGAACGTTCACTTCCATTGGATAAAACCATCGTATGGTTATATATGAACTCGAAGGAATTTATTCCAGGATGGTTTCTGGTTCTGGAGAAAACGAATAGGACTATTCAGTTGTCTTTTCCTTTTACCTTCTCTCAGGTTGCGAGTGCTCCTTGGATTAGGGGATAGTACACCCGTTACGCCTATTGGATAGTCTTCTACCAAATCTTAGGCTGGTGCCGAACGGTAGGGAATGAAGAAAACCGATTAGCCTAAGTGTGGTGTACAGAAGGTATTAAGTTAAGACAAATAAAGGGATTAGAAGGAGGGCAAAGTAAATTGCGACTGCTATTCACGACCAAACCAAGTATTTCATTACCACTCCCACTTCACCTTTGTATTTCTCCAGGACGCTCCGTATCACTACGAAGATCCACAGTTATCTGGATACTCCATCGTATGGTTATATACGAACTCGAAAGGAACTTGTTCCAGTTCGGGGATGGATTCTGGTTTAGGAGAAATAGGAATAAGGTTTATTCGGTTGTCTTTTATCTTCACCTTCTCTCGCATTGCGAGTGCTCCTAGGATTAAGACAGTACACCCATTATGCTTATTGGATAGTCTTCTTCCAAAGCATAGGCTAGTGCCGAACGGTAGGGAAGGAAGAAAACCATTTGGCCTAAAGGGGTGTGCAGAAGGTAATGACTAAAGACATATGAAGGGATGTGGAGAGATGGCATAGAAATATACGGTTATAGTTGTGAATCTGGATAATGGAAGAGGCATTACTAGGAATACCAGGATACCCCTACGAAACATTTCAATGTTTCAGTTTCACTATGTACTGTTAAAAGAAAACTGATTTCCCAATTAGACACTTGTTCCAGGGTATGTATTTACCAGGTATGATTCTTACATCTGTATGATTTTACAGATGATGAGTGGGAGTAAGTTATTGAGAATTAGGTGATCATCCTCATTATATCAGAATTCTTTGTAATTGGTGATATTTGAGGAAATCGCCTGGGTTGTTTGCCGGACGGCAAATTTTTGGTTTTGAATATCCGCTGTTATGCACTAATTTCAAATCGATACATCTGTACGTCTATTTTTATAGAGTGAGATATACCTTTTTGAAATTATGTCTATGACATTTACCTATATCAGTGGATGGTTAGGTAAGAAGCATTAAACAACGGTGTAATTCTTCTTAAGTACAGTTTTCAACATACGACACATAGGGAATGAGTTATTAGACTTAAGGGACTTATACAGAGTATTGTATATTGTCCAGTGCCCATTAGGACAGAGGGGTTGGTCCTCATACTATATTTAGTTTACTTATGACTTCTCTAGTTTTTAGAAAAGTGTTTCGTAGAAACGCAAGGTCCGAATTTTGAGAAGTTATAGGTATAAGAATAAAGTAGAGAACCAGGTGTTGCAAGTATCAGTATTCTTCAAGGTGATCGAAGATGTAGATACTTGTGTATGGTATTCAGTTGATAGTAATGATTATGAGAACTTGCTTCTCTTTCAGGTTACTCATAATTGGAAGCACTCCTAAGTTGAGTAATGCTGATCGGCCTCTCTCCATTTAGTTGACGTGCACTGGAGACAGCTGCATGATTTGAATCTGGTTCCAATTAAATCAGTGCCTCTGTTTCTGTATTAGATATAGAACAGTTCATATCTTAACGATGTTAAGGTACGGGGAGTTGTCCGGCTTATGCTTAAAACCAGACTCCGGATAACTCAAGGCACGTTTCTGTAATGGTTGTTTATGGGTTGACCCGGGCTATGACGAGGGTTGAATTTCTACCATCTGGAAGATCAATAATGATATTGTTCTTGACTCGCCACAGTTTTAATAAAAATGGATTTTTTCAGAAAACAGTAGTGGGAGTATGGTAGAACTGGAAGTGATTCCAGAACCGCAAACGATTACTGAAGATTTGATAAGAAACTAAAGATTCAATCTGGTTTGACATTCCATTGGCCACTCCGCAGACATGATGGGTAACCTCAGGCACCCGAGAGATACTCCGGTAGCCTCAAGGACGGTGACAGGGAGGTTCTTGTTTACCCAGACTTTCCATTGCTGTTGTTCCAGACTATGAGACCCGGCAGGAGGATGAATATAGCGTTGTTCTAAACTAGCTTTAGAAGTGTACGTTTATATGACTCTGCCAGAGGGTTGTCAAGGTCAGTGGGAGCAGCAGAAGCTAAGTGGGGACTTGACACTACTGTTGTTCCAGACTATGAGACCCGGCAGGAGTATGAGTATAGCGTCGTTCTAAACAAGCTTTAGAAGTGCACGTGTATATGATTCTGCCAGAGAGTTGTCATAGTCAGTGGGAGCAGCGGAAGCATTGGTGGACAAGTGGCTTATGTCTATTTATAGACTAAAGCAGATATAGCGGAGATAGATCATCTGTTTCTGATGTGACAGTCATAGGTTTGACTTCATCAGAATAGGGGATAGATCTGTTAAGAAGGTAGTAGGGTGTGATGTCCTGGTATTTGGATGACATACACAGAGTAGGAAGTGAAATTCCTATACTACGATCGGTTATACTTTGGTTGTCTCACAGTAGTTTCTCCACATAGGACTTGGATATTATATCAGACATTCTGGTTACTGGATTTATGGTCTTAGATCCAGATTTGAGTAGTTTCCCAATTAGGATACTTAGACAGCATTATAAGAGTATTTAGAATGGACGTCTCCTGGCACGGTAGTATACTTGCAGGTAATGGAGTCACCCTATCTAAAGGTGTCTTACAGACTAAATGGGAGAGGGATGCGCATGATTGGCAGATCACTTGCTTAGGCAATTGAGTCAATCATGAGATGTCAGGTACCACACCAGATGTTGTTTTCGCAGTAGATGCAATAAGATATTGATCCAATCCTGGAGAAACATTCGGAAGCAGTTTTATAACATAAGTGGATGTTCTAGGGATATGATAACAACAGCCTTGTTCAGGAGACGGTTATCATTCCAGGCTTCCAAGGTGACCTGGATGACAGAGTGACTGTCGGAGTTATAGTTTTCCCTCTGACAAGGGCAGTATTTTGGACAGATGGTCCAAGGGGATACTGAGGGAGGCATGGCGCAGGATACTGATTGGTTTCACTTGACGATACAGTCTAAGAACTTTGGATTTGGAGTTCATTTATGAATTAGGTCCCATCAGATATCCAAACATATTCTAAGACAGGTATTGCTCATTTCGGGAGATGGGTTTCTCCGCGAACTTGAGATTAAGAGAGACATAGAAAGAAACATCAGAGCGAATCCACTCACTGAGGCTATTCCTCGAACGCAATAGTTTCGCAAACGAGCTTTATGAGACTGACTAGTAGAGGAGTTGGGTGTTCGGTATCACACGGGCTGTGAGTATGCAACATCGCAATAATTAGCCTTGAGTGCAGGTGGGAGAATGTTGGAGATAGTGCCCACAGAGTCAATTATTGGATCACAGGAACGTGATTGCAATGATTGAGGGAGGACCTATACCGGTAGGACAGTCTTACTCAAGATGATAGTATGCTATTTGGTTTATCTTTATCATCATGTACTTCTTTAGGTGACCTTACAGATCACTATTGCACGTTGATAGAGCCCCTAGGATTCTTTCTTGACTGCCAGCAGTATGATGGCGATCATATACGTGGGAGCTGGGGTCTATAAGCACATCCTTAAGTGGTCATTAGTCGTGGGAGTTTCAAGACAGGGCATCGATACTCCAGAGTAGACTAGTGTATACAGTCGAGACCCCGACGAGGGGCGGTGGCCGGTCTCACAAGCCACTGGTGTCAGTTGGTTCACCTAAGATGTATACAGGTGCTCATTGGGTTATGAGTACACCAGACAGGACTCGCCGGGAACATGCAAGTTGGTCTTATACCTGACGTCACATAGCAGTTCCCTGGTGACATATGTACAGGTTAGTTCATCAACCTGAGATCGTCATTTGTCTCGTGTGAGTTCCCACTGTACTTTGATTACTACCCTACCACGGCTCAAAGGAGTCATGCAAACAGGTTTTAGTTGGGTACAGTCCCGAGCCACATGGAGGCAGTGAGCGGATCGGCAGGGGTTCTCTCCCGGTATTGGGGGTGAGGTCACGCTGTGTCTAGGAGAGCTATTACACGAAGTCCTTGGCCAAGGCAGGAGATTTACAGGTAGGTATTCCAGTAGTATCTCAGGGTGTTCTGGGCTACACTCCGACACGACTTGTACCGCTTTTAGGGGACTGACTTTTACCAAGCCCCTAGGCCTGCCATGCGATGCTCATAGACAAACGGATCGGACTGTACGGATATTGTCACTGACAGGTTCAGTAGGATGTCGGATGAGTTCGCTCATCGACGTCCCTTTCGGTCAATAGCTGGTAGCCCGTTACGTATGACTAATACCTCTGACGTGCTAGTGGTTAAATCCACAGCCAAAGTATTGACGAGTCTTTAGAGTCCCCCACAGACAGTTTCTCAAGTTTCGGGCGAAACGCTGTAGAGTCCGTATGGATATATGGCAGGGTTCGATCATATATGTACGGTATTGTACGGATCATGATCGGACGGATAATACTAGCGGGCTTTGGTTTAAGCCGGATCCTAGTATTGTACAGTGTAGATTTTGTCTCATTGCAATTGTATTCGGTCGGAATACAAATGCGGGTATGTATATACATTCACGGGGTTTTCCTGTAATTTATTACGGGATCGTTTTTCTGAAGTTGCCAGTTTGCTTTCCGGTTTCGTCCATTTTCCTTTGTTTCTTTCTTTGGGTGAATTTTGGTGGAGGGTGTTATTTGCAATTGTGCATTTTATTATGGAGAAGACTTTTTGTGATAGCTTCATGATGGTTCAACCATCATTTGATTCTTGATTCATCATGGCTTGACTTTTGAGATATGATGAGTGATGGGCTTTTTGACCTTTTTTGTGATCATGATCTTCTCATCATCATCACTCATCATTCTTTCTTGCATGACACTCACACTCCCTCCTCTTCTTTGATCATGGCCGGCCATTCTTGAGAGAGGGCTGTCCCAATTTTTGGAGATGAGAATTGGTCTCATTTTTGCTTGCAAAATCCTATAGCTCCATCTCAAAAAGTTCATCTCATTCCTCCACTAAAAATGACAACTTCATAACCCTTTAGAGACATGGTGATCTACGTATAACGTACAGCATTCTTGGACACGTCGACTCGCCAAGTTCGTGCCCGAGTTGCCTCGGTCCAGAGGTGGGAGTCCGTAAAAAAACCCGGCGATGTGGTGCCCTTTCCGACGAGGAGATGAAGACCGGATATTCCGCGCGGAGATCGGGATGACGACGAGAAGACCGAATGACACGGATCGCTCGGTATATCTCTCTACCCATTCTCTAATTTGCTAGCATTAGGTTAATGGCCCGATCTGGGTTTTATAATCCGCGGTAGCGCCGGTTTCTAGTTTAAAGAAAAGTTTTGTTTCCGAATTTTGGCCTCGTTCAGACGACCGGGGAGCTGCCGTGCACTTACAGGGTTCTCCTACAGTCACTTGGTCGGGGCTATGGGGCGTGGCTATCTATTAAGTTTACCCGGCGAGTATCCGTGTACGCTATGTGATTGCGACGGACTTTTGATCGCATCAAAATCCCATGGCAACCGATCAACTAAGACTAAACTGCTAGATTTATAACATTCAAATTAGTTATCTCATAACTACATGTGGATTCCAAATATTGTATCACAATCCAGATAAATAGACAATGTTAAACTTTCCGATCGAATAATCAAACACCCAAGTTTTCCAAAATAGCTCAACACTTGAGCGGAGTTCAAAAAGTATCCATCACATGCCACAGTACCGATGGTCCAGCCGTAGAAGGGTCAAGCCAACGCCTCACATGTAGCAAGCCGTACTGCCACAAACCCTAAGGTTTAGAGGCAGTTCAAGACGGTCATATAATCGAGTTAAGGTTTGTTGTCTTCTAGAGAGTCCACCGCGTTACTTGCACGACTTAGAACGTTCTTAAACTACGGAAAAATCCAACTTTTGAAAAAATTTCCGGCAGGGGAAAAAGTGAGTTATTGATATCCGTTCGAATTTTTTAACAGTTTCTAAAATTATCCGGAAAAAACTTAAACGAAGTTATATTATCCGATCGAATCAATGAGTCCCCAATACAACCCAGAAAACTCAACTCTTGAGTATAATTAAAAATTCCCAGAAACATGTAGCAGTTCCAACGGATGTTACTGTACCAAAATGAATCCATAATCCCAGAGTAGCACCGCGGAACCGCCGCGCAAGCGAGGGTACGGCCGCGGTTCCGCGGCGCTTTAAGCGCATTAATGGGTCGTTTTGCACAGTAATTCCTAAAATACCCTGCTGATATTTTTGAGTATTTTTAATATGAAAAAATCAACAGATTTGAAAAATTTCCAGAAACTAGGGTATATCGGGTATTCGGAGTTCGATAGGACTTTAAACTTCGCCTAGACTTCGCCTAAAACTCTAGCTTGGCTCTGATACCACTATAGGGTTGCTAGGCACACGCATAAGGGTCTACGAGGTATCAACCATGCCCGATTTAAAATTTAGCCGTGCCGAACAACCCAAAGTCGGATCTTTAAACTAGAGATTAGGCGAAAACAAGCATGTTAAACACTTTAACACTAAGTAAGAGCGATTACAACCTTTGTAGATCCGGTCCTTCGCTTCTTAAGCTACGCGTTGAGGTCCCTTCGCTGTGATCATCGTGTTCTGGACTCTCGAGAGGCTCCACGAAGAGAAAGATGCAAGCTTGCTTTCGATCTTCGATAACAAAGATGATCTACCTTGAAGTTTCATTAACACAAGCTCTCACTCACTAAATGAAGTGAACACTCTCATCTAAAGGGCAAGGGTAGATGGGGATGATGAAGTAGGATTTTTTCTCTCATTTATAATTTTTTTCTCACATATAATCATCACTTAGAAAAAGCTAGAAAGCTTTTTCCATGAAGAACTCAAGGAAGAAGAAGATGAATAATAATTAGAATCCTTTTGTGATGAATAATGAAAATCTAATAATGATTAATCATGCAACCATGGTCAAGGATGACTCATGTAGAGATTTAACTAGGGCTAGGGTTTGGGTTGGGTTAAGAATGAGTCACATAAAAATATCAAGCATAATATCTCTTTCATGACAAAAGAAAAAACCTTCTAGAAGGTTCATGAATGAACTAACCCAATTCAAACCCTAATCTTGTTTAATCTCCACTAAACATGTTGCATTAGTAATCATATCATGTTACAATATTATATATCACATATATAATATTTATTGCAACAAAATAAAATAATACAATTAACATATATCGCATATATATCAATGTATTACCCGAGTGAGAAAAAGAATCTTTTAGTGAGCTAATATTAGTTAATGTAACTTAATATATCATATATATTATTATACATTAAATTATCGAATCAACACTTGATCCGACAATTCGGCTATATCGCATATGACCGACTAATATCTTATTTACCGATTCATCGAATCAACATTTGATCCGATGATCCGGATGATATCAAATATCGCGAGAATATAATACGGTATCTCATATCGCATTATCCTCGGTCCTGCACATATCACATACGTGTCCCTACTCCGTTTTGCCTGAGTTAAGAAACCTTTGTGCAGGACTCTATAGAATCGTCAATACGCCGGTAGTAAGTGATGATCATATCAAACACCCACAAGCTGCAAGCGGTCAGCTAAACGTAATAGCCACCCAGGTATTGAGCGCTCATAAGATCAACAAGCAAGCCTGTACATTCTCCTGTGAATCCAATCAGTAACACTCCCGTACAGTCCGGTCTCATCGTCTGATATGTCGCATATCTCGCCTAGGGGTGGTAAATGTCAGACCCCAGTAGCTTGATAAGTCATGTCGATATAAGGTCTATAACAGTTCGAGAAACTACTGATAACACTTACCAGTAAATCTCAACAACCCTGGCCAGGGATTTCCAGTTATAGCCAATCGAACACAGCACAACATCAACTCCCTATACCGGGAGAGACGAATCCCCTCCTATCACTCATTGCCTCCATATGATTCGGGACTGTACCCAAAAGCCATCTTTTTGCATGCCCTCTTGGACGTGGTATGATGGAAATCAAAGCACAGTGGGAATCACACAAGACTCTATGACGATCTCGGGTCAACAAACTACTCTGTACCAGTGTCACCGGAGAACTGCCATCTGACGTGAGGTATAATACCATCTGGGAGTTCTCGGCGAGTCCGTCCAGTGTACCCAGTCTCCACTGAGCACCTGTATACCATCCTTGATGTCAAACACCGATGGATATGGGATCATCCATCGCCCATCATATGGGTCAAGATGCGTATACACTAGTCTACTCTGGTGTATCGATGCCCTGTCTCGATAAACCCTCGACTAGGAACAGTTATAGGATATACTCGTCGACTACCGTGGCCCCACTAGTATGATCTCATCATAGTCCCAGTAGTCGAGTACATATCCTAAGGGCTTTATCAACATGTAACATAGAGATAATTAGAGTACATGTTAAGATAAAGTACAACCAGATAGCATACTATCATGTCGAGCAAGAAAGTCCTCCCTATATATGTCCAAGCATCCACTACAATATACATCGTATGTAAAGTAATGGCCTCTATGGCATACATATAACTAACACCATATACACCAACAAAGTATGGACTTTGGAAGCTTCTCCTGAAGAGATAAAACCCATTGGGAGCAAGTGGATCTTCAAGAAGAATATTGGTGTAGATGGAAAGGTTGAGACCTTCAAAGCTAGAATTGTAGCAAAATGTTTTCGTCAATGACCAGGCGTCCACTATGATGAGTCCTTTTCTCCAATAGCTATGCTTAAGTCCATCAGGATTCTACTTGCCATTGCTGCATACCATGACTATGAAATCTGGCAGATGGACGTTAAGACCGCTTTTCTAAATGGCGATTTAGAAGAGAGCATGTATATGATACAGTCAAAGAGATTCATAGACAGTGGGAGCAGCAGAAAGGTTTGCAAGCTGCTTAAATCAATCTACGGATTAAAGAAAGTATCGCGGAGCTGGAACATTTGTTTTGATTTAGCAGTCAAAGAGTTTGATATCATCAAAAATATAGTTGAACCATGTATATATAAAAAGTTACTAGAGAGTAAGGTTGTCTTCCTTATATTGTACGTGGATGACGTACTCTTGATAGAAAATGATGTTCCTATACGGCACTCGGTCAAACTCTTCCTATCACAAAAGTTCTCCATGAAAGATCTGGGTGTTACCTCCTACATCCTAGGTATAAAAATCTATAGAGATAGATCTAAAAGGATGTTGGGATTGTCCCAATTCAGGTACATAGACACCATACTAAAGAGATTTAGTATGAAAGATTCTAAGCGTGGTAATTTACATGCTTATTTAAGAATAACTCTCTCCAAAGAGATGTCTTCCAAAACTGATTTGGAGAGGGCTCGCATGAACGTGATACCCTATGTTTCTGCAGTTGGGTCTATCATGTACACGATATTATGCACCAGACTGGATGTAGCTTATGTACTTAGTGTGGTAAGTAGGTATCAATCAGACCCAGGGGGAAGCACTGGATAGCTGCGAAGAACATTCTTAAGTATTTGAGAAGGACTAAAGAGATGTTCTTGGTGTATGGTAACGGAGAACTCCAAGCAGAGTCTTTTACCGATTCGAGCTTTCAGAGTGATAAGGATGATAGCAAGTCTGTCTCGGGCTTTGTCTTCATCCTCAACGGATAGTTAGTATGTTGGAAGAGTTCCAAGTAAGATACCAATGCAGACTCACCGATGGAGGCTGAATACATCGCTGCTAATGATGCTACCAAAAAGGCTGTCTGGATGAAAAAATTCATTATTAAATTTGGTGTGGTTCCATCTATTGAAGATCCAATACCCTTGTATTGTGATAAAAATGGAGCTGTGGTTTTGGCCAAGGAACCCCGGTCCCATCAGCGATCCAGGCATATTTTGAGGCGGTATCACATGATCTGGAAGATAGTTGATCACCGCGAGATCGGGGTCAGGAGAGTAGACACAAAGAACAACACGGTGGATCCACTCACGAAGGCCCTCCTTCAGACACAGTTCGAGAGACTTTTTGGGATATTGGGTATGCGATACTACACCAACTGGCCTTAGTGCAAGCGGGAGATTGTTAGGAATATGTATGCCCTAGAGGCCATTATTGTATTTTATAGTGAATGCTTGGACATATATATAGAAGACTTTCTTGCTCGACATGATAGTATACTATCTGGTTGCTCTTTATCTTAACATGTGCACATGTTTTAGTTTACTATCTTATTGATACATGTTGATAAAGCCCTTGGGATGTTGGCTTGACTACCAGGACTATGATGCAGATCATACTAGTGGGGCATGTGTAGTCCATAAGCACATCCTTTAACAGTTCCTAGTCGAGAGAGTATCGAGATAGGTGATTGATCTGTTTTTAAAAAGAAGCATTTTGTAAATAAAATAACCGCAATCAGGACGGTGTCGCTAGTAGCTAGTCGTGATGAGTACGGGTCGTCCACAGGGAAATGTGAATCTTTTTCTTGGTTTAGACGAGTTGATGGAAGAAGGATGATTGGTTGTAGTTACGGATATACTACGGATGTAAGATTTATGAAGAAGAGGCTTGTAGCGTTCATATGACTTAGTAGTAATGGATGACTAATTAAAAATGACTCATTTTATCTTTTAATAGTTTAAAACTAGATCGATAGTGATGAATGTAGATTAGGATTCTTTTGGAAGAAACTAGGGTTTCCCTACTCCTAACCCTTGTCCTTGCATTGATCTCTATTCATGTCTAGCCCCTAACAAAATAGTGTTAATCTAATCTCAAATCGTGGTCGAGACTATCAATAAATTGGTAGCGTGCCCGATAAGGATATTAACATTTATTTTGCTAAAATTTATATACTTTAAAATGCATAAAAGGAGTTAAATGATTTTATCATCCATTGATCTACCCTAGCCTACGAACCCTAGCAAGCTAGGAATTACTCACGCATGGTTGGAGAAGAAAGGATGAAGAATGAGATCATAATGTAAGATGTAGAAAGTAATCTAGAAATTAAATGCAGAAAGTAAATGCGAAATAATTAAACGAATGATCTACCTTTATTAATCAACTTATCATTTACAAATCCTTTTTGAGAGTAGAATACAAAGAAGCCTATTTGCTCTCGATCGTATCTCGTTGGTACGTAGATGTTGAATTGATTGATCACGTTAATTCGTGGATCGTCTTAGATCTCTTGATCTTGTCTGTGATCTATTCGGTGATGATTTTTCATATGAAGCTCTCGGTCTTATTTATAGTCATAGAAATTAGAAACCCTAGATCCTATGTGTGATAATTTACTGATCACACCTAAAAAATCCTAAATCTTACGGCCACAAGGAGGCCGCGGATCTGCCGCATATAATGGGGTTTAGCCACAGTTGGGCGGCTATTTGGTGAGATCAGGGCTTCAAAATTCTTGTGATGTTTGGTGTTGACACTTGGAGATCATTGTGATGTCTGGATTCTTCAAAGCTTTCTCTGAGTCTCTACCGTTTATGATTTTATTATTTGATTCAATTTTATCGGCAGATTTTATTCCCGACATCTCGGATCTCCCGATCTTCAGACCTGAGCTTATATCTGCACAATATATCAATTCATTGTATTAGTAATATTTGTTATTATTTTTGATATTATCCTAACCATTTTATATGATATTAAATCTTTAATAATATTGATTAGAGATATTTGATATGATATGCATATTTCAATTACCAAAATATCATATAAATATTATATGCATATATTTTCCTTCATAATGTTAATTATAATGTAGAAATATATGATAATAAATATTTTACAGATAAACCGACATATGTTCTATATTTGCAATAAATACCTTTAAGCACTTAACAAAAATAGGAAAAATGTTCCATCAAATGTGCAATATTTTCAACTAAACAACAGGACATCGATGTTCTAGAGTAGACTAGTGTGTACGTTTATTGACCCTGTATGGGGCGATGGTTGATCCTATAACCATTGGTGTTTGACATCAAAGATTGTACACATGTGCTTATTGGAGAATGGGTGCACCGAACAGGACTTGCCGAGAATTCTTAGATGGTACCATACCTATCGTCAGATAGCAGTTCTCTGGTGACACTTATACATGTTAGTCTGTAGACCCGAGATCGTCATAGTGTCTTGTGTGGTTCCCACTATGCTATGATTTTCTCCCTACCACGGCTCAAATGAGTCATGCAAACAGGTTGTTTTTGGGTGCAGTCCCGAGTCACATGGAGGCAGTGAGCGATAAGAGGGGTTTCGTCTCTCCCGGTATTAGGAGTTGATGTTGTGCTATACTCGATTGGCTATAACAGCAAGTCCGTAGCCAGGGCTGATGAGATTTACTGATAAATGTTATTAGTAATTTCTCAAAAGGTTATAGGCCACACATCGGCATGACTTATCAAGTTATTGGGGTCTGACGATTCCACCCCCAGACTCGATATGCGACATATCAGAAGAAAAGACCGGACTGTATGATAAGTGTTGCTTATAACCTCTACGGGAGTTTGGAAAGTTTGCTTATTGATCTTCTATTCGCTCAATACTCGGGTAGCCGTTACATCCAGCTAGTACCGCTGACGGCTTGTAGGTCTATGATGTGATCATTATCTACTGCTGGCGTATTGACGAGTCTTTAGAGTCCCACATAGAGCTTTCCTAGCTTAAGCAAAACGAAATAGGGCACGTATGGAGATATGTGCGGGAGCTTGATTAAATACGAGTATATGATACCGTATTCTAATCTACCGATATTTGATATCGGCCGGGTTATATATAATATAACCGGATTATTGAATCAAGTTTTGATTCAATGATTTGATTTATATATATGTTTATATATTTGATATTAGCCGGATTATATATGATATAACCGGATTATTGAATCAAGTGTTGATTTAATAATTTATTATATATATATATATAAACTAATATTAAATATTAGCCGGTTATATGTGATATAACCGGATTATTGAATCAAGTGTTGATTTAATGATTTGATATATATATATATATTTGATATTAGCTGGGTTATATATGATATAACCGGATTATTGAATCAAGTTTTGATTTAATAATTTGATATATATATATATATATATATATAAACTAATATTAAGCTCACTTAAGATTTTCTGCTCTTTATATATATATAATCTAAAGTGAGCTTAATATTAGTTTATATATATATATATATATATATATATATATATATATGCATTTTTGTATCATGGTTGATGATACAAAGAACTAGGATATGTGAGAATCATGTTGAGTAAAGATAATAATAAACATTTGTGAATTAATAGAAATGAAGAATGAGTCATGGCTTTAGATATTTGGAGAAGTATTGAGAAGCCATGACTCATCTTCAATTCTTGGATTATTCATAAATATTTATTAGTCACATCTTATCTCATCTTCGATCTTATCTTTTGAGCTCATAGTGCACACTCATCCAAGTTCATCTTCTTCTTCATCCCCTCACTAGTTTTCTAGGGTTGAGAAAAAGAAAAAGAGAAAGAAATATTTTAGTGAGCAAAATTCCTACTTCATCAAGCTACACTTCTCTAGCCCATTAGTATTGGTTGTTATATTCACTAATACCTTTATTAATGAAGTGTGAGCTTGAGTGTGAGTTGCCTCAAGGTGGATCATCTTCAACGACGAAGAATACAAGAAAGCTCGTTCCATTCTTCAAGTGGACTCAAAGAAGAGTTTTAGGGACTATTATTTAGAGCTTTAGAAGTGAAAGACTAGACTACAAAGGTTGTAGACACTCTTCACTTAGATTAGAACTTATTTGCCTAAATTTAAAATCCTAATTCTCTAGTTCGATTCTTGTTTAGTATACTTAGACATCTAAATTTTTAAAATTGTATACTTGATACTCATTGAAACCTAGTAGAGGTGCTAAGTCATACTTTCAGTTAAGCAAATATCCTAAGGATTTTATCAATATGTATCAGTGAAATAGTAAATTAGAGCAAATGTACATGTTAAGATAAAGTGTAACCAGATAGCATGCTATCATGTTGAGCAAGAAAGTCCTGTGTGTGTGTGTGTGTGTCCAAGAATCCACTATAATTTACAATAAGGGCTTCTAGGGCATACATATCACTAACAATCTCCCACTTGCACTAAGGCCAGTTGTTATCGTATCTTATACCCAACATCACAAAAAGTCTCTCAAACTGCGTATGGGGAAGGGCCTTCGTGAGTGGATCCACCGTGTTGTCCTTCGTGTCAAATCTCCTGACCTCGATCTCACGGCGACCAACTATATTCCGGATTAGGTGATACCGCCTCAGAATACATCTGGATCGCTGATGGGACTGGGGTCCTTAGCCAAAACCACAGCTCCATTGTTATCACAATACAAGGGTATTGGATTAACAATGGATGGAACCATACCAAGTTCAGTGATGAACTTGTTCATCCAGACAGTCTCTTTGGCAGCATCATTAGCGGCGATGTATTCAGCCTCCATCATTGAGATTGCAATGGTATCTTAATTGGAACTCTTCCAACATACCGCCCCTACATTGAGGGTGAAGAGAAAACCCGAGACAGACTTGCTGTCTTCCTTGTCACTCTGGAAGCTTGAATCGGTAAAAGACTCCACTTGGAATTCTCCGTTACCATACACCAAGAAAATTTCTTTAGTCCTTCGTATGTACTTAAGAATGTTCTTCACAGCTACCCAGTGTTTCTCCCTTGGGTCTGATTGATACCTACTTACCACAAAAAATGCGTAAGTTATATCCGGTCTGGTACATAACATCGCGTACAAGATAGACCCGACTGCAGAAGTATAGGGTGTCATGTTCATGCGAGCCCTCTCCTCATCAGTCTTGGGAGACATTTCTTTGGAGATGGTGTTTCCTGAGCAAGCGGGTAAGTTACCACGCTTGGAATCTTTCATACTAAACCTCTTTAGTATGATGTATATGTACCTAAATTGGGATAATCCCAACATCCTTTTAGATTTATCCCTATAGATCTTTATCCTTAGGATGTAGGAGGCATCACCCCACATATTTTATAGAGAACCTTTTTTATAGGATGAGTTTGACCGAGTGTAGTATAGGAATATCATTTCCTATCAAGAGTATGTCATCCATGTACAATACGAGAAAAACGACCTTACTCTTTACTACCCTTTTATATATACATGGTTCATCTACATTTTTTATGAAGTCAAACTCTTTGACTGCTACATCAAAACTGATGTTCCATCTCCACGATACCTGGTTTAATCCGTAAATTGATATAAACAGCTTGCACACCTTTCCACTGCTACCACTGTCTACGAAGCCCTCTGGCTGTGTTATATACACGCTCTCTTCTAAATCACCATTTAGAAAAGCGGTCTTGACGTACATCTGCCATATTTCATAGTTATTGTATGCGGCAACGGAAAGTAGGATCCGGATGGACTTACGTATAGCCACTGGAAAAAAGGTCTCGTCATAGTCGACACCTGGTCGTTGACGAAAACCTTTTGCCATAAATCTAGCTTTGAAGGTCTCAACCTTTCCATCTATACCGATCTTCTTCTTGAAGATCCATTTATTCCTAATGGGTTTTACCCCTTCAGGAGCAACCTCCAAAGTCCACACTTTGTTAGTATACCTGGATTCCATCTCAGATCGCATAGCATCCAACCATTTCACAGATTCCCCACTTGTGATGGCTTGCTCGAAACTAATTGGGTCATCAACTTCCATGTTGCAATTCTCGCTTTCACCGTCTATGAGAAACCCATAGTTTCTCTCAGGTGGATGAGAAACCCTACTAGATCTGCGGAGTGGCTGAGATTCGTCGGAACTGTAACGTTTTGAAAATCGTTTCGGTGAAATTTCGAAAAAACGGTAAAATAAAGGGGTTTTCTGTAAAAAGTCAAAATACAAATATCTTATTATAAAAATTAAATATACATATTCTAGCTATGTAATTGCTAGTATTTGGTGTTTATTGATCCACTAGTGAAATTTCAAATTTTCTGAAAAAAAAAATTATTTTATTATTATTTTAAGCCGTCACTAATACATTTAATTAGGAAAAATTACAAACTGCAATGGGTTGAAACGAATTTTGTGTATCATAACACATTAAACAAAATTTTAACATGTTGTTTTTGAAATAAAATGAAACTGTCAAACGGTGTTAGAAAATATTGAAGAAAAATTGCTTGTTTTGTGAAAATAAATTAGGTATTTGAGGTATGGGGGTATTTTCTTCACTTGGAACTTACTACACACACACCCACACTCACACCCCCCATTTTTCCTCCCCTCTAGTGCTGAAATTCAGCAGCCCCTCCCCACTCTCCCCTCCAATTAATCAAATCAAATGAATGAAAAATGATGAAATGGAAAATGAAAACATTAAAGAAATAAAGTATGGAACTAGATAATTAGAGGATGGTTTTGTGTTGACTTTGAGACCCCCCATCTCTCTCTCTCCCTCACCAAATCTGGCCGAGCCCCCCTTTTGTGCAGTCCCCCATTTTTCCCCCTCTCATTTCATCACAAAATTCCATCAAAAATCCACAAATTTACTCACAAATTCAAAGCAAACTCCAAATCCAAGCTTTACCCATTATTCTTTAGCCAAATTAGTATGGATCTTGGGGGATGGAAGCAAGTTTGGGAGGCTAAGCTTCATGTTTGATCTCTTGATCATGAGGTATAAAGTTTCATTTGAATTTGTTAATTGTATGTTTGAATCTAGTTGTAATTAGATGTTTTATTATGGAATTAATTAAAATTTAACTTTCAAGAGAAGGGTTTGAAATTCAAGTTAGGTTTTTGTTTTGGAGTTGGGTTGTGATCAATGGTGCATGGTTGTGTGATATGGCTAGCATCTTAAAACTTGTTAAAACTAATCTAATTGCTAGTTTGCAAATTGTTAGTTTAAAATTGTAATAATTGTACAAATATTGCAAACTAGGTTTTTTAGAATTGATGGAAATGAGTGTTTTTAAAATCTAATTAACATTGGTATGACATAATTAAGATGTTTAATGAACATTATAGCCACTAGAATTGTTAAAATATTTAGATTGGTTAAAACACCAAGTTTTGAACTAAAAAGGTAACTTTTGCTAACTAGATTTTGGTTTAATATAATTTAGCAAGATTAAAAATCTAGTAAATGTTTATGTGGCCTAATTAAGATAATTAGTGAGTATTGTGACCACTACTAGTTTGCTAAAACATCAAGACTTGTAGTAAAACGGTTAACGACCCCTTTACTAGGCTTTTTGGAAATAAACCGATTTGATCAATTTATTGGTTTTGATGATTTGCATCCTATTTCATATATTTTTAGTGACTTATAAAACAACGATTGGTACGTTTGGTGTTTTTCTCGATCAATCGGCGTGTGTACACCGATGTCGAGGGTTTTAGGGTTGATTTGAGAAAGCAAACCATAGGTTTTGACCTATGTGGGATTCGTGAGTAGTTTTGGTCATGAGTCGGATTTTAATGCGATACGGTGCGTTATGATATGTAGGTACCCCATGTGGACTTCGAGACGACAAGCAAGAACGAGGCGACGTCGGCACCGGCGAGCGAGGACCAGGTGAGTAGATTTATATCTACGGGGAGAAGTCGGGTGGATGGCGTATAGCACCCCCGCAGTTCGTGGTGATGTATACGAATACGTATACACACATATATATATTGTTTATATATTGTTTGAGTGCTTTGATGATAATATGGATATTTGGTGTTCTTGGATATTTAGTGTCGCGAACCCCTAGAGTAGTGGTCGCACCACGTATGCACACACCCACCCATACTTGCATACTTTCTTCTTTCATTTGTGCTTATTCAGGAATACATAGTTATGTGTTCACATGGGTATGGGACTATGTGTTCACATACGGATTTGAGGATGATACTTGGGTTTGAGATGAGTCGATGAGAATTGTATTGAGGTTGTGAATTCGGTGATATGGCAGGATTCGTATTTGAGATACGACATGACGTTGTAGCGGGTCCTTTGACGTAATGTTTCACACACGTGCATGCATACGTAGGTGGTATCAGTATTGTACTAGACATAGATCCGTACCCGGATTATGATCTTTGATAAAGGGGATACCAGATGAATAGTGTGATGAATGTGATATTGACCCGTACCCAGATGTGGGGATGCCGTACGACGGATTTACGTACGAGCTATATATTGATGATAGATCCGCACTCTTGACTTGGGAATATCTGATTATAGATATGGTATCGGATGTGATATTATCGAGGCGGGATCACCGACTAATATATATATATATATATGTTTATATATATATCGACTCAGATGTTAGGCGGTTTCCTTACCTGTTAGTTCAGCCGTATAGTTTAGTGTAGTTGTTAGACTAGATTAGACTCCTACCTATTTCAAAACTAACGAATCGTGGGTATTTTAAAAGACAGGTCAAGGGATTCTACGGATATTTCAAAAGACGTGTCTTTTCTTAAAAACACCGTAGCCCTTATTTTCAAAACACCGCGATTCGTGTTATTTCAAAAGGCGCTATTGTAGGACTTATATTAGGGTAATGCAGTTTAGTTACCGTTGTGTCTAATATTCAGCTCCTGCATATTATTGTTGTTGCTCCGCATCGCATACTTATTGTAATTCATATTTCATTATTGATATCATGCTGTTAGGACACCAGCACCATTACCGATGACGCGTATGTACCACGTATACTTACTTGCCGGCTCACACACATCTTCATCGGTAATTGCCATGTCACGAACACTTTAGAAAATACTATTTCATTTGACATAGGTTGTTAGCTAATAATTTAGACATGATATTAGTGTACTTGCCTTATATGCTAGTTAGACATTGTAGTTATTGCCTACTACTTCATGCATGTTATTATTCACTGTTGTGTCGCATTCATAGATTCTCATGCCTATATTCACTGTTTACATGCTATCGATGACTTGGATTCGGATTTCATGAGATTTCTTGGATTTGGAGGAAAACCGCAAAAACATAAATAAACTTTTTCTCTCTTTTAAAATAAAAAGTGCTGTTTTCCCATGATGTATGAGTCGTCCACCATGAGTTTGCTGATGGATTTCGAGACCCGATTCGAGAAGTGGAGGAACCGTTTCGGGTACATGGTGGGCCCGGTGCGGTACCCCGGGGCAAGAGGAATGTGTTGTTGACGTTGAGCCCGGCAGGGGAGCACTACCGACCGGTGATATTACCCGACGCGTCGGATATCCGGAGGATACCGTCGTGGTCTTGAGATGGATGGTAGGGGCCGGTCTGGATTGACGGCGCCCTAGATATTGTGATTTGAGATATTGAGATACAGCGATTGTGATACAGAGATATCGAGATATTTGGACACTTGTTTTGTGTCGATGCTGGGCACTGTTTTATGCTGATTTCATTTATGGTACCTCACTTTTAAAATACAGAAATCTCACTGATTTATGAAAGCAATTTTCGTCAGTACATGCATTCTGTTCCATGCATTCATACCTCATTCATATGATATATTGCTACCTGAGGCACTGACACGGGCATATGAGATCACACTCGGGTTAGATATTACCCTAGCCATTGTTATAGGCTGCATGTCATATATATATAATTGAGGATATATTGTGATCATTGACCTAGGTTGCGTTATTTATGCGATTTCTGTGCGTAGATGTTTTTCTACTCACGAGTTGGCAACTCACCCCCGTTGTGCCACAGTTCTTGCAGGTTTCGCCGTACAGGTTTCATTACGGCTTGCTGGCACTCTTTCCATTTCCGGATGACTTGCTAGTAGGTGTGTTTATTTGTATCGGACCCATCATTATATCTTGTATATCATTATTCTGTTGTATCTAGATGTTCCATCAACCAAACATGTATTTATTTTGAGATAGAGACCAGTAATGTTATTCCTTCGACCTTAGAGTCGCGTGTTATATTTCTGCGGATTTCTTGTGGTTTTGAGTTTCCTTTTGAGTTTTTGATCCTCGCCGTTGGCGTTGTATATTATATTGCTTGTGTGGTTGTGACCGTCGTTTGACGAAGAGCTAGCTCCCGCTTGGGGATGCCTTTTTATTGATTTCGTATACTATTCATGTTGTATCCGTTTGGGAGCCAGTTTTTACAAAGGAGACTCTGCCGAAATTTTCAGGAAATTTTTGATGTTTTTTAAAAACCGCATAATTTCGGCTTATGTTATTGAAACTACTTGCTTTAAGTTGGTTTTTCCTGCACTCTACATCTTTTCTTGGTTTGGATTTCTGGGTTTTCGGTTTACTTAGATTACGTACGCCTCGAGACGTTCGTAGTTTAAGTGCCGGTCATGTTCCGTACTTCGGGTCGTGACAGGAACTATTGAATCTTCCGGTTCTACCAAATTCTCAGTGGTAGTTTGTGTTTCTGGAATTTCATCCAGTTCTATTGCAGTACCATGAATTTCTTTAACAAGAAATTCCTTTTCCAAAAAGGTGGCATACTGAGAAACAAACACTTTTTGTTTCTTGGTGTGGTAGAATAGATACCTTAGAGAATTCTTTGGATATCCCACAAACTTGTAAAGTACTGATTGTATTTCGAGTTTGTCCGGGTTTTGCCTTTTGACATATGTAGGACAACACAATATCTTATCTCATTTAGATATGGTCTCTTTCCACTCCATATCTCATATAGGGTTTTAGGCACAGATTTTGATGTAGCATAATTCAATAGGTAAGCAGTTGTCTCAAGCGCATATCCCCAGAATGAGAGAGGCAACCCAGCATTACTTATCATAGAGCACACCATATCTAATAGGGTGCAATTCCTCCGCTCCGATACACCATTGTTGTTGGGATGCGGCGGCGCCCTGGCTGTCTAAACGACGCCAAATGCGGAACAAAATTTTTTTACAAACCCGGTGCTACCGCGACCCAAATACCCGGATCATTCCATTAACCATAAATTAGCAATCTGTAAAAAGAGTTAGAGATTATACCGATCGATCCGTGTCCTTCGGTCTTTAATCTCCGCACTAAGCTCCCCGCTGCTGCGCCGACGAAGTCTGGTCTCCGATCTCGCTCGTCGATGTGGCACCATGTCATTGAATCTTTATACGGGCTCCCGCCTCGAACCGAGGCAACTCGGATATGAAGTTTGCTAGCCGACATGTCCAAGAATGATATAGAGATAGTGTAGAATAATTTATCTCAGGACACTCAATGCTTTGGGTGGAGGAAAAATGAAGTTGCCAAGAAGAGGTTGTGAGCATAGAATTGTTTTTGGAGGAAAAAGAATGAGCTTTCAAACTTTGAGCTTGGCCTGGAAAAAGGCTCTGTGGATTTTTTCCATGAAGAGGTGGTGTGAAAAAATAAGCAATGAATCAACTCAAATAAATCACCTCACATTAAAATCCTTGACCCCTCCACACACAGGCACCCACCACAGAGAAGCCCTCCCTCACAAACTTGCGAAATTGCAAGAAACCCCCCTTTTCCACTAAAGCACAGCCAGCACCAAATCAAAAACCTTGTATATTAAATTAACCAAGGCCATCTCTCATAAAACCACACCATGCCTCATAAATGAAGCACCCCCCATGCACAGTGCTTGAAATGGGCAGCCATCAAAATCATTGCTGAATGGGTCAAGGTCAAATGGCAAATTGCTCACAATAATTAAACAAAGAGGGTGGTGTTAAAGACGGAAAAAGAAAACTGGTAACTCCCAAAATAATCCCGTAACGAATTACGGGATTACACCTCAACTGTAAATACATACCTGCATTTGTATTCCAACCGAATACAAATACAATGGGACAAAAATATTCCCACACTATAATACTAGCATCTGGCTTAAACCAAAGCCTGCTAGTATTATCCGTCCGATCCTGATCCGTGCACATGTGCACGAATATGATCGAACCCTGCCATAAAACCATACGGCTTCTACAACGTTTCGCCCGAACTTGGGAAACTTTCTGTAGGGGACTCTAATGACTCATCAATACACTGGTACTGGATATAACCACTAGCATGTCAGAGGTACTAGTTGTACGTAACGGTTGCCTATGTATTGAAAGAAGGGGAAGCTGATGAGCGAACTCATCCTGAAACCCTACTGAGCCTGACAGTGACAATATCCGCACCGTCCGGTCTGTTCGTCTATGAGTATCGCATATAGGGCCTAAGGGACTGGTAAACGTCAGATCCCCAATAGCGGTATAAGTCATGTCGGAGAGAAGCCCAGAACACCCTGAGATACTACTGGAATACCTACCAGTAAATCTCGATTACCCTGGCCAGGGATTTCGTGTAATGGCTCTCCTAAACACAGCGCGATCTCACCCCCAATACCGGGAGAGACGAATCCCTGACGATCCGCTCACTGCCTCCATGTGGCTCGGGACTGTACCCAAGTAAAACCTATTTGCACGACTCCTTTGAGCCATGGTAGGGTAGTAATCAAAGCACAGTGGGAACTCACACGAGAAAAATGACGATCTCAGGTTGACAGACTAACCTGTACACATGTCACTTGGGAACTGCTATCTGACGATATGTATAATACCAACTAGTATGTTCCCAGCGAGTCCTGTCCGGTGTACTCATAACCCAATGAGCACCTGTATACATCTTAGGTGAACCAACTGACACCAATGGCTTATGAGACCGGCCACCGTCCCTCGTCGGGGTCTCGACTGTATACACTAGTCTACTCTGGAGTATCGATGCCCTGTCTCGAAACTCCCACGACTAGGGACACTTTAAGGATGTGCTTATAGACCCCAGCTCCCACATATATGATCGCCATCATCCTGCTGGCAGTCAAGCAAGAATCCTATGGGCTCTATCAACATGGAATAGCGAACTAAAGCATGTACACGATGATAAAGACAAACCAGGTAGCGTACTATCATCTCGAGCAAGACTGTCCTATCAGTATAGGTCCTCCCTCAATCATTGCAATCACGTACCTGCGATCCAATAATTGACTTTGAGGGCACTATATCCAACAATCTCCCACTTTCACTTAAGACTAATTATTGCGATGTCGCGTACTCACAGCTCGTGTGATATCGAATATCTAACTCCTCTACTAATCAGTTTCACAAAGCTCGTTTGTAAAACTATTGTGTTCGAGAAGTAGCCTCAGTGAGTGGATCTGCCCTGATGTTTCTTTCCATGTCTCTCTTTTTCTCAAGTTCGTGGAGAAAACCATCTCCCGAATTGAGTAATACCCGTCTTAGAATATGTCTGGATGTCTGATGGGACCTAGCTCACAAGTGAACTCCAAATCCAGCAAACTTCTTAGACTGTATTGTCAACTGAAATTAATCAGTATCCTGCGCCATGCCTTCCTCAGTATCCACCTGGACTACTTATCCAAACTACTGCCCCTCGTCAGAGGGAAAACTATAACTCTGACAGTCACTCTGTTATCCGGGTCACCTTGGAAGCCTGGAATGATAACTGTCTCCCGAAGGAGGCTGTCGTTATCAAATCCCTAGAACAACCACTTATGTTCATAAGCTGCTTCCGAACATTTCTCCAGGATTAGAATAATATATCAACCTATTGCATCTAGTGCAAAAAACATCATATGATATTATATTCATATCCTATGTGGAGAAGCTACTGTGTGACAACCATGGTATAACCGATCGTAGTGTAGGAATTTCACTTCCTACTATGTGTATGCCATCCAAGTACCAGGACATCACCCCCTATTACCTTCTTAACAGATCCATCTCCTATTCTGATGAAGTCAAAACCTATGACTGTTACATCAAAAATAGATGATCTATCTCCGCTATATCTGGTTTAGTCTATAAATAGACATAAGCTATTTATCCACTATACTTCCGCTACTCCCACTGACTACAACAACCCTCTGGCAGAGTCAAATACACGTGCACTTCTAACGCTAGTTTAGAACAACGCTATACTCATCTTCCTACCGGGTCTTATAGTCTGGAACAACAGTAGTGTCAAGTTTGGGTAAACAAGAACCTCCCTGTCATCGTCCTTGAGGATACCGGAGTACCTCTCGGGCGCCTGAGGTTACCCACCATATCTGCGGAGTGGCTAATGGAATGTCAAAACTGATTGAATTTTTAGGTTCTATTAAATTTTTCGTAATCGTTTGCGGTTCTGGAATCACTTCCAGTTCTACCATATTCCCACTAATGTTTTCTGAAAAAGTCCATTTTACTAAAACTGTGGCGAGTCAAGAACAATATCACTATTGATCTTCCAGATGGTAGAAAGTCAACCCTCGTCATAGCCCGGGTTAACCCACAAACAGCCATTACAGAAATATCCCTTGAGTTATCCAGAGTCTGGTTTTAAGCATAAGCCGGACAACTCCCCGTACCTTAACAACATTAAGATATGAACCATTCTATATACAATATAGAAATAGAGACACTAATTTAATTGGAACCAGATTCAAATCATGCAGCTGTCTCCAGTGCATGTCAACTAAATGGAGAAAGCCCGATCAGCATTACTCAACTTAGGAGTGCGTCCAATTATGAGTAACCTGAAAAAGAAACAAGTTTCTCAAAACCATTACTATCAACTGAATACCTCATACAAGTATCTTTATCTTCGATCATCTTGAAGAATCCTGATACTTGCAACACATGGTTCTCTACTTTATTCCCATACCTATAACTTCTCAAACTTGGACCTTGTATTTCTACGAAACACTTGTCTAAAACTTGAGAAGTCACAAGTAAACAGAATACAGTACGACGACCAATCTCTTCGTCCTAATGGATACTGGACAATCTACAATACTTTATATAAGTCCCCTGAGTTGTATAACTCAAATTCTGTGCGTCGTAGGTTGAAAACTGTACCCAGACGATTTCCTCAAATATCACTAATTACAACGAATTCCGATATAATGAGGATGATCACCTAATTCCCAATAACTTACTCCCACTCATCATCTGTAAAACCATACATATGTAAGAATTATACCTGGTAAATACATACCCTGGAGCAAGGGCCTAATTGGGAAATCAGTTTTCTATTAACAATACACAGTGAAACTGAAACATGAAAATGTTTCGAAGGGGTATCCGGATATTCCTAGCAATGCCTCTTCCATTATCTAGATTCATGGTTGTAACCGTATATTTCCCTGCCATCTTTCCAATTCCCTTTATTTGTCTTTAGTCGTTACCTTCTGTACACCATCGTTAGGCTTAATGGTTTTCTTCCTTCCCTACCGTTCGGCACCAGCCTATAATTTGGAAAAAGACTATCCAATAAGTATAATAGGTGTACTCTCATAATCCTAGGAGCACTCGCAACCTGAGAGAAGGTAAAGATAAAAGAAAACTGAATAAACCTTATTCCTATTTCTCCTGAACCAGATCCATCCTCGAAAAAGTTCCTTCGAGTTTGTATATAACCATACGATGGATTTATCCAATGGAATTGGATGTTCGTAGTGATACGGGGTGTTCTGGAGAAATACAAAGTTGAATTAAGAGTGGCGATGAAATACGTAGTTTGGTCGTGAATGATTACAGTCGCAATTTACTTTACCCTCTTTCTGATCCCTTTATTTGTCTTTATTTATTACCTTCTGTATACCCAACTTAGGCTAATTGGTTTTCTTCATTCCCTACCTTTCGGCACCTGCCTATGGTTTGGAAGAAGACTATCCAATAAGCGTAATGGGTGTACCATCTCCTAATCCTAGGAGCCCTCACAATCTGAGAGAAGGTAAAAGGAAAAGACAACTGAATAGTCATATTCAATCTCTCCAGAACCAGAATCCATCCTCGAAGAAGTTCCTCCGAGTTCGTATATAACCATACGATGGATTTATCCAATGGAAGTGGATGTTCATAATAATACGGGGTGTTCTGGAGAAACTCAAAGGGTAAAAGAAGGAGTGGCAATGATGTATGCAACTCAGACAATCCAAAAGCCATTGTCTTAAGAAAGTTCGGTTAACTTGGTCACAGAGTTATAGTCTAGGGTCGGGTCATGGTCGCAGTCAAAGAGAGAGAGAAAAGAAACACTCTGCGTGCACTCTAACCTAGATCAAAATGGTTAATCAATTTATCTAATCAGGAAACCTCCCACTGTAATCTCAAATTCTCCTCCAAACCTGAAAGAAGAATTAGTCGGAATCACCCGAAGAGTAAACTTACTCATCAGTGGGAATCGGGATCCAACTATCATCACATGATAACTTGATGGAAGCCACTCAAATTACCACACTCCAAAAGATATGCGCAAGCCTGGCAAGTTTCCTGTATGTTTGAAACACCCGATGTGTGTTTTTACCCCTAGGACCCAAGTGAGCTTGACTGAGCCAACATATCAAAGGATCCTAGTCAAGTTCAACCCGTCATTATCTTGATTGCGTTAGACCCACCCGCATGAGTCCTTGACTGAGCCAAAATGACCGCACGACTGTCCTAACCAATCGCATATCCATGCAACAGAAAAGCAATACAGAGCTACCGTACACTACGTCTAGGCTGAGCATGACATACGTAGCACGAATACTAAGCAATACTAATCTGAAATGACGGAGGGCTACGGCTGGTTTTTGGCGAAAAACCTTTAACGTAATGAACTTGATATCGTTGAAGGAATCCAAGTGGTTTTATAAAAATATTGTGGCAAAAACCTTTGATAAAGAGGTCACTCCCGGTGAAGGGATCTCGGCTCTTTTCTCGTCGAATGAGGTGCAGGATATTCCAAACTGAATACCACGATGCAAAGCAAAAATTAATCGACTATAGTGAAGTTATTACCCTGACGCAAATCTCTGTCCAAGGGGTCACTCCCGATGAAGGGATCTCGGCCCTTGCCTCGTCGAATGAGGTGCTGGATATTCATAACCGAATACCACTGTGCAAAACAAAAGAGAACGCCCTTGTAATAACATCTTTTGAAAAATTGGTTTCAACAACATCAAATATAGGTTTTTTTTCTTGCAATTATAAGAATCAACGCAGTCCCATCAATTGATCACACCAGAAAAGAACGAAAATATGATGTATGTATATGCCATCCGCATTCGCCACTGGTCCCATCATCACCCGTTAGGTTACATAACTAATGACAGAGCGGGGACTGGACTAGCGCGGGTGCAAGACATATACAACATCTACCAGTATATATATCAATATATAATAATCACTCTAGGCATGATAAATGCAACATCACAGAAAAGTAATAAGTATCACAGAACAATACAAATAATCTGGGATCCCCGGGTTTCATTGAGCCGCAAGTGAAACCCGACGTTCCCCTGGTCGTGTGGATAGCCTGTGCAATGAAACTTAGACCCCTACGAGCGCGGCAAGTTACCCGCCAAAACCTGAAGCGAGGCAGCCCCCTTCAACAAAGTGAATGGACCACCCAGCACTTCACGGAATCCGGTAATTTGAGCACCCCTCCTTGGGTCAACCTCTACCTCTTACGAGTGCGGCGAATAGCCCGCCAATTCTAGAAGGAAGCCCCCTCCGTCTTAACACCATGAGATGCGGGCCCGTTGCCCTCTAGAACCCGGCTATCCGTGCACCCCACCGCGGGGTAATCCTAGTACAAAAAATAAAATATGTACAACGGGTATATCGACCTCAACCCGATCGTGCCCCAAAAGAATAATATACAAACAGGCAGTGACGGCAGTCCACATGTCGGACGCTCGCCCCGCAATATCAAACGTACAAATAAATCCAAACTGCACTACCATTGCACACAAGCTATCCACCATGACAAATCCGCAACATCACAGCACAACACAGAACATCAACATGAATGTCACGTTCGCAAACCCGTCTAAAAGGACTATAGCAATTAGACAAGATTTACCGCTCAAATGACATTCACGGTCGCAGATATAATGTAACCACTGTAAATTAACACATTTAAAATCTCGATCGACAAAACTTCCCGAAGTGGGCCCCAAGTATAAATCCAGTACTCAAAATAATCTGGGCTAAAAATAAAAATTCCAGAAACCCCAATTCCAAGATGAAGACCACCATAAGAAACATGGTGCATTGAATCCCCAAAACGGCGGCGGAACCGCGGCAAATACATGGGTATGGCCACGGTTCCGCGGCATTCCTGAGGGAACAACTTCCCAATTTTCTACAGTGGTCATACAAAAGCCTGCCTGATTTTCTGATGTGCACAAAATAATTTTTAGACCAGTTTACAAATTCGGCAGAAACTTAAGTTTTGAAATTGCGGTTTCAGAAATTTTGTTCGATCGATATTTTAAACATATTAGAACATGCTAGTAAGTGTTAATGGCGTGGCTCTGATACCATGTTGGGATGCGGCGTCGCCCCGGCCGTCTAAACGACTCCAAATGCGGAACAAAAACTTTTTACAAACCCGGCGCTATCGCGACCCAAACACCCGGATCGTTCCATTAACCATAAACTAGCAATCTGTAAAAGGAGTTAGAGATTATACCGATCGATCCGTGTCCTTCGGTCTTTAATCTCCGCACCAAGCTCCCCGCTGCTGCGCCGACGAAGTCCGCTCCCCGATCTCGCTCATTGATGTGGCACCACGTCATTGAATCTTTATTCGGGCTCCCGCCTCGAACCGAGGCAACTCGGACATGAAGTTTGCTAGCCGACATGTCCAAGAATGATGTAGAGATAGTGTAGAATAATTTGTCTCAAGACACCCAATGCTTTGGGTGGAGGAAAAATAAAGTTCCCAAGAAGAGGTTGTGAGCATGGAATTGTTTTTGGAGGAAAAAGAATGAACTTTCAAACTTTGAGCTCGGTCAGGAAAAAGGCTCTCTGGATTTTTTCCATGAAGAGGTGGTGTGAAAAAATAAGCAATGAATCAACTCAAATAAATCACCTCACATTAAAATCCTTGACCCCTCCTCACACAGGCACCCACCACAGAGAAGCCCTCCCTCACAAACTTTCGAAATTGCAAGAAACCCCCTTTTTCCACTAAAGCACAGCCAGCACCAAATCAAAAACCATGCATATTAAATTAACAAGGCCATCCCTCATAAAACCACACCATGCCTCATAAATGAAGCACCCCCTTGCACAGTGCTTGAAATGGGCAGCCATCAAAATCAGTGCTGAATGGGTCAAGGTCAAATGGCAAATTGCTCACAATAATTAAACAAAGAGGGTGGTGTTAAAGACGGAAAAAGAAAACCGGCAACTCCCAAAATAATCCCGTAACGAATTACGGGATTACACCTCAACTGTAAATACATACCTGCATTTGTATTCCGACCGAATACAAATGCAATGAGACAAAAATATTCCCACACTATAATACTAACATCTGGCTTAAACCAAAGCCCGCTAGTATTATCCGTCCGATCCTGATCCGTGCACATGTGCACGAATATGATCGAATCCTGCCATAAAACCATACGGCTTCTTCAACATTTCGCCCGAACTTGGGAATGTTTCTGTGGGGGACTCTAATGACTCATCAATACACTGGCACTGGATATAACCACTAGCATGTCAGAGGTACTAGCTGTACGTAACGGTTGCTTATGTATTGAAAGAAGGGGAAGATGATGAGCGAACTCATTCTGAAACCCTACTGAGCCAGACAGTGACAATATCCGCACAGTCCGGTCTGTTCGTTTATGAGTATCGCATATAGGGCCTAGGGGGCTGGTAAACGTCAGATCCCCAATAGCGGTTTAAGTCGTGTCAGAGAGAAGCCCAGAACACCCTGAGATACTACTGGAATACCTACCAGTAAATCTCGATTACCCTGGCCAGGGATTTCGTGTAATGGCTCTCCTAAACACAGCGCGATCTCACCCCCAATACCGGGAGAGACGAATCCCTGACGATCCGCTCACTTCCTCCATGTGGCTCGGGACTGTACCCAACTAAAACCTGTTTGCATGACTCCTTTGAACCATGGTAGGGTAGTAATCAAAGCACAATGGTAACTCACACGAGACAAATGACGATCTCAGGTCGACATACTAACCTGTACACATGTCACCTGGGAACTGCTATCTGACGATATGTATAATACCAACTAGCATGTTCCCGGCGAGTCCTATTCGGTGTACTCATAACCCAATGAGCACCTGTATACATCTTAGGTGAACCTACTGACACCAATGGCTTGTGAGACCAGCCACCGCCCCTCGTCGGGATCTTGACTGTATACACTAGTCTACTCTGAAGTGTCGATGCCCTGTCTCGAAACTCCCATGACTAGGGGCACTTTAAGGATGTGCTTATAGACCCCAGCTCCCACATATATGATCGCTATCATACTGCTGGCAGTCAAGCAAGAATCCTATGGGGTCTATCAACATGCAATAGTGAACTAAAGCATGTACACGATGATAAAGACAAACCAGATAGCATACTATCATCTCGAGCAAGACTGTCCTATCGGTATAGGTCTTCCCTCAATCATTGCAATCACGTACCTGCATCCAATAATTGACTTTGAGGGCACTATATCCAACAATTGTGCTGTGGTATAGAAAGTGAATCACTTTCGCTTTTAGATAATTTAGGAATTCCATGCTTAAGTATTCTCCTCCTCGATTTGATCGAAGGATTTTGATAATTTTACCCATCTGGTTCTATACTTCGTTCTTATATTCATTGAATTTCTCAAAACCTTCAGATTTGTGTTTCAACAGGAACACATGTCCAAATCTAGAGAGATCATCCATGAATATAATGATGTAGGAATAACCACTTATAACATGTGTAGACATAGAAACTCATACATCACTATATATCAGTCCCAAGTGTTCAGTAGCTCTTGCTCGTGTCTTGTAAACGAAGTTTTGGTCATCTTTAGTTTGATACAAGATTGGCAAGTTTTATAAGATGTAAATTCGAACGGATTCAAATATCCATTTTTATGGAACTTAGATAATCCAGTCGCATTGATATGACCAAGTCTACAATACCATAAGAAGGCTTCGTTCATTTCTGAACTTTTCCTCTTATGTGTGTTTTGTATGTTTAGAACTGTATTTTAATTTAGAACATATAAACTATTATATAACGTACCAAACTCAATCAATACTTGATTTAGGAAAATGCTCATAATATTTTTCTCTAATGAAAAATTATATCCTTCTTTATCTAATAAAGAAACGAATATTATATTGCACATCATAGACGGTACAAAATAACAGTTGTTGAAAATCAATGTATTGCCAGTTGGCAATATAAGGTGATATTCGCCGACAGTTTCGGCAGCAACAATTGCTCCATTTTCTACTCTAAGATACATATCACCTTTTTCCAGTTCTCTACTTCTCTTTAACCTTTGTAACATATTACAAATATGGGATCCTGATCCGGTATCAATACCCAGGACGAAGAATAGACTGAGAAACAGTTCTCAATAACTAACACACCCAAAGAAGATGCATCAGAATGCTCCTTCTTCGGTAGGGTTGCATGGAAATCCGTGCATTCCCCTATCCTTTGCCCAGACTCATGACAATTTTCATAATCTAGAGCGGAACCAACATTCCCCAGCCTGGTATAATAAGCGGGTTTGGTCAATACATCCATATTATTATCTTGATTAAGGCGTGACATGGTCGCTACCTGGGGAGAGAGAGAGAGAGAAGAAACACTTTAACATGCGCTTTTGCAAGATTAGAATAGTTGTTATCTTATCTAATCAGGATGGATCCCACCATTTTTTATCAAATCTTCCTTCAAACCTTAAAAGAAAAAATTAGCTGGGATTAATTACATGCTACAAGTTCTCTAATCGGTCCGTCAGGCCGGTGTTTGTACTCCGAGGGAGTCTCCCCGTGCTTTCGCATGAAACTAATTAAATGATCTCATTTCCGCGAGGCATAACCCCGTTAACACCTTTTTTGACACCTACGGGATTGGCTAATTATAAAGTGAAAAACTCTCCCGGGAGTAACTCTTACTCGCAGCGGGTATCCGGATCTAACTATCACATAGAAGGTATGCAATCTCATTGCAAATTTCAACACTTGAAATTACTGATAATGGTTTTTACCCCTAACATCTTATGAACTTAACGAAGTCAACAAATCATAAGTTGCTAGTCAAATTCAACCCATCATTTCTTGATTAAATTAGACCTACCCGCATAAGCCCTTAATGAAGTCAACAAAGTTATATGACCGTCCTAACTAATCGCATCACATGCTGCAGAAAAGCAGTCATTAGCTACCGAACACTAAGCCTTAACGAAGTCAACAAACGTAGCACGAATATTAAGTGATATTTATCTGAAATGATGGAGGGCTACGGATGATTTTGATGAAAACCTTTAACGTAATGAACTTGATATCGTTGTAGAACCTAGTGATTTGAAAAAGAGTGGTTTAAGCTCCGCTTTAAAATCGAGGAGTTTTCAAAACAAACTGAGTGGGTTGTAACATATGCTAGTTTTCGCTAAAGAGGAAGGAATGAGGTGCTGGGTATTCATAATCGAATATCTCTATGCAAAACAAAAACTATAGCTACCTTTTTGGAAAATGTGGTTCTACAATATCTTTTAGGTTTCTTTTCTTTTCATTAATCTTATTAATGAAGTATAATCATTTAAGTTTCCTAAACATCACAGAATAAACGAAAATAAAACACATATGCCATCCGCATTCGCCATAGGGACCACCGTAAGGTTACTTAACTTACTGCAGTCCGGGGCCAGAACTAGCGCGGATACAAAATATATATAGTTTCTACTAATATATATATATATATATATATATATATATATATATATATATATATAAGTAGCATTCGCCTCATGCATTTATATGATCATATCACATCACAGCACAGCAGAAGCAGATATATGAAATATAGGATATACTAGGAATTCCGTGTTTTAGATTAAGCCATTGACGAAAAACACGAATTTCACGGTCGTGATGAATAGCCAAGCCCAAACCCCTACACCCCTATGAGAACGGAAAGCAGCCCTGCCAATTCAAGAGTTAAGCGACTGGTCTCGACTCATCGAGATGGCCATCTACTGGACTCTAGAACCCGGTTACTTGAGCCCTCCTCCTTGGGTCTATCCTAATGCGGAAAAATAAATAATATATATCAAGGTGACTACATCCTCACTCCCGGATGTGCCCTAATAAAAGAATATTACATACAATAATTTACATGAATGAAAATGAAAAAACTCTCATCTCACATAAACCCCCGGATATTCATACACGACGATCCAATATATCATATCAATATATTAACACAATAATATCACATGTCATCAAAGAAAGTAAATATGCATACCCCTAATGTTGTTGACGTATAGCAATGAGATTGCAGATACCTTCACATATTACACTTACGGCGCAGAAAAGATATGAAAACTACAACAATTAGAATCCGCAACTATAGAAATCATAAACCCGGATTATCTCATAGTCTGAATTTCATGCCTAACCCCATAAACTTTACATTTAAGCTTTGAATTGAAAACCATTTTCAAATTTAAAGTCAGGGAATTCAACAAGATTCCCAGTGAAGGAATCGAAGGTTCGTCGAGAATGTTAGAGGATGGCTGCACCCCCAAGGTCGTCAAAGAAGTGGCCTTAGGGGGGAACCATAGCCGTGAGCATCCAAGTGAATGCACTTGGCCATGGGGTTCTCCCATGGTCACTTTGTTGGGGCAATAGGATGTGGCATTCCACTAGTATCTCCGATGAGTTTTGGCGTACGATACGAAATTACGGCGAAGTTTCAATCCAAAGCTAAACTCCGTTGTAATTCTTCAAATGAGGCTAAAATGTAAGTTTAATATATGTCTAGTTTTCGCAAAACTATTTAATATGGATTCTAAAAATTGTATCAACCAAGCAAAACATTTAAACGATATTAACAATTCGATCAACATTCTAATCAACAATAATTAGCAAAGACCTCAACCACTTGAGCATCAACTAAAATACCCAGAAATCCAATTTCTCAAAATGAAACACCAGAAGAAAACCGGAGTTCTAAAACTTTAAGTAGGCGGTGGATCCGCGGCAAAGGCTTGGCCTAGGCAGCGGATCTACGGCCACTTTGGCGCTTTGGGGGCTTAGTTTTCTTGTGGCACCATAGAAAAGCCTGCATGATTTTATGAGCATTTTTAATTTGAAAAATATCACATTTTGAAAAATTGGACAGAAAGGTGTAAAGTCGGATATAAAATCGTTGATCGAACACTTTAATTTCGTTTAAATATCGCCTAAGCCTCTAGTTTGGCTCTGATACAATGAAAGTAAGTCCTAGCACCTCTACTAGGGTTTTAACAATATCAAGTATGTAATTTTAAAAATCTAGAGGGCTAAGTCTATAAACGAGGATTGAATTAAAGGTTTAGAATTTCATAGAAAGCTAACTAGAGTTATAAACTATGTGAAGAGAAGTTACAACCTTTGCAGTCTAATCCTTCACTTCAAAAGCTCCAAGTAGTAGTCCCTTGAACGCCTTCTAAAACTCCACTTGAAGAAATGAACTCTCTTTCTTGAAGTATTCTTCATCGAAGATGATCCACCTTGAGACAACTCACACTCAAGCTCACACTTCACTAATCAAAGTATTAGTGAAGTAAACAAGCTAAACTAATTTGCTAGAAATGTTTAGGTTGATGAGTTAGGGTTTTTGCTCACTAAAAATTCTTGCTTTTCTCTTTTCTCTTGAACGAATAGTGTTTCAAGAGATGAAGATGATGAAGATGAAGATGGTGGGGAGAATGATCTTGGATTTGGATAAGATCAAGAAATGATAAACTGATCTCAATTTAAATGAAAATATCAACGAGTCATTGAAGCTACACACTTCCAAAGTAATGACTTATTCTTTTCTTTTCAAATTGATATAACTAAATCATTATCCAATTATCTTTTCTCCTATGTAATTCTCATGCATCCATCTTCCATGTATAATCAACCATGATACAAATAAATATATATTTATATCATATATATAAATATATAAAGAGAAGAAAATATTAAGTGAGCATAATATTAGTTTGTATATATATATATCAGATTATTAAATCAACACTTGATTCAATAATCCGGTTATATCATATATAACCCGGCTAATATCTAATAACGCTAAATCAGAATACGGTATCATATATCCGTATTCAATCAAGCTCCCGCACATATCTCCATACATGCCCTACTTCGTCTCGCTTGAGCTAGGAAACTTCTATGTGGGACTCTAAAAACTCACCAATACACTGGTAGTTGGTAATGATCATATCAAATACTTACAAGCACGTCAACGATACTAGCTACACGCAACGTCTACCCAGGTATAGAACGAATAGAAGATTAATAAGTAAACTTGTCCAAACTCCCTACAGAGCCTATAAGTAACACTTACCGTACAATCCGGTCTCTTCATCTGATATGTTGTATATCAAGTCTGGGGATGGAATCATCAGACCCCAATAACTCGATAAGTCACGGTGATGTGTGGCCTATAACCATTCAAGAAACTACTGATAACTCTTATCAGTAAATCTCATCAGTTGTGGCTAGGGACTTGCGGTTATAGCCAATCGTGCATAACAAAACATCAAATCCCAATACCAGGAGAGACGAAACCCCTCATATAGCTCACCGCCTCCATGTTACTTGGGATTATACCCAACTACCACCTGTTTGCGCGACTCAGTAGAGCCGTGGTAGGGAGGTAATCAAACCACAGTAGGAACCACACAAGACACTAAGACGATCTCAAGTCTACAGACTAACATGTACAAGTGTCATCAGAGAACTGTTATCTGACGATAGGTATGGTACCATCTAGGAGTTCTCGGCAAGTACTCATTCTCCAATAAGCACCTGCGTACAATCTTTGGTGTCAAATACCGATGGTTGTGGGATCAACCATCTCCCCATACACGGTCAAGAAACGTACACACTAGTCTACTGTGGAATATCAATGCCATGTCTCGATACTTTCTCGACTATGAACACTTCAAGGATATTCTTATGGACTTCACAGACCCCACTAGTATGATCTACATCATATTTTTAGTAGTCAAGTAAACATCCTAAGGTATTTATCAATATGTATCAGTGAAATACTAAACTAGAGCAAATGTACATGTTAAGATAAAGAGTAACCAGATAGTATACTATCATGTTGAGCAAGAAAGTCATTTATATATATATTTCCAAGCATCCACTATAATTTACAATAATGGCCTAGAGGCATACATATCACTAACAGCACTGTACTTTGATTACTATCCTACCACGACTTTAAAGAGCGTACAGCGATACGTGCGGGGTCTAATTAAACATGTGTATGTGATACTACGTGTATTAATCGGACATATAATAATACTAGTCGAGTTTATGATTGAACCGGGTCATTAAATCAAGTGTTGATTTAATGATATTATTTATATATGATGATGCATATATAAACTAGTATTATTATGTTATCTCTCTTTTATATTATATTACATATCATGTGCATGGTTCATGCCATGTGCATGTTACATGTCATATGTAATTATATTTATATATAATTTTCTCTTTTCTCCTTTACGAGTTTTGCATGATAAGAAGTGAGGTGGAGCATGCATGCTTACTCATTCTCTTTCTCATGAAACTTGTATGAGAGAGAAGGAAGGGTGAAATGAGTAAGATCTCTACTCTCTTCAGACAACTATACTCATTTGGAAAATAATTTTCTCTCTCATTCAAGACCAAAAAGAAAAGGAGAGAAGTAGAGAGCAAAAGAGAGGGACAACAAATAAGATAGTAAACTTCATTTACTCTCATCTTCACATTTAGCAAATTGGAATGAGAGTTTCTTCACTTGAAATATTTCATGTGAAGTTGAAGCTAGCATCGTAGGCTCTCGCATGGATCATCTTCGGCAAAGTCGATTGGCGACCAAGCATGATCCGGAGCACTTGGAGCTTAGCCGAAGTCCAAGAAGAGGTGGACAACATGCTACAAAGGTTGTATCTTTTTTATCTAGCTCTTTTTGTAGTTTGCATGCTATGTGTCTATAGATGTTATCTTGGATATTTTTCTCTCTAGAAATTTCTGTTTATCGCTTCCGCAATGTCATAAAATCCGTCTAGTGAGCACACACATTCTTACAGAAAGCAAGCAAATTGACGACAATCTTTGGTATTGTGACCGGGACACTTGTAGAAGTTGCGGTGGGAGTTGGGGCGGGACGAGTTGTTATTGCGTGCGCTGGAGTACTAGTTGTTTTTGCTATTGCGAGTAAATTTTTTGTTGTTGTTGCTGCGATTGTAGGAAGCGCTTCAACGCTGTTGCGGAGAGCGTGAGGAGGAGTGATTGAGTTGGTTGGCATAGTTGGCAGTTGCGAGAGAAGCAAAAAGACATACCCGTGTTTTCCTTCTTCAGATGGCGTTCATAGTCTTTGAGTTTATCATAGAGCTCATCAAAGGTGATGGTGTTATCATGAACTCGGATAGCAGCGGTGAATTCTTTGAATTCAGGTCTAAAGCCAGTGAGGATATAAAGAACAAGGTTATCTTTAAGAAGAGAGTGGTTGGTGAGTGCAAGATCGACGGTGATAGATCACATCTCTTATAGGTATGCACTTATAGATCGCGTATCGTGTTGATTATTGATCAGGTGTTCCTTGAGCGACATAACTCGGGAGCGGGATTTGTTTGAAAGGAGAATAACAAGTCGATCCCATCCTTCCTTGGAGGAGGAAACAGAGGAGATGTGAGGCTGGATCGTTTCGATACAACAACCGAGGATATCATTGAGAATAAGTTGATCCTGATGGTATCGTTGATAGTAGTGTAGATTTTCGACACGCTTGGTGGTGTCATTGATATCAGTGATATCCCTCGGAAGAGAACACTTGAAGTCGTCAACATGGCCAAGGAGGTGTGCTCGATTAAGGACGATTGAATTTTAGATCTTCACACATTAAAGTTTTTGTGGGAGAGGTTTTTTGGGAAATGGAATTTGGAGATGATGGATGTGGAGTTTTGAGAGGAGGCCATGGATAAAAAATTGAGCTTTTAATCGTTGGGCTCTGATACCATATAGAAATTTAGAGAAGATAGATTTTAGAGTTTGTTACTTGATGATTGTATTGATTATCACATATGTTTATATATTACATTTATATGATAGAAAAATAAAATAAAATATGATCTTTCCTAATCTAAATAAAAATCATAAAGGTTGATAATAGGAAAGATTTGATTTGCTTGATAGAAATTCATAACAGCCATGATCGTCTTGAGCAAACGTTTGAAGAACATTCTTCCAGTTGTATGCATTCTCTCTGTTATTGTCAAATACTCATGACCAGACATCTATCCTTTAATTCTCCAGACGTCTGCCTATGCTCTGTTAATTTAGTATACGTCTAGCTGACGTCTACACCTGTAGCTTCAGACGTTTGCTTATGTTTTGAGGAGTTGTCGCTAATAATTTCTATAATATTTCTTGTAGTTTTTCGTCTTTCTCCCACTCAATTATAAACACTTTTATGCAATAAAGGATCTAGGTGATATTTGAATATGATCTTTAGATATTTCCTGTAGTTGTTTTCAGATGAGAAAGTTGGATGAGCATAGTTTTGGAGAAGGGTCTCTGTGGCTGGATCTAGCCAAAAGTCATTGGACCTTCTTAGAGGTGGCTGGATCTGACTAGGTTGGGCTAGATCTGTGATGAAATGGTTATCTTGAGAATGTTATAGATGGATTTGGTGATGTATGGTCAAATTCGACGGCACGAGGATGGATCCGACATGAAAAGGCTCGACTTATATATGAATTTTGATCCAATATGAACATGTTTCTTTCACTCTCTCCTCCTTCTCATCCTGTTTTTTCAAAGGTTTGAAGATATGAAGGCCAGACGGCTAGATATGACCAAAGAGAGGTCTAAATCACGTCGACGGTATCCGATCGTGAATGGTCGGATCTGGCCATGAGGTGGCTGAATCCAATCATAGGAGGTTGTGTTTAATGATTTGGAGCATGATCTTTTACTAGATTTGGCGAAGTGATCCAGTAATGGAAGTTCGAATTTGACCATGAGTTGATCCAGTGAAAGGAGTCTTGATTGAGGAATTAGGTGTTCGATGACTTCGAGTACAATCTAGCAAAACATGGTCCAACTGAGAACTAGGCATCCAAGGACTCAGAGTCCAATTCAATGAAAGGTGTTCCCGATTAAGAACTATGCGTCCGAATACTTGGAATCCAATATTTTGAAAGGTGACCCAATCGAGTATTATCCATCTGAAGTCCTGGAATCCGGTCCGTCAAAAGAAGAAACCTGACTAAAAAATTTGGAGATTTTTTCAGACATGGACTCTATATACCGGAGAAGGCTCGTCAAAGCGAATCACAGTGAAGACACAAATGCTATATTGCCGAGATAGACTAAGGTTAAGAAGTGTGCATTGATATTTATAGAGGACGGTTTGTGGTGTTCTGTAGTATTTGATTTAACCTTTCTTCCTTTGATTTTCTTTTTTCTTTTTGTATTAGTTTCATTAAACTTTTCATTTAATGAAACACTAAGATGTTTACTTCCATTTTACTAAAAAGGGGGAAAAAGTTATAATCCATGCATATATAGAATTTTCCAAACTCCTATGTAGGTTGCAAGGTGCACTTTCCTAAAAAAATTCTTCATATAATTATATGGATAAATAGGGTTAAAATTTTGCACTATAGTGGTTGCAAGAATTTTTCCCATTATTAGGAGGGTGGCTAGGGATATGGCATGAGAGCATAAGATTCCTTAGGTTGCACTTGGTTTATGCAATGAAAGATTACTGGGAATCCTTGCATTTCCGGGAATGGGATGACCGGATATCTAATTCCAAGGAATTTTGCATTAATTGGTGTACATTAATCATTCCGGGTAATATATGTATATGCAACCATCGACCGGCGGCGAGGTCGGAGAATGACCAGTGGATGGCGACGAAGCCGGCGTTGAATGACTGATCTGCGGTGGGCCGGCGAGCGGCAGATGACAAACTACGATCGGCCGACGGCGAACATGTTAGGAATATATATGCCCTAAAGACCATTATTGTATATTATAGTGGATGCTTGGATATATATATATATATATATATATATATATATATAGGAATTTCTTACTCGACATGATAGTATACTATCTGGTTGCTCTTTATCTTAACATGTACACCTTGTATTATTATACTGCCTCTCTGATACATATTGATAAAGCCCTTAAGATGTTTGCTTGACTACTAGGACTATGATGCGGATCATACTACTGGGACTTGTGTAGTCTACAAGCACATCCTTTAATAGTTCCTAGTCAAAGGGATATCGAGACAAGGCATCAATATTCCAGAGTAGACTAGTGTGTACATTTCTTGACCCTGTATGGGGTGATAGTTGATCCCATAACCATTGGTGTTTGACATCAAAGATTGTACACATGTGCTCATTAGAGAATGGGTACACCGAACAGGACTCATCGAGAACTCTTAGATAGTATCATACTTATTGTCAGATAGCAGTTCTCTGGTGATACTGGTAAAGATTGGTCTGTAGACCCGAGATCGTCATAATGTCTTGTATGGTTCCCACTGTGCTTTGATTTCCTCCCTACCACGGCTCAAAGGAGTCATGCAAATAGGTGTATTTTGGGTACAATCTTGAGTCATATGGAGGCAGTGAGAGATAGGAGGGGTTTTGTCTCTCCCTGTATAGGGAGTTGATGTTGCACTATGCTCGATTGGCTATAACAGTAAGTCCCTAGTCAGGGCTGATGAGATTTAACGATAAGTGTTATCAGTAGTTTCTCGAACCGTTATGAGCCATACATCGGTATGACTTATCAAGTTACTGGGGTCTGACGATTCTGCCCCTAGACTTGATATGCGACATATCAAACGAAGAGACCGGACTTTACGGTAAATGTTACTTATAGGCTTCATAGGAGTTTGGAATAGCTTTCTTATTGATCTTCTATTTGCTCAATACCTGAGTAGCCATTACGTCCAGTTAGTATCGCTGACGGCTTGTGGGTAACTGATGTGATCATTACCTACTTTTGGCGTATTGACGAGTCTTTAGAGTTCCACACAGAGCTTTCATAGTTCAAGCGAAATGAAATAGGGCACATATGCTGATATGTGCGGGAGCTTGATTAAATATGAGTATATGTTACCATATTCTAATCTGGCGACATTTGTTATCGGTTAGGTTATATGTGATATAACCGGATTATCGAATCAAGTGTTGATTTGATAATATGATATACAGATAAATGATATTAGTCGGCTATATATGATATAACCGGATTATTAAATCAAGTGTTGATTTAATAATTTGATACATATTTATATTTGATATAATTATATATTAACTAATATTATTGCTCACTAATTATTTTCTACTCTTAATATATATATATATATATATATATATATATATATTATGAAGCATAGATTTTCTATTTTGAGAAGATAGAAAATGAGGTGGAAAATGAGGAGGTATTTGTGGAATGGTATGAAGCATGGCTCATGTATTTGTTTAATGGTTTGCTTGCTATTGAAGTATGGTTGATGTTTTATTATTTGATTATATTCATACTTCAATAATGCAAGAGATATAGAAGCCATACTTCACTTGTTCTTGATTAAGCTCTTTTTTTCTTAGCTCTCTCCATTTTTTCTTTCTTCCTCTTGCTTCAAGCTTTAACCGTCACATGAGTTGTGAATCCTAGAGTTTTAGAGTATTCTAAGTGAGATTATACTCCTACTTCATCAACCTACACTCCATTAGCCATTAAGTATAGGTTGTTTCATTCACTAATAGTGGATTAGTGAAGAGGTAGCTTGAATTAGAGAAGCTTCAAGGTGGATTATCTTCTACACGAAGATCGCGAAGTAAGCTCGTTCTTTCTTCAAGTGGAGCCAAGAGGAGTCATAGGGACTACTACCCGAAACTATAGAAGTGAAGGACTCGATCTACAAAGGATGTTATTTCTTTCACTTAGCTTAGTTCTTTCTATATCATAGCTTAAACCCTAATACTCTACTTAGATTCTAGGTTAGTGTAGTTTAGCACCGAGAAATTTTTAAAATTGCATGCTTGATGCCGGTTAAAACCCAGTGGTGGTGCTAGGAAACACCTTCATGGTATCAGAGCCAAAGCTAGTGCATTAGACGATGTGTTAGAAATTGAGAAACTGAAACAACTCCGAAAACTGAAACCGAAAACCATTGTTTCTGTCGATTTTAAAATGTCCTATAATTTTTTTTTAAATAAGTGCAGAAAGCTACTTATGAAGTAACTAGAACACCAGATAAATTCGAGGCAAAACCACAAAAATTTGGCCAGACACTTTTCTATAAAAACCGGCCTCACCTTTTTACTGTAGCAGTAAAACCCTGGAATTTTTGTGGTGTTTTGATCTCTTGGTTTTAAGGTTTCAGGTTAGGTTTGATTTTGCCAAGATTGCATGTGATGTTATCTTTCTGTTAAGACAATTCGGAGTGTTTCGTATTCGCAATTTTAATATCGTTTTGGGTTTAAGTTTGGTATGTGATACAATATTTAGAATTCATATTTAATTAGTTTTGTGAAAACTAGTTAGTGTTTGGTAAATCTAGCGCTTTAGTCTTTATTGATCGATTGCCACGGAGTTTTGATTCGGATCAAAATTCCATCGCAATCTCGTATAATACGCGAACACTCGCTGGGTAACACTACTAGATAGCCACGCCTCATAGCCCCGACCAAGTGACTGTAGGAGAACCCTGTTTCCTCGAGCATCCACTCGGGTGCTCGCGGCCACGGTGTTCCGCCTAAGTGCAGTTCATCATCGGCATCGGGGGTGCGACCATCTACTAAAGTTCCCGACGAGTATTCGATCAGATAGTCAGGAATCTTGTTGAATTACCTGACTAAGTTATTGAAAAGTGTTTTCAATTTGAGACTAAAATGTAAGGTTTATAGGGTTAGGCATGAAATTCTAAATATTAGATATTCCGGGTTTATGATGTCTAAGAATAATGCGGATTCTAAATATCTGCGACCGTAAGTGTAATATGCGGGGTATCCCCGATCTCGTTGCTATATGTCAACGACATTCGGGATACGCATATTTACTTACGTTGATGACATGTGATGTTATGTGTTGCTGTGATATGTTATATTGGATCGCCGTGATTGAATAGCCGGGGGTTTTAACGTCAGATGAGAGTTTTTGTATTTTTATTCATGTAAAATTGTATGTAATATTCTTTTATTGGGACACTTTCGGGTTGAGGATGATATCACCATTGATATATATTATTTACTTTTCCGCATTAGGATAGACCCAAGGTGGGGATCACAAGTAACCGGGTTCTAGAGTCCAGTGGGAGACCATCTCGAGGAGTCGAGACTGGGTCTCCTAACTCTAGAATTGGCAGGGTTGCTTGCTGCTCTCGTAGGGGTCTAGGGATCATGGGTTTGGCTATTCATCACGACCGTGGAATCCGTGTTTTTCATTACTGGGTTAATTTAAAACACGGAGCTTCTAGTATATCCAATATTTCATATGTTTGCTTCTGCTGCTTGAGTTCTGTGATGTGATCGTATGACTGCGTGAGACGAATGCTATATATATATATATATGATATATATAATAAACATTGCTTATGTTTTGTACCTGCGCTAGTCCAACCCTCGCTCTGCCGTTAGTTAAGTAACCTAACGGTGCATGACGGGGCCCCGTAGCGAATGCGGATGGCATAAGCGTACGTTCTATTTTCTTTTCTTTTCTGTGATGTTTAGGAAAACATAATTGTTGGGAATTCAATAACGAGATTAATGGAAAGAAAAGAAACCTAAATATATTGTAGAATCAAAATTTTCAAAAAGGTAGCTGTAGTTATTGCTTTGCATAGTGGTATTCCTTGATGAATATCCAGCACCTCATTCAATGAGGAAAGAGCCGAGATCCCTTCACCGAGAGTGACCTCTTTACCAAAACAAGTTAATGTTACAACCTACTCGGTTTTTTTATAGCTTCTTGTTTCCCCCAATCAGAGCAAAGCTCTGTTCAAAATTCAAATTTTAAAAATGAAGCAACGCTTCAGAAGCAGCGCCAGGTGCGCTGCGCCCTAAGTAGCGCACCACGTGTAAAGCACGGATGCGCTAGCGCTCAGTGCGCTGCGCTTTATGCAGCGCACCACGTGCAAAGCACGTGTGCGTTAGCGCTAGGTGCGCTGCGCTCTAAGCAGCGCACCACGTGCAAAGCACGGGTGCGCTAGCGCTAAGTGCGCTGCACTTTAAGCAGCGCACCACGTGCAAAGCACGGGTGCGCTAGCGCTGGAACTAAAAGCTCCCTACTGTCAGATCAAAGATCCAATAATAACGATGAATCATTAATTGATCAGAATTAAATTCTGTTAAAGAAAGATTTCTTAAAAATCTTTCCAAACAACAAGATTGTGCTCTGTAAATCAGAGCACCGTTGGATGAATGATCCAATGGTGATTAAAAATCACCAAAACACAGAATAAATTCTGTGTCGAAAGATTTACCAATTTTATTAAAAACAAGAAAATTGCCTTCTGTAAATCAGAAGCCCTTGGATCAAAGATCTAACGATGGGAAATTCCCCGAATCAATTGGAGAAAAGATCTCCTTAACTGATTGAACTGATCAGCTTGCCCTATATAAAGGCCCCAAGACTTCAAGTCTCGGATATACAGAATAGAGAGAGAGGAAACCCCCATAAGCTTTGAGAGATCTCAAGAGTCAAGCTCTCAGAAAAAGAAGAGTTTCTTCAAGGTAAAAAAAAATGAACAGAGAGATAAAATCATCTCATAATTGAAAAGAAGAATTCACTTCATTAAAGATCATAGATCTACAAGACAGAAGTCTTTCACAAAAAGATCAAAAGATCTCATCATAAAAGAAGAAGAACATAATTCTTCTTACAGATCATAGATTTATAAGACAAATTGTCTTTCAGGAGATCATGAACATCTCATTATAAAAGGGGGGGGAGAATATTTCAATTCTCTAAGGATCATAGATCCATAAAGGCAAAGCCTTTCAATCAATATAAGAGATTGGAACATCTCCTGTAAAACTGAGAACTTTGTTCTTAGATTCACGAGACAAAGTCTCTTAAAGGGGAATGTAATTCTCAGCGCATAGCGTTGCATAAAAAGAGCCTTAGTGCTCCATATTAAGAAGAAGCGCTTTGCGCTCTTGATCTGGCCCTCAGCGCCAAGCGCACCACGTGTCCCTCACGTGTGCGCCAATTTACAGCTAGCGCTTTGCGCTTTTGAACTAGCGCTTTGCGCTTTTGGACTGGCGCTCAGCGCCAAGTGCACCACGTGTCCCTCACGTATGCGCCACTTATCAGTTAGCGCAATGCGCTTATAAACTAGCGCTCTGCGCTCATTAACTGGCTCTAGGGCCAAGCACGACACGTGTCCCTCATGTGTGCGCTATTTGGCAGAAGCGCACTGCGCTCTTTGACTGGCGCAAAGCGCCAAGCGCACCATGTGTTGCGCTGATAGAACATAAATTGTTCTCTAATAAGACCCAGAGCTATGATGAATGCTCAGTATTCAGTAAAAGACAAAAAACATTGTCAGAATCCAAATCAATGCTTGGAATTGTTAAAAGGGCCAAGCCCAAATGAATGTTCAATAGCCAAAAATAAATGTTAAACATTTTAACTTGACTGGACTTAGCCCAAGATTGGCCATAAGTCCTCAATCCAGATTAATTGAGCCCATATGCTCACAAATCTTTTGATCTTAGTCTCAAATTGGACTACAGATCTCTCAACCAAAACTGGTTCAAGTGTACATCTCTGAACCCCTCTGATATACGTCGTTGTAATCCTTCAACGTCTTCGGAGTGGTGACGGGTCCCGACAACCATACATTTTATAGACTATGACGTCTTTAAACTGGACTGTGGGGTCCTTAAGCCCACGGACTTTGATGTTCTTAACCTCGGACTGTGGGGTCCCTTTAAACCCACAGACTATGATATCCTTAACCTCGGACTGTAGGGTCCTTAAGCCCATGGACTATGATGTCCTTAACCTTGGACCACCATGTCCTTAAACTGGTAATGGACCGTAATGTCCTTAAACTAATTATCAACCGCAATGTCCCTGAACTAAACAATAGAGCCCAAATGCTCTCTTGTTGGATCTAAACGATCCCGTTGAGTTGATCTTAGTCTAAAATTAGACTAACGTATCCTCAACGAATGTTTAATTTGATCTTAGTCTCAAACGAGAGTAACGTATCCTTAAACCCAACCCTAAACCCAAACCTAAGAAAATACGGATTTGGACTAATTCACGCCCTAGGGGCGACAAAATAAATTAGTCTCCGTATGCAATCCACGAGCAATCAAAAACAAAACAAATTCTTATGACACGAAGTGACCATCTGGAGAAGGAGAAAGTTGTTACCGCGATGCGGTAGCGTAATTAACTACAGGGGCTTGCGCCTGCAGGGAAGTGTGTCCCCACAATCAAAAACCCCCCAATGAGGGGGAATCTGACGAAGTCTGCTGCATCGGCCGCATTCGTTTAAACCTTCGATACATGGTGCCATAAATCAACTTGGAATCTTCGGAGATGTGGACGGATAGCACCAATTAGCATCTGCCCCCAAATTCAGGCAAGAATGACCTACGCGGTCGCGTCCCCGTATTTCGGCGGGAGAACAGATTCTGGCACGCGCAGTGGGACGTTTTCCTCTTTCCACTCCACACTTAATGTGTCGTGTTCGCGAATGAATCGCGGTTTAATATGGTTGCCCTTAGGTTTGAGGTACTAAGATTTGGTTTTGCTCTCATGCAGAAAAAAGAAATGGCCTCTAACTGCTCCAGCTGCAACTGCAACTCCCGTTCCACCTCATCTGGAGGTGTAACCTACGGACCCCAAGCGGCCTCCCTGTTCAAGATGCCAGTGGAGCAAGTAACTCAGGCCACCACTGGACTATTTTTCGGGACCATGCTCCCACCGATGAGCTTTAACACCCCTGTACCATTGCAAGAAGCTCCAAAGAAGTCGGTCTTTGATCGACTTACCACTGCCGCGACCCCTTTTAACTGGTCGCCCAACTTCAATGCCTCAGTTTTCAAAAGACTGGGCGAGAATGCCAACAAGATCGCGATACCTGAAGCAGCCTTCCCAAAGCGGATAGCCATCCCGTCTCAAGCGGACGAAATTATCATAGAGGCTTCTTCCGCCAAGAAGTCAGTCTTCACAAGGCTGGCCGTTCCGGCTCCCGCTCCAGGCAAAGTCCTCAAAGCCGCTTTCCCTGCCCAGAGGTCTGTCTTTGATAGATTGGACATTGCTTCTCAACAGACATCGGTCTTTAAGAGGCTGAAGCCGGCGACAACTCTTCGCCAAAACGCCGGCGCGATGAAGTCACCCCTACAGCTGAGACAATCCCATCCGCACGACATGCTCGCCGTTGTCACTGGCGCCGAGTAAGGAAGGCTGGGGGCAGCTCCCCTTCTGGACTGACTCCGCCAGCTCCCATGGTGGAAATCGATGCTGCTGTTCCAACTGGGAATAGCTTTGAATCGCTAAGGAGGGTGTGCAAAAACTCTCCAACTTCCGTGCTGAAAAGATCTCCTCCACCTATGGAGATTGCTACATAAAAGAAGCCGGAGCAGCCCCCTCAGCGGCTTTCTTCCAAAATTTACAAAGTCTGGCGACAGGTCCAGGAATAGGTGATTGACCAGGACTACTCTCGCCGGCCAAAGAAGCTTAAAGCTCGGCAAGAAAAGAGTCATCCCATGGTACCACAGAAGATGTCATCTATCTGGGTGGTCGCTGCAACAGCTCCCTCAACTTCAACCGCTCACAAGAGAAAGAGGCCGGAGAAATCCCCCGTGTCTGCGGCGAACCGCAAAGACGCTGAGTCTAAACGCCCCAAGTCTGGGGGCATGGTAATATATACCGTTTATATGGCTTCCGGAAAAGAGGAAAAACGTGCTTCTATGGGTCATCGACCGCTTATCAGATCGATAACAAAGGCTCAGGAGCAACAGTAGCAAGAACTTCAGGAGATGCTGACTGCAATGGCCGCATTCACTGGGCCGAAAGATAATCCAGAGACCTCAGAACAACGTCAGGAACAAGAAACTAAGGCTGAATTCCTCCAAAGAATGCTCGAGAGGAAAGAAAAAGAGGCCGCGGAACAGGCGGCCAACATAAAACGAATGGCTCTTTTATTCCAAGACATGGCTGGGATGATGTTACAGCCGGATCCTCCGGCTGAAGGCCCCCCGATTATCATTGAAGATGACAGAGGAGAGACATCGAACCCTCCTCCGCTTGTTTTAGAAACCAAGGAGGAGATCATCTCTAAGGCAGCCCTGGATGATTACATCGCTCAGCAGATACGAGTTCACCAAGAGAATGAAGTGGCTGGGCAAATTGTTAGAACTGGGTGACCATATCCAAGATGGTACGATCAGATCAAGTATCCGCCAGGATACATGATCCCCAAATTCCACATATATAAGGGGACGGGAAATCCGCATCAGCACGTCGCTCAATTCAGAGCTTTGTGCGGCAATACTGAAGGTGACGATAAACTGTTACTTTGCCAGTTCGTCGGCAGCTTGTCGGAGACAGTGTTTGAATGGTACTCTGAACTCCCCAACGACTCTGTCAAGACATTTGCGGAGATGGAGCTGCTGTTTACACTGAGGTTCGCAAGCGCTAGCGAGCGCACCCCGATCACCGCATTGATTAACGCTAGGGTAAAGCCAGGCGAAACGTGGGTGCAATACGCAATACGATGGCGAAATCTGTGGTCGAAATGTGAGCAGCGCATCGAAGAAGCGCCAGCAGTGGGCATGTTCGTGGGTACTCTTGATCCGCAGGCGACCATCTTCCAGTTCATGATATTTTTCAAGCCCACCACCTTCCAAGCCATGATTGACAAACTGGCCCAAATAGACCAGATGGGCCACAGGCCTTCCTCTTCGAAGCCGGAGCCACTGAATGAAAATGGGAAAGGGAAAGCGACCCTTGTCGCTAATGCTCAACAACAGCCCAGAGGTCTAAAATTCACTGATCGCTTAGATGAGAGACGGCACTTTTATAATGAGAAAATGAAATGCCCTTATTCATTTCCCCGGGACAAAACGAGGAGATTGTTCGAGCTGGCGGTGCGCAATAGGCTCATTAATTTGCCGAATCTAAAATGCCCATTGCAACCTGGTGAGGCTAATAATCCCAATTATTGCCCCTACCACCAAGCGATAAGCCATCTAATTGAACTTCATCTTTAAAGGTTGGATCGAAGACCAATACCAACAGGGCAAGTTCGCACTGTCCGAGAATTGGAAAGTGAACCCGCCTTAACCACACACTCCTAAAAGGACGGACACACCGGGGTCATCATGCTCTTTTGTCGAAGAAGCTCCACGGGAGGTCGCTCGTTTAGCCAAAACAAAAATAATGCTAAAGGATCTCCAAACATGCCCGGCAATCAGGTGGAAGAATCCACCGGAACCCGAGATTATCGAGGGAATGTTAAAACCGAGCTCAACTCCAAAAATTGGTGGTGACAGTCAAAACGCTCACACCCAACCGTCAAAGTCTTCGAAGAAGAAGAAGAAGACCAAAAAGCCCCTGAAGCCTGGTGACAAGCGCACGGACCTGCAAAAACAGATTGACGTGTTGGAAGAATATAACCAGAAGGCGCGGACCCCAGTCACACTCCAAGAATTTCTCAGCCACGTCGTTAAGGACGAAGATGATAGCAATGGAGAAGACTCGTCGGACGAATCTGAGGATTATGTGGCAAGCTACCATGTGACCTCTCACTCGTTAATAAACGGAGAAGAAGCTCCTTACGCGGAGAAACTGGGGGCAGATCCTGAGTCTGAACTTCTAGGACCATCAGACGAAATGATTGATGCATTCCTAAACGAAGCTCTTTTGAAAAGCAAAGCTGATCTGGAGTGCGAGATGGGCATATTTGAAAAAGCCAAACGACGGCGACTGGACGAAAGGGTCGAGACACTCCCACTAGATCAAAGTACATCCGCCGCAAATAAAAACAGGTTCAAGACGAGAAAAAGGTTCGCCAAACCCATATCAATGGGAATGAAGCTACCACCCTCCGAAGAAAACACTCCTGATGAAGCGGATGTACATCCTAGCTACTGCTTATATCATCGAAAGTTTGCGCATCTCACTGAAGAGTGCGACGCTTTTAAAAACTGGTGGCAGGGATATGTTGCTCACCGACAACATTTCAAGAAACGCAAAACTCGTCAGGAGCAAAGAAATATGACCGAGGAGCGTAAAAGAACTACCGGCAATTGTCACATGGTCGACGCTGGGGATCGCAAGTTCTCACCTTTGGGAGCGATTCTGATGAAGAAATAGCCCTTGGCCCTCTCTTCAAAGAAACCACATCTGAAATAGAAGAAATAAAGACCTGTGAGAACATTCAGCTACGCAATCGCACATTACCTGAAAAGAATCTCGGACCCATGAACAAAGGGGTCGAACAAAAAGGATAAGGGAAAAGAAAAGGTCCCTGAGGATATCATCCTCGATGACCAAGCCGTCGAAGTGCTGACAGCCAAGGATCCGTCCAAGAAAAGTAAGGTGGATTACAACGTTCTGGCACACCTGAGGAAGATACCCTCACAGCTCAGCATTCTCGATGCCCTTCTGCTATCTAAAGTGGCGAGAGATTCTTTGATCAAGGCACTACAAGAGCCCGAACAATTCCAAGCTTTCCTCGCCGAAGAAAAGATGAAGGACGAACTGGAAGAAGTGCACACAGCCGATATCACCTTCGGCGATGAAGATCTCCTCCTCGGGACGTGCAAGCACAACCGTCCCCTTTATGTCTCCGGATACTGTCATGATATCAAGATAGGCAAAATCCTGGTTGACAATGGGTCCTCCGTCAATCTCCTCAATGTAAGAGTGTTGAAGGAAATCCGCATGAGCATTCAGCATCTCGCTCGTGATAAAATCACCATCTCCGAGTTTGACTCTCAGTCATCACGGACGCTCGGGTTTGTGATATTGACATTACGCTTTGGGCTGCTCGTCAGGGACATCAAGTTTCATGTCATTGACGCCAAGACTTACTACAACACTTTGCTCGGCCGGCCTTGGTTACACGAGTACAACATTATCCCTTCTACACAACATCAGTGTATGAAGTACTTTAAAGATGGTCTCGAGTACACTGTGACAGGGGAACTAAACCCATTCTCCATGAACGAAGTCCGCAAATATGAGGATGCCAAATACTTCCTGCCTGATTTCGAAGACACAGAAAGATATCGCAAACCGGAGGACAAGACCAAAGCTATCACCACTATTCCGGTCTTCAGGAGTGATACCGAAGAGGAAGAAGAGATAGCCTATTCGGGACCGCCTCAATACAACAAACCGGGACCGTCAACTCCTATTCTGGTCTTTGGTAGTAACTCTGAGGATGGGGTCAACGCAGTATTCTCGGCTCGTCCATCAGTGCAAGCCTTCGTCGGAGATGATCAGAGTTTGCAGATCGTCATGATCCCGCAAGAGCATTACAAAGAGCTTGACACACTTGACACCTACAGTGTGTAAGGACTGCAGACGTTCTATGTCCCTCCCAGGCGAAAGGGTGAAAAGGCGATCCTATTCTATCGATCCGGGGAAACCAAAGTGGAGAAAGAAATTTGGCATGGTGCGGATTCTACACTTGACAGGCTCCAGCCCATCCGTTTGCCCAGATACTATACAGATGGATTAAAAAGACTGTTGAGGTGCCAAGGCGTACCCTTTAAATAGACTGCTCGATAAGCCCAGTTCTATAACAGAATCTGGAACGTCCCCGAAACTCAACGAAAGTTGCCCAACGGGAGAATGGAAACGATCGGGCTTGGATATGTTCAATCCAAGAAACGGGAGCGTTTCCGCGGCTGCTATGCCATACATGACTTCGATGAAAAAGGAGATGCTCTATGGGAAGATGCTAACCCTGAACCAAAACGAGCTCCCGTCGTGAAAACGCCAAGCCCATCGTTCGAAGAACTAATGGACAAGCTTATAAGGGAAGCGGGTCAAAAAGTTCGAGACGACCATAATCGTGAAATGACCATCTACGAGAAAGCCAGAACGCAGCGCCTCCTTCAGCAGGCTGCAGAAAGTGACGATGCCCTTCGTCGCCAACCCATCATACAAGACTCGGCGCAGAGGCAGAAATAAACCCAAGAACGGAAAAAGCGTTCGACAGCGACAAAGCGGGACCAAGAAGCCACGCGAGCGAGAATCGAACAACCAGGATTCGTTTCTTATAAGGAAGATGGGTCGAGCGTATTCTTTTTCCCAGGACAAGACAAGAAAGATACTTGATCTTGTCATAAAACATTATATGATTACCCTCCCGGAGTCCAAGCACCCCGAGCAAGCAGGCGAAATCTCTTATTCAGACTATTGCTCATATCAACGAGCAATAGGACATCCTCTCGAAGACTGCTTCATCTTCAAGGACTGGGTCGAAGACCAATATCAACAAGGCAGGTTCTCTCTATCTGATAGTTGGAGGGTAAGTCCGCCACGGAAGCATGAATTAAAAGCTACTTATGCGATGAGAGTAGAACCAGACCAACGTCGGTCTTGGAAACGATCTCGTACCTGCCACGTGATAACACTGTCAGAAGAAGAGCCCGAGAATATAGATGACCTCTCTTCGTGCTTCGAAAACAATGAAGATGATTTGATCTTAGAATTTCCACCGGCGCCAAAAGAGCTGGAAGACGGGATACATACTACTGCAGATGACCTCAGAAAAATCGACCTGGGGACGGCAAACGACCCACGGCCGACGTTTGTCAGTGAACTGTTGTCTGAAGAAAGGAGGCTACACTTAAAGACGTGCTTATGCAGTATAAAGATTGCTTTGCATGGAACTATTCAGAGATGCCGGGACTCGATCCAGAGATTGCTGTCCATAAATTGGCGATTTCTCCAGACGTCAAGCCGATCAAACAAGCACCGAGAAGAATGCGGCTCGAGCTTGAGATGAGCATCAATGTCGAGGTCAAGAAGCTAATCGACTCTGGCTTTGTCCAAGAGGTTCAGTATCCTGACTGAATTGCCAACATCGTCCCAGAAATGAAGAAAAATGGGACGGTGCGCATCTACATTGACTTCCGGGATCTCAACAAACCTTGCCCGAAGGATGAATTTCCAGTACCGGTCACCGAGCTGATGATAGATAATATGTCCACTCACGAAGTTTTCTCATGGAAGGCTTATCAGGATACAATCAGATAAAGATGCATCCCGAGGACCAGAAGCATAATGCTTTCCGGACCCCTTTGGGCATATTCTGCTACAAGGTGATGCATTTCGGTCTAAAGAACGCCGGTGCCACCTATCAGAGGGCCATGACGAAGATTTTCGATGACCTCATACATGAAATCGTCGAATGCTATATTGATGACCTCATAGTTAAAAGCAAATCATACGAGGAACATTTAGAGCATCTGAAGATCGTGTTTCAGCGCCTTCAGAAATACAACTTGAAGATGAACCCTCTCAAATGCGTGTTTGGAGTTTCCTCGGGCAAGTTCCCAGAATTCGTTTTCCGACACCGAGGCATTGAGATAGACCCGTCGAAGATCAAGACGATTATGGAAATGCCTCCGCCAAGGACTCTCAAGCAACTACGGTCTCTCCAAGGGAAGCTCGCGTATATCCGGCGATTTATAGCCAATCTCTCTGGCAAGTGCCGTCCTTACAGCCACCTAATGAAGAAGGGAACCCCGTTTGTCTGGGATCGCAAATGCTAAAGCGCACTGGACGAAATCAAGCAATACCTGCAGAATCCGCCGGTGCTGACTACTCCGGTCAAGGGAAAGCCTCTCATTCTGTATATAACCGCCCTTGAGGGTTCCTTAGGCGCGCTATGGGCACAAGAGAATGACCAAGGAAAGGAGAGAGCCCTTTACTACTTGAGTCGAGTTCTCCTGGGGGCAGAAAACAATTACTCACCCATTGAAAAACACTGCATGGCGTTGATTTTCGCGATAACGAACTTCAGACACTATGCGTTGGCACACGAGGTCCATCTCATATCAAAGGTGGATCCCCTCAAATATTTGATGTCAAAGGCCATATTAACGGGACGACTCGCTAAGTGGGCCCTACTCTTAATGGAATTCTCGGTGACAAACCGACCCCTCAAGGAAGTGAAAGGTCAAGCCATCGCTGACTTCCTCGCTGAGCATCCGATACCTGTCGATTCTCCTTTTCACTACGAATTGCCCGGCGAGCACGCGTTTGACACGATCAAAGGGGAGAGAAGAGAGAATGATACCCAGTGGGAACTCTATTTCGATGGAGCATCTTCCATGAAGAAGCGCAAATAAAGTACCCCCATAATCAAATCCGGTGTAGGCCTCATCTTCATGACTCCACAAAGAGGGATAATGAGCTTTGCCTTCTCCTTAACAGAGCCGAGGACGAATAATGAAGCCAAATATGAAGCTTTTATAGAAGGTCTTGAGATCGCCTTCGACATGGGAATTAAGAACCTCCTCATATATGGAGACTCCCAACTGATCGTCAGTTAAGTAAACGACGACTATCAAACGTCCAAGCCAGAGCTGGTAAAGTACGGCGAGAGAGTGCAACAACTACTAACTCAAATTCCTTCCTACACCCTGGAAAGCATACCGCGTGCAGAAAATAGAAAAGCAGATGCATTGGCCAAACTCGCTAAAGAGCTGGCTGACGAAAATCTCGATGATGTGAGGTTCGTTGTGCAAAGCCGTCGGGTTCTTGCACCGGCAAAAATATCTCCGGAGTCGTCCGAAGAAAAGGGAGCGACCGAGCAAATGGCCCTGCAAATAAAGGACCAGGAAAAGGCTAGGGATTGGAGAGAAGTCTTTATAGATTACTTCAAATCCCGTCGAACACTTGAAGGCACGTCTGCAAGACATCAGCTCATGAAACGAGCTCTATCCTTCGCCTTTGTCAATAATACGCTGTATAAGAGATCATTTGATTCTCTGTGGCTAAGATGCTTGGGACCTGAAGAGGCAAAGAGAGTCGTCCAAGAAACTCACGACGGACTCTGCGGTTCTCACCAAGCCGGCCCGAAGATGAAGCTGAAGATCAAAAGGCTGGGCTATTATTGGCCCACGATGATCTACGACTGCCTCGAGTACGCGAAGCAATGCCACTCGTTCCAGATTCACGGGGATTTCATCCATCAGCATCCAAATCCGCTACATCTAAGGTGCCTAGCTGGCCATTCGAAATGTGGGGAACTGACATAATCGGACCCATTGAGCCAGCATCGTCTAGAGGACACCAGTTCATATTGGCGACGACCGATTACTTTTCCAAATGGGCAGAAGCCATACCACTGAGGGAAGTGAAGATGGAGAATATCCTCCATTTCTTCAAGACATATATCATTTATCGGTTCGGCATTCCGCGACGGATTATCTTCGATAATGGGCCAGCCTACAGAAGCTACAAGATCAGCCGCTTTGCACAACAGCATAACATAGACCAGAGATATTCATCAGTCTATAATCTCTGGTCTAACGGTCTAGCTGAGGCTTTCAACAAGATCTTGATGAAGAATGTGAAAAAGACGATGTCTCGAAATAAGAGGGACTGGCACGAGAGGCTGCGTGAAGCTCTCTGGGCGTATTGAACTACGTTCAAAATAGCCACGAATACAACGCCGTATGCATTGCTATTCGGCACAGAAGCGGTACTCCCCATAGAGATAGAGTTACCTTCTCTACGAGTGGTGATTTGAATGATTTTTGTGATGTGTTGGTTTGAGAAAATTGTATTTAGAAATCACAACCAAAAATATTTTGACCGCAATCAATAACGGTGTCGGATGTAGCGTGTTAGTAAGTGCGGATCGTCCACAGGGAAAGTGTAATCCGTTCAATTTCCGAATTAGATGAGTTGAAAATTTAAGGCAAAGAAAAGAAAACAATTCATGATTTGCATCTGAAGATCAAGAAATAAGAAAAATCTAGATCTAAAAGAAACATTAAAAATAAGAATTAAGATGTGTGATAATTTCCAACCAACAATCAAGATTAGAAGTATGGCTCGTAGGAGTAGATCGGATCTAAAGATGTGATGAGATCTAATGATTACTCATTCTTATCCATTAATGAATTGGTACTAGATCGATGCAAATTCATCGAGGTTTAAGGATCGTGCGAGGAAATTAGGGATTTCGCAACTCATCCTTTGTCCTTTCGATGGATCGCATTCAAATTCTAGCTTCTAATTAATCAAATGGTCAATAGTTGTTCTCTAGTTTAGAGTGAACACGATCAAGAAAGCATCATCTCGAAACTAGGTCATTGATCATTTGATTCACTAGAATTTCCAAACATTATAGGATTTAAGAATTGTAAAAATATCTAAATCATCATCATCTAAAGATCGTCACAACTCCTATACAAGCGGAGATTACTCAAACATCATGATCACAAACACAACCACAAATTGAGATCTAATCATTATGCTTGAATTAAAAGATAAGCAAGAATATAGAAAATTCACCTTTATTTATCGACAATTTTCGTTACAACTCTCTTGAATTTACAAAAGGAAGGAACTAGATTGTCGATTTCGGCTTCGCTCGGCTCCTTGAGTCGCGGATCGGCGTGGATCTCTTGCTCCGTTGTAATCTGGCGTCGCTTCTAAAGGTTGAAGGCTCTCTTGCTTGAATTGCTCTCGGGATCTTGATCTTGATTTTGAATTGGGGTTTGAATTTGAGGCACAAGTTGTGTCACTCAACTTGTGGGTTGAAAATGATGGTGATTCTTGAACAACTTTCACCCTAGCTCTAGGCTCTCTTTTATAGACTCCCAAACTTCTAGATCTAGGATTTGAAATTTGAAATTTCCCTCCACAAGTTTGTTAGCCAAAGATTTGATTTTCCCTCCAAAAGTTTGTTAAAAGAGCCTTCTAGAATTAGTTTGTTAAGCCGAGCCTTCTAGATGCGCCATGTGGACATTCTACAATGTTCTGGAAGCTTAGGCCGTTAGTTGAGAGCACGTGAGAAAAATTGAGCAGCTGATCTCTTCATAAGGCCGCGGATCTGCGGCCCTTTAGTGGCCTTGGTGTTTTATTTTCAGATGGTAATTCATTGGCTTCCTTATGGGACTTTTTCTGATATTTTAAATTCTCTTAGGCCTTCTGTATTACTACCAGATCTTGTATCTTGGAGTTGGCGTATCTTTTATCAGTTCTTTTCCCAATTTGGGCTTTACTTCTGGAATTTCCTGCATTAGACCCCAAGACAAGAGTTGCGCAATACAAGGATGATGCAATGCCATGAAAAACACACAATTTCCCTAAAAATGCCAGTTTTAGTATACAGTACAAGTAATCCAGTATTTTACATGTGTTTTGCTAATATGTGCGATATGAATACCGGATACCTATACATGAGTGCAAAAGGTAGGGAAATTGCCGTGTTAGAAATGCAGTATTTTCGACTGATCAAATTCCCCCAAACTTATTTTCGATCGTCTCGATCGAACTGTTTTAATAAAAAGAGAAGGAGAAAACAAAGAAAGAGAAAAGCACACTTTCATAGGCAACACGATTGCACTGAGCACGTGCAACAAGCCTTTAAACCTCTAAGTGTCCCTAGTAGGAGGAGTGTTGTCTCCTGAAGGTTTTCAGCGGATTGCACCAACAAAATCCAATAATAAAAGGAAGATCATAAATATTACATTTAAAGAAAAGAATCATAAAATAAAAGCCTTGAAAATTAGGGTTTCCAACTAAGCTAGTTTTTCGGTTGTCATGAGCCCTATCTTAATGGTCATGAAAAAATGTCAGAAATCACGTCCTCCCTCAATAAAACATCGTCTTATTCTTCATTCCTATCTTTCTTCCAAACATCGATCATATCACCCTGCGTGTGTGTAAAGGACACCCCTACACCCGGAGAATTCAATTCAAGCTATCATACTCTTGCCCATCAGCCTCAGTACTTTTTAATTAATGAATATTTTGATTTGCTCACACACTTTCATGCGACCGTTAATACTTCTTGAGGTACTAACCGACCGATTACTCATGTGCTTTGCTTATTTGGTGTATTTTCCTCGTCTTGCACCACCTAAGGCATAGCAGTGACTCCCAGACCAGTTGGCCTTAGGGCACTAGGTGAAGAGGCACCCTCGCTATATATTTTTTTATTGCCCTCGGTGATAACAAAACCAGTGTCCATTTTTCTCACCACTTTATTTTTCTTTTATTCATTTCTTTTATTTTATTTCCTTCATACTTTTGGCTTTAAGACAAGAGCATTTCAAGGTATCCTCTACTATCCCGGGCTTTAAGACGTGTGTAAGTGCGAATAGCAGGGTATCAACGTTCAAAATGCTTGGCTTTTTAGAATAGAAACTATTTTTCAGACTTATTTTTATTCTCAGATTAGTGACTTCCTCCATCTTACTAATCCTTGGGACAACGGCTCATAACTACTTATTACTAGTTCGTATAAGAAAACTTCTAATTTTCTTAGTTTTCTTAAAATTTTCTAATCTCATGGATGTAATTGTTCACTATCTAATCTTTTATTATCATAAATATTAAATATTTTTATATTTTGAAAATTTTTGAAAATTTTTATTAGTTTTGAAATTTTTTGAATTTTTATGGATTTTGAAATTTTTTGAATTTTTATGGGTTTTGAAAAACTATTTACAAAAAATGATGAGCCAAAAATATGTACAAAGAATTTTTATGGGTTTTGAAATTTTTTAAATTTTTATGGTTTTTTTAAAGAAATGTTTTGTGCTTATGCAAATGATATGCACATGATGCAAAACTAAGCACAAACCTCCCCCAAACTTGTTTTCAACAGTGTCCTCACTGTTGCCAACCGCTATATCTACAAAACCTGTAAGCCTGGAAGGAATTTATTAGTGGGGGCAAAATATATAAGTGAAGATCCTCTCCCAAACTTATTCTTGGCTCAAATTTTTTGTAAAAAAAAAATTCTTTCCAAGAGCCAGAAAAAATTGTTCTCCCCCCAAACTTGAGTTATGCAATGTTAAGCTTTGAAAATCATAAGAGGGGGTCAAGAACCATTGGTCGATACCAAGCTTTGCAAAGACCGAATGTCAACACCAACCATTCGAAAATTTTATCAATGCAGTGCTCTGGTTGGTGGAAGAAGAAGTGGGGAAAGGTTAAGTGGTGGAAAAGAGTGTGTGTGCGTCTCATTTTGGAGAGACGATGCAGTGAATGTGATGGATTACTCGCATTCTTTTTACAATTCAGAAGAATGGGTGGAGGTTCAATTTCAATGATTGGGACATGATTCATCTCAACACCCGTGTTATTCAGAAATGCGAGTTCATCAGCGAAGATCTCCTCAAAGGTTTCATCAATACCCTGAAGAATAATGTCATCACAAAGTGCGGGGTGATCTTCAGACTCTAAAAGCAGTTCATAATCGCTGTTAGTTGTTGACCCGGATATCTCAGTGGAAGAGTCCGTATGTATATGATACATAGTTGGGTCAAACAACAACGTATGAAAAGAGTCAAGATCGGTATCAGGAGGATCATCAAATTCGCTGCCGTCGATATCCATTAAGTCGACAGAACAGACCTGAGCAGTAGGTTCGGAGGGTACACTTCCCAACTTGTAAATGTTCAGCTCTATTGACCTATTCCCGAAGGATAGGGTCATAGAACCATTACGACAGTTGATGATAGCGTTGGAAGTGGCCAAAAAGGGACGACCTAAAATCACCGGAATTTGATTCTGTGGGTTCGCTACAGGCCGTGTATCAAGTACAATAAAATCCACAGGGAAAACGAATTCCCCGATTTTTATTAACACATCCTCCAGTTCACCCCTAGGTTTGGTGATTGATCGGTCAGCCATCTGGATAGTGCAATTGGTTGGCTTCAACTCTCCGATTCCTAACTGCTCATAGACTGAGTATGGAAGCAGGTTAACACTTGCGCCCAGATCTAGTAGAGCACGGTTAATGTGTTTTTCCCCAATAGAAATGGAAATAGTAGGATATCCAGGATCCTTACGTTTCTTTGGTAATTGTTGGGGGAAAGCCGTGTCTACAGTCTTTGCCATGAAAATTTTCTTGGGCACTTGAGTCTTCCTCTTCCTAGTGCATAAGTTCTTAAGAGTTTTCGCATAGGACGGAACTTGTTGGATAGCATCTAGGAGAGGGATGTTGATGTTAACTTGCTTAAACATGTCCATAATCTTCTCCATATGTGGACTCGATGTGTTAGCCCTTAACCGATTAGGATAAGGTGCTTTAGCAATAAGTGTTGGGTCCATCATAGGAGAAGGAAGTGTGTATGGACCTGATCCTAAACTAGAAGTAGGGATCGTCTGTGGAGGAGTAGAAGAGGTGGGCTGAGGTGTCGAGCCTAGAGGGAAATGGAGAATAGGCTCGCGAGAAGGCGGTGGGGTAGAAGAACAAGAATCAGAAGCAGAAGCGTGTGTGTGAGGAAAAATCTCAGCCGGGGTGTTGATAGGATTTTCAATATCATCAATTTCTTCCCCAACATGGTTATCCAGCACTCTCCCAGATCTCAACGTGATGATTGCATTCACAGGATGTGAATAGCCAGGATTGGGCAAAGGTTGAGCTGGGAGTTTCCCTTTCTCTCTTGCACTCATTTCGGCCTTAAGTCGTGCAATCTCAGCTTCCATCGTTTTGATACTCTCAGCTTGGGACGCTGAGTTTTTCTTTATCTCACCAACGGAAGACCTAACCTCGGCCGACATTTCCGTGAAATTTGACAAGAGTGATTTCATGGTTTGAGCGAATTGAGAGAACTCGTCAGAACAGGTCGACTGCATGGGATTAGAAGGTGGAGGAGGGTTGACCTGGTTTTGGAAATTTTGTGACTGGTAGGGGTGCTGGGTGAGTTGAAGTGGTTGCTGTTGTGGAGGAAGGACCCTTTGGAATTGATTCGGGTTTGGAACCGTGTTTTGAGATTGGTTCTAGGCAAAATTCGGGTGATTCCTCCAACCCTGATTATATGTGGAAGAAAAAGGGTCGTTTCCAGGTCTTTGAAATGCGGCATTGGTATGCTCGAGACCTCGAAACTGAGAGTTTAATGGACATTCTTCCGTCAAGTGAGAAGGATCAGAACAGCATCCACAAACAGTTTTGGGGAGCGACATTGGGTTTAGGGAGGCTGCTAAGAATTTGTGTTCCATAGCATCGAGCTTCTTTTGCATTGCTGCCATTTCAGCTCGAACACCTATGGACACGTCTATTTGGTGTACGCCACCCCTACTCGATGGCTGGGTTCCAGTCTCCCACTGTAGTGACTTTTCAGCGAACTCTTCTAAAAATTTCCATGCTTCCCCATCATCCTTGGTCATAAAGGTGCCTTGACACATGTTTTCAAGGTTTTGTTTAGTGGTAGGGTTACTGCCCTCATATATGATTCGGCAAAGATCCCATCTCGGGATGTCGTGATGTGGGCATTGAACCAAAAGATCCTTGAATCGGTCAAAGTATTTTGAGAATGGTTCAGCTGGAAGCTGGGAGAATTGATATAGTTCGCTACGGATTCGAGCTGTCTTTTGCATAGGGTAGAATTTCTTAAGGAATGCCGCAACGAATTCTTCCAAATTCGTGATGGAGTGTGCGGTGGTGTTATACAGCCACTTCTCGACTGCATCGCACAAAGTAAATGGAAGAAGTCGTAGACGCATGGCATCCACAGAAAGTTGTGATGTACCCATCATTCCGCATACGTTTTCAAATTTGGTGATAAAAACGTACGCGTCTTCAGTCTCGAGACCGTGGAATTTGGGTAGAAGGTTGATGTACTGGGGCTTAATCTCAAAGTTATCCCCGTTGGCTGGTGGAATGGATAAGCAGGTCGAGAGGGGACCTCGCAAAGGATAGCACCTCTCTTGGAGAGAGATGCGGGGAGGATTCTGCACACCAACGGACGGCGGCAGAGCAGCGGAAAAGAGGTTCGATGGAGACGGATCCATCGGTGTGGGTGTGGTAGTGGGTAAAAGAAAGGTAAATGGAGAAATACCGACTTCGGAGTCGATCGAGGGGACGCGGACAAGTCGGACACTAGAATCCCGTGTCCAGCCTATCTTGCACTAAAAGGGGTTAGTACAAGTGGCAGCGTGATTTATAATTAGGGGAAATGAAGTGAATGCGGTGTTTGTTTTGAAAAATGATACGGATTTTGAAAATATGATGCGATCACAACAAATGCAACAAGCAACCTATGGTCACCTAGGTCAAAGCTCTAGACCGCTCCTAACTTCCAAAAGACAAGTCGCAGGATAAATCCTCCACCCTCTTTGTTTCTCCTGTGGCCAGGTAAGTGCCAGATAAGTGGGAGGTTCTCCACTACGTAAGTAGTGGGCCTAATTAAGTAACCACTAGCCTTCGACACACTTGCCTTAGACCCCACAAAAAGAAACGCGGATAAGCAATGAATTACCCATGACCTTCTTCTGTCCTAAGTGAGCGCGACAGTCCTTAGAGTCATCTCTAGATATTTTTTAATTAATAAGGGTAATGCGGATGCAGGTTTGTGATTTTTGGGGCTTAGGAAGGGTAATGAACTCCCCACCTAATCTGAATTTGGCCGTGCCCCTTAATGTCCGTATTAATTATGCAAACAACCACAAAAATAAAAAACAAGCACAATTTATTTTGCTTTTTGCGGCGCTGCGATTTTTGCAAAGAATCCTGCAACAAATTGTTAATTGGAGCAGCTTTTTGGAAGGAGATAAGAAAGATAGAAATTACCTTCTAAAATTTTTCCAGAGAATCCTTTGAACCACCGCGATTCCGCCGCGGTTGTCGCCTTATGCCGCGGTTCCGCCGCGCCTCAAGCTCCTCTCTGCACTGAAAAATTTGGTACTGTTCCTCTTCAACTCCTGAGCTCTCTGGAATTCTCCAAATAATTTTCCAATTTCACAGCAAGCTCCAGATCTCCTTGCAATTAACCACAACAAATCGTTTAGTGTTTTGCGCGAGTTTTGATCTAAAAAATATTGATGGAATAAACTTTTTAACTCAAATTTCAAAAAATGAACAAATAGCACACGATCCCCGGCAACGGAGCCATTTGATTTGAATGATTTTTGTGATGTGTTGGTTTGAGAAAATTGTATTTAGAAATCACAACCAAAAATATTTTGACCGCAATCAATAACGATGTCGGATGTAGCGCGTTAGTAAGTGCGGATCGTCCACAGGAAAAGTGTAATCCGTTCAATTTCCGAATTAGATGAGTTGAAAATTTAAGGCAAAGAAAAGAAAACAATTCATGATTTGCATCTGAAGATCAAGAAATAAGAAAAATCTAGATCTAAAAGAAACATTAAAAACAAGAACTGAGATGTGTGATAATTTCCAACCAACAATCAAGATTAGAAGTATGGCTCGTAGGAGTAGATCGGATCTAAAAATATGATGAGATCTAATGATTACTCATTCTTATCCATTAACGAATTGGTACTAGATCGATGCAAATTCATCGAGGTTTAAGGATCGTGCGAGGAAATTAGGGATTTCGCAACTCATCCTTTGTCCTTTCGATGGATCGCATTCAAATTCTAGCTTCTAGTTAATCAAATGGTCAATAGTTGTTCTCTAGTTTCGAGAGAACAGGATCAAGAAAGCATCATCTCGAAACTAGGTCATTGATCATTTGATTCACTAGAATTTTCAAACATTATAGGATTTAAGAATTGTAAAAATATCTAAATCATCATCATCTAAAGATCGTCACAACTCCTATACGAGCGGAGATTACTCAAACATCATGATCACAAACACAATCACAAATTGAGATCTAATCATTATGCTTGAATTAAAAGATAAGCAAGAATATAGAAAATTCACCTTTATTTATCGATAATTTTCGTTACAACTCTCTTGAATTTACAAAAGGAAGGAACTAGATCGTCAATTTCGGCTTCGCTCGGCTCCTTGAGTCGCGGATCGGCGTGGATCTCTTGCTCCGTTGGAATCCGGCGTCGCTTCTAAAGGTTGAAGGCTCTCTTGCTTGAATTGCTCTCGGGATCTTGATCTTGATTTTGAATTGGGGTTTGAATTTGAGGCACAAGTTGTGTCACTCAACTTGTGGGTTGAAGATGATGGTGATTCTTGAACAACTTTCACCCTAGCTCTAGGCTCTCTTTTATAGACTCCCAAAATTCTAGATCTAGGATTTGAAATTTGAAATTTCCCTCCACAAGTTTGTTAGCCAAACATTTGAATTTCCCTCCAAAATTTTGTTAAGAGAGCCTTCTAGAATTAGTTTGTTAAGCCGAGCCTTCTAGATGCGCCACGTGAACATTCTACAATGTTCTGGAAGCTTAGGCCATTAGTTGAGTGCACGTAAGAAAAATTGAGCAGCTGATCTCTTCATAAGGCCGCGGATCCGCGGCTCCAAGGGGGTTTGGGCCACGGATCCGCGGCCCTTTAGTGGCCTTGGTGTTTTATTTTCAGATGGTAATTCATGGGCTTCCTTATGGGCCTTTTTCTGATATTTTAAATTCTCTTAGGCCTTCTGTCTTACTACCAGATCTTGTATTTTGGAGTTGGCGTATCTTTTATCAGTTCTTTTCCCAATTTGGGCTCTGCTTCTGGAATTTCCTGCATTAGACCCCAAGACAAGAGCTGCGCAATACAAGGATGATGCAATGCCATGAAAAACACACAATTTCCCTAAAAATGCCAGTTTTAGTATACAGTACAAGTAATCCAGTATTTTACATGTGTTTTGCTAATATGTGCGATATGAATACCGGATACCTATACATGAGTGCAAAAGGTAGGGAAATTGCCGTGTTAGAAATGCAGTATTTTCGACTGATCAAGTGGCAGTTCATTACGAGCTAACGAACGAAGAGAATGCTCACCTTCGGCTTGAGAAGCTCGATGCCCTTGATGAAACTCGTCTCATGGCGCAACAAAATTTGGAGGCTTACAAAGCGAAGATGACACGCTCATACGAGAGATTGACTAGGCCGAGAACATTCCGCCAATGCGAACTCATGCTAGTGGTCAAGAGACCTATGATCACCAATCGTACCAAGCGGGGGAAATTCGAGCCGATCTATGAAGGCCCGTACATCATAGACAAAGTTTATCATGGTGGAGCCTATCTACTCATGGACATGCATAGTGAATGACCTTTCCGGCCAATAAACGGTCGATTCCTGAAAAAATACTATGCCTGACGAGTCATGGCCTAGGTCAACGTTAGATGACGATGCCTACGTCCGCTCGCTATCTTCCTAAGCCCAAACTCTATAAGTAGTAACCGGCTACGGACCGAAACGTCCTTAAACTAACAATGGACCACTATGTCCTAAAACTGGCTGTTGACCGAGATGTCGATAAACTACTATGGACCACAGCATCCCAAGGCTGACACAAAAAAAATATAAATAAAAAAAAGAGAAGAAAACGGTATGTCCATAAGCAAAATGGGCACAGATGAAAACCCGAAAGGGCTCCGTGGGTAAAAACAGCAGGGCTACCGGCGAGTTTTGTGAAAACCCGAAAGGGCGCAATCTCATTAAAAGACACTTGCAAGGCCCTCTCGACCTTGTGAGGAGAAACCACCTGCGTGAGATCTTTACGACTCATAGGGAACCAACACACTTAGGGATCCCCACGATTCCTAAGGAGAAATTACACTTACGAGATCCTCACGACTCGTAAGGAGAATTCCCCTTTGAGACCCTCACGCCTCATAGGATTCAAAAGCCTTAAGCTACAGGGATCTGAACTTATTCTTAAGCCATCACAACCTCCAGTGTTGCCCTATAAGTGGTTCAGTATTGACCCTTGTATACAATCCACGGGCGCGAATAAACATCTCCTTGACAAAGTCCGACCCATGACTGGAGATATGCTCATATGGCGAACAACCCTTGTAAGTCCTCTCGACTTAGAAGGAGAAAATACTCTTGTAAGATCCTTACAACTTATAAGAGACCATACACTTAAGACTCCTCACGATTCTTAAGGAGAAAACGCACCTACGAGATCCTCACGACTTGTAGGGAGAAATACTTTTATGAGACCCTTACGGCTCATGAAGTCAAAAGCCTTTGTCGACAGGATCCTAATCCAGTTTACTAAGTCACCTTTGTTCGACATCGACAAAGACAAATGATGATTTGCTCCTGGAAATATCCCAGTTGTAGCGATGCTGATGCCTAAATCGGTGTCCAATCCCAAACTCGCAGTGAAAAGCCAGCGAGCCACAAATGCATACGAAATAGCGGAAATGATGGGGCAACTTGTAACAAAATCAGCAAATAAAAATGTATGCATACAAAATAGCCAAAATGGTTGGGTAACTCGCAATAAAAAGCAGCGAGTAAATAAAACAAATAGCCGAAATGATTGGGCACCGTGAAAAATAGCTGAAATAATTGGGCAATCGTGACTTTTGCAATATAAAAAGCTGAAATGATAGAGCATCGCGGAAAGAAAATATATAGAATGAAACTTTTTGCCCTACAGGTGAGATCACACGATCCCTGTATACAGGGGCACAAACAAAGAAGGAACCATACCTTCTCCCCTGGCTCTATCCGAAAGAGAGCGAAGTCTCGACGGTTCACAAACTGCCTGGAGATCATCTCAACATTCATCTCATTACAGCAGACGCAGCATCAGCAAAGCGGAACCATGGCAATTCCCAGTTCCATGACTCGGCGGTGCACAGACAACCAAGAGTCAACCGCCGACTCCGTGAAATGCGGATAAAGTCGACCTATCTTGGTCCTTGCGGAACACGGCTAATGTCAATCCTGACCCCGAAGGAAGCGTCCAGAGCGAAATCCTGGTCTAGTGGAACACGGCTAATGTCAATCCTAACCCTGTGGGAAGCGTCCAGAGCGGATTTTGGTCCTTACGGAACACGGCTAATGTCAATCCTGGCCCCATAGGAAGCATCCAGAACGGATCCTGGTCCTTGCGGAACACAGCTAATGTCAATCCTGACCCCGTGGGAAGCGTCCAGAGCGGATCCTGGTCCTTGCGGAACACGGCTAATGTCAATCCTGACCCTATGGGAAGCCTCCAGAGCAAATCCTGGTCTAGTGGAACACGGCTAATGTCAATCCTGACCCCGTGGGAAGCGTCCAGAGCGGATCCTGGTCCTTGCAGAACACGACTAATGTCAATCTTGACCACGTGGGAAGCATCCAGAGCAAATCCTGGTCTAGTGGAATACGGCTGATGTCAATCCTGACCCCGTGGGAAGCGTCCCGAGCGGATCCTGGTCCTTGCGAAACACGGCTAATGTCAATCCTGACCCCATGGGAAGCGTCCAGAGTGAAATCCTGGTCATGGCTAATGTCAATCCTGACCCCGTGGGAAGCGTCCAGAGCGGATCCTGGTCCTTACGGAACACGGCTAATGTCAATCCTGACCTTATGGGAAGCCTCCAGAGCAAATCCTGGTCTAGTGGAACACGGCTAATGTCAATCCTGACCTCGTGGGAAGCATCCAGAGCGGATCCTGGTCCTTGCAGAACACGGCTAATGTCAATCCTGACCCCGTGGGAAGCATCCAGAGCAAATGCTGGTCTAGTGGAACATGGCTAATGTCAATCCTGACCCCGTGGGAAGCGTCCAGAGCGGAACCTGGTCCTTGCGGAACACGGCTAATGTCAATCCTGACCCCGTAGGAAGTATCCAGAGCAAATCCTGGTCTAGTGGAACACGGCTTATGTCAATATCGACCCCGTGGGAAGCATCCAGAGCGGAACCTGGTCCTTGCGGAACACGGCTAATGTCAATCCTAACCCCGTGGGAAGCATCCAAAGAAAATCCTGGTCTAGTGGAATATGGCTGATGTCAATCCTGACCACGTGGGAAGCGTCCCGAGCGGATCCTGGTCCTTGCGAAACACGGCTAATGTCAATCGTGACCCTATAGGAAGCGTTCAGAGTGAAATCTTGGTCATAGCTAATGTCAATCCTGACCCGTGGGAAGCTTCCAGAGCGGATCCTGGTCCTTGTGGAGCACGGCTAATGTCAATCCTGACCCTGTGGGAAGCCTCCAGAGCAAATCCTGGTCTAGTGGAACACGGCTAATGTCAATCCTGACCTCGTGGGAAGCATCCAGAGTGGATTCTGGTCCTTGCAGAACACGGCTAATGTCAATCCTGACCCCGTGGGAAGCATACAGAGCAAATACTGGTTTAGTGGAACATGGCTAATGTCAATCCTGACCCCGTGGGAAGCGTCCAGAGCGGAACCTGTTCCTTGCGGAAAACGGCTAATGTCAATCCTGACCCCGTAGGAAGCATCCAGAGCAAATCCTGGTCTAGTGGAATACGGCTTAAGTCAATCTCGACCCCGTGGGAAGCATCCAGAGCGGAACCTGGTCCTTGCGGAACACGGCTAATGTCAATCCTGACCCCGTGGGAAGCATCCAAAGAAAATCCTGGTCTAGTGGAACACGGCTTATGTCAATCCTGACCCTATGGGAAGCTTCCAGAGCGGAAAATGGTTCTTGCGAAATACGGCTAATGTCAATCCTGACCCCGTAGGAAGCATCCAGAGCAAATCCTGGTCTAGTGGAACACGGCTAATGTCAATCCTGACCCGTAGGAAGCATCCAGAGCGGAACCTGGTCCTTGCGGAACATGGCTAATGTCAATCCTGACCCCATGGGAAGCGTCCAGAGTGAAATCCTGGTCACGGCTAATGTCAATCCTGACCCCGTTGGAAGCGTCCAGAGCGGATCCTGGTCCTTGCGGAACACGGCTAATGTCAATCCTGACCCTGTGGGAAGATTCCAGAGCAAATCCTGGTCTAGTGGAACACGGCTAATGTCAATCCTGGCCTCGTGGGAAGCCTCCAAAGCGGATCCTGGTCCTTGCAGAACATGGCTAATGTCAATCCTGACCCCGTGGGAAGCATCCAGAGCAAATGCTGGTCTAGTGGAACATGGCTAATGTCAATCCTGACCCCGTGGGAAGCGTCCCCAGCGGATCCTGGTCCTTGCGAAACACGGCTAATATCAATCCTGACCCCATGGGAAGCGTCCAGAGTGAAATCCTGGTCACGGCAAATGTCAATCCTGACCCCGTGGAAGCGTCCAGAGCGGATCCTGGTCCTTGCGGAACACGGCTAATGTCAATCCTGACCCTGTGGGAAGCCTCCAGAGCAAATCCTGGTCTAGTGGAACACGGCTAATGTCAATCCTGACCTCTTGGGAAGCATCCAGAGCGGATCCTGGTCCTTGCAGAACACGGCTAATGTCAATCCTAACCCCGTGGGAAGCATCCAGAGCAAATGCTGGTCTAGTGGAACATGGCTAATGTCAATCCTGACCCCGTGGGATGCGTCCAGAGCGGAACATGGTCCTTGCGGAACACGGCTAATGTCAATCCTGACCCCGTAGGAAGCATCCAGAGCAAATCCTGGTCTAGTGGAACATGACTTATGTCAATCTCGACCCCGTAGGAAGCATCCAGAGCGGAACCTGGTCCTTGCGGAACACGGCTAATGTCAATCCTGACCCCGTGGGAAGCATCCAAAGAAAATCCTGGTCTAGTGGAACACGGCTTATGTCAATCCTGACCCCATGGGAAGCTTCCAGAGCGGAAACTGGTTCTTGCGAAATACGGCTAATGTCATTCCTGACCCCGTGGGAAGCATCTAGAGTAAATCCTGGTCTAGTGGAACACGGCTAATGTCAATCCTGACCCGTGGGAAGCGTCCAGAGCTGAACCTGGTCCTTGCGGAACACGACTAATGTCAATCCTGACCCTATGGGAAGCATCCAGAGCAAATCCTTGTCTAGTAGAACACGGCTTATGTCAATCCTGACCCGTGGGAAGCGTCCAGAGCGGAACCTGGTCCTTACGGAACACGGCTAATGTCAATCCTGACCCGTGGGAAGCGTCCATAGCAAATCCTGGTCCCGTGGAACACGGCTAAAGTTAATCTTGACCCCGTAGGAAACTCCCAGAGCAACTCCTGACTCTGTGAAATGCGGATAATGTCAATCTCATCAAACACTTACGGGTCCTCTCGACTCGTAAGGAAGAAAACTCTCATGTGATATCCTTACGACTCCTAAGAGAAAAACACACTTAGGAATCCTCACGATTCCTATGGAGAAAATACACTTACGAGATCCTCTCTACTCGTAGGGAGAAAAGTCTTTATGAGACCCTCACGGCTCATAAAGTTGAAAAGCCTTACGCAGCAGATCTGAACCTGCTTCCTAAGCCATCACTACCTTTCGAAGAATTCAAGACGGAATGTTCTCTATCATCTACAGGCTACGCTTACTAAGGTAAAATGCCGGCAACAAGAAAAAGAGAAGAAAGCAAGGGATAACGCAAGATAGTACGAAAGAAATGTATCTTTTATTTATAAATCCAATTGAGTACAAGTTACATCATATGAAAGGATAAAAAAATGGATACATTTTATTCAAAAATTACAAATGTTGGTTGATAAAAAAGGACTATTGGGAGGGAGGCGTTTTCAATAAACCAGCCAGTTGCTCGCGCACTCCCTTTAGTCCCTTTTCATGGTCAGCTGCAGCGGCCAACTCCGTTTCAACCTGAGCCCGTTGTTGCAAATAAGATGAAAGTTGATCATCAATTACCCGCTGAGCTGCCCCACGACTCCGCGCATCTCACTTGATAAGGTCGAGCTTCTGCCTCAGCATTAGCCCGTTAGAGATGCAGCATAGAAGGCCCTCAAAGATAGCTTTCAACTGTGCAGCATTTGCATCAACCTGAGCATGCAGTTGGGCAGATTCGCTTGAAGTCTCTTCATACTCTTTATGCTTTAAGGCCGCTTCTTGTTCAAGATGGCGGAAGTAGGAAGTGTTGTGCCAGACCCACGCAGCCCGCTGGGAGTTCGCAGCCAAGACCCCAGGAGCAGGACGCCCGAACTCGAGCTCATGCAGACATGCCTCAATTTTCCTGCAGTGATTAACCCAAGACTCAACGACGCCCTCACTATGAAAGTTCACAAGCGTCGCCAGCATAGGATTAACCTCGGCAGCAAAATCTACAGCGAATGTAGGAGCCTCCGCGTTAAGCTCCTCGATGTAATCGCTCAACATGTGCAGACTATTCACAGCGCCTTTTGAAGATGGATGTATGGAAAAGGGGCCGGCTGGCATTATGATTCGAGACTCGAACGAAACTGAAGTCGGTATCACCGCTGCAAAACAAATCACAGTCAAATGACGGTTCAAGAAATAGAGAAGGTTCATGAACAACGGAGTTTACTATACCGGCTGCAGCAGGTGGCAAGGCCGGGAGTACCGGTGGTGCAAATGTTCTTTCGTATCCTCCTTCAATCTGTAGTGCTGCAGTCAAAACAAAGAAGAATTAGAAATGATTTGGCCTCCCGTAAAAGAAAAGAGAAGACATTAGATAAAGGCCGTACTCACCAACGCCACTGGATGAGGCAATCTCTGACTGGAAGGAGAAATGTGGGCGCAGCACCTGTTACAGGTGATCAAAAATGACTCCTGCAAGGATATAATAATGCAATATCAGTACATAAAGTATACTTCCTACAATGAAACCGATGGATTATAAATTCATACCATCCAGCATTTGGAAGGACACGGTAGAAGGCAAAGGGGCGGCCATCGTCAAAGCAGCGACTGGTGTTGCTTCCTCGGGTGGCACAACCTCAACGCTCACCACGCCTGCATCAGAAATGAGAAAAATACTGCCAGAAGAGATTGAAAGGGATTGCAGAATAAAAGAGAAAGCAATAACCCAAAATCTACCTTGTGAGTTGCCGGCCAAAACCGCGACAAGGGCATCACTGGGAGTAGCGACTGCTTCACCCTCCTCCGTCGGAATGGTTTCGCCACCCGTAGCTTCATCCCCTGACTCCACGAGAATCGTCGTGACACTCGCAGCGCCCGGCAAGGCAAGGAACCGCAAGGGGAAAAAGTGGCGATTGGGGCAGTGCCCGACTCTTGAGAAAGAGTGGCTACCTCAGGCTTGGCGATTACCGCCATCTCACCTACCGCTTCCTCATCAAGACTCGGCCCAGCAAGATAGGATATATGAGAATCTGAAGATTAAAACTTTGATAAAAGAACTCAGTGTTACGTTACCTTGGGTCGGTCTTTCAATTTCCTCCTGAACCGCACGTGCTGCCTGTCTATGAGTGGTAGACAGGGCGGCCGAAGCATCCTCTGAAGGAGCAAGGACAGGGGTAGCAGCGCTCGAGCCTGCACCCACTGCCAAGGCGGCGTTACGTTCTCTCGCTGCACGCATTCTGCGCTTCCTTTCTGCCCGGGCCGTGAGAGCTAATCTTCTCAAGACCTCCGTCAACGGGACGTCATCGTCCACGCCAGGAGCTACCTCTGGAGTCGTTATAGCGTCCGTCATCGGTTGCTTAAGTAGATCCTCTTTTGGCAATACTGAGGAGGCCAGGACTTCGATAGACATCTCCGCATCACCCTGCGGGATTGGCATTGTACTGGGCATGACCTGAGTCGCGGTATCCCTGCGATAAGATGAAAAAGGGGTCAGATTACCCATAAGAAAGGGGAATGAAGGCATAATGAGCCGAAATATACCAACGCCCAGAGAAGCGCGAATCCTCTCCTCCTCCTCAAAAGTCTTGAGGGAAGCCGCGAGAGCCTCTTAAGTGGAATGCTTGTTAAAGAAGAAAAAGTGTCAGTCAAAACATGAAATAAAAAATGTAATGCAATGAAAAAAGGTACGACTGATGTTTACTTGATTGCGCGAGGATGGCCAGTCCCGCTTTGTGGCTTGCAAATCGCTCGGAAGCTACAATAGCAACCTCTAGATCAGTATCATCCGGTGCTATGAATAGACCCTCGTTGGTCCCATATTCACCCAAGCCCTCGCTATAAGGAGCATGAGGCTCCTGACCAAATACAACGTCGGCAGAAAGAATCGACTTCTTCTTCTTCTTCTGCGAACGAGTACCAGTCGCCTTCAGCACAAGCTTACGCTTGGCGGGCACCTTGGGACGACGAGTCCCGATATCCGAACCCACGCCGGACTCGGGGGACGCCACAGTCACCGTTTTCACGGGAGCACGGGGTATCGGTAGTTCGGGCCTATCATGCAGGACCTCGACCGCATCAACTTCTCTTAAGGGAGGAAGGACAATGGTCCGTCGCTTCAGAGGAACATTTAGGTTACCAGCCGGAGTGGTGCCTTTGCGATCAAGCAGCAATCGCTTTTCCTCCCTAATGACAGCGCCCATCGAATGTTGATACCAGGCCACATACACATTCAGGGCCTTCGGAACACAGCTCGGTTCGCTTATAAAGAAGTTGGACCCCGTGTTCAGACGCATAAAATGATGCAGCACGCTTCGTATTCCCTCTTCTGGAGTAGCAGGTTCTGCCAAGAAAGCCTCAAGCAGGACGCCCTGATTATAGCTCAGCTGCTGGGCGAAACGATGTGGGTTATATCTCATGAATAACGCCGCATCATTTTGCCTAAATACGAGAAAGCACGGCCTGATGGAGTACAGATGAAGAATCTCTCGAGCTTTCAAGACAGAGGCCCCGTCTTTAAAGATGTCCTGCAATGGCAGCACCGTTTTCACGGATTCCTGGCCAACGGTCAAAATCTTATCAGTAAAGGACATACCATCTCCAACCGTGCGTGGACGAAGGAGCAAACCCCTAGCTTCCCGCGGTGTCGGACTTACGATGGATGCGTCGACTAGCCGCATTATTCGAGGGAATTGGATACTAAAGACCCTAAGCACATGCAACTCGAGCCATGAGGTGAAATAATGCATTGAGAAGTTTGTAGGCTGCACCCCTGGCTCAGTAGTATCCGCTGCCAAGCTGAGGCCGTGATACAGGTGGGCTAACCCAGCGATCCCAACGGCCACTTGTATCCCGGCAACCATTCGATGCACTGGGTAGAAGACAGAAGGCTTCATGTAGCGAGGGTGCATGGGAAGCACGAACCAGCTTAACCATAAACCAAGGAACCCTAAAAAGAATGCTTCCTCATCGACGCCCGGAGCGGCAATTTCCGAAAAGGGGACGATCGCGACGTTTGGAAGAAAGAAATCCTTTTGATCGGCTTCCAATATCGGCCGGCGATCCAAGCCAAAGCCGAAAGGATCATCAAGTTTGGGAAACTTTTCACCTTGTCGCGATAAAACTTCCGTACGGAGAAAACGAGCGATGAAATCCGTAAAAGTAACCCCGCGGCCTCCGGATACGAGAAAGAGGCTCTCATACATATTCAACACCTTTATCAAACTTGGGAACTGGTGTTGAATGGCATTCTCTGGGGTAAGACCCATTACCACTGATTTGGTGGCAAAAATATACTCATCCGGAGGAAGCAGCTCCTCGTAATGCTCTCCCCTAATAGGTAAACTAGAGACCTCGGCAAATTCCTCCAAGGAAATGGAGACCTCTCGATCCAATAGGAGGAAGGTGTGGGTCGGAATGTTCCACTGCTCTAAAAACGCCTTGATCTACCATGTAGGAGGTGCAGAGTATTGGAACAAGAAAGCGTAGATCGCAGGGTACATTTCAAGCTTCAGTAGCTGCGACTTCTTCGCCGATAAAATATATTAGGCCCACTGTAAGTATCCGGCCGGGTGACGGGGACTTAGTCTTATGTTGTAGGGCTGTCCCCAAGGGCGCGATTCACCCTGACATATACGTCGTCCTAAAGTATCCAAAGCCACCGGCGGCTGCACGGGTACTGCGGCAATAGAAGGCCGATGGAGACTTTCCGAAGTCCAGTTCACCTCCTCCACAGTATAGCTTATCGGGGGTGCATCTGCATAAGGGATCGTAGAGATAGGTTCCGAGGGTGTCGCATAAGAAAAGCTCCGGCCGCCTCTGATAATCTGGTCGTACCATCTACCCCATAGATGAAGACTCTTTTGCTCCGGATCATGGTCTTTGATCAGCGCAAGAACCTCTCGGTCTACGGGCGCTTCGGGGAACCCTCCTTCCGAGCGGACGAACGGGAAAGAAGTGTCAAAAGACATAGTACCTGCGTGGGGAAAGAATAAATTGCCAGCCGCCAATGCTACAGTTTAAGCACTGTCATTAAGTAATTTAAATTTGTACCACACTGCAATGCAGTAAAAAGGGGACCAAAGAGGGACCCACAAAATCTAGATAACAGTTCATCATTAATCAAGCAGCCTCATCATTTGATGAGACTGTCAATTAAGTGAGGAAATCCTCAATTGATTCTCATTTAATGAGAAACCCCTCGGGCTAAGGAGTAAATCCTCGCTTGAGAGCAGTGCTCTGTGACAGAGTGACATCTGTTAAACCCTAATGATGAAGAAATAAAAATTCCTGAAGAGCCTTGCTCTGAAGAAATGATGGAATAACCATCAGAAAAATTTAAAATAAAACTTTTTTTTATGAAATAAAATTCCATGGTCTTTAAGATCCATGAACAAATTCTTCAGAGTTCTTGATGAAAGATTAATGAATTTATGAGATTTAAAAAGAGCAAAGCTCCATTAATGGGTTAAGAAACCTCAAGAAAGATCTCTTTAGATCTATGATTCCAAGAGAGCAAAGCTCTGATAATGAAACCCTAAAAGGGTTTACTTTAGATCAAAGATTTATGGAGAGCAAAGCTCTATTAATGAAACCCTAAAAGGGTTTCCTTTAGATCAAAGATCTATGGAGAGCTCTGTTAAAGGGTGAAACCCTAAATTCTTAAATAATCCTTTAAAAGATATAATTTTTACCTAAGTTTTGACAGAGTTCTGTCCTTAAAAGAAGTTCTTAAGACAAAGAGCTATGCTTTGTGGGAGAATAAAAATTCTCAGAAAACAAGAAGGAAGATGAACATAAATCATCCTAAGGGCCAAAATTCCTATTTATAGGCACTGAGATGCCGTTTCAACTTCTGAGTTGATCTAAGGGCGCAGATGCTGCCATCGCTGCACTCACGTGTGGGCCACGTGAACGCAACGGTGGGGGGCATTTGTTTCCCCAATCAGAGCAAAGCTCTGTTCAAAATTCAAATTTTAAAAATCAAGCAATGCTTCAGAAGCAGCGCCAGGTGCGCTGCGTCCTAAGTAGCGCACCACGTGTAAAACACGGATGCGCTAGCAGTCAATGCGCTATGCCTTAAGTAGCGCACCACATGCAAAACACGTGTGCGCTGCACTCTAGGCAGCACACCACGTGCAAAGCACGAGTGCGCTAGCGCTAAGTGCGCTGCACTTTAAGCAGCGCACCACGTGCAAAGCACGGATGCGCTAGTGCTGGAACTAAAAGCTCCCCACTATCAGATCAAAGATCCAATAATAATGATGAATCATTAATTGATAAGAATTAAATTCTGTTAAAAAAAGATTTCTCAAAAATCTTTCCAAACAACAAAATTGTGCTCTGTAAATCAGAGCACCGTTGGATCAATGATCCAATGGTGATTAAAAATCACCAAAACACAGAATAAATTCTGTGTAGAAAGATTTACCAATCTTGTTAAAAACATGAAGATTGCCTTCTTTAAATCAGAAGCCCTTAGATCAAAGATCCAACGATTGGAAATTCCCCGAATCAATTGGAGAAAAGATCTCTTTAACTGATTGAATTGATCAGTTTGCTCTATATAAAGGCCCCAACACTTCAAGTCACGGATATACAGAAATAGAGAGAGGAACCCCCATATGTTTTGAGAGATCTCAAGAGCCAAGCTCCGAGAAAAAGAAGAGTTTCTTCAAGGTACAAAAAAAATTGAACAGAGAGATGAAATCATCTCATAATTGAAAAGAAAAATTCACTTCTTTAAAGATCATAGATCCACAAGAAAGAAGTCTTTCACAAAAGGATCAAAAGATCTCATCATAAAAGAAGAAGAACATAATTCTTCTCACAGATCATAGATCTATAAGACAAATTGTCTTTCAGGAGATCATGAACATCTCATTACAAAAAGTGGGGGAATAATATTTCAATTCTCTGAGGATCATAGATCCATAAAGGCAAAGCCTTTCAATCAATATAAGAGATTGAAACATGTTTTGTAAAACTGAGAAATTTGTTCTTAGATTCACGAGACAAAGTCTCTTAAAGGGGAATTTAATTCTCAGCGCATAGCGCTGCATAAAAAGAGCCTTAGTGCTCCATATTAAGAAGAAGCGCTTTGCGCTCTTGATTTGGCGCTCAGCGCCAAGCGCACCACGTGTCCCTCACATGTGCGTCAATTAATAGCTAGCTCTTTACGCTTTTGAACTAGCACTTTGCGCTCTTGGACTGGCGCTCAGCGCCAAGCGCACCACGTGTACTTCACATGTGCACCACTTATCAGTTAGCGCAATGCGCTCATAAACTAGCGCTCTGCGCTCATTAACCGGCGCTAGCGCCAAGCACGACATGTGCCCCTCATGTGTGCGCTATTTGGCAGAAGCGCACAACGCTATTTGACTGGCGCAAAGCGCCAAGCGCACCATGTGTTGCGCTGATAGAACATAAATTGTTCTTTAATAAGCCCCAGAGCTATGATGAATGATCGGTATTCAGTAAAAGACAAATAAACATTGTCAGAATCCAAATCAATGCTTGGCATTGTTAAAAGGGCCAAGCCCAAATGAATGTTCAACAGCCCAAAATAAATGTTAAACATTTTTACCTGACTGGACTTAGCCCAAGATTGGCCATAAGTCCTCAATTCAGATTAATTGAGCCCATATGCTCACAAATCTTTTGATCTTAGTCTCAAATTGGACTACAGATCTCTCAACTAAAACTGGTTCAAGGGTACATCTCTGAACCCCTCTGATATACGTCGTTGTAATCCTTCAACGTCTTCAGAGAGGTGACGGGTCCCAACAACCATACATTTTATAGACTATGACGTCTTTAAACTGGACTGTGGGGTCCTTAAGCCCACGGACTATGATGTCCTTAACCTCGGACTGTGTGGTCCCTTTAAACCCACCGACTATGATGTCCTTAATCTCGGACTGTGGGGTCCTTAAGCCTATGGACTATGATGTCCTTAACCTTGGACCACCATGTCCTTAAACTGGTAATGGACCGTAATGTCCTTAAACTAATTATCGACTGCAATGTCCCTAAACTAAACAATAGAACCCAAATGCTCTTTTGTTGGATCTAAACGATCCCGTTGAGTTGATCTTAGTCTAAAATTAGACTAACGTATTCTCAACGAACGTTTAAGTTGATCTTAGTCTCAAACGAGACTAACGTATCCTTAAACCCAACCCCAAACCCAAATCTAAGAAAATACGGATTTGGACTAATCCACGCCCTACGGGCGACAACATAAATTAGTCTCCGTATACAATCCATGGGCAACCAAAAACAAAACAAATACCCACGACACGATGTGACCATCTGGAGAAGGAGAAAGTTGTTACCGCGATACGGTAGCGTAATTAATTGCAGGGGCTTGCGCCTGTAGGGAAGATCGTCCCCACAATCAAAAACCGCTCAATGAGGGGGAATCTAACGAAGTCTGCTACATCGGCCGCATCCATTTAAACCTTCGATACATGGTGCGATAAATCAACTTGGTATCTTCGGAGAGGTAGACGGATAGCACCAATTAGCATCTGCCGTCAAATTCAGGCAAGACGGACCTACGCGGTCGTGTCCCCGTGTTTCGGCGGGAGAACACTTCTCTAGTTCTTTCTTTGCATAGTGGTATTCCTTGATAAATATCCAGCACCTCATTCGATGAGGAAAGAGCCGAGATCCCTTCACCGGGAGTGACCTCTTTAGCAAAACCAGCAAATGCTATAAAAATCACTTCTTTTGAAATCACTAGATTCTACAACGATATCAAGTTCATCACGCTAAAGGTTTTCTTAAAAATCAGTCGTAGCCCTCCGTCATTTCAGATAAGGACTATTTAGTATTCGTGCAGCGTTTGTTGACCTTTTCAAGGCATAGTGTGCGGTAGCTGATTAGTGCTTATCTGCAGTATGTGATGCAATTGGATTAAGATAGTCGTACAACCTTGTTGATCCTGTCAAAGGTCGTGCGGGTGGGTTTAATTCAATCACGAAATGAACGGGTTGAACTTGACTTGCGCTTTATGGTTTGTTGATGTAACAACCCAAACTTTCTGAACGAATTTTTTTCAAAATACAGAAAGGGACACCTACGCTTGAACATGAGTTATAAGATTGTTTTGCTTTTGAACGGCAAGAAAACACTTGTAGCTCATTGGTAAAACCTTGCACTGCTGTGACGTAGACCCTGTGATCGAATCCCCCGAGCCACATAATCTTTTTATTTTAATTTCTTTTAATCTTTTAGAAGCCCAAGAGTTTGTACGTGCACTGCACATAAAATGAAGAGTCATATGGAAAACAAACAGGTGCAAATTAGTATTCAAACCGACTTGGACATGTGGCGAGAATCCGAGCCCCCACCCCAAAATTGGACCGGCGAGATCTAAACTGGGGCCGGCGCCGCAGGTTCTATTGAGGCCAAACCCAATTTTGTTTTAGAACCCCAGACTCTTGGACTTCCCCCTTAACTCCAGTATTGTTTATTTTCTCTGCAAATTTACAGAGAATAATAAAACCCCTTTAAATCCCATTTTAATGCAAATTTTAATGCATTTTTCATCACCTATAAACCCTAATTTTCCCTATAAATACACACTCCATTTTACATCCCTCTCACTCAGAATTCTATCACAAAAACTATACCAAATTCCCAAGTCTTTTAGTGTACAAGTGGAGTTAGCGAAAGGAAAAACACCGACGAACTTCCGAGGTGATTCCCGACGACGAAACGACGCCCCGATGCCTTCCGTAGTTCCCTCTCTCTCCCCTATAGTTCAAAAGCCAGTAAGTCCCATCTCCCCCTTTCTTTTTCTTCTTTAAAAATTTACATTTTTAAAACCTAACGGAAGCGGAGTTAATCCGACTTCCGATTTGGTTTTCCTTTAAAACTATACTTTTCTTAACCAAGAAAATACCATACTCTCACATATTATTTAGAAAACATTAATAAACCTATTAAAACAAGTTTCACCTTAAAAGAATTAATTTTGTGTCTTTTATCGCACTTTTACAGAAAAATACCACATAATTAACTTGTTCCTTGCTATACGTTTAGATAACTCACGAGGTAATGACCTATCTCATCATAACACACATCTCTATTATAGCACGATGGAGTTTGGGATAATAGAATACGGGAAAATATGACTTTATAAATAAATACCCTAAACTTACAAAACCGTTTTCTATAAAAATATGTATTAAACATTCCCATGCAATTACGCCTCTACAACACATTTTGGAGACCCCATTCGGGATGGTGTGGATTATCATACATTCTTGAGCTTAGTAGAGCGAGATGCAAACCTCCGCAAGAAGCATTTGATCTCGATAGAATTTTTATACATTTTTCTTTAGAAAATGAGATTTCTACAAGAAAATAAATAAATTATTTTCATGAAATATATATATATATATATATATATATATATATATATATATATATTATCAAAATACCTATTTTAATTATATAAATAATCCAATTTTTTTAAACAAAAGGAATCACTATTACATGAAAATACCCTTCAAATAAAACAAAATTCCAATATTTCAATAAACTACCATAACTATGAAATTAGGTTCTACTCACTAGAAATTTCACAACTATAAAATATATATCTATGAAAACCCTAAATATGATAATTAAATTCTTGAGGTGTATTTTGAAAATTATATCAAACTATTTTTACATAAAACCCCCTCAAGTTATGTTAAATACAATAAGGGCCCTAGTAAACATAGGTTTAAGCGGGACCAGTCTCTTGAGCCTCAGGGAGCCGGAGATATGGGTGCTTGCCTATCTAAGAAAGACAATCTAACAAACAGTGTTATTAACACGGTAATTGTCTTTGAAAAAGACACAAATCCTGCCGTCCATGTGCAGCAGTTACCGATAACATCAAAACTAAATCAGGATTTCAAGTTCTTTTTAAAAGTGTCTGACTTAGACTGAGTCTAATATGAAATCAATCTATCCTTTAATATGATTCAAGTAAAACTCCATTTCAACATGAATCCATTTTCAACATGACTCGACTGAACAGAACCATGGATATACTCCGTCTACATGACTCCCCATTTACGTCCATTCCATTTACTGATATCATGGTTTCGAAAAGTCTTCCATTTACTACAAGACAATAAAATACAATCAATACAAAATAAAACAATCAATACAAAAGATATCGTGGGGTTTATAAAGGGGTAGACTGGTATGGAATATGTTAAAGGTAGCATGAGGTGGTCACTTAAAACGTTATTATATCCATGTCGTTGTTCCGTGGTATTTTCGACGGAGCCTTGTACTACGGGTTACCAAAGTCCACGGTATAAGTTGGACTGCTCTCATATAAACTGGCATTTTCTGTACCTAGCGACAAACAACAACGTTAAAAATATTATACAACTTTAAAAGTTACATTCTCTTTCTGTCTATTCTGTCTATACCAATTTTTGGGACTTACCGAGCGATTGTTTGCTGACGACATTCCTATTTCTATTCTTCTTTGGAATGTTGTCAGGAGGACCCGACGTTGAGGAGTACGAGACCAGTCAGGAGCATTTGGAGCAGGCACCTGAGCAGTACACGGAAGACCCAGAGCAGTAGACACTTGTACTTATTCCATTTTCATTTCTGTTATGCCACTGTTTAGGCATTACTTTCATTCCATGTATTTACTTTTCATTGTATTATAAAAAGAATGTTAATAAATAAAGTTGTTGTTCATTTACATCTTGTCTCTTGTGTATTTTACTTTATATTGCTTAGATACGCTTAGCGTGTTTACTTCTGAGTAAATACGTAGCGGGCCCGTCGCGCCCTCTTCCCGTACACCGGGAAGCGGGGCGTGACAGGTTTTGTTGGTGGCCCATGCAGGTTAGTTCGGCATGGAACCCTACCTTGAAAGTCAGCTCTGCGTGGACAACTTAAGCAATATAACACAAGAACTAGCAAATGAAAACATTTTTTACAATTCATATTCCTTGAATCTTCCAATTTCATATATTTTGAATCTATCCTAACCCAAATTTTTCTTTCAAGGTTATGGATTTCCCAAACAACACCAGCACCAGCACCAACTTCAACAACACTCCACCATCCCTACCAATACACCGGCTGTAGCTGTTCCGATCAATGAGCAAACGGTACTGCTTGAGGCGATCCGCAGCTTCCTGGAGGGACAGCAGCACCAGATTGTTATCTTGATGAACCGTCCCGAGGCAGAAGCACCTGCGGTGAAACAATTCAGGGTCTTGCACCCCAAGCAGTTCTCAGGGAAAGAGAGCCCTCTAGAAGCTGAAGAATAGGCTCAGAGTATTGAAGACGGTCTGGCAGCAGCACAAGTGCCAGAGGTCGCTTGGGTACGAGTTGCAAAGCTGCAGCTCACTGACAATGCACGGGTCTTGTAGAAAGCGGAAGAAAGCCGTCTCACCCATCCGATCGAATGGAGGACTTTCCGCGATATGTTCGACGCATAGTACTTCCCCACGACTGCCAGATTCAACATGGAACAGCAGTTCATCCACCTACAACAGGGTTCAATGTGGACCAAATCAGTGGATGAGTACGATGCTGAGTTTACCATGCTCAGTCGATTTGCGGCATACCTAGTACCAACTGCTGAGATCGGTTCTAGACGATTCCAGCAAAGGTTAGATCCGGAAATCCAAGCTGCCTTAGCTACAGAGGATTTCCCAACCCATGATTTGGTTTTGAAGGCTGTCCGAAGATACTTGGCAGTGGTAAAAAGGAAGGGCAGACCCCAATCTGCCGGAGTTAAGCGTCCTGCCACTCAGATGGCAGGAAGAGCCTTTTCAAGGCCAACTGTTGAACCCAGGAGACCGGAAGAAACCAATAACCAGCCGAGTCCAGATTTTTGCTTCTACTGCATGAGAGATGGACATTTGTGGAAGGACTGTAGGTGTGCAAAAGGTCTGTGCTTAGTTTGTGATGCATCCAATCACGGAATTGAAAACCGTCCTTATAGATGCAACCCAGCTCACACACCCACCAACTACTCGCAGTGGCCAGCTATCCAGGCTCCTGCACCTTGTCTGACACTCCCAACTCCACCTCCTGCACTGCCTAATCGCCAATTCCATTAGGCAATGAGGAACATGTCTTGAGGGCAGAGAAACATGCCCCAAAGACAGAGGAATGTGCCTCCGGCTAGGAGGAATGTTCCCCGGCATCAGGCTTTCACATTAGCAGCCGTAGAAGCCGAGACTGTAGACCAAGGTAATACTGCTAATTCCTCTCAATCTTTTCAAACCCTTGTATCATCCTGTTACTTTTCATGCAATACCAGTATTCCTTTCACACTCACGATCATTAAATTGTTTAGAATCTGTTACACTTTCCTTTTACAAATTTCGATGATGAAATTTTTCTAAGGAGGGTAGAATGTAACAACCCAAACTTTCTGTATGATTTTTTTTTCAAAATAAAGAAAGGGACAGCTAAGCCTGAACATGAGTTATAAGATTGTTTTGCTTTTGAACAACAAGAAAACACGTGTAGTTCATTGGTAAAGCCTTGCACTGCTGTGACGTAGCCCCTGTGATCGAATCCCTCCAGCCACATAATCCTTTTATTTTAATTTCTTTTAATCTTTTAGAAACCCAAGAGTTTGCACGTGCACTGCACGTAAAATGAAGAGTCTGTAGGGTTACTAGGCACTCTAATAAGGTTCTACAAGGCATCAACCATGCCCGATTAAAATTTTAGCCGTGCCGAACAACCCTAAACAAGATCTTTAAATTAGAGATTGGGCGAAACAAAGCATGTTAAACACTTTAACATCTAAGAGTTTGGGATTACAAGCTTTGTAGTCTGGTCCTTCACTTCATAAGCTCCGTGTTGTGGTCCCTTCGCTGCGATTATCAAGTTCCGGACTCTCGAGAGGCTCCACGAAGAGAAAGATGCATGCTTGTTTCCGATCTTCGATAACAAAGATGATCTACCTTTAAGTTTCTTTAACACAAGCTCTCACTCACTAAATAAAGTGAACACCCTAATCTAAATGGTTAGGATAGATTAGGATGATGAAGTAGGATTTTAGCTCTCATTTATTTTCATTAACTCACTCATTTTCATCACTTCATAAAAAGATTGAAAGCTTTTCATGCAAGAAGCAAGAAGAAGAAGAATGAATCCTTTTTTGATGAATAATGAAACTCAAGAGTGAGGTTAGAAATGCAACCATGGTATATGTAACCATTGTAGAGATTTAACTAAGGTTATGGGTTGGGTTGGGTTAATAAATATCTATGCAAAATATCAACACAAATATCTTTGCACAAAACAAAACAAAATCTTCTAGAAACTTCTAGAAAAGCTTAACCCAAATCAAACCCTAATCATGTTTAATCTCCACTAATCATATTGCATTGATAACCATATCATGTTACAATATTATTTATCACATATATAATATTTATTATACCAAAATAAAATAATACAATTAACATATATCGCATATATATCAATGTATTACCCGAGTGAGGAAAAGAATCTTTTAGTGAGCTTATATTAGTTAATGTAATTTAATATATCAAATATTTAATTATACATTAAATTATCGAATCAACACTTGATCCGATAATCCGGCTATTTCATAAATAACCGACTAATATAATCAGTATCAATTCATCGAATCAATACTTGATCCGATAACCCGGCTATATCACATATACCCGGCCGATATCTTATATCGCGAGAATCTAATACGGTATCACATACGCGTATTGTTCTCGGTCCTGAACATATCACATATGTGCTCCTACTCCGTTTTGCCTGAGCCAAGAAAACTCTGTGTAGGACTTTAAAGAATCGTCAATACGCCGGCAGTAGGTGATGATCACATCAAACGCCCACAAGCTGCAAGCGGTCAGCTAAACGTAACAGCCACCCAGGTATTGAGGGATCAGAAGATCAACAAGCAAGCCTGTACATTCTCCTGCGAGTCCAATCAGTAACACTCCCGTACAGTCCGGTCTCTTCGTCTGATATGTCGCATATCTCGCCTAAGGGTGTTAAACGTCAGACCCCAGTAGCTTGATAAGTCATGTCGATATGAGGTCTATAACAGTTCGAGAAACTACTGATAACACTTACCAGTAAATCTCAGCAATCCTGGCCAGGGATTTTCAGTTATAGCCAATCGAACACAGCGCAACATCAACTCCCTATACCAGGAGAGACGAATCCCCTCCTATCGCTCATTGCTTCCATGTGATTCGGGACTGTACCCAAAAGCCACCTTTTTGCACGCCCTCTTGGACGTGTTATGATGGAAATCAAAGCACAATGGGAATCACACAGGACTCTCTGACGATCTCAGGTCTACAGACTACTCTGTACTGGTGTCACCAGAGAACAGCCATCTGACGTGAAGTATAATACCATCTAGGAGTTCTTGGCGAGTCCGTCCAGTATACCCATTCTCTACTGAGCACCCGTACACCATCCTTCATGTCAAACACCGATGGATATGGGATCATCCATCGTCCATCATATGGGTCAAGATGCGTATTCGCTAGTCTACTCTGGTGTATCGATGCCCTGTCTTGATACACCCTCGACTAGGAACAGTTATAGGATGTACTCGTCGACTACCGTGGCTCCACTAGTATGATCTCATCATAGTCCCAGTAGTCGAGTACATATCATAAGGGCTTTATCAACATGTAACATAGAGACAACCAGAGTACATGTTAAGATAAAGAGTAACCAGAAAGCGTACTATCATGTCGAGCAAGAAAGTCCTCCCTATATATGTCCAAGCATCCACTACAATATACATCGTATGTACAGTAATGGCCTCTAGGGCATACATATAACTAACAATCTCCCACTTGCACTAGGGCCATCTGTTGTGGTATCGCATACCGAACAATTAGCTGTGGTTGAAGTATCTCATACTCAACCATCCCATAAAAGTCTCTACTGGGAAAAAGACCTTTGTGAGTGGATTCCCGCTGTTGTCCTCTGTGTCTACTCTCCTAACCTCGATCTCCCTGGAGATCAACCATCTCCATGATCAGGTGATACTGCCTAAGAATTATATCTGGATTTCTGATGGGACAGGGGTTCCTTGGCATAATCCACATCTCCATTGTCACACAATGGTAGGAACGAAGTTCATCTCATGAACTTATATATCCAGACTGTCTCTTTGGTAGCATCCTTGGTAACGATGTATCTTGCCTTTAATCGTCAGGTAAGTTACGGTATCTAGCTTGGAACTCTTCCAACATACCGTCCCTCCACTGAGGGTAAAGACAATGCCTGCGACTGCCATTCATTCGTCCTTATCACCCTGGAACCTTTCCAGTGATTCTCCCCAGGATCGGTTGATACTATCTCACTACAACTAGTGAGAATCCTAACATCTATTTAGATCTATCTCATAGATATAAAACCTAGGATTTAGGAGGTATCATCTTGATCCTATATGGAGAATCATTGTGATAAGAGGAGATTGACCGAGCGTAGCATAGGAAACTCCTTCCCTATCAAGAGTATGTCATCCACGTACTCTATGAGGATCACTACCATACTCTCTACTACCTTTTTGTATATACAAGGTTCATCTACCATTTTGATGAAGTCAAACTCTTTGACTACCACATCAAAACAGACGTTCCAACTCTGCGATGCCTGCTTTATCACATAAAACATCTTGCTCACGTTTCCGCTGCTCCCACTGTTTACGAAGCCCTCTGGCCATGTACTTATAGACGCTCTCTTCCAAATCATCATTTAGAAAAGCAGTCATGATACCCAACCGCCAGATATCGTAGTCATGGTATGTAGCTGTGACAAGTAGGATCTGGATAGACTTAAGCATAGCTTTGAAAGTCTCAACCTTTCCATATACACCAAGTAATCTTCTCAAGATATACTTTCTCCTGGTGGGGATTTAACCCTTCAGATAAAGCAACCAAAGTCCATACTTTGTTGTTGTATAAGGATTCCATCTCAGATCACTAAGCATCCAGCCATTCTTACAGAGTCCCACTCCTGATGGCCAGCTCGAAATAAGTTGGGTCATCATCTCATGATGCAATCCTCGCTCCCACTGTCATAGAGAAACCGAAGTATCTCTCAGGTGGGTGAGGAACCCTACTAGTCGGCGGAGAGGCTGAGGTTCGTTGGAAACTATTGGATTCTTTGGTTCTACCAAATCATTAGCTGCAGTTTGTATAGCTGGAACTCTTTCCAGTTCTACCTCATGACCAATAATTTCTTCGCAAGAAATTCCCTTTCACAAAGGTGGCATGCTGAGAAACAAAACATCTTTTTTCCCTCGGTTTGGTAGAAGATAGTCCCTTGCGAATGCTTAGGATATCCAACAAACTTCCACAGAACTGACTTTTCCTCGAGCTTGTCCGGATTATGCTTTTAGACTTAGGTTGGACAACCCCAAATCTTAACATACTTAAGATATGGGCTCTTCCCCTTCTATATCACATATGAAGTGGTAGACAACTGATTTGGTTGGAACCCTATTCAATAGGTATGCAACTTCTCAAGTGCATAACTCCCAAAAGGAAATAGGGAACTCAATAGTACTCATCATAGAGCGCACCATATCACATAGGGTAGGATTGCTCCATCCTGATACACCGAGGTGCTGTGGTATATACGGAGGAGTATTGCTGAGAGAGAATCTCATTCTCTTTTCGAATAGTCCAGGAATCTCCGTGCTCAAGTATTCTCCTCCTTGATCTTACCAAAGGATATAATACTTATACCCGTTTTTGGTTCTCTACTTCTAACTTATATTCATTGAATTTCTCAAAAGTTCCAGACTTGTGTTTCAACAAGAACATATGTCCGGATCTTGAGAGATAATCAGTGAATGTAATGAAGTACAAAGAACCGGTCCTGGCATGTGTAGACAGGGGACCTCATACATCAACATGTATCAATCCTAAGAGTTCACCAACTCTTTCTCTGTTTTCAATAAACGGAGCTGTGGTCATCTTATCCTTGTGACATGTCCGGCAAGTTTCACAAGATGTAAATTCAAACTAATTTAAATATGCATCTATATGTAACTTCAGCCAGTCGGGTCGTATTGATATGACCTAGTCTACAATGCCTCAAGAAGGATTCGTTCATTTCTGAACTCTTCCTCTTATGTGTGTTCTGTACATTAAGAACTGTGGTTTGATTTAGAACGTTTATGCTTTTAGATAACGTGCCTGAACCGATCAACTCTTGATATAGGAAATGTTCAAAACATTATCCAACAATACAAAATTATATCCTTCTTTACTAATAAAGAGACTGATATGATGTTGTATATCAGGTTCGGTATCTAATACATTCATTCAGAATCAATGTATTCTGGTAATACAGGGTGACAACTACCAACAGACTTGGCTGCAACACTTGTACCGTTTCTATCTCATGAAATTTATCACCCGTTCTCAGTTCTCTACCTATCTGTAGCCCATGTAACAAATTACATTTACGGGATCCTGATCCGATATTAAATACCCAGGACGTAAAGGATATTGAGAAACAGTTCTGTGTAATGAACACACCCGAAGAAGATGCATCAACATGCACTTTCATCGTTTTGGCGGTACGGGAATTCTGGTAATCCCCTATTTCCTGCTCTGTCTTATAACAATTATAAGTTGGAGCGGGCCCAACGTTCCTTAGCGCAGTATAACAAGCGGGTTCGGTCAATACATCCATATTATTATCTTGATTAAGGTGTGACATAGTCGTAACTAGGAGAGAGAGAAGAAAACACTCAGCGTACGCTTTTACAAGATTAGATTGGTTATCAATTTATCTAATCAGGATGTCTCCCACTGTTTTAGTCAAATCTTCCTTCAAACCTTAAAAGGAAAGACTAGCCGGGATTAGTTACACCCTATAAGTTCGCCAATCTTTCAGCCAGGCCAGTGCTGGTACTTTGAGGGAGGTTCCCCGTGCTTTCGCACGGACCTAATTAAAGTAAATCTCGTTTTCCCAGGGGCGTAAACCCCGTTGACATCTTTCTATACACCTACTTGATCGGCTAATTGTAATGTGTAAAACTCTCCCAGGAGTAACTCTTACTCGCAGTGGGTATCGGGATCCAACTATCTTATAGAAGGTATGCAATCTCATTGCAAATTTCAACACTTGAAATTCCCAATAATATTTTACCCCTAGCGTCCTATGACGTTGACGGAGGCCAAACTACCCATAGTCCGCTAGTCAAGTTCAACCCGTCATTTCCTGATTGAATTAAACCCACCCGCACGACCCTTGACGGAGGCCAAACTACGCCGTACGAATACCCTAATCCAATCGCATCGTATGCTAGCAGATAAGCACTACTTAGCTATTGTACACTACGACTTGAAGGAGGCCAAACTACCGCAGCACGAATACTAAGTAGTACTTATCTGAAATGACGGAGGGCTACGACAGGTTTTTAAGAAAAACCTTTGCGTAATGAACTTGATATCGTTGTAGAATCGAGTGATTTTAAATGGAATGTTTTTGAGGCCTTTTCTAGTTTTGCTAAAGAGGTCACTCATGGTGAAGGGATCGTCGGCTCTTTCCTCATCGAATAAGGTGCAGGATATTTCACAAATATCACTATGCAAAGCAAAAACTATATAAGCAATCAAAAGACAAACCGAGTTTGTAGCATCTGCTAGTTTCACTAAAGAGGTCACTCCCGGTGAAGGGATCTCGGCTCTTTCCTTATCGAATAAGATGCTGGATGTTCTATAAGGAACACCGCTATGCAAAGCAAGAACTAGAGCTACCAGTTTTTGAGACAAGTTTCTACAACATCTTTAGGTTTCTTTTAGTTTCATTAATCTCATTAATGAAGTCCCATTTTATTATTCTTTACAAGCATCACATTTGAAACGAAATCTGCAATATAACATATATCTCATATATATATATATATATAATATAAATATTCATCTCAGGCAGTAATATGATCTCATCACAGAACATTGCAGCAGAAGAACATATATGAAATATTGGATATATTAGGACGTCCGTGTTTTAATACAAGCTTGTATAAAACACGGATTCCACGGTCGCGATAAATAGCTAAACCCACATCCCTAGACCCCTACGAGAGCGGCAAGCAATACTGCCAATTCTAGGGTTAGGAGACCCGGTCTCGACTCCTCGAGATGGCCTCCTACTGGACCCCAGAACCCGGTTACTTGTGCTCCCCGCCTTGGGTCTATCCTAATGCGGAAAAGTAAATAATATACAATGGTGACATCATCCTCAGCCGGAAGTGCCCCAATAAAAGAATATTACATACAATGAATTTTACATGAATGAAAAAGAAAAACTCTCATCTTACATAAAACCCCCGGCTATTCAGAACATGACGATCCAATATAACATATCACAGCAACACATAATATCTCATATCATCAACGAAAGTAAGTATGCATACACCGATTGTCGTTGATGTATAGCAACGAAAACCGGCGATACAACTACATACTACACTTACGGTCACAGAAAAGAAAGTGTAAAACTACAACAGTTGGAATCCGCAACCTTTTTAGACATCGCATGCCTAACCAAATGAATTCCATAGACATCGCATGCTTAACAATTATAAACCCCGCATTTTAGTCTCATTATCGAAAACTCTTTTCAATATCAAGTCGGGCAATTCAACAAGATTCCCGACATTCTGATCGAATGCTCGTCACAAAATTTAGTAGACTGCCGCACCCCCGGATGCCGTCGACGAAGTGCACTAAGGCGTAACACCGCTGCCGCGAGCACCCGAACGGATGCTTTTGGCGACGGGGTTCTCCTACTGTCACTTGGTCGGGGCTATGGGGCATGGCTATCTATTAAGTTTACCTGGCGAGTATCCGCGTACGCTACGTGATTGCGACGGACTTTTGATCACATCAAAATTCCCCGGCAACCGATCATCTGAGACTGAACTGCTAGATTTATTACATTCAAATTAGTTATCTCATAACTACTTGTGGATTCCAAATATTGTATCACATTCCAGATAAATAGACAATGTTAAACTTTTCGATCGAATAATCAAACACCCAAGTTTTCCCAAATAGTTCTCAACACTTGAAATTAGTTTAAAAACATCCATTATATGCCACAGTACCAATGGTCCAGCCATAGAAGGGTCAAGCCAACGCCTCACATGTGGCACGCCGTACTGCCCCAAACCCTAAGGTTTAGAGGCGGTTCAGACGGTCACATAATCGAGTTAAGGTTTGTTGTCTTCTAGAGGGTCCACCGCGTTACTTGCACGACTTAGAACGTTCTTAAACTACGGAAAAATCCAACTTTTGAAAAAATTTCCGACATGGGAAAAAGTGAGTTATTGATATCCGTTTGAACTTTTTAACACGTTCTAAAATTACCCGGGAAAAATTTAAACGAAGTTAAATTATCCGATCGAATCAACGAGTCCCCAATACATCCCAGAAAACTCAACATTTGATTAAAATTAAAAATACCCAGAAATATAAGGAAACACCTACGGACATTACTTTGTAAACACGTGTCATGATTCTACTGTTTGGCCGCGGAACCGCCGCTCAAGCCATGGTACGGCCGCGGTTCCGCGGCACTTTAATAGTATTGAAGGCACGTGTTTCACAGTAATTCTTGTATTTCTCTGCTGATTTTTTTGAGTATTTTTAATATGAAAAAATCAACATTTTTGAAAAAATTCCAGAGAAGGGTATAAATCGGGGTTTCCGGGTTCGATCGGACTATAAACTTCGTTTAGACTTCTCCTAAAACTCTAGCTTATCTCTGATACCACTGTAGGGTTACTAGGCACTCTAATAAGGTACTGCAAGGCATCAACCATGCCCGATTAAAATTTTATCCGTGCCGAACAAACCTAAACAAGATCTTTAAACTAGAGATTAGGCGAAACAAAGCATGTTAAATACTTTAATATCTAAGAGTTTGGGATTACAACCTTTGTAGTTCGGTCCTTCACTTCATAAGCTCCGTGTTGTGGTCCCTTCGCAGCGATCATCAAGTTCCGGACTCTCGAGAGGCTCCACGAAGAGAAAGATACATGCTTGCTTCCGATCTTCGATAACAAAGATGATCTACCTTGAAGTTTCTTTAACACAAGCTCTCACTCACTAAATGAAGTGAACACCCTAATCTAAATGGTTAGGATAAATTAGGATGATGAAGTAGGATTTTAGCTCTCATTTATTTTCGTTAACTCACTCATTTTCATCACTTCATAAAAAGCTAGAAAGCTTTTCATGCAAGAGGCAAGAAGAAGAAGAATGAATCCTTTTGTGATGAATAATGAAACTCAAGAGTGAGGTTAGAAATGCAACCATGGTATATATAACCATTGTAGAGATTTAACTAAGGATATGGGTTGGGTTGGGTTAATAAATATATATGCAAAATATCAACACAAATATCTTTGCACAAAACAAAACAAAACCTTCTAAAAACTTCTAGAAAAGCTTAACCCAAATCAAACCCTAACCATGTTTAATCTCCACTAATCATGTTGCATTAATAACCATATCATGTTACAATATTATATATCACATATATAATATTTATTGTAACAAAATAAAATAATACAATTAACATATATCGCATATATATCAATGTATTACCCGAGTGATAAAAAGAATCTTTTAGTGAGCTTATATTAGTTAATGTAATTTAATATATCAAATATATAATTATACATTAAATTATCGAATCAACACTTGATCCAATAATCCGACTATTTCACAAATAACCGATTAATATAATCTGTATCAATTCATCGAATCAACACTTGATCCGACGACCCGGCTATATCACTTATACCCGGTCGATATCTCATATCGTGAGAATCTAATACAGTATCACATACACGTATTGTTCTCGGTCCCGCACATATCACACATGTGCTCCTACTCCGTTTTGCCTGAACCAAGAAACCTCTGTATAGGACTCTAAAGAATCGTCAATACGCCGGCAGTAGGTGATGATCATATCAAACACCCACAAGCTGCAAGCGGTCAGCTAAACGTAACAGCCACCCATGTATTGAGCGATCAGAAGATCAACAAGAAAGCCTGTACATTCTCCTGCGAATCCAATCAGTAACACTCCCGTACAGTCCGGTCTCTTCGTCTGATATGTCGCATATCTCGCCTAGGGGTGCTAAGCGTCAGACCCCAGTAGCTTGATAAGTCGTGTCGATATGAGGTCTATAACAGTTCGAGAAACTACTGATAACACTTACCAGTAAATCTCAGCAACCCTGGCCAGAGATTTCAAGTTATAGCCAATCGAACACAGCGCAACATCAACTCCCTATACCGGGAGAGACGAATCCCCTCCTATCGCTCATTGCCTCCATGTGATTCGGGACTGTACCCAAAAGCTACTTTTTTGCACGCTCTCTTAGACATGGTATGATGGAAATCAAAACACAGTGGGAATCATACAAGACTCTATGACGATTTCAGGTCTACAGACTACTCTGTACCAGTGTCACTAGAGAACTGCAATCTGACGTGAGGTATAATACCATCTGGGAGTTCTCGGCGAGTCCGTCCAGTGTACCCAGTCTCTACTGAGCACCCGTACACCATCCTTGATTTCAAACACCGATGGATATGGGATCATCCATCGCCCATCATATGGGTCAAGATGCGTATACGCTAGTCTACTCTGGTGTATCGATGCCCTGTCTCGATACACCATCGACTAGGAACAGTTATAGGATGTACTCGTCGACTACCGTGGCCCCACTAGTATGATCTCATCATAGTCTCAGTAGTCGAGTACATATCCTAAGGGTTTTATCAACTTGTAACATAGAGACAATCAGAGTACATGTTAAGATAAAGAGTAACCAGATAGCGTACTATCATGTCGAGCAAGAAAGTCCTCCCTATATATGTCCAAGCATCCACTACAATATACATCGTATGTACAGTAATGGCCTCTAGGGTAAACATATAACTAACAGAGTCACATGGAAAACAAACAGGTGCAAATTAGTATTCAGACCGACTTGGACACGTGGCGAGAATCCGAACCCCCACCCCAAAGATTGGACCGGCGAGATCTAAGCTGGGGCCGGCGCCGCCGATCTATTGAGGCCAAACCCAATTTTGTTTTAGAACCCTAGACTCTTGGACTTTCCCCTTAACTCCAGTATTGTTTATTTTCTCTGCACATTTATAGAGAATAATAAAATCCCTTTAAATCCCATTTTAATGGAAATTTTAATGCATTTTTCATCACCTCTAAACCCTAGTTTTTCCTATAAATACCCACTCCATTTTACACCCCTCTCACTCAGAATTCTATTACAAAAACTATACCAAATTCTCAAGTCTTCTAGTGTACAAGTGGAGTTAGCGCAGGGCGAAGCTCCGACGAACTTCCGAAGAGATTCCCTGCGACAAAATGATGCCCCGACAGCTTCCATAGTTCCTTCTCTCTCCCCTCTTGTTCAAAATCCAGTAAGTCCCATCTCCCTCTCTCTTCTTCTTCTTTAAAAATTTATATTTCCAAAACCCGACGGAAGCGGAGTTAATCCGACTTCCGATTCGGTTTTCCTTTAAAACTATACTTTTCTTAATCATGAAAATACCATACTCTCACATATTGTTTAGAAAACGTTAATAAACTTATTAAAACAAGTTTCACCTCAAAAGAATTATTTTTGTGTCTTTTATCGTACTTTTACAGAAAAATACCACATACTTTACATTTCGACATAATTAACTTGTTCCTTGCTATATCTTTAGATAACTCACGAGGCAACGACCTACCTCATCACAATACACATCTCTATCATAGCACGATGAAGTTTGGAACAATAGAATACGGGAAAATACGACTTTATAAATAAATACCCTAAACATACAAAACTGTTTTCTATAAAAAGATGTAATAAACATTCCCATGCAATTACTCCTCTACAACCCATTTTGGGGACCTCGTTCGGGATAGTGCGGATTATCCCACATTCTCGGGTTTAGTAGAGCGAGATGCAGACCTCCGCAAGGAGCATTCGATCTCGATAGAATTTTTATACATTTTTGTTTAGAAAATGAGATTTCTACAAAAAAATAAATAAATTATTTTCATTGAATATATATATATATATATATAATCAAAATACCTATTTTAACTATATAAATAATCCAATTTTTTTAAATCAAAGGAATCACTATCACATTAAAATACCCTTCAAATACAACACAATTCTAATATTTCAATAAACTACCATATACTATGAAATTAGGTTCTACTCACTAGAAATTTCACAACTATAAAATATATATCTTTGAAAACCCTAAAGAAGATAATTAAATGCTTGAGGTGTATTTTGAAAATTATATCAAACTAATTTTATATACACTCCCTCAAGTTATGTTAAATTACAATAAGGGCCCTAGTAAACATAGGTTTAAGCGGGACCAGTCTCTTAAGTCTCAGGGAGCCGAAAATATGGGTGCTTGCCTATCTAAGGTAGACAATCTAACAAATGGTGTTATCAACACGGTAATTGTCTTTGAAAAAGAAACAAATCCTGCCGTTCATGTGCAGCAGTTACCGATAACATCAAAACTAAATCAGGATTTCAAGTTCTTTTTAAAAGTGTCTGACTCAGACCGAGTCTAAAATGAAATCAATCTAATTTTAAATATGATTCAAGTATAACTCCATTTCAACATGAATCCATTTTCAACATGACTCGACTGAACCGAACCATGGATATACTCCGTCTACATGACTCAACATTTACATCCATTCCATTTACTGATATCATGGCTTCGGCAAATCTTCCATTTACTACAAGACAATACAATACAATCAATACAATCAATACAAAAGACATCGCGGGGTTTATAAAGGGGTAGACTGGTACGGAATATGTTAAAGGTGGCATGAGGTGGTCACTTAAGACGTAATTACATCCATGCCGTTGTTCCGTGGTATTTTCGACGGAGCCTTGTACAACGGGCTACCAAAGTCCACAGTGTAAGTTGTACTCCTCTCGTATACAATGGTATTATCTGTACCAAGTTACAAACAACAGCGTTAACAATATAATACAATTTTAAAAGTCATATTCTCCTTCTGTCTATTCTGTCTATACCTATTGATGGGACTTACCAAGCGATTGTTCGCTGATGACATTCCTATTTCTCTTGTTCTTTAGAATGTTGTCAGGAGGACCCGACGCTGAGGAGTACGAGACCAGTCATGAGCATTTGGAGCATGCCCCTGAGCAGTATACCGAAGACTCAGAGCTGTAACCACTTGTACTTATTCCATTTTCATTTCTGTTATACCACTGTTTAGGCATTACTTTCATTCCATGTATTTATTTTTCATTGTATTGTAAAAAGAATGTTAATAAATAAAGTTGCTGTTCATTTACATCTTGTCTCTTGTGTATTTTACTTTATATTGGTTTGATACGCTTAGCGTGTTTACTTCTGAGTAAATACATAGTGGGCCCGTCGCGCCCTCTTCCTGTACACCGGGAAGCGGGGCGTGACAGTTGACCTTGTCAAGGTCATAAACCGTTTGGGGGGAAAAAACAGATATCGGGAATTTCAAGTTTTGAAATTTTCAATGAGATTGCATACCTTCTATGAGATAGTTGGATCCAGATACCTACTGAGAGTAAGTGTTATTCCTGGGAGATTTTTCCACTTTACAATTAGCTGACCCAGTAGCTATCTGAGAAAGGTGTTAACGGGGTTATGCCCCTGCGGAAACGAGATTATTTAATTAGTTCCATACGAAAGCATGGGGAGACTCCCACGGAGTACCAATACCTGCATGGCTAAACGATTGGCGAATTTGTAGGGTGCAATTAATCCCGGCTAATCTTACCTTTTAGGATTTGAAGGAAGATTTGATGAAAACAGCGGGAGCCATCCTGATTGGATAAGATAATAACCAATATAATCTTACAAGAGCGCACACTAAAGTGTTTCCTTCTCTCTCTATCCAGGTAGAGACCAATGACACGCCTTAATTAAGATAATAATACGGATGTATTGACCGAACCCGCTTATTATACTGAGCTGGAGAACGTTGCTTCCGCTTTTTCTTATGATTATCATAAGTCTGAGAAAGGAATAGGGAAATATCAGGATTCCCATGCAACCCAAACTAAGAAAAAGCATAATGATGCATTTTCTTCGGATGTGTTCTTAACTGAGAACTGTTTCTCAATTTGCTCTACGTCCTGGGTATTGGATACCGGATCAGAATCCCACGTATGCAATTTGTTACATGGGATAAGAAGAGGTAGAGAACTGGGAAAGGGTGATATATCTCTCAAAGTAGGGAATGGAGCAATTGTTGCAGCCAAAGCAGTTGGCGAATATCACCTAGTATTACTAAATGGTAATACAATAATTCTGAACGACTGTTATTATTACCAAATATGATGTGCAATATTATATCAGTTTCTTTGTTACATAAAGAAGGATATAACTTTGTATTGGAGGATAATGTTATGAACATTTTCCAAAATCAAGTGTTGATTGGGTTTGGTACGTTGTGTAACGGTATATACGTTCTTAATCAAACCACGGTTCTAAATATACAGAACACACAAAAGAGGAAGAGTTCAGATATGGTGCGCTCTATGGTGAGTAATGCTGAGTTACCTATTTTCTTTTGGAGTTATGCACTTGAGACAACTGCATAACTATTGAATTAAGTTCCATCAAAATCTATGCCTGAAACACCATATGAGATATGGAGTGGAAAGTGACCATATCTTAAACGAGTTAAGATATGGGGTTGTCCGGCCTATATCAAAAAGGAAAATCCGGACAAGCTCGAGACAAAGTTAGTTCTATGCAAGTTTGTAAGATATCCAAAGAATTCCCATGGATATATTTTCTACCATAGTGAGGAACAAAAAGTGTTTATTGCTCAATATACCACCTTTTTAGAAAAAGAATATCTTGTAAAAGAAATTAGTGTCAATGAGGTAGAAGTGGAAGAAGTTCCAGCCATACAAACTACAACTGATGATTTGGTGGAACCGGAGGATTCGATAGTCCCTGACGAATCTCATCCACTCCGCAAATCTAGTAGGGTTTCTCATCCACTTGAGAGATACTACGGTTTTCTCATAAACGGTGGGAGCGAGGATTGCATCATGGAAGATAATGACCCAACTAGTTTCAAGCAAGCCATCATAAGTGGGGACTCTGTGAAATGGATGGATGCTATGAGATCTGATATGGAATTTATGTATACCAACAAAGTATGGAATTTGGAAGTTGCTCCCGAAGGGGTATAACTCATTGGGAGCAAATAGATCTTTAAGAAGAAAAATGGTGTAGATGGAAAGGTTGAGACCTTCAAAGCTAGACTTGTAGCAAAAGGTTTTCGTCAACGACTAGGTGTCGCCTATGACAAAACTTTTTCTCCTGTCGCTATGCTTAAGTCCATCAGGATCCTACTTGCCATTGCTGCAAACCATGACTACGAAATCTGGCAGATGGACGTCAAGACTGCTTTTCTAAGTGATGATTTAGAAGAGAGCGTGTACATGACAAAGTCGGAGGGTTTTATAGACAGTGGGAGAAGCGGACATGTGTGCAAGCTGCTTAAATCTATTTACGGATTAAAGCAGGTATCGCGGAGCTGGAACATATGTTTTGATGAAGCGATCAAAGAGTTTGACTTTATCAAGAACATAGTGAACCATGTATATATAAAAAGGTAATAGAGAGTAAGGTTATCTTCCTCGTATTGTACGTGGATGACATACTCTTAATAGGAAACATTGTTCTTATACTACACTCGGTCAAGCTCTTCTTATCACAAAAGTTCTCCATGAAAAATCTGGGTGATGCCTCCTACATCCTGGAGATAAAGATCTATAAGGATAGATCTAAACGGATGTTGGGTTGTCCCAATCCAGATACATTGACACCATACTAAAGAGATTTAGTATGGAAGTTCTAAGCGTGGAAATTTACCTGCTTGCTCAGAAATCACTCTCTCCAAAGAGAAGTCTCCCAATACTGATTTGGAAAGGACTCGCATGCAGGAGATACCCTATGCTTCGGAAGTCGGGTCTATCATGCTTGTGATATTATGTACCAGACTGTATATAGCTTACGCACTAGGTGTAGTGAGTAGGTATCAATCAGATTCTGGGGAAAAGCACTAGACAGCTGTGAAGAACATTCTTAAATATTTGAGAAGGACTAAAGAATTGTTCTTGGTGTATGGTAACGGAGAACTCCAGGTGGAGTATTTTACCGATTCGAGCTTCCAGAGTAATAAGGATGACAGCAAGGCGGTCTCGGGTTTTTTCTTCACCCTCAATGGAGGGACGGTATGTTGGAAGAGTTCCAAGGAAGATATCGTAGCAGGCTCGACGATTGAGGCTGAATACATCGCTGCCAAAGAGGCTGTCTGGATGAATAAGTTCATAGCTGAACTTGGTGTGGTTCGATCCATTGAGCATCCAATATCTTTGTATTGTGATAACAATGGAGCTGTGGTTTTGGCCAAGGAACTCCGGTCCCATCAGCGATCCAGACATATTCTTACACGGTATCACCTGATCCGGGAGATAGTAGATCGAGGTCAAGAGAGTTGACACAAAAGACAACATAGCGGATCCACTGACGAAGGCCCTCCTCCAGACGCAGTTTGAGAGACTTTTTGGGATGTTGGGTATGAGATACTACAACAACTGGTCTTAGTGCAAGTAGGAGATTGTTAGGAATACGTATGCCCTAAAGGCCATTATTGTATATTATAGTGGATGCTTGGACATATATATAGAGGACTTTCTTGCTCGACATGATAGTATGCTATTTGGTTGCTCTTTATCTTAACATGTACACCTTGTATTATTATACCGCCTCTCTGATACATGTTGATAAAACCCATAGGATGTTTGTTTGACTACCAGGACTATAATGCGGATCATGCTACTGGGACTTGTGTAATCTACAAGCACATCCTTTAATAGTTCCTAGTCAAGAGGATATCGAGACAGGGCATAGATATTCCTGAGTAGACCAATGTGTACGTTTCTTGACCCTATATGGAGTGATGGTTGATCCCATAACCATTGGTGTTTGACATCAAAGATTGTACACAGGTGCTCATTAGAGAATAGGCACACCGAACGGGACTTACCGAGAACTCCTAGATGGTATCATACCTATCGTCAAATAGCAGTTCTATGGTGACACTGGTACAGGTTAGTCTGTAAACCCGAGATCGTCATAGTATCTTGTGTGGTTCCCACTGTGTTTTGATTTCCTCCCTACCACGGCTTAAAGGAGGCATGCAAAAAGGTAAAATTTGAGTACAGTCTCGAGTCACATGGAGGCAGTGAGAAATAATAGGGGTTTCGTCTCTCCCGGTATAGAGAGTTAATGTTGCGCTGTGCTCGATTGGCTATAACAGTAAGGCCCTAGCCAGGTCTGATGAGATTTACTGGTAAGTGTTATCAGTAGTTTCTCAAACCGCTATGAGCCATACATCAGCATGACTTATCAAGTTACTGGGGTCTGACAATTCCACCCCTAGACTTGATATGCGACATATCAGATGAAGAGACCGGACTGTACGGTAAGTGTTACTTATAGGCTTCATAGTAGTTTGTACTAGCTTGCTTATTGATCTTCTATTTGCTCAATACCTGGTTAGCCGTTACGTTCAGCTAGTACCGCTGATAGCTTGTAGGTAACTGATGTGATTATTACCTACTGCTGGCGTATTGACGAGTCTTTAGAGTTCCACACGGAGGTTTCATAGTTCAAGTGAAACGAAGTAGGGCACATATGCTGATATATGCGGGAGCCTGATTAAATACGAGTATATGATACCGTATTCTAATCTGGCGACATTTGTTACCGGTTAGGTTATATGTGATATAACCGGATTATCAAATCAAATGTTGATTTGATAATATGATATACAGATAAATGATATTAGTCGGCTATATATGATATAACCGGATTATTAAATCAAGTGTTGTTTTAGTAATTTGATACATATCTATATTTGATATAATTATATATTGACTAATATTATTGCTCAATAATTATTTTCTACTCTTAATATATATATATATATATATATATATATATATATATATATATATATATGATGCATAGATTTTCTATTTTGAGAAAATAGAAAATGAGGTCGAAAATTAGGAGATATTTGTGGAATGGTGTGAAGCATAGCTCATCTATTTGTTTAATGGTTTGCTTACACTATTGAAGTATGGTTGATGTTTTATTATTTGATTAAATTCATACTTCAATAATGCAAGAGATATAGAAGCCATACTTCGCTTGTTCTTGATTAAGCTCTGTTTTCTTAGCTCTCTCCATTTTTTCCTTCTTCCTCTTACTTCAAGCTCTAAACCTCACCTGAGTTGTGAATCCGAGAGTTTTAGAGTATTCTAAGTGTGCTTATACTCCTACTTCATCAACCTACACTCTATTAGCCATTAAGTATAGATTCTTTCATTCACTAAGAGTGGATTATTGAAGAGGTAGCTTGAATTAGAGAAACTTCAAGGTGGACCATCTTCGACACGAAAATCGTGAAGTAAGCTCATTCTTTATTCAAGTGGAGCTTAGAGGAGTCATAGGGACTGCTACCCGGAGCTATGGAAATGAAGGACTCGATCTACAAAGGTTGTTATTTATTTCACTTAGCTTAGTTCTTTCTATATCATAGCTTAAACCGTAATACTCTAGTTAGATTCTAGATTAGTGTAGTTTAGCACCAAGAAATTTTTAAAATTGCATGCTTGATGCCGGTTAAAACCCAGTGGTGGTGCTAGGAAACACTTTCAGAACATTTGATCGACGGTCGGCCGGCCGGTGAACGATCAGGGATGATAGGCAACCAACCGGTGGGTGGCCAATGATGTGCGGCGGGGCCGATCGACTGACCTGTGGCGAAGGAGGCCGGCGGTTGATGGTCATGGCTCATTTCATGTTAGGCGGGAATATTTCATGGTAATCCAGGATAGACACATATTTTAGAGAGAATAGGATTACAATGAAATGAGATCATTTGATTACCATGGTAATCCTATATTTTCGAGAATATCTTTTATATCTAAGCAAGCATGGTAATATTCAATGGTAATATAGGATTATCATCTAGATTATCTCATACCATGCCCATATGAAGATCCAACTAAATGTGGACCTTGTAGGCAATTTGAGAGAATCTATGGTATTGCAGAAACAAGTCCAAGAGGAGGGGAGCATGAGGTTCCTTTAAGTAAAGGCATGACCTAAAATAATTGTTTAGGTTGCGTTTGGTACATGGAATAAAAGATTACTGGTAATTCTCGAATTAAGGGGAATGGGATGACCCGACATCTAATTCCAAGAAATTTTACATTAACGTGCTTGGTATATTATAATCATTCTCGGTAATATATGTATATGCAACCATTGACTGGCGGCAAGACCGGAGGAAGGCTGGTGGATGACGGCGAGACCGGCGACGAACGACTGATCGGAGGCGGCCTTGTATGTGGCCAGCAACGGTCAACAACTGCCGGGATGGCCGATCGGCGAATGTCCGGCGGCGAACGTCCAATTGACGGCAGACTGGCCGGATGGTGAACGATCGGCGATGACCGTCGGCCGGCCAGTGGAAGATCGACGATGGCCTTGGCGGGCCGACGGATGATTGGCGATGGACGTCGGAGCCGACGGGTGGCGAAGGATGCTAGCGGCGGATGGTCATAACTCATATATGTTATGCGGGAATATATATTTCATTGTAATGTAGGATAGATACATGTTTTAGGAGGAATAAAATTATCATGAAATGGGGTTATTTGATTATCATGGTAATCCTATATTTCCGGGAATATATTTTACACCTAAATAAGTATAGTATTATTTCATGATAATATTAGATTACCACCTCGTGCACCTCCTATTAAGCGCATCTTTATAGAATTTTTGCATATAATCACAAAGATTACATATAATTACTAAGATTTTAATCCTTGGCCGAATCCCATTCTTCTCCATGTATAGAGAGGGAAAAAGGAGAATTTTAGATCAAATTCTTTCCCTTAGGATCAGTTATGAGTCACTAAATGAAAATACGTACGTACGTTCTTATATTTATTACTAGGTCTTTCGAATTTTCGTGCAGTGACATAGAAATTTAAAATTTCATGTCTACCAATTTAGATCAAGTGCCCGTCATGCTGTATAAAAATGGTGTAAACTCACCATTGTGTAGATGTAGGTTTCAATAGTCGGAAAATATTTAAGGTCTTCAATTAAAATGTGGAAAACAAAATAAGGAATTACTCAAGCCTTATTACAAGTTTAGAATTTTTACATGGTTTACTTTAGAGATCCACACAATTAAAAAGCTTGACATACTAAAATTGCATCATTACTAACTATCAAGGATGCTCACTGCACATAAAAATATAAGGAAGTAATTAAAGTGTGATGCAAGTGGTTAGTGAGAGAGAACAAAAGGAGAGTAATAATGTACAAAAAAAACCTCTCATTTTTTCCTTTTTTTTTGTAAATAGGAGAAAAATCCAAGTCACCAATTGATGGAGGTCTGGATCTCCTTCAGATATTGTTTTCCATTGATCTGCAGCGAGCGGTGATGGAAGACTGAGGTTGGATCTGAGGTTTGCCTCTTGATGAGTGTGGATCTCAGTGGGCTTGATTTAAGAATGATGCTGAGCTACCTGCAAGGAAGTCCCGGAGTGGTTGTACCACCGAGAACCCTCCGACGATCAAGTTAGTCGAAGTACTTGGGAAGAGTAACAGCCTATTGGGGTAAAATTGCCTTACCTGAGTTGTCTGAAGAGGAGTTTATATAGTGGTAGCCATGGGCTGGTGAGCGTGAGATTCACGCCGGCCGTTACGCCCATGGCGTTGCGCCTGCGTGAAAGGCGGGATTCCCCATTAATGACGTGATATACTCGTTAATGCGGGAACACGATGGCGTAGAATGCGGGATCATGGGCGGCGGATATCTCGTGTCTCGCGATATTTGCGAAGCCGTGGTGGAACACCTGTGATCTGTGCTGTGGGTCGGTGGATGAGATCGAGGAAGCTAAGCTCAGCGGGAGGCTCAGGAACGAACGGGAGGCTCGGGAACGAGTGGGAGGCCGAGGGAGCTTATTTCAGCGATAGCTCGGAAGCGAGTTAGGAGGGCTGAGGGAACTCAGCGTGCGAGAGGGCTCGGAGGTGAGCCAATGGGTGTTTGTAAGGCAGGAACAAGAGTGGTCTATAAGGCCACCGAAAGTCGGGACCATCCTCGGGTCGAAGACCGGGGGCATGCTTCCACGGTACTTTTCTTGCTTCTTTCTCGTGAGCTTTGGGACACATCATCTGCCACGTGTCATGATCTGGGGAGTCCTCAGTACCGAGCATTATTATTAGCCCCCCCACTCTCGGACCGACCTATTCATGGGTCGGGTCGAGAGTGGTCTGATCGGTCGCTTGGGCCTAGTTCTCATTTGAAGACACCGTCGGCACGGATTCCCGGGCAATTAGTCGTATTTTTTCGATGACGTCGGCAGATCAGGGGAGAAATCTTGCATTAAAGAGGAAGCGCCGATACGGGCGTACGTTTGACGTAACGCTAGGCCACATGTCAGGCATTGGTTGGCTGACGTGACAGGCCACCGGTGTTCTTCACGCTTAACGGGACGCACCCAATGCATGTGCGACAGGTGGAATGTTGACGGCCGTTGAATGCGAAGTGTTGTTTTGGCGGGAGACGATCGATACCGTAGGATGTGTTCGCCGACTGCAATAAATAAAGGTGGGATCCTCCCCAAGGTCCACACTTCGCTATAATTTCCTCAGCCCTTCGTGTGTTAGCTCGGTGCTCTTCCCCTTAGGTCGGATTTCTTGCATTCTTTCCTCGGCAGACTCCTTCCTTTGCTCAGGTTAGATGTCTTCCTCTGGGGAGTCCATAGAAATAGTTCGAGTTGAGTCTAGGGAGTTTTCTGCAGCTTCCTCTTCTGCTTCTTTCTCTTCCTCGTCCGAGTCGGAATCCCCCCGGGAAGTTAGGGTTAGTCATGCTTCCCGGGGTCATGCGATTGGGACGGTTCCCAGAGCGGGTGTCAAGAGTGTTCGTGATGCGCCTTCCCTCCTGAGGCATGCGGACGAGGTCGCCACAATCCATGCTCGCTTCCACATTCCCCCCGGCTACTCGCTTCGCTTGGTCAGGGAGGGAAAGAGGGCAGACCAGGTACGGGACAAGGAGATTGCCTTATACTTTGAGGCCTTTTGGGCTGGCATGCGTCTACCCTTTTCCCCCGAGGTAAGTGCGGTGTTACGTTGCTTTCAATTAGCCCCGGGGCAGTTAGTGCCAAATTTGTGGAGGATTCTCCTTGGGTTCGTGGTTCGGTTGAGGCTGGAGGAGATCCTTTTCAGCCTGAACGTTCTCGTTTCCTCCCTCTGCTACAAGAATCACCCCGGCACTTGTAGGGATGATCCTAGCTTGGTATATATTTCTTTTAGAAAACACAGAGGAGGAACGGCCAGGTCGGGGGTCGTAGCAGTGCCTTCTTCCATTCATGAATGGAAGGAGAAGTTCTTGTTCATCGGGCCACCTGAGGGTGAGGATTGGCATGTGCCCGTCCAGTGGCAAAGGGCCACCTGCCCTCGGGTGATGCGGTCGAACGATCCCGATGCGGTGGCGGTGTCGGAGTGAGAGCCCATCCAACGGGCCGATGTGTTGCTGTCCGAGCAGGCCCTCAGTTGGGCCGAGCTCATCCCCGCTCAGTTTGCGGGTAAGTTGGGAGTTTAGGCGACCCATTTAGACTTGTGTATTCTTCTATTTTTTCCCGGCATTGTTAACTCCTTCTTTGTATTTTCACTTATTTTTGCAGAGCCGTTGGACCGATCAAAATTCTGGGCTGCCCTGGCTAAGAAGAAAGGGAGGAAGGCCGGAGGCGCCGGCCCGTCATGTCCTGCTGCAAGCCCGGGGCCGTCGGCGGCCGCTACGACCAGGCGCTCCAGCACTTCTCGGGCCTCGGAGGCTGGCCACGGGAAGAGCCGCAAACGCACTCGGGGGAAGGAACCCCGGGTCTTAAAGGTGGGAGACGAGGAAGATGTTCCTACGCCCCTCCTCAAGAGGCACCATAGGACGGTGCTCCATTCCCCGGCCTCTCCGATCTTCGTGGACGAAGGGAATCTTCGCTTCGAGGTGCCCTAAGGGCTTTTTGTCGCCGACAGCCTGCTCTCGGAAATGGAAAGGTCGGCTGGGGGAAAAATTCCCCGGGGGACCCTCAGCGCCCAAATGGCGGCCATAGCCCAGGAGGCCGTGCAAGTCAGTGTTCGCATCCCGCTCGGGTTTTTATTAAATAATTTTTGGTTCGCAAGATCGGGTGCCCCCCTCTTCTTTCTAATCCCTCATTTTGTTTTCCTCAGGTCCTCCAGCACTGTGCCTTCATTATCAGCATGGAGGACGAGAAAATTTCCCCGGCGATGCAGATCGCTGGCGAGTACACCTGGAGGGAAGAGGGCTTAAGCTGAGAGCTGCACGAGGCGAAGGAGAGGATCGCCGCCCTCGAAGACCCGGTGGCAGCCGAGGACTGGATGAACTCCAACTACCGGAAGACCATCCGGGTTATGATGGAGTCCAACAAGGCTATTGAGGCCAAGTTGGAGGATGCCAGGGTGATCGCCGCCACCCTGAAGAAGACACGGGACACCCTCAATAGGGAGAACGAGGCGATGAAGGAGGCGGTGAGGCGCGCCGACCTCCGGGCCGCGAAGGCGGTGGAGATCTATCGAACGTCGGATCCGTTCTACGCCGATCTCGCCGAAGCCTCGGTCCTCGTCTGGCATGATGCCCTTGACGCCGTCAAGGCTCTAATGCCGGAGTTTCCCGACGCTAAGCTCTGGCTCGAGTACCCCCTCGAGTGTGAGGGGCAGGAGGATGCCATCAGAAGCGTCACCGGGGGGAAGGCCCCCGGTGGGGGCGTCGGGGAGAAGGTGGTCACCCCGGCTTCCAGTGCCGAAGTCCCTGTGGTGGGTGCCGACCCTTAAGCAGTTGCCCCAACTCCCGAGGTGGCCACGGAGAAGGTCGAGGTCCGTCCCGGCCCAGAGGCCTAAGTCTCCCTGCCCTTTCCTTTTTGTATATTTTTGTTTTCATTTTGGGATTTTGTAGGCTTTCGGGTGATTTTGTAAGGCTGAGGAGCCCAGAATACCTTTGTAAAGACTTCTGAGTTGTGAATAAAGCCTTTTGCAGAAATTTTGTTTGTAGCAATGTTCCACTTTGTGGTAATGTCTCCCTTTGCTCTACTGATGAATGTTAGGTCGGCGGCCGGTTCTTTATTTGGCGATCGCGCATCGGGTTAAATCTAGTCGTTTGTCAAGTGTGCAAAGACCGGAGTAAGGTCGGTGTCTTTATGGTCCCGAAGTCGAGGTGGCGATCGCTCGTTGAAGATAAGTCGTGTTGGACTGGCAACCGCCGCTCTTAAGGCCGACTTGGGTAGCTGCTCGCTGGCCTCTAGACGAGGGCTTCGATCCTTGGCGTCGGTGGGTAGTGAACTACCAGCCATGGATGGACCGAGCAGGGTGTTCTCCGCCGAAAAGACGCGACCGGGACGTTGGGACGTCCGGCCTGAATTTTGGGGGAAGATGCTATTTGGATTTATCCATCCACCTCTCCGAAGATGCCAAGTTGATTTATGGCACCATGTATCGAAGGTTTAGAAGGATGCGGCCGATGTAGCAGACTTCGTCAGATTCCCCCTCATTGTGAGGGGTTTTTGATTGTGGGGACGCTCTTCCGTGCAGGCGCAAGCCCCTGCAGTTAATTACGCTACCACATCGCGGTAACCACTTTCTCCTTCTCCAGATGGTCATTTCGGGTCGTGTGTGTTTGTTTTATTTTCGGTTGCCCGTGGATTGTATACGGAGACTAATTTATGTTGTCGCCCGTAGGGCGTGGATTAGTCCAAATCCGTATTTTCTTAGATTTGGGTTTTGGGTTGGGTTTAAGGATCGTTAATCTCATTTGTGACTAAAATCAACTTAAACGTTTGTTAAGGATACGTTAGTCTAATTTTAGACTAAGATCAACTTAACGTTTGTTAAGGACACATTAGTCTAATTTTAGACTAAGATCAATTTAATGGGATCATTTAGATCCAACAAAGGAGCATTTGGGCTCTGTTGTTTTAGTTTAGAGACTTTGCGGTCCAGTTTAAAGACGTCATAGTCTGTAAAGTTTAAAGACATTATAGTCTATGAGTTTAAGGACCCCACAGTCCATAAAGTTTAAAGACATCATATTCTGTAAAGTTTAAGGACATCATAGTCCATGAGTTTAAGGACCTCACAGTCCATAAAGTTTAAGGGCATCATAGTCCAGTTTAAAGACATCATAGTCTATGAGTTTAAGGACCTCACAGTCCATAAAGTTTAGAAACATCATAGTATGTAAAGTTTAAGGACATCATAGTCCATAAGTTTAAGGACCTCATAGTCCATAAGGTTTAAGGACATCATAGTCCAGTTTAAAGACATCATAGTCTATGAGTTTAAGAACCTCACAGTCCATGGAAGGTTTGGTTGTTGGGACCCTTCACCTCTCTGAAAACGTTGAAGGATTACAACGACATATATCAGAAGTATGAAGAGATGTACCCTTGAACCAATGTTGGTTGGAAGGCTTTGGGAATCACTTTGAATGCCATATGAGATGATCAGTTTAGGAAGACAAGAGTATAATGGGGGTTCAGTTTCAAGAGATTTTGCCTCTGGAAGACTTAGCTAATTTGGGCTAAGATTGGCTCGAATATAGTGTTAAACACTAGAGTACATTCGGCGCTTACGTGAGGCGCTTAAAGCAGTGTTAAACACTAAAACTGAAGTGCTCACGTGGGGTCACGTGAGGCGCCTGAAGATTGGGCCTTACTTCTTTTATTTTTACCCTCAGAATTAGTGTTAAACACTTGACCTTCATGACCATCACGTGTGGGCACGTGATTCATATCCATGTGTTGGATATTAAAAGTATTTGCCAGGGGTCACATGGGGATACGTGAGGCATCCTTTAGGCGGGCTTTGCCTTTGGGTAGAATCCTCTTTTTTTTCTCTAATTGCTAAGGGTCACGTGGGAACACGTGAGACGGCCAAAAAGTGAAACTGCCTTGGCTTCATTCCCTTTTAATTTTAGGGAGCTTTTTAAGGGTCACGTGGGAGCACGCGATACGCCTTAAAAGAGGAACTATCTTTATTGTTTTCCCTTTTCCCTTTTAAATAAGTGTTAAACACTTTGGAAAATCTTTTTTTCTGATTCAATGAAAGGGGTCACGTGTTACCACGTGATCATGTTAGGTACTGATCTCTGTTACGTGCATGGATGGTTAAATCCCTTATTTAAGAATTAAATTCTTTTGATAGGGTTAAACCCTAATTTTATTTAGAGAAATTAAATTCCTATATGTTTGAAAGAATTAAATTCTTTAAATCCAATTCTCTCTCCAAGTTTCGGATCTGCAGGGCAGAATCTCCCCGATGAGAATTAAATTCTCAACTTGTGGGGAGATCTGCTTCTGCAGATCTTCAACTAGAGGAAGAACTAAGTTCTTTTTTAGAAGGGTTAAACTCTTGGTTTGAGAATTAAATTCTCTTTTGTTTTATGGGAGCTTATAGAATGATCTCCTTCCTTCTCTTACCTAGAGTTTTTTCTCTGAAGAGATTTTCTTTTCTCTCTGGAGAATTAAATTCTCTTCTTTTTTTCTGTATTCTCTCTCTGTTGTTGTATCCCTCTCTCTTCTCATCTTGGCTCCTGCTTATAGGAGAAAGAAAAGAATCAGTGTTTCCCCCAATCAGAGCAAAGCTCTGTTTTAAAATTCAAAATTCAAAAGAATTAAAGCAACGCTTCAGATCCAGCGCTCTGCACTGTGCGCCACGTGTCAAACACAGATGGGCTAGCGCCAAGTGCACTGCGCCCTAGGCAGCGCACCCCTAATCAGAGCAAAGCTCTGTTTTAAAATTCAAAATTCAAAAATTGAAGCAACGCTTTAGATCCGGCGCTAGGTGCGCTGCGTGCCACATGTCAAACACGAATGCGCTAGCGCCAGGGGCGCTGCGCCCTAGGCAGTGCACCATGAGTGCGCTAGCGCTAGGCGCGATGCGCGCCACGTGTCAAACACGGGTGCACTAGCGCAGTTGCGCTGTACTCTGCGCTGCACGCCACGTGTCAAACGTAGGTGCGCTAGCGCAAAGTGCGCTGCGCTCTGAGCAGCGCACTACGTGCAAAGCAAGGGGCGCCGGCGCTGGAATTAAAAATTCCCCACCGTTAGATCAAAAGATCTAATAATAATAAATTATTAATTAGAAGTAAAATTCTGTTACGAAAATATCTTTTCAATCTTATTAAAATAACAAGATTATCTTCTGCAATGTAGAAGCCTTAGGATCAAAGATCCAATGGTGGGAAATATTCCCAAATCAATCAGAGAAAGATCTCTTAAAACTGATTTAACAAATCAATTGACCCTATATAAAGGCCCCAAGACTTAAAGTCTGATATAGAGAAATCCCCCGTACAAACTTTGAGAAAACTCAAAAGAAAGAGAGCAAGCTCTTGAAAGAAGATCATTTCTTCAAGGTAAAAAAGAATGATTCTTGCACAAAGAGATGAAATTATCTCATTAAAACAGAAAAATTATCTTCTTAAAAGATCATAGATCTAGGGCTTTTAAAAAAAGAGGTCAAAAGATCTCATCATAAAAACAAAAGAAGTATTTACTTCATTCACGGATCATTGATCTATAAAGGCAAAGCCCTTTCCAAAATAAGAACTGTTGTTCTTGAATCTTGAGGCAAAGCCTCCTTTAAAAAGAACATAAACTTGTTCTCTGATCATAAATTTGATCAAGTGCGCTTTGCGCTACTGAAAAGTGCCTTGCACACTTGAACTGCGCTTTTACGCTCCTTTGACCGGCGCTCAGCACCAAAACGCGCCACGCGTCAACCACATATGCAACTTGCGCTTTGCACTTCTGAAATAGCGCACTACGCTCATCATCTGGCGCTCAGCACCAAGCACGCCACGTGTCACTCACGTGTGCTCTACTCAGCAGAGGCGCCATGCGTTCATCATCAAGCGCTTAGCGCTAAGCGCGCCACGTGTCACTCACGTGTGCGCTACTCGGCAGAAGCGCAATGCGCGCAAAGCATCTAGCACACCACGTGGCGCGCTGTCAGAACACACATTGTTCTGATGAATTCTATGCATTCAATACAAGACAAAAATTGTCGGAACCCAATGCTTAGCATTATTAAAAGGGCCAAGCCCAAATAAAGGCTCAGTAGCCAGAACAACAAAATGTTAAACATTTTAATTGGACTTAGCACAATATTGGCCGTAAGTCCTCAACTTATATTGAACTGAGCCCATCTGCTCACGAATATTTTAACAGATCTTAGTCCCAAACTGGACTACAAATCTTTCAACCAACTCACACCGGTTCAAGGGTACATCTCTTTACTCCTCTGATATCTGTCGTTGTAATCCTTCAAAGTCTTCAGAGAGGTGACGGGTCCCGACAACCACACATTTCTACAGACTGTGGGGTCCTTAAACTCATAGACTATGATGTCTTTAAACCGGACTGTGAGGTCCTTAAAACTCACGAACTACGATGTCCTTAACCTGGACTGTGGGGTCCTTAAGCCCATGGACTGTGGGGTCCTTAACCTGGACTGTGGGGTCCTTAAACTTACGGACTACGATGTCCTTAACCTGGACCGAGATGTCCCTAAACTAACATTGGACCACCATGTCCTTAAACTGGTAATCGACCGCAATGTCGCTAAACTAAATAACAGAGTCCAAATGCTCCCTTATTGGATCTAAACGATCCTGTTAAGTTGATCTTATTCTAAAATTAGACTAACGTATCCTTAACAAACGTTTAAGTTGATCTTAGTCTCAAATGAGACTAACGTATCCTTAAACCTAACCCCCAAACCCAAATCTAAGAAGATACGGATTTGGACTAATCCACGCCCTACGGGCGACAACATAAATTAGTCTCCGTATACAATCCACGGGCAACCACAAACAAAACAAACACTCAGGACACGAAGTGACCATCTAGAGAAGGAGAAAGTTATTACTACGATGCGGTAGCGTAATTAACTGCAGGGGCTTGCGCCTGCAGGGAAGAGCGTCCCCACGATCAAAAACCCCTCAAACGAGGGGGAATCTGATGAAGTCTGCTATATCGGCCGCATCCGTTTAAACCTTCGATGCATGGTGCCATAAATCAACTTTGCATCTTCGGAGAGATGGACGGATAGCACCAATTAGCATCTGCCCCCAAATTCAGGCAAGACGTTCGCCGCGTCTTCCCGGTTTCCGGCGGTAAACAGATTCTGGCACGCCCGGTGGGACCTTTTCCTCTTTCCACTCCACACTTCGTGTGTCGTGTTCGCAAAAGAATCGCGGTTTCATATGGTTGCCCTTGGGTTCGAGATACTAAGATTTGGTTTCTTGCTTGGCGCAGAAAGCGAAACAGCAATGGCATCTACTTGCGTGAAGTGTTCCAACTGCAACTGCAACTCACGCTCCGCCTCATCTGGAGGCATAGCTTACGGGCCCCAAGCGGCCTCCCTGTTCACGATGTCGGTGGACCAGGTGACTCAGGCCACCACTGGATTGTTCTTTGCGACCATGCTCCTACCGATGAGCTTCAGCACCCCTGTACCAACACCAGAAGCTCCCAAGAAGTCGGTCTTTGATCAGCTTGCTACTACCGCGGCCCTTCTCAACGGGTCATCCAGCTCCAGCGCCTTATTCTTCGCCAGACTGGGCCAAAATTCTTGTGGGCCCATAATGAAGCCTGCAATCTCAGAAAAGATTATTCCGAAGAGGATAGCCATCCCTGCTCTTGAAGTCGTCAAGGCGGCTTCTCCCGCCAAAGGGTCGGTTTTTACAAGACTGACTGTTTCGACTCCCGCTACGGTTCCCGTCCCTACTCAGAAATCTGTTTTTGACCGATTGGATACTGCTTCTCAACGGACATCAGTCTTCAAGTGGCTGACGCCAGCAATAGCCCCTCACTTGGATAGGGGGCAAGACAAAGCCATTCCCATCACCGAACCAACACCATCGACTCGACACGCTTGACGTCGCCATTGGTGCCGAGTAAGGAAGGCTGGGGGCAACTCCCCCTCTGGGCTAACTCCACCAGCCCCAACGGTGGAAGTCAATGCTGCTGTTCCAACCGGGAACAGTTTTGAATTGTTGAATAAGGTGCACAGGAACTCTCCTACCGCCGTGCTGAAAAGATCTCCACCATCGGTGGAGAATGTTACAGAAGCAAAGCCAGAACAGCCCCCTCAGCGGCTGTCCTCCAAAGTTTACAAAATCTGGCGACGTGTCCAAGAGTCAGTGATCGATCAAGACTATCTTCACCGACAGAAGAATCTGAAGGTTCAGCAGGAAGAGAGTCGTCCTAGCAAGCCACAAAAGACGACAACTGCCTGGGTGCCCGCTGCAACGGCCCCCTCAACGTCAACTGCTCAAAAGAAAAGGAGGCCAGAGAAAGCCCCTGTGACTACGGAAGAACGCAAAGACGCTGAGACCAAACACCCCAAGTCTGGGGGCATGACGGTGCATGCTATTTACATGGCTTCCGGAATAGGGGAAAGCCGCACTTCGACGAGCCACCGACCGCTCACACGATCAATAACAAGGGCTCAAGAACAACAACAGTAGAAGCTTCAGGAGATGCTGACTGCAATGGCCGCACTTACCGGGCCAAAAGAAAGCCCGGAGGCATCATCAGAGCAGCGTCATGAACAAGAAAATGATGTTGACTTCTTACGCAGGGTCCTTGAAAGGAAGGACAGAGAAGCAGCAGAACAAGCTGCCAAAATAAAACAAATGGCGCTTCTCTTCCAAGACATGGTAGGGATGATGTTACAGCCGGATCCTCCAGCTGAAGACCCTCCGATCATTATTGAAGACGACAGAGGGGAGACGTCGAACCCTCCTCCGGTTCTTTCAGCAGCCAAGGAGGAAACAATTTCTAAGGCCGCACTGGATGACTATATTGCTCAGCAAATACGAGCTCATCAGGAAAATGAAGCAGCTGGCCAAGTCGTCAAAACTGGGCGACTGTATCCAAGCTGGTATGACCAAATAAAATACCTGCCGGGATACACAATCCCTAAATTCCATGTGTAAGGGGACAGGCAATCCTCACCAGCATGTCGCCCAGTTCAGGGCTCTTTGCGGCAACACCGGAGGTGATGATAAACTTCTACTTCGCCCGTTCGTCGGTAGTTTAGCAGACACAGCTTTTGAATGGTACTCGGAACTTCCAAACGACTCTGTCAAGACTTTCACAGAAATGGAGCTGTTATTCACCCAGCGATTCGTGAGTGCTAGTGAACGCACCCCAATAACGACATTGATCAATTCCAGGGTGAAGCCAGGCGAGACATGGGTTCAATACATCGAAGAAGCGCCGGCGGTAGACATGTTCATGGGCACTCTTGATCCGCAGGCGACCATCTCCCAGTTCATGATGTTCTTCAAGCCAACAACTTTCCAGGCCTTGATTCACAAGTTGGCCCAAATGGATCAGATGGGTTATAAACCATCTCCTTCAAAGACGGATCCTCGAAATGATAAGGGGAAAGGAAAAAGCAACTTTCGTTACCAATACTCAACAACAGCCGAGTAACTTAAAGCCGGTTGTTCGCCAAAACAATATGCGTCCACACCCATCCCTCGAGGAAAGGCTAGGACGTCCTTACTCGTTTCCCCAGGATAAAACGAGGAGACTGTTTGAGCTGGCAGTGCGCAATAGAATCATCAATCTGCCAGATCCAAAACTTCCGTTGCAGCCAAACAACGTCAACGATCCCAATTACTGCCCCTACCACCGAGTATTGGGCCATCCGATCGAAGACTGCTACGTCTTCAAAAACTGGATTGAGGACCAATACCAACAAGGCAAATTTGCATTATCGGAAAACTGTAAGGTGAAACCGCCGCAACCTCATGCCCCTAAAAAGGTGGACACGCCGGGGGCATCGTGCTCTTTTATAAAAGAAACTCCGTGGGAGGTCACTCTTTCAGCCAAAATTTAAAAAATGCTGAAGGATCTCCAAACGTGTCCGGTAATCAGGTGGAAAAATCCACTGGAACCCGAGATCATCGACGAAATGCTAAAACCGTGCCCAACCACAAGAATTGGTGGTGATAATCAAAGCGCTCGCAGCCAGCCGTCAAAATCTTCGAAAAAGAAGAAGAAGCCCGTGAAGTCTGGTGACAAGCGCATGGACCTGCAAAACCAGATTGACGCGCTGGAAAAGTATAACCAGAAGGCGCGGAGCCCAATCACACTCCAAGAGTTTCTCAGCCACGTCCTTGAGGACGAAGATGACGGAGAAGACTCGTCAAGTAAATCTGAAGACTATGTAGCAAGCTGCCATGTGATCTCTCACTCGTCAATAGACAATGAGGAAGCTCCTTGCACCGAGAAACTGGGGGCAAATCCTAAGCCAAAACCCTTAGGACCGTCTGACGAGACGATCGACTTGCTACTGAACGAAGCCCGTCAGAAAAGCAAAGCCAATCGAGAGCGCGAACTGGTTATATTTGAAAAAGCCAAACGCCGACGACTGGAGGAAAAGGTCGAAACACCCTAACTGGAGCAAAGCATCCATATCGCCAGTAAAAGCAAGCTTAAAGTAAGGAAACGATTCGTTAAGGCCCTAGCAATAGGAATGAAGTTGCCTTCTTTCAATGGAAATTCCCCTGGCAATATACGTCTTGATGAAGCGAACGTACATCCTAATTTCTGCCTATACCATCAGAAGATTGCACACCCTACCGAGGAGTGCATAGCCTTTAAAAACTGGTGGCAGGGATATGTTTTCCATCGACGACATGTTCAACGAGTGAAGCGCAAGGCTCGTCGGGAATAAAAAAGCATGACGGATGAGCGCGAAAGAGCTGCTGGCAACTGTCACATAGCCGACACCAAAGGATCGCAAGTTGTCACCTTTGGAAGCGACTCTGATAAAGAAATCGCCCTCAGCCCTCTCTTCAAGGAGTCCACCTCCGACACAAAACATGCGGAGATTTGCGGCAAAATCTAGCTGTGTAATCGTACGATATGACCGAAACGTCGTTAAACTACTACCAACCCGCAGCACCCTCAGGCTGACATGGTAAAAAAAAAGAAAAAGAAAAAAAAGAAAAACGGTATGTCCATAAGCGAAATGGGCATGGATGAAAACCCGAAAGGACTCCGAGAGTAAAAACAGCAGGGCTACCGGCGAGTTTTGTGAAAACCCGAAATGCGCAATCTCGTTAAAAGACACTCGCAAGGTCCTCTCGACTTTATGAGGAGAAACCACATGCGTGAGATCCTTATGACTCACAAGGGAGCAACACACTTAGGGGTCCTCACGATTCCTAAGGAGAAATTACACTTGCGTGATCCTCACGACTCATAAGGAGAACTCTCTTATAGGACCCTTACGGTTCATAAGATTTGAAAGTCTTAAGATACAGGGATCTAAATCTGTTCTTAAGCAGCCACCACAACCTCCAACACTGCCCTACAAGTGGCTCAACGCTGACCCTCGTATATAATCCGCGGGCACGAATAAAGATTTCCTTAACAAAGTCTTATCCGTGACTAGGGATATGTCTACACGGTGAACAACCCTTTTAAGTCCTCTCGACTTATAAGGAGAAAACACTCTTGTAAGATCCTTACGACTTATAAGAGAACACACACTTAGGAATCCTCACGATCCCTAAGGAGAAAACGGACCTACGAGATCCTCACGACTCGTAGGGAGAAAAACCTTTATGAGACCCTTACGGCTCATGAAGTCAAAAGCCTTAGTCGACAGGATCCTAACCCTGTTCGCTAAGCCACCTTTGTTCAATATCGACAGAGGCAAACGATGATTCGCTCCTGGCAATATCCCAGTTGCAGTGGTGCTGATGCCGAAATCGGTGTCTAATTCCAAGCTTGCACCAAGAAGCTAGCAAGCCACACATGCATACGAAATAGCCGAAATGATAGGGCAATTTGCAACAAAATCAGCAAGTAAAAAAAATGTATGCATGGAAAATAGCCGAAATGATTGGGCAACTCGCAATAAAAAGCAGCGAGTAAAAATAAAATAAATAGCAGAAATGATTGGGCACCGCGAAAAAAAGCCGAAATGATTGGGCAATCGCGACCTTCGCGATATAAAAACTGAAATGATAGAGCATCACGGAAATAAATAATAATAATAATAATAATAATAATAATAATGAAACTCTTGCCCACAGGTGATATCATATCGATCCCTGTATACAATCCAGGGGCGCAAACGAAGAGGGAACCGTATCATCCCACCAAGCTCCATCAGAAAAAGTGCCAAGTCTCAACGGTCACATCTGCATCCCAGAAGACCAATGACAGCGTTCCTCTTTATGCTAGCAAGGCAAGGAAGCGACACAACGAAACGGAGCCACGGCATAGTCTCTAGTTCCAAATCTCGACGGTTCATAGACAATCTAGAGACAATCTCGACATTCATCGCAATATTGCAGACGCAATGTCAACAACGGCGTTTCTTTGCAGTCCAGCAGGATGCAGACGCAACGTCAATAAAAAACCTCACGGTCGAAACAAGGCGGAGTGATGGCAAAATCCCAGCTCCACCTCAGCGTTCGTCTCATTGCACTAGACGCAATGTCAACAGTGGCGTTCCTTCGTAGTCCAGCAGGATGCAGATGCAACGTCAACGAAAGACCTCATGGTCGAAACAAAGCGGAGTGATGGCAAAATCCTAACTCCACCCCAGCATTCGTCTCATTAAACTAAACGCAATGTCAACAGCGGCATTCCTTCGCAGTCCAGCAGGATGCAGATGTAACATCAACGAAAAACCTCATGGTCGAAACAAAGCGGAGTGATGGCAAAATCCCAACTCCACCCCAGCATTCGTCTCGTTACACCCGACGCAATGTCAATAACGGCGTTCCTTCGAAGTCCAACAGGATGCAGACACAACGTCAATAAAAGGCCTCACGGTCGAAACAAAGTGGAGTGATGGCAAAATTCCAGCTCCACCTCAGCATTCGTCTCATTACACTAGACGCAATGTCAACAGCGGCGTTCTTTCGCAGTCCAGCAGGATGCAGATGCAACGTCAACGAAAGACCTCATGGTCGAAACAAAGCAAAGTGATGGCAAAATCCTAACTCTACCCCAGCATTCGTCTCGTTACACCAGACGCAATGTCAACAATGGCGTTCCTTCGCAGTCCAGCACGATATAGATGCAACGTCAACGAAAGACCTCACGGTTGAAACAAAGCGGGGTGATGGCAAAACCCCAGCTCCACCTCAGCATTTCGTCTCGTTACGGCAGACGAGATGTCACCACAACGTCCTTCCTCCAACAGGATTCGGACACGCCAAAGCAAACGAAGTGAAGGCCAAATTCCTACCCTCAGGGTCTTGACGGCAACTTATATAAAACCTGAAAGACTATCGGAGATCATCCCACACCAGCGCGGAGTGGTTATGACTCATCGGGGCTCTCCAAAATGGGCCTAACCTCAAGTAAAAAGCGGTATGGCAAAATTCCTAACGCTTGCTCTTCCGACGGTCAAACTGCCTAGGAGGATTGCTTGAAGACCTCTTATCCAGCCCCCGAAGGGATCAAAAACACGACAGTCGCAAAGGCCACTCGAACAACAAGATTGTCTATCGAGGAATACGTCAGCCAACGCGACGGTATGACAGACAAAACTCTAATACCACAGACCCTAACGGACCTCTGTCGTAAAGAGCAGAGGTTAACTGCGACATTAGGATATTCTTGCGGGAAATGTTTGATTCGTCACGACTCGTGAAGAAATTAGTGTCTTTGCGAGAACTTCTCGATTCGTCTCGACTCGTAGGGAAAAGCCTTAGGAAATGGGGATAAAAACCGGTTTCCTAAGCACTGGGGCCCCGCAAATCGATCCACAATGGACTCTTGCATACTATTCACGGTCCACACTCTCCAAAGTCAAATCTCGACAAGGAAGGAAACAACCGCTTACGGGTCCTCTCGACTTGTAGGAGGGAAAATTCTCTTATAAGATCCTTACGACTTATAAGGGAAAACGCACCTAGGAATCCTCACGATTCCTAAGGAGAAAATACACCTACGGGAACTTCTCGACTCGTAGGGAGAAAGTCTTTATGAGACCCTCACGGCTCATGAAGTTGAAAAGTCTTAGGTAGCAGATCTGAACCTGCTTCCTAAGCCATTATTACCTCTCGAAGAAGCCAAAACAAGATGCTTACTCTATCATCGGCCGGCTATGCTTGCTAAAGTGACATGCTGATAACAAAAGAAAGAAGAAAGCATAGAGATGACACAAGACATTGCGAAAGAAATGTATCTTTTATTCATGAATTCAATTGGGTACAAAATACGTCATATGAAAGAATAAAAGAATGAATATATTTTATTCAAAATTACACATGGTACAAAAAAATTATTATTGAGAGGGAAGCGCTTTCAATAGTCCGATCAGCCGCTCACGCACTTCCCCCAGCCCCTCTTCCTGATCGGCCGCCGCGGCCAGCTCCACTTCGATTCGAGTCCTTTGCTGCAAGCATGATGAAATCTTCTCATCGATTTCCCGTTGAGCAGCTTCGCGACTCTGCATAATCCGCTCGATAGAGTCGAGCTTCTGTCTCAATACAAGCCCGTTCGAAATACACTGCTGCAAGGTGTCAAAGACGGCTCTCAGTTTCGCGGCGTTCGGTTCAACCTGGGCACGCAATTGAATAGACTCAGCGGAAGCCTCCTCGCGTTCTTTCCGCTTCAAGGTCGCTTCTTATTCAAAATGGCGGCGGAAGGACACACTTTGCTCAACCCATGCAGCCCGCTGGGAGTTCAAAACCTGAATCTCAGGAGCAGGACGCATAAGCTCGAGCTCATGCAAGCAGGCCTTAATCTTCCGGCAGTGGTTAACCCAAGACTCGACGACGCCTTCGTTATGGAAGTTTACAAGCGTCGCCGGCATTAGGTTAACCTCCGCGGCGAAATCCGCGGCAGATGTAGGAGTCTCCATGTCGAGCTCCTTAATATAGTCGCTCACCATGCGCAGACTATTCGTAGCACCTTTCGAGGATAGACGTCGGGAAAAGGGTCCGGCCTGCATTATGACATGAGACTCGAACGGGGCTGGAGTCGATATGACCGCTGCAGAACAAATCACAATCAGATGATGGCTCAAGAAATAAAGAAAATACACGAAAAATAGAGTCTACTATACCGGTTGCAATATGGGGCAAGGCCGGGAGTACTAGTGGCGCAACTGTTCTCTCATCTCCTCCTTCAATCTGTAGTACTGCAATCAAAACAAAGAAGAATCAGAAATGATTTGACTGCCGGTAAAAGAAGGAACATTAGCTGAAGGCTGTACTTACCAGCGCCACTATATGAAGCAATCTCCGATTGGAAAGAGAAGTGCGGGTCCAACACCTGATACAAATGATCAAGAAGAACTCCTGCGAGATCACGATGGTACATGGTTAGTACACGAAATATGCTGTCCCCGATTTAAATTTATCACAAACCCATACCTTCCAGCATTTGAGAACATATAAGAGAAGATGGAGGGGCAATCACCGTCAAAGCGGTAACTGGTGGCGCTTCCTCGAGTGGCACAACCTCAACGCCCACCGCAGTAGCATGCAAAACAAAGTACTATCAGAAAAGGTAGAAAAGGGGTTGCAGAATAGAATAGAAAGCAATAATCTGAAATTTACCTGGTAAGTCACCGGTCGAGACCACGACAAGGGCACCACTAGATGCAGCGACTGCCTCACCCCCCTCCGTGTTCCCGAGAACATCATCAGGGATGTCGGATGGTATAATAACGCCCGGTGGAGAAGAAGTGACCATCGCTACACGCTCCAATGAAACGACAGTGGCTTTGGCCACCTATCCCACAGTCGCCGGGTCGTTCCCAGAAGATCTATTAAATCCGCAGCCAATGAAGATGCCTCCTCCGGAGGAGCAATCACCTGGAGGGCAGGAATCACCAAGGGAAGCTCCATCGCAGGAACAACAATGGCGTCAACCCCCTCCACACTGATTAGTGCCTCATCGGGGTTATCTGTGAAGTCCATAGTCAGGGCGTGACTTGGGCTCAACTTCTCTGCCATCGCTGAAGTCCCTTCAAAGTTTGTACGAGGATAAGGATATATATATATATATATGTATGTATTTATGTATGTATACAAGCAAAACAAAAATATTACAAAGAGATACATGAACATACCAATGCGCAAGGGAGCTTCTAGTATGGCTTGTTCAATCTGACGCTCCTTCCTGAGGAGGTACGCTCGCCGAGGTTCGAGAGTAGACTCATGGCCACCGGTCCATAATGAAAGTGCATCCTCGGCGACGGCTGAGACGGCCTGCTTAAGAGCCCTTTTGCCCCATTCTTCCAGAGGGCTTATGAATAATCGCCGTACCCACAGAGGGTCTTTATAAAAGATGACGGCGGGGTAAGGCCTTTTCGGGATCCTTATATTCTTAGATTCGTCTTGTGAGCGTCTTAAAGCCTCAGCCAATTGTGCGGCGTCCTCGGCAGACGAACCAGGAAAAAAAAGACCATCTTCCGGTGGAATAGTAACAGTCTTCTTCCCCCGCTTTGATCTAGAGGTAATGATTGCAGAAGATCGCTTCTTCCCCCTGGCCGTATGTTTTTTGGGCTGCTTCTCGATTTTGGCAGGGAGAGAAGACTTCTTCAGGACTTTCGCTAAGGAGATATTATCACTAGGGCTAGGTTTTACCTCCGGAACCGTTGTGGTATCCATCATCGTTTGTTCAAGCGAAGCCTCTGTTGGCAATGAGGTGTGAAGCCTTTCCTCCTCTTCAAAGGTTTTAAGCGAAGCAGCAATGGCTTCTTCTGTAGAGGCACCTGTTAAAACAAAAGGTGTCAGTCAAAGTATGATAAAAAAAAGAGTGAAATAAACAGCGGAGAGATAAGGGTAAAGTATACCTGACTGCGCAAGGGCGGCCAATTCCTATTCGAGGGCGGCCGATTGTTTGGAAGCTTCAATGGAAACCTCCAAATCGGTATCATTAAGCATCCCGAATAAACTCTCGTTGGTCCCATATTCGCTCAAACCTTTGCTAAACGGAGCAGGGGGCGTCGAGCCTAATATGGTGTCCAAAGTAAGTACTTGCTTCTTCTTCTTCTGAGAACGGGCGCCGGTGGCCGACGATACGAGTTTGCGTTTGGTAGACGCCTTTGGACGACGAGTCCCAACTTCTTTTCCTACGTCCGACTCGGGAGACGCGGCAGCCACTTCTTTTTCAGGCACACTGGATGGGGGCAACCCGCGCGTAGGGCTTAGCACGTATGGAGGCTCAACTATAGTGACCTCTCTCAAGAGAGGATGAACAATGTTCCGTCGCTTCAGAGGAACATTTCGATCACCAGCCGGCACTGCACCCCTATGATCGAGCAACCATCGTTTCTCCTTCCTGATGACGGCGCCCATTGAATGCTGATACCATGCCACATATGCATTAAGGGCCGTTGGGACGCAGCTCGGCTCGCTGATGAAGAAATTGGACCCTGTGTTCAAGCGCATGAAATGATGCAGTGCGCTCTGCATTCCCTCTTCGGTAGCAGCAGGTTTGACTAAAAAAGCCTCAAGTGGGACGCCCTGATTGTAACCTAATTGCCGGGCGAAGCGATGCGGGTTATACCTCATGAATAAAGCCGAGTCATTCATCTTGAATACAAGAAAGCCCGGCCGGATGGAGTACAGATGCAGAATCTCCCGAGCCTTCAAGACGGAGACCCCATCTTTAAATATGTCCTGCAGGACAGCACCGTCTTCCTCGACTCCTGGCCGACAGTCAAAACTTTATCAGTAAAAGACATGCCAGCCCCAACCGTGCACGGGCTAAGAAACAAGCCTCTAGCTTCCCGTTGCGTCGGAGTCACAATAGAGGCGCTGACCAGTCGCATGATCCGAGGGAACCTGCACCTGTCATAAAAACACGGCCTCTTGTGGATACCGAAAATGCCTAGCACGTGTAACTCGAGCCATGACGTGAAATAATGCATCGGGAAATTTAACGACTGCACCCCTGGCTCAGTGGTATCAGCTGCCAAGCTGAGGCCGTGATACATATGGGCTAACCCAGCAATCCCCACAGCTACTGGTATCCCGGCAACCATTCGATGCGCAGGATAGAAGACGAACGGCCTCATGCGGTGAGGGTTCATGGGAAGCGCGAACCAACTCAGCCACAATCCAAGGAACCCTAGAAAGAACGTTTCTTCATCAATCCCAGGAGCCGCCAGCTCTGTAAAAGGGATGACCGGGGTATCAGGTAGAAAGAAGCTTTTCTGATCTACCTCCGCCGCCGGCAGATTACTTAAACCCAAGCCGAAGGGGTCGTCAAGACTGGCAAATTTATCGACTTCTTCTTTCAACATTTCCGGGTGAAGAAAATCAGCAATAAAAGCCGTAAAATTAACTCCACGACCTTCGGATGCGAGAGAGAGGTTTTCATACATATTCAATACCTTTATCAAGCTCGGAAATTGATGTTGAATAGCATTCTCGGGAGTAAGACCCATTACCATGGATTTGGTAGCGAAAACATACTCATCCGGCGGAAGCAATTCCTCATAATGTTCCCCCCTAACAGGTAAACCTGAGACCTCTGCAAACTCCTCCAAAGAAATGGAGACTTCTCGATCTGACAGGAAGAAGGTGTGTGTTGGAATGTTCCACTGTTCCAGAAATGCCCTGACCCACCATGTAGAGGGTGTGGAATATTGAAAAAAAGAAGTATAAACGGCGGAATACAATCCGAGCTTCATCAACTGTGATTTCCTCGCCGATAAGATATATCGGGCCCGCTGCAAATACCCGGCTGGGTGACGGAGAGTTAGTCCTACATTGTACGGCTGTCCCCAAGGACACGACTCGTCTTGATATATGCGTCGCCCTAGGATGTCTAAAGCTACTGGCGGCTGCACGGGTATTGCAGCGATAGAAGGCCGAAGGAGACCTTCCGATGTCCAGTTGACCTCCTCCACAGTGTAATTTATCGGAGGCGCATCTGCATAAGCAATCGCTGAAATAGGCTCCGAGGGTGTCGCACAGGAAAAGCTCCATCGGCCTATGATAATTTGGTCATACCATTTACCCCATAAATGAAGGCTCTTGTGCTCCGGGTCATGGTTTTTATCAACGCAAAAACCTCACGGTCAACGGGTGCTTCAGGGAACCCGCCTTCTGAGCGAATGAACGGGAAGGAGGCGTCGGAAGACATAATGCCTGCGCAAAAAAGAGTGAATTTTCAGCTGCCCATGCTATAAATTAAATTCTATTACAAAGTATTGCAATGCAGTTAAAAGGGACAAAAAGGGACCCACAAAATCTAGATGACAGTTCATCATTAGTAAAACGGCCTCATCATTGGATGAGGCTGTCATTAAAAGAGGAAATCCTCAAGAGATTCTCATTAAATAAGAAATCCCTCGGGTAGAGGACTAAAACTCCTATTGAGAGCAGCGCTCTTCACTAGACAGACATCTGTCAAAGTCTAATGATGAAGGAATAAAATTCCTCAAGAAGAGCCTTGCTCTGAGAAGATGATCCATTAAAAATAAAATTTTATTTTTAAGATCCATGAACAAACTCTTAAGAGTTCTTCATAAGAGATTAAAAAATCTACATGTTCAGGAGAGCAAAGCTCTGTTAATGAAACCCTAAATAGGTTTTCTGTAGATCAAAGATCTACAAAGAGTAAGGCTCTGTTAATAGGTAAAATCCTAACTTATTAAAATTTATTAAAATTTTAACTAAATTTGGAAAGAGTTTTGGCTCTAGAGAAATTCTTAAACAAGAGACCTGTGCTCTGAACAAAATTCTCAAAAAAGATGATAATCATCTAGAGGACCAAAGGTCCTATTTATAGACGTTAAGCCGCCTCTTCAACTTCTGTGTTGATCCAAGGGCTCAGATGTTACCACCGCTGCGCTCACGTGTGGGCCACGTAAGCGCAACGGTGGGGGGAATTTGTTTCCCCCAATCAGAGCAAAGGTTTGTTTTAAAATTCAAAATTCAAAAGAATTGAAGCAACGCTTCAGATCCAGCGCTCTGCGCTGCGCGCCACGTATCAAACACAGATGGGCTAGCGCCAAGTGCACTGCGACCTAGGCAACGCACCCCAATCAGAGCAAAGCTCTGTTTTAAAATTCAAAATTCAAAAATTGGCACTAGGTGCGCTCCGCGCCACGTGTCAAATACGGATGCGCTAGCGCCAGGGGCGCTGCGCCCTAGGCAGTGCACCATGAATGCGCTAACGATAGGCACGCTGCACGCCACGTGTCAAACACGGGTGCGCTAGCACAGTTGCGTTGCGCGCCACGTGTCAAACGTAGGTGCGCTAGCGCAAAGTGCGATGCGCTCTGAGCAGCGCACCACGTGCAAAGCAAGGGGCGCCAGCACTGGAATTAATAATTTCTTACCGTTAGATCAAAAGATCTAATAATAATAAATTATTAATTAGAATTAAAATTCTGTTACGAAAAGATCTTTTCAATCTTATTAAAACAAGAAGATTATCTTCTGCAAAGTAGAAGCCTTAGGACCAAAGATCCAACGGTGGGAAATATTCCCAAATCAATCAGAGAAAGATCTCTTAAAACTGATTTAACAAATCAATTGCCTCTATATAAAGGCCCCAAGACTTAAAGTCTGATATAGAGAAACCCCCCTTACAAACTTTGAGAAAACTCAAAAGAAAGAGAGCAAGCTCTTGAAAGAAGATAATTTCTTCAAGGTAAAAAAGAATGATTCTTGCACAAAGAGATGAAATCATCTCATTAAAATAGAAGAATTATCTTCTTAAAAGATCATAGATCTTGGTCTTTTATAAAAAGAGATCAAAAGATCTCATCATAAAAACAAAAGAAGTATTTACTTCATTCACAGATCATTGATCTACAAAGCCAAAGCCCTTTCCAAAATAAGAACTGTTGTTCTTGAATCTTGAAGCAAAGCCTCCTTTAAAAAGAACATAAACTTGTTCTCTGATCATAAATTTGATCAAGTGCGTTTTGCGCTACTGACAGGTGCCTTGCACTCTTGAACTGCGCTTTTAAGCTCCTTTGACCGGCGCTAAGCGCCAAAACGCGCCACGTGTCAACCACGTATGCAACTTGAGTTTTGCGCTTCTAAAATAGCGCACTGCGCTCATCATCTGGCGCTCAGCGCCAAGCGCGCCACGTGTCACTCACGTGCGCGCTACTCAGCAGAGGCGCCATGCGCTCATCATCTAGCGCTAAGCGCGCCACGTATCACTCATGTATGTGCTACTTGGCAGAAGCGCAATGCGCTCTTTAATTGGCGCAAAACGCCTGGCACGCCACGTGGCGCGTTGTCAGAACACACATTATTCTGATGAATACTATGCATTCAATACAAGAGAAAAATTGTCAGAACCCAATGCTTAGCATTATTAAAAGGGCCAAGCCCAAATAAAGGCTCAATAGCCAGAACAACAAAATATTAAACATTTAAATTGGACTTAGCCCAATATTGGCCGTAAGTCCTCAACTTATATTGAACTGAGCCCATCTGCTCACGAATATTTCAACAGATTTTAGTCCCAAACTGGACTACAAATCTTTCAACCAACTCACACCGGTTCAAGGGTACATCTCTTTACTCCTCTGATATCTGTCGTAATCCTTCAACGTCTTCAGAGAGGTGACGGGTTCCGACAACCACACATTTCTACGGACTGGGTCCTTAAACTCATAGACTATGATGTCTTTAAACCGGACTGTGAGGTCCTTAAAACTCACGGACTACGATGTCCTTAATCTGGACTGTGGGGTCCTTAAGCCCATGGACTACGATGTCCTTAACCTGGACTGTGGGGTCCTTAAACTCACGGACTATGATGTCCTTAACCTGGACCGAGATGTCCCTAAACTAATATTGGACCACCATGTCCTTAAACTGGTAATCGACCGCAATGTCCCTAAACTAAACAACAGAGTCCAAATGCTCTCTTGTTGGATCTAAACGATCCTGTTAAGTTGATCTTAGTCTAAAATTAGACTAACGTATCCTTAACAAACGTTTAAGTTGATCTTATTCTCAAATGAGACTAACGTATCCTTAAACCTAACCCCCAAACCCAAATTAAAGAAGATACGGATTTGGACTAATCCACGCCAGACGGAAACATAAATTAGTCTCTGTATACAATCCACGGGTAACCACGAACAAAATAAACACCCACGACACGAAATGACCATCTGGAGAAGGAGAAAGTTGTTACTGTGATGCGGTAGCATAATTAACTGCAGGGGCTTGCGCCTGCAGGGAAGAGCGTCCCCACGATCAAAAACCCCTCAAACGAGTGGGAATCTGACGAAGTCTGCTACATCGGCCGCATCCGTTTAAACCTTCGATTCATGGTGCCATAAATCAACTTGGCATCTTCAGAGAGGTGGACGGATAGCACCAACTAGCATCTACCCACAGATTCAGGCAAGACGTTCGCCGCGTCTTCCCGGTTTCCGGCGGTAAACAATCAGCTCGTTTAGTCAATCTTTCATTAAAATATTTTTGATTGATTTTATAACCAACATGATCTTTTAGATCATTCGGTAAATTTTATTCACTATTGGATTTTTAATCCAAAAGATATTTTATTTGTTGTTCTTGGCAAATTTTTAGCAAAATATTTCTTTATATAGAATCTTTCTATAAATTGGTGATTTTTAATCACCATTGGTTTTTTAGTCCAACGATACTCCACTTTACAAAACGCAATATTTTCTGTTTGGAAAGATCTAGGGAAATATTTTTCCAATTAGAGTTTTTGATTTCCTTTTAATTAGAATTTAATTCTATTAGTTCAGAGGGTTTAAGAGTCTATCACGTGTCCCCACTGATTAATCATTTAATTCTATTAGTTCATAGGGCTCAGAAACCCATCACATGTTGGCACATGACCCCACTGATCCAGCATTTAATTAGAATTCAATTCTATTAGTTCAGAGGGCTCAGAAACCCATCACGTGTTGGCACGTGACCCCACTGATACAGCATTTAATTAGAATTTAATTCTATTAGTTCAGAGGGCTCAGAAACCCGTCACGTGTTGGCACGTGATCCCACTGATTAAGCATTTCCAATTGTTTATTTTATTCAGCGCATATAGGCTTTGCCTGTAAAAGATCATGTATCTGCACATGAGACCTGGTCACGTGTGGACACGTGATACCACCTTTGGGGGTTTTCCTTGCTGCTTTATTTATATATTTTATTCAGTTCTCATGAGGGAACAATTGCTTTTGATTCTTTTTAATTAGAATTTAATTCTATTAATTCAGTGGGTTCAAGAGCCCATCACGTGTGGGCACGTGACTTTATCAATTAGGCATTCAGGCGTAGATAAAATCTGCCCATAAAAAGGTCACGTGTTTGCACGTGAGGTACGGTCACGTGTGAGCACGTGATGCCCCATTTGGGGTTTTTTCTTGATGCTTTATTTATATTTTTATTCAGTTCCCATGAGGGAACAAATTCCCCCACAGCGTTGTTCTCACGTGTTTGCACGTGAGTGCAACGCTGTCACCATTGTGACCGTTGGATTTGCCTAGGGAACAGGGAAGATGAACCGTTTCCTATCACGTCCTATAAATGCAGCGGTCTCATCAGCAACGCCTCCATTTCTTCATCTTCTTCCTTTTTCAATTTGTTCGAGAATTTAATTCTCTTCCTCAGAGCTCAGTTCTCTGTTCAAAAAAATTTCAGAGTTTAACTATGTCCAAAAAAGAATTTTTCTTCAGGTAACGCTTTGTCCATCAGAAAACTTTCCTTCTTTGAGTAAGCCTCTGGACTTTAAATCCATTATGAGAGGTTTGCTCTCCTCAGAAACCCATCCTCCAAAGATGTAATCTTTGAGTAATAAACTACCATATCTTGAACGTTTCCCTCTAATTTTAAGGATTCATGGGATTTTGTTTCTCATGTATTTTTATGGATTCTTGGAATTTAATTCCATTACATAAAGGAATTTAATTCCTCTGGTGAAGAGCTTAGCTCTGAAAGATCAATGGGACCCTTCGGGAATTTTATTCCCTGGTGTTCTTAAAAATCTTTTCATAGGGTTTTACCCTTATTCGCACAGGTTTGAATTTTGTTGGCCGCTCATCTGTATGACCTTGACGAGATTATTTTTTATGGAGACAATCGTGCACTAAGCCGCTGCCAGAACCAAGAGTTTACAAATGTTCAGTGCGCCGAAATCATGCGTCGCTTTGATGAATACAATGGTCAACCGCTTCCTCATCGTTTCGCTCTTTTGAAGCTCATTGTGAGAGCGTTCTAGGAAGCACTTCCTTTATTCAGTGACGGCATGCCGCTTAAAGCATTGGATGATGTCGAAGATAAGGTACACTCAGTGTACCTGATGGGCCTAATCTCAAAGAAAAGACGAGACAATCTTGTTGATATTCTGCATCAAACTTTTCAGCAGGCGACGATAATTGCTGCCTATCGAAGGGCAGAGGACATCAGTGAGGACCCTGACGCTTGTGATCGTGAGAGGAAGCATACGAGAATGGTCCAAGAGGCCTGAAACATTTTAGATGCCCTAACTTTTGAATTTCTCAATCTATGTCCTGGATTTGATGTCTTGCCATTGTAAACATTTTAATGATGTTTTTGTTTACCGTTTTCATCACTGTAAGAATTTTCTGAAGTATGAATAGACAATTCTTGTTTTCGCATGTTTATTTTATGCACTAAACCTTTTTTTCGCACATACATAAATGGGTATGCTTCGAACTCTTAACTGGATGCGAATCAAATGTTCTTCTTACTGTCATTCATAGTATGTGATTGACATCTGTAGGTTACGCCTTTTCATCTCGATTTGACGCAGAGCAGTTTACGCACTCTTGAGTAGCACCTCCATTTCTCTGGCATGTAATTTTGGCAAATGTGGTCTGTAAATAGTCCATCTTGATCTCTTTGTAGGGTAGTGATGGCTTAGACAACTGGTTCAGGTCTGCCACCTAAGGCTTTCCAATTTTATGAGCCGTGAGGGTCTCATAAAGATTTTTCTCCATATGAGTCGAGAGGATCTCGTAGGTGTGTTTTCTCCTAAGGAATCGTGAGGATTCCTAATTTTTTTTAATTTTCTTTTGAGTCGTAAGGATCTCCTAAGAGAATTTTCTTCCTTACAAGTCGAGAGAACTCGTAAGTGATTGATGGGTTGACCTGCTCCCGAATCAAAGCATTGCTTCGACGGGGAGGTCGAGGGTCGAATTTAGCCATACGGGGCCAGTTGATGACGTATTTCCGCAACGGGGTCATGGGATGACGTATTTCCGCGACGGGGTCATTGGCTGACATATTTCCACGACGGAGTCATGGGCTGACGTATTTCTGCCATGGGGTCATTTGATGACGTATTTCCGAGACGGGGTCATGTGCTGACGTATTTCCGCGACAGGGTCATTTGATGACGTATTTCCGCGACGGGGTCATGGGCTGAAGTATTTCTGCGACGGGGTCATTTGATAACGTATTTCTGAGACGGGGTCATTTGATGACGTATTTCCGCGACGGGGTGATTGGCTGACGTATTTCCGCGACGGGGTCATTTGATGACGTATTTCCGAGACGGGGTCATGTGCTGACGTGTTTCCGCGACGGGGTCATTTGATGACGTGTTTCCGCGACGGGGTCATTGGCTGACGTATTTCCGCGACGGGGTCATTTGATGACGTATTTCCGAGACGGGGTCATTTGATGACGTGCTTCCGTGACGGGGTCATTTGATGACGTATTTCCGAGGCGGGGTCATTTGCTGACGTATTTCCGCGACGGGGACATTGGCTGACGTATTTCCGCGACGGGGTCATTGGCTGACGTGTTTCCACGGCGGGGTCATTTGATGACGTATTTCCGAGACGGGGTCATGTGCTGACGTGTTTCCGCGATAGGGTCATTTGATGACGTATTTCCGAGACGGGGTCATTTGATGACGTATTTCCGAGACGGGGTCATGTGCTGACGTATTTCCGCGACGGGGTCATTTGATGACGTATTTCCGCAACGGGGTCATGTGCTGACGTATTTCCGCAACGGGGTCATTTGATGACGTATTTCCGCGACGGGGTCATTTGATGACGTATTTCCGCGACGGGGTCATTTGATGATGTATTTCCGCGACGGGGTCATTTGATGAGGTATTTCTGATATGGGGTCATTTGCTGACGTATTTCCGCGACAGGGTCATTTGATGACGTATTTCCGAGACGGGTTCATGTGCTGATGTGTTTCCGTGACGGGGTCATTTGATGACGTGTTTCCGCGACGGGGTCATTTGATGACGTGTTTCCGCGACGGGGTCATTTGCTGACGTATTTCTGCGACGGGGACATTGGCTGCCGTATTTCCGCGACGGGGTCATTTGTTGACGTATTTCCGAGACTGGGTCATTTGATAACGTATTTCCGCGACGGGGTCATTTGATGGCGTTTTTCCGAGACAGGTTCATGTGCTGACGTATTTCCACGACGGGGTCATTTGATGACGTATTTCTGAGACGAGGTCATGTGCTGACGTATTTCCGCAACGGGGTCATTGGATGACGTATTTCGGCGACGGGGACATTTGCTGACATATTTCCGTGACGGGGTCATTTGCTGACGTATTTCCGAGACGGGATCATTGGATGACGTATTTCCGTGACGGGATCATTTGCTGACGTATTTCCGTGACGGGGTCATTTGCTGACGTATTTCCGTGACGGGGTCATTTGATGACGTATTTCCGAGACGGGGTCATGTGCTGACGTATTTCCGCAACGGGGTCATTGGATGACGTATTTCCGCGACGGGATCATTTGCTGACGTATTTCCGCGACGGGGTCATTGGTTGACTCTAGGTTGTCTGTGGACTCTAGAGTCTTGGAACTAGGGACTTTGCCATGGGTCCACTTTGTGGACATCGCGTCCGAATCCTGCTGGAATGAGGAAGAACACCGTTGTTGTTCTTCTAGGATGCAGATGTTGCCGTCGAGATCTGACTCTCCCTTTGACAAGGTCTGGTGGGGAAATGTGGTCCCCTTTTTGTTTATGCCCATGGATTGTATACAGGGGTTAGTATGGACTCACCTGTAGGGCAAAAATTTCATTATTTAATATATAATTTTGTTTTCTTTCCGCGATGCTCTATCATTTCAGCTTTTTGTATTGCGATAGTCGCGATTGCTCAATCATTTCGGCTATTTTTCGCGGTGCCCCAATCATTTCGGCTGTTTTTTTCTTTTTACTCGCTGCTTTTTATTCTGAGTTGCCTAATCGTTTCGGCTATTTTGTATGCATATATTTTTACTTGCTAATTTTGTTGCAAATTGCCCCATCATTTCGGCTATTTCATATGCATTTTTGGCTCGCTAATTTTCGCCACGAGTATGAACTTGGAATCCGATACCAATTTAGGCATCAACATCGCTACAACTGAGATATTGTCAGGAGCGAATCATCATTTGCCTTTGTCGGTTCTAAAAAAGGTGGCTTAGCAATCAGGGTTAGGATCCCGTCGACTAAGGCTTTTAACTTCATGAGCTGTAAGGGTCTCATAAAGGTGTTTCTCCCTATGAGTCGTGGGGATCTCGTAAATGCATTTTCTTCTTAAAAATCTTGAGGATTCTTAAGTATATATTCTCTTATAAGTCGTAAGGATCTTACAAGAGTGTTTTCTCCTTATAAGTCGAGAGGACTTACAAGGGTTGTCCATCGTGTGAGCATATCTCTAGTCGCTGGTGGGACTTTGTTAAGGAAATGTTTATTCGTGCCCGTGGATTGTATACAAGGGTCAATATTGAAATGCTTGTAGGGCAGTCTGGGAAACGTGATGGTTTAAGAACAGGTCCATATCCCTGTAGCTTAAGGCTTTTGAATCTTATGAGCCGTGAGGGTCTCAAAGGGTAATTCTCCTTACGAGTCGTGAGGATCTCGTAAGTGTAATTTCTCCTTAGAAATCGTGGGGATTCCTAAGTGTGTTGCTTCCTTGTGAGTCGTAGGGATCTCACGCAGGTATTTTCTCCTTACAGGGTCGAGAGGACCTTGCAAGTTTCTTTTAACGAGATTGCGCCCTTTCGGGTTTTCACAAACTAGCCGGTAGTCCTGCTGTTTTTACTCACGGAGCCCTTTCGGGTTTTCATCCGTCCCCATCTCGCTTATGGACGTACCTTTTTCTTACGCGTTAGCCTTGGGATGCTGCGGTCCGTAGTAGTTTATAGTCGTCTCTGTCAGGTGTAGTATTTTTTCAAGAAACGACCGTTTATTGGCCTGAAGGGTTTTTTGCCATGCATATCCATGAGCAAGTAGGCCCCACCTTGGTAGACCTTGTCTATGATGTACGGGCCTTCATAGTTCGGCTCGAATTTCTCCCGTTTGGCACGATTGGGGATTATAGCTCTCTTGACCACTAGCACGAGTTCGCCTTGGCGGAATGTTCTCGGCCTAGTCAATCTCTCATATGAGCGCGTCATCTTTGCTTTGTAAGCTTCCAAGTTTTGTTGCGCCATGAGCCGGGTTTCGTCGAGGGCATCAAGTTCCTCAAGCTGAAGATGAGCATTCTCTTCATCTGTTAGCTCGTAATGGACCGCCCCTCGTAAGGAGGGTAGCTCTATCTCCAAGGGGAGTACTGTTTCAGCGCCGAATACCAATACATACGGTGTTGTATTTATGGCTGTTTTGAACGTAGTTCAATATGGCCAGAGAGCTTCATGCAGTCTTTCGTGCCAGTCCTTTTTATTTCGAGACACCGTCTTCTTCACGATCTTCGTCAAGATCCTGTTGAAAGCCTCAGCTAGACCATTAGCTCGAGGATTATAGACCGAAGAGTATCTCCAGTCTATATTATGCTACTGTGCGAAGCAGCTAATTTTATAGCTTTTGTAGGACGGCCCGTTATCGGAGATAATCCGTCACGGAGTGCCGAACCGATAGATGATGTGTGTCTTGAAGAAATGAAGGATATTCTCCGTCTTCACTTCTCTTAGTGGTCTGCCCACTTAGAGAAGTAATCAGTCGTCGCCAGTATGAACCGATGTCCTCTGGACGATGCTGGTTCAATAGGACCGATTATGACAGTTCCCCACATTTCGAACGGCCAGCTAGCCACTGTTGGATGTAGCAGATTTGGATGCTGGTGGATAAAGTCCCCGTGAATCTGGAACGAGTGGCACTGCTTCGCGTATTCGAGGAAGTCTTGGATCATTGTGGGCCAATAGTAGCCCATCCTTTTGATCTTCAGTTTCATCTTCGGCCCGGCTTGGTGAGAACCGCAGAGTCCGTCGTGAGTTTCTTAGACGACTTTCTTTGCTTCTTTCGGTCCTAGACATCTTAGCCACAGAGAGTCGAACGATCTCTTATACGACGTATCATTGACGAAGGCAAAAGGCAGAGCTCGTTTCATAAGCTAATATCTCGAGGATGCATCTTCAGGTGTTTGACGGGATTTGAAGTAGTCTATAAAGACTTCTCTCCAATCCTTAGCTTTTTCTTGGTCTTTTATTTGTAAGGCCGTTTGCTTGGTCGCTCCCTTTTCTTTGGACGACTCCGGAGATATTTCTGCCGGTGCAAGAATCAGACGACTTTGCACAACGATCCTCACGCCATCGAGGTTTTCGTCAGCCAGTTCTTTAGCAAGTTTGGCTAATGCATCCGCCTTGCTATTTTCCGCGCGCGGTATGCTTTCCAGGGCGTAGGAAGGGATTCGAGTCAGCAGTAGTTTCACTCTCTCACCGTACTTTACCAACTCTGGTTTGCACGTTTGATAGTCGCCATTTACTTGACTAACGACCAGCTGGGAGTCTCCGTATATGAGGAGCTTTTCGATCCCCATGTCGATAGCGATCTCAGGTCCTGCTATCAAAACTTCATATTCCGTCTCATTGTTTGTCCTCGGCTCTATTAGGGAAAAGGCAAAGCGCATTATCCCTCCTTTTGGAGTCATGAAGATGAGGCCTACCCCAGACTTGATTATAGGGGAGCTGTGCTTTTGCTTCTTCATGGAAGATGCCCCGTAGAAGAAGAGTTCCCACCGGGTATTACTCTCTCCTTTCTCCCCATTGATTGTGTCAAACGCGTGCTCGTCTGGCAATTCGCATTTTAGGGGTGAATCGGCAGGTATAGGGTGCTTAGCGAGGAAGTCAGCGATGGCTTGGCCTTTCACTTCCTTGAGAGGTCGATAAGTTATCGAGAATTCCATTAAGAGTAGGGCCCATTTAGCGAGCCGCACTATTAGTATGGCTCTTGACATCAAATATTTGAGAGAATCCACCTTTGATATGAGATGGACCTCATGCGCCAACGCATAGTGCCTGAGCTTCATTATCACGAAGATCAACGCCAGGAAGTGTTTTTCAATGGGCGAGTAATTGTTTTCTGCCCCCAGGAGCACTCGACTCAAATAGTAGAGGGCTCTCTCCTTCTCTTGGTCGTTTTCTTGTGCCCATAGCGTGCCTAAGGAACCCTCAAAGGCGATTGTGTACAGAATGAGGGGCTTTCCTTTGACCGGAGCTGTCAATACAGGCGGATTCTGCAAGTATTGCTTGATTTCATCCGGTGCTCTCTGGCATTTGTGATCCCAGATGAACAGAGTCCCTTTCTTCATTAGGTGACTGTTGGGGTGGCATTTGCCGGAGAGGTTAGCTATGAATCATCGGATATATGCGAGCTTTCCTTGGAGAGACCGCAGTTGTTTCAGAGTCCTTGGCGAAGGCATTTCCATAATCGCCATGATCTTCGACGGGTCTATCTCAATGCCCCGGTGTCGTACGATGAATCCTAGGAATTTTCCTGAGGAGACTCCGAACGCGCATTTGAGAGGGTTCATCTTTAGATTGTATTTCCGAAGACGTTGGAACACTATCTTTAGATGCTTCCAATGCTCCTCGTGCGATTTTCTCTTTACCACGAGGTCATCAATATAGCACTCGACGATTTCGTGTATGAGGTCATCGAAAATCTTCGTCATGGCCCTCTGATAGGTGGCGCCAACGTTCTTCAAGTCGAAAGGCATCACTTTGTAACAGAATATTCCTAGAGGAGTCCGGAAAGCGGTATGCTTCTGGTCTTCGGGATGCATCTTTATTTGATTGTACCCTGATGAACCGTCCATGAAGGAGAAAACTTCGTGAGTGGAAGTGTTGTCTATCATCATCTCGGTAGCCGGTACGGGGAAATCATCCTTCGGACATGCTTTATTGAGATCCCGAATGTCTACGCAGATGCGCACCGTCCCATTTTTCTTCATCACTGGGACGATGTTGGCAATCAAGTCAGGGTACTGAACCTCTTGGATGAAGCCGGAGTCGATTATCTTCTTGACCTCGGCGTTGATGCTCATTTCAAGTTCGAGCCGCATTCTTCTCGGCGCTTGTTTGACTGGCTTGTTGTCTGGAGATATCGCCAATTTGTGCACAGCTACTTTTGGATCCAGTCCCGGCATTTCGGAATAGTTCCATACGAAGCAGTCTTTATACTGCATAAGCACGTCTTTGAGTGTAGCCACCTGTTCTTTAGACAGCAGCTCACTGACGAATGTAGACCATGGGTCGTTTTCCATCCCCAAGTCGATTTTTCTGAGGTTATCTTCCGTAGTATGTATCCCATCTTCCAGTTCTTTTGGTGCCAGTGGAAACTCTGAGATATTTCGTCGTCGTCATTTTCAAAGAACCAGGAGAGGTCATTTATATCCTCGGACACTCCTTCTTTCAATATCATTATCACGTGACAGGTACGAGATCGATTCCAAGACCGATGTTGATCCGGCTCTACTCTCGCTGCATATGTGGCTTTCGGTTCATGCTTTTGTGGCGGGGTTACCCTCCAACTGCTGGATAAAGCGAACCTGCCTTGCTGATACTGGTCTTCTACCCAGTCTTTGAATGTGAAGCAATCTTCGAGAGGATGTCCTATCGCTCGGTGATAGGAGCAATAATTCCGGTGACGAACCTCGTTTCCTTGCTCGGGGTGTTTGGATTCCAGAAGGGTAATCATCTGATATTTAATGACACGACTGAATATCTTTCTTGTCTTGTTTTGGGGAGAAGAATATGCTCGACCCATCTTCTTTATAAGAGACGGATCCTGGCTGCTTAATTTTCGATCCCAAGGCTTCTTGGACCCACTTTGTTGCTGTCGGACATTTTCTCCATTCTTCGGTTTATTTTTACCTCTGCGTCGGGTCTTTTGTATGACGGGCTGGCAACGAAGAGCATCATCATTCTTTGTAGCCTGCTGAAGGAGGCACTGCGTCCTGGCTTTCTCGTAAATGGCCATTTCACGGCTATGATCATCCCGGACCTTTTGACCCGCTTCCCTTATTAGCTTGTCCATCTGTTCTTCGAACGACGGACTTGGCATTTTCATGGAGGGACCTCATTTTGGTTCGACTGCAATGTCTTTTAACAGAGCATCTCCTTCTTCATCGAAATCGTGTATAACATAGCAGCCATGGAATCGCTCCCGTTTCTTGGATTGAACATATCCAAGCTCGATCGTTTCCATTCTCCCGTTGGATAATTTTCACTGAGTTCCAGAGACGTTCCAGATCCTATTGTAAAACTGAGCTTGTTGAGCAGTCTATTTGAAGGGTATGCCTTGGCATCTCAACAACCGTTTTAATCCTTTTGTGTAGTATCTGGGCAGACGGATGGGCTGGAGCCTGTCAAGCATAGAACCGGCGCCATGCCAGATTTCTTTCTCCATTTTAGTTTCCGCGGATCGATAAAAGAGGATCGCCTTCTCATCTTTTCTCCTGGGAAGGACATAGAACGTCTGCTGTTCTTGCACACTGTAGATATCAAGTGCGTCGAGCTCTTTGTAATGCACTTGCGGAACCATGGCGATCTGCAAACTCCGATCATCTCCAGTGAAGGCTTGCACTGATGGACGAGCCGAGAATACAGCATTGACCTCATCTTCAGAGTCACTACCAAAGACCAGAATAGGGGTAGACGGTCCCGGTTTGTTGTACCGGGGAGGTCCCGAATAGACTATCTCTTCTTCCTCATCGGTATCGCTCTCGAAGACCGGAATGGTGGTGATAGCTTTTTGCTTATTCTCCGGTTTATGGTATCTTTCCGTGTCTTCAAAGTCTGGCAGAAAGTACTTTGCGTCTTCGTATTTGCGAACTTCATTCACGGAGAATGGGTTCAGCTCCCCTGAGGTATACTCGGGACCATCCTTGAAATACTTCATACACTGATGTTGTGTAGAAGGGATAATGTTTTACTCGTGTAACCAAGGCCTGCTGAGCAAAGCGTTGTAGCAAGTCTTGGCGTCAATAACGTGAAACTTGATGTCAGTGACGAGCAGCCAAAAGCGTAACGTCAGTATCACAGACCCGAGCGTCCGTGATGACTGGGAGTCGAACCCGGAGATAGTGATTTTATCCCGAGCGAGATGTTGAACAATCATGCAGATTTCTTTTAGTACCCTCATATTTAAGAGATTGACAGATGACCCATTGTCAACTAGGATCTTCCCTATCTTAATGTCATGGCAATACCCAGAGACATATAGGGGATGGTTGTGTTCGCATGTTACGAGGAAGAGATCTTCATGGCCGAAAGTGATGTCTGGTGTGTGAATTTCTTCCTACTCGTCCTTCATCTTTTCTTCGGCGAGGAAAGCTTGAAACTGGTCAGGCTCTTGTAATGCCTTGATCAGAGAATCTCTCGCCTCTTTGGATAGCAGAAAGGCATCGAGAATGCTCAGTTGCGAGGGTATTTTCCTCAGGTGTGCCAGAACGTTGTAATCCACCTTGTTTTTCTTTGGCGGGTCCTTGGCTGCCAACTCCTCAACGACTCGATCGTCGAGGGTGATATCTTCAGGGACTTTTTCTTTCCCCTTATCTTTTTTATTCGCCCCCTTGTTTGTGAGTCCGATATTCTTTTCGGGTAGCGTGCGATTACGCAGCTGAATGTTCTCGCAGGTCTTTATCTCTTTCGTTTCGGAGATAGATTCCTTGAAGAGAGGGCCGAAGGCTATTTCTTCATCAGAATTGCTCCCGAAGGTAAGAACTTGCGATCCTCCGGAATCAACCATGTGACAGTTGCCGGCAGTTCTTTTCCGCTCATCTGTCGTGCTCTTCTGCTTTAGACGCGTTTTGCGCTTCATTCGCTTGAAATGCTGCCGGTGGGCAACATATCCTTGCCACCAGTTTTTTTAAAGGCTATGCATTCCTCAGTAGGGTGTGCGGTCCTCCGATGGTACAAGCAGTAGCTTGGATATGCATCCTCTTTGTTAAGGTGTATCCTATCATGAGTGTTTCCTTCGGAGGGTGGCAGCTTCATTCCCATCAATATGGCTTTGGCGAACCTTTTCCTTATCTTGAACCTGCTTTTGCTGGCAGCCGAAGTGCTTCTATCCAGTTGGGGTACTCTATGGATTCTCAATACCAGATCTTCTTCAACGTGATGCCGAGGCTTGGTCCTCTCGTATATGGTCGTTTCCCACTCTCTGTCAACTTTGCTTTTCCAAAGAGATTCGTTCAGCAGCCTATCAATCAATTCGTCTGATGGTTCCAGGGATTTTGGTTCCGGTTCTGGATCCGCCCCCAGTCTTTCGGTATTAGGAGCCTCTTCAACATTTATTGAAGAGTGAGAGATCATGTGGCAGGTTGCCACATAATCCTCAAGTTCATCTGACGAGTCTTCTCCCCCATCATTGTCATCATTTCCGCCCTCAAGGATGTGGTTGAGAAACTCTTGGAGCGTAACCGGGGTTCGCGCCTTCTGGTTATATTCCTCCAGCGCGTCGATATGTTTTTGCAGGTCCGTGCGCTTGTCATCAGGCTTCACGGACTTTTTGGTCTTATTCTTCTTCTTTGAAGACTCTGACGGCTGGACATAGGCGTTTTGACTATCGCTACCAATTCTTGGCTTCAGGTGCGGCTTCAGCATTCCCTCAATAATCTCGAGCTCCAGCGGTCTCTTCCACTTAATCGCCGGACATGCTTGGAGATCCTTCAGCATTCTTTTTGTTTTGGCTGAAAGAGCGACCTCCTATGGAGCGTCTTCTATAAATGAGCACGATGCACCTGGTGTGTCCACCTTTTTAGGAGCGTGCGGCTAGGGAGGGCTTACTTTCCAATTCTCGGACAGTGCGAATTTGCCCTGTTGGTATTGGTCGTCAATCCATCCTTTGAAGACAAAGCAATCTTCGATTGGATGGCTTACTACTCAGTGATAGGGGCGATAATTGGGATTGTTGACATCACCGGGATGCAATGGATATCTCGGATTCGGTAGATTGATGAACTTATTGCGTATCGCCAATTCGAACAATCTCTTTGTTTTCTCCTGCGGAAACGAGTAAGGACTTCTTAACTTTTCGTTGAGTAATCGCTGTTTATCGCTTTGGCGATCAGCAGGTTTTGGACCAGTCGGTTGTTGCTGAGCATTGGCGACGAAGGTCGCTTTCCGTTTCCCCTTTTCACTCCGCTGCTCCGACTTTGAAGAGGAAGGCATATGGTTCATCTGGTCCATTTGGGCTAGCTTGTCAATCAAAGCCTGGAAGGTGTTCGGCTTGAAGAACAACATAAAATGGGATATGGTCGCCTGCGGATCAAGAGTACCCACGAACATGCCTACCGCAGGAGCTTCTTCGACGCGTTGTTCGCACTTCGACCATAGATTCCGCCACCGGATTGCATACTGCACCCATGTTTCTCCCAGCTTCACTCTGGCATTGATCAACGCCGTGATTGGGGTGCGCTCGCTAGCGCTCGCGAAACGTTGTGTAAGAAGTAGATCCATTTCTGCAAATGACTTGGCAGAGTCATTCGGGAGTTCGGAATACCACTCGAATGCTGTCTCCGACAAGCTGCCAACGAATTGGCGAAGCAGCAGCTTATCGTCAACTCCGGTGTTGCCGCACAAGACTCTGAATTGAGCAACGTGCTGGTGTGGATTCCCCTTCCTCTTATATACATGGAATTTAGGGATCGTATATCCTGGTGAGTACTTTATTTGGTCATACCAACCCGGATAGGGTCGTTCAGTCTTAACAATTTGCTCGGCCGCTTCGCTCACCTGATGAGCTCGTATCTGCTGAGCAATATAGTCATCCAGGGTGGCTTTGGAGATGGTTTCCTCCTTTGCAGTTGAAGAGGCTGGAAGAGGGTTTGATGTCTCTCCTTTATCGTCTTCAATTATTACTCGAGGCTCCTCGGCTGGAAGGTCCGGCTGGATCATCATGCCCACCATATCCTGGAACAATAGCGCCATTTGTTTTATGTTGGCCGCTTGTCCCGCGGCCTCTTTGTCTTTCTTTTCTAGCATCCTCCGGAGGAACTCGACATCGGTTTCCTATTCCTGGCGCTGATCCGACGATACTTCAGGGGTTTCTTTATGTCCCGCGAGTGCAGCCATCTTCGTTAACATCTCCTGGAGCTTCTGTTGTTACTCCTGATCTTTTGTTACCGATCGGGTGTGTGGTCGATGACCCCTAGAGGCACGACTCTCCTCGTTCCCGGAAGCCATATAAACAGTATGCACTACCATGCCCCCAGACTTGGGGCGTTTGGATTCAGTGCCTTTGAGCTTTGTCGCAGACACGGGGACTTTCTCCGACCTTCTTCTTTTATGAGCGGTCGAAGTTAAGGGGACCGTTGCAGCGGGCACCCAAATAGATGACCGCTGCTGTGGTATGACAGTGTGGTCCTTCTCTTGCCGAGATTTCATCTTCTTTGGTTGGCGAGAGTAGTCTTGATTGATCAAAGAGTCTTGGACCTGTCGCCAGACTTTGTAAATTTTGGAGGACAGCCGCTGAGGGGGCTGCTCCGGCTTCTCCTTTGTGATCTTTTCAACAGGCGGAGGAGACTTTTTTAACACGGAAGTTGGCGAATTCCTGCGCACCCTGTTAAGTAGTTCAAAGCTGTTCCCAGTTGGAACAGCAGCGTCAACTTCCACCGGTGGAGGTGGCGGAGTCAGTCTAGAAGGAGAGCTGCTTCCAGCCTTGCTCACTCGGCGCCAGTGGCGAAGTCGAGCATGTCGAGCAGTCGGGACTTGCTCATCTATGGGGGTGGCACTTCATCCCCCCTGCTCTGATAAAGTGTTGTTATCGTCGTTAGCTTCTCAAAAACTGACGTCCGCTGAGAGGGGATGGCCAACCTTTCGAAGGCAGACTTTCGGACAAGGGTAGCAGCCTTGGCGGTTTCTCCCGGAACGGGAGTTGGAGCAGCCTGTCTCGCAAAGACTGATTTTTTAGCAGGAGAAGCTGCTTTGACAACTTCTTTCACTGGAGCAGGGATGGCTAACCTTTTCGGGATAACCCTTTCAGGTATCGCAGATTTCTTCGCGGGCCCATTAGAGTTTTGGCCCAATCTATTGAAAACTGAGGCGTTGGATTAGGGCGACCCGTTGAGAGGAGTTATAGTAGTTGCAAGCCGATAAAAGACCGACTTCTTCGGAGCCTCTTGCAACGGTATTGGGGCATTGAAGCTCATTGGTGGGAGCATGGTCCCAAAGAATAGCCCTGTGGTGGCTTGCGTCACGTGGTCCACCGGCATCGTAAAAAGGGAGGCCGCTTGAGGCCCGTAGGTCACTCCTCCAGCGAGGACGGAGTGGAAGTTGTTGCAGTTTGTGCAGTTGGAAGCCATTGATTTTCTGTTTGCTGCATGGAGCAAGACACCAAATCTTAGTACCTTGAATCCAGGGGCAGCCATAGCAAACCGCGATTCGTTCACGAAACACGACACACGAAATGTGGAGTGGAAAGAGGAAAAGGTCCCACTGGGCGTGGCAGAATCTGTTCTCCGCCGAAAAGATGCGACCGGGATGCTGGGACGTCCGGCCTGAATTTTGGGGGCAGATGCTATTTAGATTATCCATCCACCTCTCCGAATATGCCAAGTTGATTTATGGCACCATGTATCGAAGTTTTAGATGGATGCGGCCGATGTAGCAGACTTCGTCAGATTCCCCCTCATTGTGACGGGTTTTTGAATGTGGGGACGCTCTTCCCTACAGGCGCAAGCCCCTGTAGTTAATTACGCTACCACATCACGGCAACCACTTTCTCCTTCTCCAGATGGACACTTCATGTCCTGTGTGTTTGTTTTATTTTCGGTTGCCCGTGGTGTAGGGTTCCTAGGCACACAAGTGAGGTCTCACAAGGCATCGAACATGCCAATATAAAAAATTATGGGTGCCGAGAGACCCTAATACGGACCGTCGGCTAGATATTTAGGCGAAAAAAGAACTAGTTAACAATTAACTAAGGGAATACGGATATACAACCTTTGTAGATCCGGTGCTCCACCTCCACGGCTCCGCAATGAAGTCTCCTCGCTGTCCAAGACGGATCCCGGGCTCTAGTGTCGGCTTCATCGGAGAATGGGCAAGCTAGGTCGTCGATGTCCATGCCGAAGATGATCTACGTCGAGGCATCGCTAAATCAAGCTCCGACTTCACCAAGTCAAGGAACTTGTGAAGGAAACACACTCTACTACTTGGCAAGAGGTAGAGGATGAAGAAATAGGAAGTGGGTAGACTTTAGAATTGGATTTCTCACTCATTTGCATCAATCACCATTGATGGAGGAAGGTATCTTCATGAAGAAGAAGAAGAGGAAGAAGATGATAAAAATTATGATAAGTTAATTAGAAAAGAAAAGAATAATAATTCTTATCATAAAGGTAACCATGGTAATGTGTAGAGAATTAACTTAGGTTAAATGAATGGTTAGGGTCAAGGTTTCAAGAAGCTTCCACTAAACAACAAAAAAAGCCACCATTCTTTTTCTATTTTTTCCATCTATTTTCCAAAATGAATAAATAGATAAATAAATGAGAAAAGGAAATAAAACCCTAATCATAAGTTTAACCATGGTTTAATTCTTTACACTTAACCAAGTAAACATGTATCATCAAACATGATACAATAAAATGCACAAAAAGTATATCACATATACAACTTGTACATCCAAGTGAGAAAATCCATCTTAAGTGAACCGATACTAGTTAATGCAAAGTAATATATCAAATATATAATTATGCATTAAATCATTAAATCAACACTTGATTTAATGATCCGGTCATATCGCATATAACCGACTAATATCTACAGTAACAACTTATCGAATCAACACTTGATCCGATAACCCGGCTATATCGCATATAACCGATCAATGTCACAAATCGCGAGAATCGAATACAGTATCACATACTGGTATCATTCTCGGTCCCGCACATATCTCATATGCGCTCCTATTTCGTTTCGCTTGAGCCAGGAAACCTCTGTGTAGGACTCTAAAGACTCGTCAATACGCCGGCAGCAGATGATGATCATATCAAGCACCCACAAGCCGCAAGCGGTCTGCTAAACGTAACGGCCACCCGGGTATTGAGCGATCTGAAGATCGACGAGCAAGCCCGCTCACACTCCAGTGAATCTAACCAGTAACACTACTGTACAGTCCGTCTGATCGTCTGATATGTCGCATATCTCGCCTAGGGGTGGTAAACGTCAGACCCCAATAGCTCGATAAGTCGTGTCGATATGAGGCTCATAACGGGTCGAGAAACTACTGGTAACACTTACCAGCAATTCTCTGAGTAGCCCTGGCCAGGGACTTCCTGTTATAGTCAATCGAACACAGTGCAACATCAACTCCCTATACCGGGAGAGACGAATCCCCTCCTATCGCTCATTGCCTCCATGTGACTCGGGACTGTACCCAAAAACCACCGTTTTGCACGCCCTCTTGGACGTGGTAAGATGGAAATCAAAGCACAGTGGGAACCACACAAGACTCTATGACGATCTCGGGTCAACAGACTACTCTGTACCAGTGTCACCAGAGAACTGCCATCTGACGTAAGGTATAATACCATCTGGGAGTTCTCGGCGAGTCCGTCCAGTGTACCCAGTCTCTACTGAGCACCCGTATATCATCTCTGATGTCAAACACCGATGGATATGGGATCATCCATCGCCCATCTGTATGAGTCGAGAAGGTATACGCTAGTCTACTCTGGTATATCGATGCCCCGTCTCGATACACCCACGACTAGGGACTTTGAAGGATGTACTTATGGACTACCATGTCCCCACTAGTATGATCTGCATCATAGTCTAGGTAGTCAAGTACACATCCTAAGGGCTTTACCAACATGTAACAGAGAAACAATCAGCATACACGTTAAGGTAAAGGGTAACCAGATAGCATACTATCATGTCGAGCAAGAAAGTCCTTCCTATATATGTCCCAGCATCCACTACATTATACATCCAATGTACAGTAATGGCCTCTAGGGCATACATATAACTAACACGTAGATTGTATACGGAGACTAATTTATGTTGTCTCCCGTAGAGCGTGGATTAGTCCAAATCCGTATTTTCTTAGATTTAGGTTTTGGGTTGGGTTTAAGGATCGTTAATCTCATTTGAGACTAAGATCAACTTAAACGTTTGTTAAGGATACATTAGTCTAATTTTAGACTAAGATCAACTTAACGTTTGTTAAGGACACGTTAGTCTAATTTTAGACTAAGATCAACTTAATGGCATCATTTAGATCCAACAAAACAGCATTTGGGCTCTATTATTTTAGTTTAGGGACTTTGCGGTCCAGTTTAAAGATGTCATAGTTTGTAAAGTTTAAAGACGTAAGGACCCCACAGTTCATAAAGTTTAGAGACATCATAGTCTGTAAAGTTTAAGGACATCATAGCCCATGAGTTTAAGGACCTCACAGTCCATAAGGTTTAAGGACATCATAGTCCAGTTTAAAGACATCATAGTCTATGAGTTTAAGGACCTCACAGTCCATGGAATGTCTGGTTGTTGGGACCTGACACCTCTCTAAAGACGTTGAAAGATTACAATGACATATATCAAAGGTATGAAGAGATGTACTCTTGAACCAATGTTGGTTGGAAGGCTCTGGGAATCACTTTGAATGCCATATGAGATAATCAGTTTTGGAAGACAAGAGTATAATTGGGGTTCGGTTTCAAGAGATTTTGCCTCTGGAAGACTTAGCTAATTTTGGCTAAGATTGGCTCGAATATAGTGTTAAAAACTAGAGTACATTCGGCGCTCACCTGCTCCCACGTGAGGCGTTTAAAGTAGTGTTAAACACTAAAACTGAAGCGCTCTCGTGGGGTCACGTGAGGCGCCTGAAGATTGGGCCTTGCTTCTTTTATTTTTACCCTCAGAATAAGTGTTAAACACTTAACCTTCATGACCATCACGTGTGGGCACGTGATGGGTATCCATGCGTTGGATATTAAAAGTATTTGTCAGGGCTCACGTAGGGACACGTGGGGCACCCTTTAGGCGGGCGTTGCCTTTGGGTAGAATCCTCTTTTTGATTGCTAATTGCCAGGGGTCATGTGGGAACACGTGAGATGCCCAAAAAGTGAAACTGCCTTGGCTTCACTCTCTTTTTATTTTAGGGAGCTTTTTAAAGGTCACGTGGGAGCACGTGATACGCCTTAAAAGAGGAACTGTCTTTATTGTTTTCCATTTTCCCTTTTAAATAAGTGTTAAACACTTTGAAAAATCTCTTTTTCTGATTCAAAGAAAGGGGGTCACGTGTTACCACGTGATCATGTTGGGTACTGATCTCTGTTACGTGCATGGAGAGTTAAATCTCTTGTTTAAGAATTAAATTCTTTTGATAGGGTTAAATAGTTTTATTTAGAGGAATTAAATTCCTATATGTTTGAAAGAATTAAATTTTTTAAACCCAATTCTCCCTCTAAGTTTCGGATCTGCAGGGCAGAATCTCCCCGATGAGAATTAAATTCTCAACTTGTGGGGAGATCTGCTTCTGCAGATCTTCAACCAGAAGAAGAACTAAGTTCTTTTTTAGAAGAGTTAAACTCTTGGTTTGAGAATTAAATTCTCTTTTGTTTTATGGGAGCTTATAGAATGATCTCCTTCCTTCTCTTATCTAGAGTTTTTTTCTCTGAAGAGATCTTCTTTTCTCTCAGGAGAATTAAATTCTCTTCTTCTTTTTTGTATTCTCTCTCTGTTATTGTATCCCTCCCTCTTCTCTTCTTGGCTCCTATTTATAGGAGAAAGAAAAGAATCAGTTTGTTTAGTCAATCTTTCATTAAAATATTTTTGATTGATTTTATAACCAACATGATCTTTTAGATCATTCGGTGAATTTTATTCACCATTGGATTTTTAATCCAAAAGATATTTTATTTGTTGTTCTTAGCAAATTTTTAGGAAAATATTTTCTTGTATAGAATCTTTCTATAAATTGGTGATTCTTAATCACCATTGGTTTTTTAATCCAACGATGCTCCACTTTACAGAATGCAATCTTTTCTGTTTGGAAAGATCTAGGGAAATGTTTTTCCAATTAGGGCTTTTGATTTCCTTTTAATTAGAATTTAATTCTATTAGTTCAGAGGGTTTAAGAGTCTATCACGTGTTAGCACGTGACCCCACTGATTAATCATTTAATTAGAATTTAATTCTATTAGTTCAAAGGGCTCAGAAACCCATCACGTGTTGGCACTTGACCCCATTGATCCAGCATTTAATTAGAATTCAATTCTATTAGTTCAGAGGGCTCAGAAACCCATCACGTGTTGGCACGCGACCCCACTGATACAGCATTTAATTAGAATTTAATTCTATTAGTTCAGAGGGCTCAGGAACCCATCACGTGTTGGCACGTGACCCCACTGATTAAGCATTTCCAATTGTTTATTTTATTCAGAGCATATAGGCTTTGCCCGTAAAAGGTCATGTGTTTGCACGTGAGATCTGGTCACGTGTGGGCACGTGATGCCCCCTTTGGGGGTTTTCCTTACTGCTTTATTTATATATTTTATTCAGTTCCTATGAGGGAACAAATTCTTTTAATTCCTTTTAATTAGAATTTAATTCTATTAATTCAGTGGGTTCAAGAGCCCATCACATATGGGCACGTGACTTTATCAATTAGGCATTCAGGCGTAGATAGAATCTACCCATAAAAAGGTCACGTGTTTGCACGTGAGACACGGTCACATGTGAGCACGTGATGCCCCATTTGGATATTTTTCTTGATTCTTTATTTGTATTTTTATTCAGTTCCCATGAGGGAATACAGGGAAGCTGCTCGGTTTCTCTTGACGAGGTATTTGATCCTTAGCGTAGATGGGTAAGAAGTTACCCTCTAAGGATAGACCGAGCAGGGTAGCTTCTCGGTTGCCTCTTGGCGAGGGCTTTGATCCTTAGCATGGATGGGTAAGAAGTTACCCGCTAAGGATAGACCGAGCAGGGTAGCTGCTCGGTTGCCTCTTGGCGAGGGTTTTGATCCTTGGCGTCGGTGGGTAGTAGATTACTAGCCATGGATTGACCGAGCAGGGTAGCTGCCTGGTTGCCTCTTGGTGTCACGCCCCGCTTCCCAGAGTGCGCTATGATCGGCATGTGACAGCGCCAACCATGCTAGCCGTGGCTAGGAAACATCCCTCCACATTCACATTACGGCTGTTTATAAGATATCAAAAACAGTAGAAATAAAATAAACTATCTAGTACATGTCCAAATGCCAGAATAAACGAGTCAAGAAATAATATGCGGAAGCAATAAATCCAATAAATAATAACATCTGGAAAGTACGTCCCAAATACTGGCTCACATCAGGAAATGAAAATGCTGAAAGAAAACTAAACTAAAATACTAACAGGATCCTCACTGCTCGGCCTGTCGGCTGAAATACTCCTGATCGGCCTGCGACAAAGATAGAGGATCTGGGCCATACAAAACCCAGACGTCAGTGCGTCATAACATCAATAATAATAAGCAACCAGGATGTAATGAGATATGCAGGCAAGCATTATAAACAATAACATGAATGTAATAAGTAAACACGGATATAGAACAGTGAAGTGTATCAGTGTATGTGACGTGCGGTGATCAATCTAAACTGTGCTACTAGGTTTTCTATTCTAAAGTTTGTTTGAAATCATTTAGTGTACTCCTCCATGTAACTCAAAAAAATATATCCCATTATCCTCCGAGACCACGGATCAGGTAGTGGGAGTCACGAATGACTCTGTGCCGTTATCCCCCGGGACCACGGATCAAGTAAGAATCATGAATGATTCTGTCCCGTTATCCTCCGGGACCATGGATCAAGTAATACCCTTTTAAGCTACGCTTCAGTTACACATTTGATTTCCCCACACCCCTAAGGTATGTGTTCAAGTCAGGTATTGATAATCTGGAGTTAATGCCAACACAGGATCAAGCAGGTACAGGTTTGTCTATGTAGACAACAGGATACGTCCATCAAGACGACAAGTCGGGATTATCGGCATTAGGAACAGGATCAGGTAACAGGTCAAGTAGTGGTGTATCAGGTCATGTCAGGTAGTGCACATGCATCAAATGGATGCCCAACAGTAAAATGTAGCAAGTATCGAATCAGGGTAAAAGTACGGATGTACGGTAAAAGTATGGATGCACAAATATCTATCAGGGGTTACATCATGACTATGTAGGATACACATTATCAAACATGGGGTACTAATGTAACAGTAATATGAATTAATATGACATGGCATGCAACTAGATATACAGAATTAATGGTATGGATACACAATAAAACATGGATGCACAAATATCTATCAGGGATTACAACTACATTTCCATGACTATGTAAGATGCACATTATCAAGCATGGGATGTTAATACAACAATAACATGAAATAATACGATCTGTAGATGCAGCTACATATATATGAATGATATGGATGCATACAGGTATCCGAAAACAGTAAAACATTAATATGGGTCCACAGTGCAATCAACATGTTTTATTCATATGGATGCAAAATAAGATACATAGCATGTAGCAAGATGAACTTGCCTGAACGGATCACATGACGGGGTGTATACGCAGCGTCCGACGTCGGTTAAGCATCGCAACGCACACACGGCACACGGGATAGGTCCAGGCAAGGCAAGAAGGTAACCACGCTGGCTGGGAACGTACACAGGGTCTGCCTGATCGACAGCGACGGTACGGCTCCGGCGATGACCGGAAAAGAATCAAGAAGGAGAAGGAGAAAGAAAAAGAAGAAAAAATAAGAACAAGAAGAGGGTTCTCAAGTAAGGCTCTGGGTCTGGGACAGAGGAGGCAGAGGCGAGAGGTAACTCCGACAATGGGGTTTTTCTGGCGAGGCTTATGGCAAAGCAGTGGGGGTTGCGGTGTGCAGGGGATCACGGGTTCTGTGTAGGGTTCAGTGCAGGGGTCGTAGGCTTGCAGGGGAGAAGATGAAGGCGATGGAGAAGAGATTAATGGCGATGGCAACGACGAGGTGAAGGTCGACGGCAGTGAGGGTGCAGGTAAAGGAGGAGATGGTCACGGTGGGTTTGCTCGGAGTGGGGTTTCTCTTCATCGGGGAATAAGAGAGGAGAGGTGAGGTGGTCGCGGAGAGGAGGAGAGGTTGGCGAGGTCGACGGAGAGGTGCAGGGTGAAGGCTAGGGTTAGGGTTGTTGGGTTTTCTCATGAAGGCGGCGGCAAAATTTAAAGAGGAAGAGGAAGGAGGAAGGTAACAGTAGCGAGAGTTGTGGTGACGGGATCCTCATAGGTTTAAAGAAGAGAGAGAGAGAGAGTCGCGAGAGGGGAGAGGGAAAGATCGAGAGGAGAGAGAGAGACTGTTGAGATTGGATTTTAAGATTTGAAAATATGTATATAATATAGATATTTGGTTAAGAAGTACATTTTTAACTGTTAATAATAGTAAACAGTTATAATATAAAGAATTTAATATTAAGAAAAATTTGAGTTTTCTGGCTAATACAAACTAACTCCAAAACACGCTCGGGTCGGGTCTAAAATTATTGTTTGAAAATACGGACAATATACGTATCAATCGAAACGAAAATAGGATATCCGGGTAAAGAAAATGCATAACCCCAATAACGGATACACGCAGCGTGCACGTAGCTATCCAAACGAGCCTGTTTCACCGAACGGGACGAGAACACGAGGTGCGGATGCAACCACAGGGTTAGAGGTATTATGCAAGGCATGTTAGAAATTTTTAAAATATTTTATTTGACTTTATTTGTTTTATTAAAAAAATGCAGATGCCAAATATAATGCAGTATGCAGTATAAACAACATGAAAATGGACGGATTCTCATAACTAGCCGGGATAAATCATAAACAGGAATCAAGACGGGTTTCCAGCAAGCGGGTCGGGTCGGATGCAAATACAGATGTCCAATACACTATTCACACCCAAAACACAATAAATCGAGAAAATACCATAAATAAAGAAATACTCAACAAGAACTGGTATAAATGAACTAGGGTGTTACACTTGGCGAGAGCTTTGATCCTTAGCATAGATGGGTAAGAAGTTACCCTCTAAGGATAGACCGAGCAGGGTAGCTGCTCATTTTCCTCTTGGCGAGAGCTTTGATCCTTGGTGTCGGTGGGTAGTGAACTACCAGTCATGGATGGAACGAGCAGGGCAGCTGCTCGGTTGTCTCTTGGCGAGGGCTTTGATCCTTAGCGTAGATGGGTAAGAAATTACCCGCTAAGGATAGACCGAGTAGGGTAGCTGCTCAGTTTCTTCTTGGTGAGGTCTTTGATCCTTGGAGTCGGTGGGTAGTGGACTACCAGCCATGGATGGACCGAGCAAGGTAGTTACTTGGTTGCCTCTTGGCGAGGGCTTTGATCCTTAGCGTAGATGGGTAAGAAGTTACCCGCTAAGGATAGACCGAGCAGAGTAGCTACTCGGTTGCCTCTTGGCGAGGGATTTGATCCTTGGAGTCGATGGGTAGTGAACTACCAGCCATGGATGGACCGAGCAAGGAAACTTTTTGGTTGCCTCTTGGCGAGGGCTTTGATCCTTAGTGTAGATAGGTAAGAAGTTATCCGCTAAGGATAGACAGAGCATGGTAGCTGATCGGTTGCCTCTTGGCGATGGCTTTGATCCTTGGCGTCAGTGGGTAGTAAACTACCAGTCATAGATGGACCGAGCAGGTGTAACCCTTCGAAAATCGTTTAGGAAGTTTTTCGGTAATCGGCTAATTTTTCGGTTTTTTCCGTAAAAAGTCAAAATAGGTATTTTTAATTATAGACCTAATTATACAAAATTTAGATAACATATTACTATAATTTTGTCACTAAAATGTCACTTATAATTTTCTAGTTAAATAAAAAAAATTCGTAATTAATTTTTTTTATTATTTTAAGCCTTTTTAAATACATTAAATTAGTGATAAATACAAATTTAATTAGGTAAATTTCATAATTAGGAGTCTTTATAAGCTAAAATATGGTGTTAATAAAATTGTATCATGACTTGCAACATTTTAGTTTTATGGTGTGAAAATTATGAAAAAAATGATGTAAAAAGGGTTTTTTTTGTAAAAAGTTGATGTGAAATGCATTAAATGAGATGTGAGGGATCTTTTTGACCTAGAAACTTCTCCAAAAACCCCACACCCTCCTCCTCTTCACCTCTGACCGAAAAGAGCAGCAGCTCCCCCTCTTTTCACCTCAATTCTTGCTTCAAAAATCATGAAAAATCATGAAAAATCCATAAAAATTCACCATTTTCTTCTCCAATTCAATGCTAAACCCTAATCCACTCTCTCCTCAACCAAATTTAGTTCAAAACTAGAAGAAAGGAGGCTTCTTTGGTGGCTTGATCATGCTAGGGTTCCACTTGTGAGGTGAAATTCTAAACTAGTTTGTTAACTTGTAGTTTTAATGTGCTAAAAATGAAATTGGAAGTATTAATCTAGTTGTAATTGTTTGTTCATGAAAATCAAGAGAGGGAATTGATTTCAAATTTGGGTTTGAAGCATGGTTGTTAGAGTTAAGTTAGGGCTTTGGTTACCTATTTGGTTAGAGTGGTTAATTGCGTAAGGTTACGCTCGCTAAATCGATAAATTGCGACGTTTGCATCGATTCGGTTTGAAATTTGCTTACTAGATTTTTACAAAAATTAGAATGCGATCAAATTGCGTTATGTTAGCGATATAATTAGCTTCGTATAGGACTATTAGAGTGCGCGAACGCGGGGTTTTGTCTAGTCGGGTTTTAGTTTTGTCGATTTCCCCGAAATGACGATTCTAGTTAACGATTAGCGATTTTCGTGCGTTTTCCCGCGCACCGAGTGTATGTTATGTTTAATTCGAGAGCGTCGATAATTGTATATTGTGACTTGCATCGTTTTAGGTTTTGTAATCTTATGCATGGTGTTGTACAAATATAGGATCGGTCGGGGAAACATCGGACACGGCACGTAAAGGCAAGGCGGTGGTCGGATCGGATTAGCGGGGATTTCAGGTGAGTAAATGTATTCATCTATGGGGGAATCGTCTGAATGGCGCGAGGCGCCCCCCTAGTTAGGATTACCCTACTTTTTGCAAGATTTATATTGTTAGCTAGCTTATCCATTCATGTACACTGCATACCCTTATAGCGAACAGTATATTAGATTGCATGGACATTCATCTATACTTAAGCGATATCACTTCGTAGGACACGAACACCATTACCATTGGCATCTGTTGCACGCGCACTATTCATGTGACACACACGCCTTTGGTAATTGCCATGCCACGTGCACTATAGAACCTGTTTAACTTAATAACGCCATTTGCATTCATACATGATATATGGAATTGCATAACATGCATATACCTCGCATTACCATCATATCTACATAGATTTCTAGCCAAAACTCACATCATATACATTGATATCATAGACATTTATCATATATAACATGTGAACATTATGATTTTCTTGAGGATTTCAGTATTGCTGCGATTTCTGGATTTTTTGGGAAAACCGCATGAATTTAACAAAAGCTTATATTTATCATTTTTAAAACAAAGTTGCGGTTTTCTCGTGTTGTATGTGTCGTCCACCATGAGTTTTCATGTTTTCTGTTGGATTTCGAGACCCGATTCGAGGAGTGGAAGAACCGTCTCGGGTACATGGTGGGCCCGGTATGGTACCCCGGGGCAAGAAGATCGAGTTGTAGACGATGAGCCTGGCAGGGGAAGACTACCTACCGGTGATGTCTGGCGCGGCGGATATCCGGAGGATACCGACCGTTGTCGTGAGATTTATGATATGGGCCGATCCGGACTGACGGAGCTCGATATTGAGACAGATATGATTCCTATTTGGTGTCGATGCTTGACACGGGTTTTCAGATGATTTCTTGATGGTACTTAGCAATTATACAGATATTCATTTTCTAAAGTTAAGAACGCAGTACCCTTAGCATTTAAAACACTAAAGAGTTAGAAATGACATTGCATACCTGTGCATGCATACTAGAGCTATTATATCACATATGGACATGCATGTTGTGGTGCATTGCGTGCATTCTTACGATTGCCTTATTAGATGTTATATTTACTCACAAGCTGGCAACTCAACCCCGTTGTGCCACAGTGCCTTGCAGGTCGGACTCATCAGTCTTGTAGCAGCGGCTATCTTATCATCAGCTCCTTTTGCTCAGACTCGCGACATCGCCCGTAGGTGGGTTGCGAGCACACTTTATTTCTTTTGCTTTACCATTGTATCTAGTATTCTCCATCAACCACTTTATATTGTATATGCGACCTAGTGATGAGACTGAGAGATTGTATATATGTGGTTTCTTTTGGGTCGAGCTCACTTGAGCCGGCGTTGTGTTTTCTGATATTTTGCGTTTCTTTATGCTCTTTTCTTGATATTACTATTATATTGCATGTGGTTGCGATCCGCCTTGGGCGAAGAGATAGCTCCCGCTTGGGGATGCCATTTTTATGATTACAGGTTTATTATCTTGTTGTACCCATTTTGGGGGATAGAAAATACAGGGGAGACTCTGCCGAAATTTTCGGGAATTTTTGATGTTTTTTTAAAAGGGATTCTATGCAACTTAATTGATTTCAAAACCGTTTTCATTTAAGGTTTTCCTTCACTCTCTTTTGATTTTGGTTTAGATTCTTCTGGGCTTTGGCTGACTTAGGTTACGGTACGCCTTTAGACGTCTCGTAATCTAAGTGCCAGTCACGTTCCATACTTTCGGGTCGTGACAAAGTTGGTATCAGAGCGTAGGTTTTACCTTTTTGAGTGTAGGACGACCTTGGTAGATGGAGTAGGTGACTTAAGCAGAGTGGCGTAGCGTGGGTATGATCCGCGGCATACTTACGATACGGTACTCCACCTAAGTGACCTTAGGAAATAATTGCTTGTATTTTCTTTCTTGATTCCTTGCATTCCTTGATTCAATTGCAATGTCCTTATCAGTCCTGTTTCTTATTCCAGCTTCGATGCCGCCAAAGACTACGAGAGCTCAGCGGGCTGCCGCTAGGGATGAGATTCGGGCGGGCCCGTTTGAGGCGAGGATCGAGCGGGATGATACGCCTGTCCCTCAGGGTCATACTGATCCGCCTTATCCAGACCGTATTGCCAGATTAGAGGCCGGCATGCAAGAGTTGCGGCAGATGATGGGATCTTTAGTTGAGTCCAGCCGGGCACAGAGATCCGAGGACGTTTTCCACCGCACAGACCACGATCGCACCTGCTGCACAGATGGTCACTCCAGCTGCTACTACGGAGACTATCCCTGTTTCACTACAGGAGTTCATGAGATTGAGACCTCCAGCTTTTACCGGTACAGATGCGACAGAGGACCCATAGGCATTTCTTGATAGGATGGCTCGGATTTGCCGTTCGTTGAGGTGTTCTGATGATAGATTGGTGGAGTTTGCGAGTTTTCGTCTGGAGGGTCTTGCCCAGACATGGTACGATTCAGTAGAGAGAGGCCGAGCTGCAGGTCTGCCTTCTATGACCTGGGATGAGTTTACAGCTGCATTTCTTGCCCGTTTTCTTCCGGAGAGTGTCCGAGATGCACGAGCCCGTAGTTTTGAGTCTTTGCGCAAGACTCCTGGGATGACGGTGTCGGAGTATGATATACAGTTTACCCAGTTGTCTCGATATGCTCCGTACCTAGTCGACACAGAAGAGAAGAGAATAAAGAGGTTTGTGAGAGGGCTTGATACACAGCTATTCCTTGCCATTGGCACCCAGCACTTTGATACATACGCAGCCGCGATGGATGCAGCCTTACTTTTGGAGGAGCGTATTTCTGAGACTCCGGTCGTTTCTGGGCCGAAGAGGATCCGTACTGATACGCCAGCTCAGCGGCAGATGGGCAGACACCGCGATAGATTATTTCCGGGAGATGGTGGAGGCAGAGGATTGAGACGAGGTCAGTTATTTGGTTCATATCCACAGACCCAGCTGTCGTCTCCAGGATGTTTTCGGTGCGGGAGTTAGTACCACCGTGTCAGAGACTGTACCATGGGACGTACGGGCATAGCGACAGTCCCGCATGTGACTTTACCACCCTCACCACCTTCTCAGAGAGCTTTACTTCCTACTCCTGATGATGCTTCACGCCAGCCAGATGCTTCTAGAGGCCGTGGGCGTGGCGGTCCGGTTCAGAGAGGACGAGGCGACAGAGGCAGAGGCAGAGGCCGAGGTAGAGGCAGAGGACAACCAGCTATTAGTGGTGGACAAGCCCGAGTGTTCGCGTTGACTCCTCAGGATGCACAGGCATCCAATACCGTCGTGACAGGTACTCTGCCAGTATGTTCTTTTGATGCACGGGTATTATTTGATCCAGGCTCCACACATTCCTATGTATCCACGTACTTTGCACCGAGGTTGGGCCGAGTGTCTTCTCCGTTAGATCAGCCGCTTGTCGTTATTACCCCGGTAGGCGAGTCTTTTGTTGCCCGTTTTGTGTACCGATCGTGTTCCGTTCGTATCGGGGAGAGAGATTCTTCAGTAGATTTGATTCTCCTCGATATGCTAGACTTTGACGTTCTTCTTGGTATGGACTGGCTAGCCACCTGTTATGCATCCGTGGACTGCCGTGAAAAAGCAGTCAGATTCAGTTTTCCTGGTGAGCCGGTTCTTATTATTTAGGGAGATCGTAGTGCTACCCTTCCCAGCTTGATTTCTTCTCTTCACGCTGGTCAGCTCTTAAGGAAAGGGTGTCAGGGATTCTTAGCCTATATTTATGATACTAGCTCCACAGAGGTTCCGTTGGACCAGGTCCCTGTTGTGAGAGAGTTTCCTGATGTATTCCCTGACGAGCTGCCTGGTCTGCCACCAGAGCGCGAGATTGAGTTCTGTATTGACTTGATCCCTGGCACGGGGCCTATCTCTATACCGCCTTATCGGATGGCCCCGGCGGAGCTGAGAGAGCTAAAGGATCAGTTACAGGACTTGCTGGACAAAGGGCTTATCCGACCGAGTGTGTCACCTTGGGGTGCTCCCGTCTTGTTTGTTAAGAAGAAGGACGGAAGTATGCGTTTATGTATTGATTATCGTCAGCTGAACCGGGTTACTGTGCGGAACAGGTATCCCCTACCCCGCATTGATGACTTATTTGATCAGCTCCAGGGTGCAGGGTTTTTCTCGTAGGTTGATTTACGGTCAGGTTATCACCAGTTGCGGGTTCGGAAGGAGGATATTCCGAAGACCGCTTTCCGTACTCGTTATGGTCATTATGAGTTCTTAGTGATGTCGTTCGGGCTCACCAATGCCCCGGCAGCATTTATGGATTTGATGAACCGTGTATTCAGGCCGTATCTCGATCGGTTCATTATTGTGTTCATTGATGACATCTTGGTTTATTCTCGGAGCCGGGAGGAGCATGAGCAGCACTTACGTATCACATTGCAGACTTTGAGGGAGCATCAGCTGTTCGCCAAATTCTCCAAGTGCGCATTCTGGTTAGACAGTGTCGACTTCTTGGGTCATGTGGTGACGAGAGATGGTATTTGTGTGGACCCGAGGAAGATCGAGGCAGTTCAGCGTTGGCCTAGACCAGTATCAGTTACAGAGGTTCGCAGCTTTCTAGGTCTGGCCGGCTATTATCGACGTTTTGTCCAGGATTTCTCCCGCATTGCTGCACCATTGACCGGGTTGACCCTGAAGGGGGTTCCTTTTGATTGGACCCAGGCATGTGAGGATAGTTTCCAGCAGTTGAAGACTCGTCTGACTACTGCACCAGTGTTAGCATTGCCTTCAGGATCAGGCGGGTTCGTGGTATATTGTGATACTTCTAGAGTGGGGCTGGGATGTGTATTGATGCAGCACGACAGAGTTATTGCGTATGCTTCTCGGCAGCTGAGGAAACACGAACAGAACTACTCCACCCATGATTTAGAGATGGCTGCAGTGGTATTTGCACTTAAGATCTGGAGACATTACCTATACGGTGAGTCGTGCCAGATATTCACTGACCACAAGAGTTTGAAGTATATCTTCCAGCAGCGAGACCTGAACCTGAGACAGCGCCGTTGGATGGAGTTGGTGAAAGATTATGACTGCGAGATTTTATACCATCCGGGCAAGGCGAATGTGGTGGCAGATGCTTTGAGTAGAAGGCCCGGAGGTAGCTTATCTTGTTTGAGCGCAGTGCAGATACAGTCGTCGGCGGATTGGTAGGTGTTATGTGACAGCAGAGTGCAGTTCGAGTTTACTCCTACAGGGGGACAGCTGGCCCATTTCAGAGCACGCCCACAGTTACTTGACCGTATCCACGAGGCACAGTCCGGCGATGCCCGTACATTATAGATTATTGAGCAGATTCGGCAGGGCAGAGTTTCTGAGTTCGTGATTGATGATCAGGGGATACTTCGATTTGGGACTCGACTGTGCGTGCCAGATTCAGAGGGACTGAGGCGTGATATTCTCGAGGAGGCACATAGATCAGTATACAGTGTTCACCGAGGTTCCACCAAGATGTACCGTGATTTGAGAGAGGTTTACTGGTGGGACGGGATGAAGAAGGATATTACAGACTTTGTGTCGAGATGCCTGACTTGTCAGCAAGTCAAGGCCGAGCACCAGAGGCCAGCCGACGAGTTACAACCTTTGCCCATCCCTGAGTGGAAGTGGGAGCAGGTCTCCATGGACTTCATTGTGGGTCTACCCAGGACCAGTCGAGGGTACGACTCTATATGGGTGATTGTGGATCGACTGACGAAAGCGGCTCACTTTCTGCCAGTGAAGACCACTTTTGGATTTTCTCAGTACGCCCAGGTTTATATTGATGAGATCGTGCGACTGCATGGTGTTCCGACTTGCATCGTGTCCGACCGGGGCATCCAGTTTACCAGCCGATTGTGGCAGAAACTCCAGGAAGCATTGGGCACCCGATTGAGTTTTAGCACAGCCTTTCATCCTCAGACTGACGGTCAGTCGGAGCGTACGATTCAGACTCTTGAGGACATGCTCAGAGCTTGTGTTTTAGATTTCGGTGGTAGCTGGGATCGTCATTTGCCTTTGATCGAGTTTTCCTACAATAATAGCTTCCAGGAGACGATTCAGATGGCACCTTTTGAGGCTTTATATGGGAGGACATGTCGATCGCCTGTATGTTGGACAGAGCTCAGGGAGAGCAGTATTTTGGGGCCGCAGATTGTACAGGAGACGACAGAGAAGATACAGCTGATTCGGGACAGGATGAGAGCGGCACAGAGCAGGCAGAAATCATATGCTGACAGGCGCCGTCGCCGACTCGAGTTCGCTGTTGGCGATCATGTTTTCCTAAAGGTCTCTCCGATGAAAGGTGTGATGAGATTTGGGCGGAAAGGGAAACTGAGTCCTAGATATGTTGGTCCTTTCGAGATCCTAGAGCGTGTTGGTCCAGTCTCTTATCGGTTAGCTCTTCCGCCCAGCTTCCCCGATGTTCACCCCGTATTCCATGTCTCGATACTCCGCAAGTACCTTCATGATCCTTCCCAGGCGATTCAGCACCAGACGATCCAGCTAGAGCGTGATATTTCTTTCACCGAGCAGCCGGTGGTCATCTTGGATCGGCAGGTGAAAAAATTGAGGTCGAAGGTCATACCGTCCGTCAAGGTCCTTTGGCGTGGCCCGAACAGCGAGGAGGTCACCTGGGAGACTGAGGTCGAGATGAGGAAGAGATATCCCCAACTTTTTGAAGGTACGCGTAGTTAAATTCTAAATTCGGGGACCGAATTTCTTTAAGGGGGGAAGATTGTAACCCTTCGAAAATCGTTTAGGCAGTTTTTCGGTAATCGGCTAATTTTTCGGCTTTTTCCGTAAAAAGTCAAAATAGGTATTTTTCATTGTAGACCTAATTATACAAAATTTAGATAAGATATTACTATAATTTTGTCACTAAAATGTCACTTATAATTTTCTAGTTAAATAAAAAAATTTCGTAATTAATTTTTTTTATATTATTTTAAGCCTTTTTAAATACATTAAATTAGTGATAAATACAAATTTAATTAGGTAAATTTCATAATTAGGAGTCTTTATAAGCTAAAATATGGTGTTAATAAAATTGTATCATGACTTGCAACATTTTAGTTTTATGGTGTGAAAATTATGAAAAAAATGATGTAAAAAGGGGTTTTTTTTGTAAAAAGTTGATGTGAAATGCATTAAATGAGATGTGAGAGATCTTTTTGACCTAGAAACTTCTCCAAAAACCCCACACCCTCCTCCTCTTCACCTCTGGCCAAAAATAGCAGCAGCTCCCCCTCTTTTCACCTCAATTCTTGCTTCAAAAATCATGAAAAATCATGAAAAATCCATAAAAATTCACCATTTTCTTCTCCAATTCAATGCTAAACCCTAATCCACTCTCTCCTCAACCAAATTTAGTTCAAAACTAGAAGAAAGGAGGCTTCTTTGGTGGCTTGATCATGCTAGGGTTCCACTTGTGAGGTAAAATTCTAAACTAGTTTGTTAACTTGTAGTTTTAATGTGCTAAAAATGAAATTGGAAGTATTAATCTAGTTGTAATTGTTTGTTCATGAAAATCAAGAGAGGGAATTGATTTCAAATTTGGGTTTGAAGCATGGTTGTTAGAGTTATGTTAGGGCTTTGGTTACCTATTTGGTTAGAGTGGTTAATTGCGTAAGGTTACGCTCGCTAAATCGATAAATTGCGACGTTTGCATCGATTCGGTTTGAAATTTGCTTACTAGATTTTTACAAAAATTAGAATGCGATCAAATTGCGTTATGTTAGCGATATAATTAGCTTCGTATAGGACTATTAGAGTGCGCGAACGCGGGGTTTTGTCTAGTCGGGTTTTAGTTTTGTCGATTTTCCCGAAATGACGATTCTAGTTAACGATTAGCGATTTTCGTGCGTTTTCCCGCGCACCGAGTGTATGTTATGTTTAATTCGAGAGCGTCGATAATTGTATATTGTGACTTGCATCTTTTTAGGTTTTGTAATCTTATGCTTGGTGTTGTACAAATATAGGATCGGTCGGGGAAACATCGGACACGGCACGTAAAGGCAAGGCGGTGGTCGGATCGGATTAGCGGGGATTTCAGGTGAGTAGATGTATTCATCTATGGGGGAATCGTCTGAATGGCGCGAGGCGCCCCCCCAGTTAGGATTACCCTACTTTTTGCAAGATTTATATTGTTAGCTAGCTTATCCATTCATGTACATTGCATACCCTTATAGCGAACAGTATATTAGATTGCATGGACATTCATCTATACTTAAGCGATATCACTTCGTAGGACACGAACACCATTACCATTGGCATCTGTTGCACGCGCACTATTCATGTGACACACACGCCTTTGGTAATTACCATGCCACGTGCACTATAGAACCTGTTTAACTTAATAACGCCATTTGCATTCATACATGATATATGGAATTGCATAACATGCATATACCTCGCATTACCATCATATCTACATAGATTTCTAGCCAAAACTCACATCATATACATTGATATCATAGACATTTATCATATATAACATGTGAACATTATGATTTTCTTGAGGATTTCAGTATTGCTGCGATTTCTGGATTTTTTGGGAAAACCGCATGAATTTAACAAAAGCTTATATTTATCATTTTTAAAACAAAGTTGCGGTTTTCTCGTGATGTATGTGTCGTCCACCATGAGTTTTCATGTTTTCTGTTGGATTTCGAGACCCGATTCGAGGAGTGGATGAACCATCTCGGGTACATGGTGGGCCCGGTATGGTACCCCGGGGCAAGAAGATCGAGTTGTAGACGATGAGCCTGGCAGGGGAAGACTACCTACCGGTGATGTCTGGCGCGGCGGATATCCGGAGGATACCGACCGTTGTCGTGAGATTTATGATATGGGCCGATCCGGACTGACGGAGCTCGATATTGAGACAGATATGATTCCTATTTGGTGTCGATACTTGACACGGGTTTTCAGATGATTTCTTGATGGTACTTAGCTATTATACAGATATTCATTTTCTAAAGTTAAAAACGCAGTACCCTTAGCATTTAAAACACTAAAGAGTTAGAAATGACATTGCATACCTGTGCATGCATACTAGAGCTATTATAAAACATATGGACATGCATGTTGTGGTGCATTGCGTGCATTCTTACGATTGCCTTATTAGATGTTATATTTACTCACGAGCTGGCAACTCACCCCCGTTGTGCCACAGTGCCTTGCAGGTCGGACTCATCAGTCTTGTAGCAGCGGCTATCTTATCATCAGCTCCTTTTGCTCAGACTCGCGACATCGCCCGTAGGTGGGTTGCGAGCACACTTTATTTCTTTTGCTTTACCATTGTATCTAGTATTCTCCATCAACCACTTTATATTGTATATGCGACCTAGTGATGAGACTGAGAGATTGTATATATGTGGTTTCTTTTGGGTCGAGCTCACTTGAGCCGGCGTTGTGTTTTCTGATATTTTGCGTTTCTTTATGCTCTTTTCTTGATATTACTATTATATTGCATGTGGTTGTGATCCGCCTTGGGCGAAGAGCTAGCTCCCGCTTGGGGATGCCATTTTTATGATTACAGGTTTATTATCTTGTTGTACCCATTTTGGGGGATAGAAAATACAGGGGAGACTCTGCCGAAATTTTCGGGAATTTTTGATGTTTTTTTTAAAAGGGATTCTATGCAACTTAATTGATTTCAAAACCATTTTCATTTAAGGTTTTCCTTCACTCTCTTTTGATTTTGGTTTAGATTCTTCTGGGCTTTGGCTGACTTAGGTTACGGTACGCCTTTAGACGTCTCGTAATCTAAGTGCCAGTCGCGTTCCGTACTTTCGGGTCGTGACAGCAAGGCAGCTGCTCGGTTGCCTCTTGGCGAGAGCTTTGATCCTTAGCGTAGATGGGTAAGAAATTACCCGCTAAGGATAAACCGAGCAGGGTAGCTGCTCGGTATCGCGAGGCTCTACCCGACCTTCCGAGATGTGTGAATATCGGGGAGAGTGATCGTCGCGTGCGGCACGTGGCTGAAACGCATAGGGGAGGCGAAGCGTTCGAAGATCTACGTCGCTCCAACTTCGATTCGCCGAGAAATAGGGGATATCCACCGTGTGGCAGTACAGTATTGGAAGAAACGAGCAAATCCTTGGACTCGCGCACATGCGCGCGTAAATCTGGACTCTTGGGGGCGCTGTGGAGGCTATAAAATATAGAGGGTGTGTTGCTCATTCCTAGCTTTGCGTCCCGAAATATAAGAATGGATGAATTCTCTTTCTCCGTCCCCGATATCATTTCTTTTGAAGATGTATACTTGTACGACCAGCTGAGCTCCGAGGAGATGCTTCAGGCGGTGGTTCGGCGCGTGGAGGACCATTTTTGCCGAGTGCTTCCCCAGCGATCACCCCTGCTTCAGTTTCTGATGTACTCGATTTGGAGGGCGTCGCCGGGGCTGCACAACCCCTTGTCCGAGCAACTAAAGGACGAGGCGGTTGGCAAGTTGAGATCGCTATGCCGTTTCGGCCTGATCTCGAAGAGTTGGCGCGATCGCTCAGTGGCTCTTGTCCTCGAGTGTTACCAACTGAGGTATCTCGCCGATGGGTGCCCGGCTAGAGAGTCCTCCGGCCCGTCCGTGGCGTCAAGAGTTCGCGGGCAGCACCAAAGGCAGAGGTCTGAGGCGATAAGGGCTCTTCTGGCGGCAATTTCTTCGGAGTACCATGGGCAATGCTTTCTGCACCCCCTTCCCCCGTTGTTGTAATTTCAACTTTTATGTAAGGCTGAGGAGCCCGCAATACCTTTTGATAAATAAATAAAGTTCTCCTTTTTGCGAAGTTCTACTGTTTCCTTTTGTCTTCTGGGTCCATTTGAGTATTTCAGCGAAATGGAATTCGTGAGCTATGAACTGAGGAAGAGTGGAACATATAGGGGAAGTTCCTTCTTTATATAAAAAAAACTTAGCAAAATTTACATCGCTTCGTAAAAGGAGAAACATGTATTCATAGATATGTTTTTTTAAAGGTACAACTTGAGCTTCTCGGCGTTGTAGGGCCGCGAAAATTTACGACCTGCTGCGTCTTGTAAGCGATAAACCCCGCCGGGTAAGACCTCGGAGACGAGGAATGGGCCGTCCCACTTCGGAGAAAACTTGTGCAGCTTGACTTGATCAACGAACTCGTTCTGCTTTAAGAACAAGTCCTCGGCCCTAAAGGCGCGATGCTTGACTCGCGCGTTGTAGTAGCGGGCAGTTTGTTGTTGGTAAGCGGCGGCTCTAATCTGTTCCCGGTCCCGCTTTACAAACAAGATGTCCAAATTAGTCCAGAGTGCCGGGTATTCGTTTCATCATTGAAGTGTTCGACTCCGTGACTGGGTAGCCCGATCTATGCTGGGACCATTGCCTTGGAGCCGTAGCAAAGACTGAAGGGGGTCTCTCCGGTGGGGGACTTCTTCGATGTGCGCAAGGCCCATATGACCCGAGGTAATTCGTCGACCCAACTGCCCTGTCGCCCTTCAAAGCGAGCTCGAAGTCCTCAAATGATGTCCCTGTTAGCGACCTCGGCTTGCCCGTTGCACTGGGGGTGCGCGACGGCGGCGAACTTCATCAGTATATAGTATTCGTTGAAGAATTCTTTAACTCTTTCGTTCTCAAAATTCATCCCGTGGTCGTTGATAATACACCTCGAGATCCTGAACCGGAATATTACGTTGTTCTGCAGGAACTTAATGGTCATGGTAGCATCCGGTTTTCTGATGGCGACGGCCTCGATCCACATCCTAAAGTAGTCCACCGCGACAAGGATGTACTTATGCCCGCCCGTACCTATAGGGAGTTGGCCTATCATGTCCATTCTCCACTGGGCAAACAGCCATGGAGAGGTCAGGGTAGTAATCTCGGTAGCCGGAAAGTGGGGTATGCTGGCATGGAGTTGGCAACTCTTGCACCTTCTGACAAGCTTCTGAGCGTCATGATAAATGGTCGGCCAGTAGTACCCTTGGAGGAGCGTCTTCTGAGCTAAGGTGTGGGCCCCTTGGTGTGCTCCGCTGTCCCCTTCATGGACCTCATGGAGGACATAGTTGGCTTCATGGGGGTCGACGCATCGATGCAAGGGTTGTGTGAAGGATTTCTTGTAGAAGTTCCTATTGCTCCAGATGAAATGGTGGGATTTGGCTTGGAGGCGGTGAGACACCCCACGATTTCCGGGGAGCATACCCTCCTTCAGGAATTCGACGATGGGCTTCCTCCAGTCTCGGTCCTCTTCCTAGGCTGTGTAAACTTGGAGCGATGTCGCTCCGTCTTCTACGCTGGACCACGGCAAGACCTCGAAGAGGATATTTCTCTTGTTGTTGGCCAAGTAAGAAGAAGCTAGCTTGATCAAAGCGTCGGCCTGGGCGTTTAGGTGTCGGGGGATATGCTCTACTTGAACTTCGTCGAAGTCCTTTCACAGTCTTCTTACCTCGGCTAAGTACTTCACCATCAGAGGCTCTTGTGCTTCGAATCAGCCGGTCACTTGGCCGACGACCAGAGCGGAGTAGCTACGGATTCAGATCGTCTTCAGCCCCACTCCGGAGGTGATCCGCTGTCCAGCAAGCAGAGCCTCGTACTCAACTGTGTTGTTTGAGGCTTTGAATCTGAGCTTTAAAGAATATTCCATATCTGCTTCGTTTGAGCCCCGGATGATGAGGCCGGCACTACAGCCTTCCTTGGTTGATGACCCGTCGACGTAAAGGACCCAATCGGGGATGTAGTCGGGCCCTTCTTCGATCGAGGGTTGGGATCCGGGGACCGGCACGGGAACCGCCTCCTTGGTAGGGATGGTGCATTCGACGATAAAATCGGTCAGGACTTGCGCCTTGATAGCTTGCCTCGGGCGGTACTTGATGTCAAATTGGGACAGCTCCCACCTCCACTTCTCTAAACGACCAGAAGACTTGGGGGAGGCGAGAATAGCCCCTAAGGGGTGTTCGGTGAGTACAAGGATGGTGTGCGCCTGGAAATAGTGTTGTAGTTTCCACGAGGCCATAATGAGTGCCAAGACATTCTTCTCTATGGCTGGGTACCTTGTTTCCGCATCCTTGAAGACATGGCTTACATAAAAAACCGTATTTTGGACTCCCTCGACTTCTAGGACGAGCACCGACCTTCATATGATCGGACACTGCCAGATACAGCGAGAGCTCATTTCCCTCAACTGGCCGGGTGAGTAGCGGGGGAGTCGCTAGGTGCACTTTCAATTGCTCGAAGGAGATTTGACACTCTTCCAATCATTTGAACCTTGGGATCATCCTTAGAGCTTTAAAGAACAGGAGACACTTTTCCTCGGATCTTGATATGAAACGACTCAGAGCGGCTACCCTCCCTGTTAGCCGCATGATTTCGACGTTAGTCTAGGGCGCGGTCATGTTGAGGATGGCGCTGATTTTCTCCTGGTTAACCTCGATTCCACGGTGGGTGACCATGAAGCCGAGAAACTTTCTACTGGTGACCCCAAATGCACACTTGGCGGGGTTCAGTTTCATCTTGTATTTGCGGAGGACGTCGAAGACCTCGCCCAGATCCTTGGCGTGCTGATCCGATGATGTCAATTTGACGAGCATGTCGTCGACGTAAACCTCCATGTTTCTGCCGATCTGAGGCTTAAACATCATGTCGACCAAGCGTTGGTACGTAGCTTCGGCGTTTTCGAGGCCGAAGGGCATCACTTTATATCAGTATACCCCCCGGTCCATAATGAATGCGGTGAGCTCTTCGTCTGCCAGATTCATATGGATCTGGTTGTAGCCAGAGAAGGCGTCCATGAAGCTAAGTAGTTTGTGGCCTGCCGAACTGTCGACGAGCTGATCTATCCGAGGGAAGTGATAGTTGTCTTTCGGGCAGGCCTTGTTAAGGTCAGTGAAGTAGACACACATGCGCCACTTCCCGCTGGCCTTTTTAACCATGGCAACATTCGTCAACCACTCCGAGTAAGCCACGTTTCGAATGAAGTTGGTTGCGAGCAGTCTGTCAATCTCGTCATCGATCGCTTTTTGCTTAATCGGAGCGAATCTTCGTTTCTTCTGCCTAACGGGTCAAACCGCTGGGTCGACCCCGAGCTTATGTGATATTATTTTGGGGTCTATCCCGGGCATGTCGACGGGTGCCCAGGAGAACATGTATGAGTTTCCTCTGAGGAAGTGGACCAGGTCGTCGCGCCGAGCTCCCGTTAAGAGTGGCCCGATTTAGACGGTTCGTTCATTGGCCCCTTCGACGAGGGGGGTCTCTGTTAGCGGCTCAGCCGGGGCTCCTCGGATCTCTTTATGCTCGTCCCGAGTATCCAAAGATCCCCTGAAATCATCTGTGCTTTCAAGATCATCGCTTCTCTCCTCTGGCATGGACGTCGCTGTGAAGCAAATCTTCGCGGTTTGCTGGTTTCCATAGGCCCGACCTATCCCGCCATGGTCGAGTGGAAACATGATCGCCAGGTGGTAGGTCAATATCTGGGCCCGGAGGGAATTCAGCGTTGGGCGTCCCAGGAGGATATTGTAGGCCGATGGAATTCTGGCGACGATGAACACTACAGGCACGGTATGCTTATGGCCAGTCTTCCTAATGTTAAGAAGTAGGGTAACCACCCCTTCTGCTTGGACGGAGTGATTGGTGAACCCCGACAGGATATGGACGGTCGGCCTCAGGTACGACGGGGTAAGTCTCATACGTAGGAAGCAGTCGTAGAAGAGGATGTCTGTTGAACTTCCAGAGTCGACTAGTATTCTCTGCACCTCGTAATGGTGGACTCGCGCTGTGATTACCAGAGGGTCGTTGTGAGGCCGGGATATCTCGTGAAGGTCCTCGTCGGTAAAGATGATGGGCTCGGCTACTTTGACCCTCTTCCTTGGTTGGTTGCTGGTCCCTTCGACTGGCAAAGGGCGTCATATCTCGACGGCCCCAGGCGCACCTCCCGCTGATACGACTATGATTTGGCCGATTTTCAATTCATCGAGAGGGGGTGGTGCTCTTGTTATCGGTCGGTTTGTTGCTTGTCCCGCAAGTATCTTGCTAGGTGCCCGAGCGGATCAGCTCCTCGATGTAGTCTCGGAGCTATTTGCAGTTCTCGGTGGGGTGTCCCTGTGACCGGTGGAAAGCGCAATAGGGGCTTCATGACCGTTTTGTCTCCTTATGGCTGACCGGGGAAAGTTTGAAGAATCTCTCTTCCTTTGCCTCCTCTAACAGCTCTATCTCTGATACGTTGAGCGGGGTGTACTCCTGGAACTTTGGGGAGTAGGGCTTTGGCCGCTCAATTTTCTTTTTATCCTCTCTTGCCTTCTTCTTCTGATCGTCCTGGTCGATCCGGGGTAGGTTCGCATTTACCTCGGACTCTAGCTGTATCTCTCGTTCAGTCCAGGCTTTTACCTCAGCCATGGTCTTAGGTTGTGCTAATGTAAAGGAGCGGAGGCACACCTTGTGCCTAAGACCCGACCTAAGTGCAGTGATGACCGTCTCATCCCGGTGCTCTGGGACCTCGAGGAGGGTATTGTAGAAGCGGGTGACATATCTTTTGAAGGACTCCTTATCCCCGCTCTTTATTGTGAAGAGATGATCGACGGTCTGCTTTGGCCGTCTGTTCCTGACGAAGTGGCCGAATAACTGGGTGGCCAGCTCATCAAATGTAGAGATTGAGCGTGGCATGAGTCCTCGGAACCAATCTCGTCCAGAACGGATGAGAGTGGCGGGGAAAGCCCGACATTGCGCGGCGTCGGAGTTGTCCTGGAAACTCATCCCTGCTGTGAACACGTCCAAATGGTCTTTCGGGTCGGACTTCCGGTCGAATAGGGAGACCTTTGGGGGCTTGTTCCTAGAGGAGACGTGGACAGCGAGCAACTCTTCGATGAAGGGCTTCATGAGCGAGTCGGCGGCATATCTGGCCCCGTCGCTTGAGGGACGACTCTCCCGATGTATACACTCGATCTTCTTTTCGAGGGCGTTGAGTCGGTCATAGTATCCCGAGGATTCGGAATACTCGGATTTATGGCCCCTGCTGATTTTGACTTGCGCCGGGCCTCGGCTCTGGTTCCGTTCTATGAGGTTCCGTAAGTCCCCTAGCAAGGTTGTCTTCGAGCTGCGGTGGTGAGTCCCATCCACACGAACCTATCGAGGGAGAGGGCGCCGACCATGCCTGGAAGCAGGCGAGTTGACTGACACCTCCTCAGGAGGGACAGGAGTGCAATGGGCCTCAGGGCGGGGCGCTCTTTCATAGGACCTCAGAGTCGAGCTTTGAGGTGCCCACCGGGTCATCGAAGTTGGTCACCATGGGAGATCTATGGCCACCGGAGATAGCGAGGCGGTGTTCAGATGTGCCGGCGTAGGCAGTGTCTTCTCTTCCCATGTGCCACTCCCGAGGTGGGGGAACGGCGACTTGGGGAGCTCGTCCCTTCGTTTGGACACGGACATGTGCATCCACGACGGACGCGAGTCGATCTATCCGAGCAGATAGGACGTGAATGGCGTTCGGGAGAGAAGGGGATCCACCTGCATCTCCGTTGTGGGGAGGACGGCGGTTGGAACTTGGATTGTCGCGATGATCACTCGCCATATGTTCGAGATCAGAAGATTAAGTTTCGTTGAGTGGAACTTTCGAATTTTTCCACAGACGGCGCCAACTGATAGAGGTCTGGATCTCCTTCAGATGTTGTCTCCGTTGATTTGAAGCAAGCGGTGATGGACGGTTGAGGTTGGATCTTAGAGTTTCCTCTTGATGAGTGTGGATCTCAGTGAGCTTGATTTGAGAATGATGTCGAGCTACTTGCAAGGAAGTCCCGGTGTTGTTGTACTACCGATGACCTCCAACGATCAAGTTAGTCAAAGTACTTGGGCAGAGTAACGGCCTATTGGGGAAAAATTGCCTTACCTGAGTCGTCTGAAGAGGGGTTTATATAGTGGCAGCCATGGTCTGGCGGACGCGAGATTCTCGCCGGCCGTTACGCTCCTGGCGTTGTGCCTGTGTGAAAGGCGGGATTCCTCATTAATGATGAGATATGCTCGTTAATGGGGGAACGCGATGGCATGGAATACGGAATCGTGGGCGGCAGATATCTCGTGTCTGGCGAGATTCACGGAGTCGTGGTGGAGATGCCTGTGATCTGTGTTGTGGGTCGGTCGATGAGACCGAGGAAGCTAAGATCGGCTGGAGGCTCGGGAACGAGCGGGAGACCGAGGGAGCTTGTTTCAGCGATAGCTCGGAGACGAGCTAGGAGGGCTGAGGGAACTCAGCGTGCGGGAGGGCTCGGAGGCGAGCCAATGGATGTTTGTAAGACGGGCACAGGAGTGGTCTGGGAGGCCACCGAAGGTCGGGACCATCCTCGGGTCGAAGGCCCGGAGCATGCTTCCACTGTACCTTTCTTGTTTCTTTCTTGTGAGTTTTGGGACATGTCATCTGCCACGTGTCATGATCTGGAAAGCCCTCAGTACCGAGCATTATCACCAATCATTTTTTATCAAAAGACCTTGTAACCATTTTGTTGTTGAACCTTTAGATTCTAATCCATGGTTTCAAACGACAATTGTCATAAATCCTTGTATGAAAACCCCTTCCACTTATTTCAAATTCAGAATTTCTTTTGATCATACGTTCAATTATTCTGGTATATATGTAGACCTCGGTTGTTCCAAAATTATACATGTCTTATTCGATTTTTATAATAATACATTTTTTAAATATCGAAACACGAGTTCTTCCAACTAATCCTTTGCCAAGATTTCAAATTCCTATTCAATTCCCAACTTCCCTTTGCCACACTATTTTTTCTTTTTGAATAAGATAAACTAAACTAAATTAAACTACTTACAAGATTGTGCCGTGAAGTAAATAGTAAGCATCGGAACTAATATTTTATGATTTTATTTGTGAAAGAGCAACAGGTCTTTGCCGTTATCTTTACACAAATGCAATCAAAAGATATAAGTTCTATATGACACAATAAAAATCCTCGGTACATCATATAAAAGTTACAGATGAAAAAGAAAAGCTGTTATTACTTATTTCAAATATCGGCGGTTCCTAAATTGCATGCTTTGCAAATTCGGGTTTAAGAACCTTCCTTACTTCTCTTCTTATTCAATAGAGGAATACTATTAATAGTATTTCCATCCTTAACAATAGTACCACAAGAAGTAGCAACATTTATAATGACAGTATTATCATAACCATCGAAAGATTTAGTAGAGGAAGTAGAGTTTTTCGTACCGGTTTCTCCTTTGCCACACAATTACTAGCAACCTTTTGTCACAGCTCATGCCGATTTTGATACCAACCCAAGGCACATCAAGATTAGTTATTTAATTATAGGGAGATTATCATGATTAAGCACCATATCAAGAATTGCATTAACCAATCACTCACTCTCATGAGATCCCAATCATCCACTATCCATACCTAGCTCTTTCCCCTGCTGTGTCATTTCTTCTGAAGACTTCTTTAATTAATCACCTACAAATTAACAAATAAATAAAATTATCATTAAAGTTAATTAATTTATTAAGGTTACCCTTTTTTCGTTATCTGATAGGGATATCTAATACTTAATCAAACGAGTGGCCACGACCCATGACATGACCAGATCACGACACACAAAAAAACCCAAACTTGTGTGACTTAATTTTTTTGATTCAACCCCTTTCAACTTCTGCTCTTTCCTTGAACTCGTTTTTTGTTATCTTTCCCGTCGGGATAATGCACAGGGTCTTGAATTAGAATTTTTTTATATAAATATATATTATTCCCTTTTTTTTTATAAAAAATGTCTTATTGAGCTTGGCGCGATGTCGGCATGCATTGTATATATATTCTCGGTCTCAACCTTCACGCACTAGATTTCAAAGTAAGAGTCTCAAATCTTTTGGAAAAAATAATAGATCGTAACTTGAATCAAGCAGGGTTGAACCCTAGACTTTTTACTCAACTCTACGGTTTGCATTACTTAATGAATATACACAAAGGAGACGAGACGATTAGTCTTTGCAAGAGGTGGAACTTTAACTTCAAGTAATATGAATATAAAAGGCAAGATTAGTAATTGTGAGAAACTTCCACCATTCTTTCTGATATTAGGAGCAATCAAAAATGGAGTTTTATGTTGACATAAACAAGTCTTTGCGAACCTTCTGCTCTAAAAAAAATCATACTACCCGTGACAAATTTGTTTCATGAAATTATTTTCTTCATATTCTTTAATAATTTATGAATATTTAATTAAATCAAGTTTATGTATTTTAAGGTCTATTATATGTTTTATCCTAAAAGTGATCGAGTAGAGACGGCCACTTAATTTCCAAATGAGATATCTCTTGTAAGCAAATCAGCCCTTGCTCATGTATTATAGAGAATCAAATGTTGTTTTAAATATACACTAGTAAAATAAAGGGTTGCCCCTACGGATAACAACATCCGTAGGGACAGATAAATTTTGGCCCTACGGATTAATCGGTAGGGCCAAACGGTTGCCCCTACGGTCCTTCCATATTTATTTAAAAATTATTAAATCTTAAAGTTTTGTTTGCCCCTACGGAGCCGCAAACCAAGCACCTACGGGTATATCCGTAGGGGCATCTAAATAGGGATTTAAGTGATCGATCCCAACGCTGATTATTTCTTATTCCCTTTATCGTTGCGCGCGAACCCAAATCCCCAAACCCTCGACGTTCCCGCCGATCGCCGTTCTCGTCGTCGCCAGCGCCGGCCGAATCGTCGTCGCCACCGCCTGCAGTGATCTCGTCGTCGCCACCGCCCTCCGTTCTCGTCGTCGCCACCGCCCTCGTCTTCGCCGATTGCGTCTCCGTCGTATCCTCCACCGCCTAGCCTACAGGTTAGTTAAACATTATTTTAATGATGTTAGGGTAGCGATGAGGGTTAGGGTTAGGTATCGTTTAGGGTTAGGGTTAGGATTAGGGTTAGGGTACGGGTTCGATCGGTTGGGGTTCGGCTGGTGTTGGGGTTAGAGTTGGGGTTAGGGTTCGGTTAGGGTTTGGTGTTGGGGTTGGGGTTCGGCTGGGGCTGGGTTGGGGTTAGGGTTAGGCCGGGTTAGGGTTTGGTGTTGGGTTGGGGTTCGGCTGGGGCTGGGTTGGGGTTAGGGTTAGGCCGGGTTAGGGTTTGGTGTTGGGTTGGGGTTCGGCTGGGGCTGGGTTAGGGTTAAAAAGGTGAAATTTTAGGGGATTGATCTGGAAAATAGTGAAAGTCGATACTGTTTATTTGTGAATAACACAGTCCATGGTTTTTATATAAGAAAAAGGTCCATGAAAGTCTATGGGATTTATCGAAAAAACGCTGAAAGTTCATGTATTTATTTGTAAACAACAAAGTTCATGGTATTTATCTAGAAAATGTTGGAAGTCAATGGTATGTATTTGTAAACAACAAAGTCTATGGAAATTATGTGAAAACGTTAAAACTTCATGGTATTTATTTGTAACAAACAAAGTCTATGGTATTTGTTTGAAAAATATTGAAAGACCATGGCATTTATATGTAATGGGTCAAAGTCATTTGGGTTATGTCAATCTTATTGGCGATACTTTCTTTTTGTGCATATCCAAAAACTTTGAAAGTTCTTGGTACCTATTAGAAAATATAAAGGGTTTTGTAGTGAAAGGAAAGAATTGGATTTAGAAAAACCGTGTGTAACTTTTAGAAATTCTATACACCCAAGTATATAGAAAAGGGTTAATTGCGGATACAGCCTATGTACTATGGGGGTCAAGCACTTATAACCTCTGAAGTATAATAATAAGCACTTTTGTTTGTTTTTCATTAGTGATTAATTTTTAGTTTGCTATTTATTCTTTTTCAGTATGGATACTTGATAGAATTACAATTGCTTTACTATTGTTTGCCTTTTTCCTTTTGTGTAGAAAATATATCCATTGTGTCATATGGACACTATTAATTTCACATCGATTCAAGGGAAAAATTGAGGAAGATTGTGTTTGTTATATCAAAAACCTTTTTGTTGAACCCAACAGGTGAAACTTTAGAGTTGTTATAGATAGCTCTTACATGTTTAATGCATGTACCATTATTAAGAGAGTGCAAGGTGGAGAACAATAATTTGTTTTAACGGCACGTTTTTCAAGTTATAACCAATATATGATATTCGATGATAATATGAAACTTTTATATTCTCATTGATACTCATATATGAAACTCAAAGCGCCACTTAGTCCCCGTCTATCGGTTAACATACGTTCGGTATTCATCGTGACATAGAACTATACGAAGGTTGTTAAATATCGAACGGTATAGCTCGATATTAACAACCGTCGTATAGTCTACGCGACGAGAAAATTCAATCGTATGGTAACCCATAGATTTATCCCGTGTGGACAAATTAAGAATGTATAAAGCAAGCGCCTTCATTCACTTGTGTTTTCATCCGTTTCGAGATATTTCGTCGGTACCTTTCCGCTGGTTCTCCGTGTACAAAGATAGATTAGATGTTCATTTCAACGTTGTTTCACGGCTTTGAAATGATTATCTATTCTATTACAGTGTACTCGGAGAACAGCAGTGAGGTGCTGCCGAAATTTACTCGAAACGGTTGAAAGCACAAGTGATGGGCGTTCGCTCTATACATTCTTAATGGGATAGAAGCCTACCCCCGACAGCCGGAACACACACATACAACAAGAATACACAACAAACGCATAATTAGAGAGCGATTCGAGATGTTCCGGTTAAAACCAATATATGATATTCGATGATAATATGAAACCTTCATATTCTCATCGATACTCATATATGAAACTAAAAGCGCCACTTAGTCCCCGTCTATCGGTTAACATACGTGCGATGCTCGTCGTGACCTAGAACTATACGAAGGTTGTTAAATATCGGACAGTATAGCTCGATACTAACAACCGTCGTATAGTCTACGCGACGAGAAAATTCAATCGTATGGTAACCCATAGATTTGTCCCGTGTGGACAAGTTAAGAATGTATAAAGCAAACGCCTTCATTCACTTGTGTTTTCATCTGTTTCGAGATATTTCGTCGGTATCTTTCCGCTGGTTCTCCGTGTACAAAGATAGATTAGATGTTCATTTCAACGTTGTTTCACGGCTTTAAAATGATTATCTATTCTATTACAGTGTACTCGGAGAACAGCGGGGAGGTGCTGCCGAAATTTACTCGAAACGGTTGAAAGCACAAGTGATGGGCGTTCGCTCTATACATTCTTAATGGGATAGAAGCCTACCCCTGACGGCCGGAACACACACATACAACAAGAATACACAACAAACGCATAATTAGAGAGCGATTCGAGATGTTCGGGTTAAAACCAATATATGATAATATGAAACCTTCATATTCCCATCGATACTCATATATGAAACTAAAAGCGCCACTTAGTCCCCGTCTATTGGTTAACATACGTGCGATAATTTATTCTTTTCAACGACAAACGCACACACAAAGCATATACACGGATTTTCTCCTTTGTCAGTAACTATCCCGTTCTTATATTTCTCAATATAGTCAGCTTAACCTACAATTTATATGTTATACAGTCTAACATGGCCCATGAGTACGTCAGAGTTAAGGACTGGATGTATGTGGATTGGAAACAACGTATGCAACCTAAGTTTGTCGCAGGAGTTGCTGCTTTCCTTGAATTTGCACGCGCACATAATAAGATTATAATAGAGAAGATTCTCCGTCCGTGCGATAGATGTGGCAATAAGTACTGGCAGAAGGTAGAATTGGCAGAGCTTCATATTGTAAAACATGTGTTTACTAGACTTTATACAGCTTGGAAATATCACGGGGAAGGAGAAGAATGCAGTACTGTGGCAGAAGAAGAAGGAGAACACGATAATGCGGCAGGAGAAGAAGAAGAATTCGGTAATGCGGCAGGAGACGTAAATTTATTTCCATCAGAAGAAATGGAAGATATGGTAGAGGCTGCCCTAGGTGAATCTATTCGTACCGAAGATGACATTCCTTCCGGTCAAGGACCGCGTGCGGATAAATATGAAAATTTCATGAATGATGCTAGGAAACCAATTTATGAGAATGCGAAGTATTCCACCCTCTCATGGTTCGTCCAACTTTTCCAGATTAAGTGCCTAAATGGATGGAGTAACAAGTCATTTACAATGCTTCTTTCGTTCTTGAAAGATTCTATGCCTCCGGAAAATAATGTGCCCGAAAGCTGGTACGAAGCCCAGAAGATGATGTCTGATTTGGGTCTAAAGTGCGAGAAGATTCAAGCATGTCCTAAAAATTGCGTGTTGTGCCGGAAAGAGAATTCAGATTTGAAAGAGTGTCCAACATGCGGAGAGGTCAGGTATAAGCCGAAAGATTCTGATAAGAAGCCTGATATACCTATGAAGATAGCACGATATTTTCCCATAACACAGAGGTTATTCAGGTGCAAGAAAACAGCCGAGGCAATGATTTGGCATCATCGTGCTCCTCCAAGAGAAAATGGAAAAATGAGCCATCCAAGAGATTCACCGGCATGGAAGGATTTCGATAGGAGGCACTCAATATTCAGTAGCGATCCTCGCTATGTCCGGCTCGGACTGGCTACTGATGGCTTCTGCCCATTTAACTATATGGCTGGAAGTCACAGCACATGGCCCGTTGTAATTATAATTTATAATCTGTCGTCTTGGTTGGCTATGGACCAATCATACTTTATGATGCCTCTTCTTATCGACGGACCAAACTCACCGGGGAACAATATCGACGTCTATCTCCGACCTCTGATCGAGGAGTTGAAATCTTTGTTCATTGATGATGTAGAGACATATGATTCAAACACAAATACAACCTTCATACTGCGTGCGGCTTTAATGTGGACAATTAATGACTTTCCTGCGTATGGAATGCTATCAGGTTGGTCCGTACATGGTCACAAAGCATGTCCTCATTGCCATGAACACACAACATCAAAATTCTTGAATTTTAGCAGGAAGGTTTGTTATTGCGGCCATCGACGTTTTCTGCCTCCAGACCACCCCTATAGGTTGATACGGTTCACTTTGATGGTCATCAGGAGCTTCTTGGACCTCCATTCCCATTGTCCGGAGAGGACGTGACTGCTAAATGGGATGGTTACAATAACGTGACCTTCGGGATGGATCTGACGAAACAGGTCAAACCACAATATTGGAACAAGTTAAGCATTTTCTTCGAGCTTCCGTACTGGTCTACAAATTCAGTGCGTCATTGTCTGGACGTCATGCATATAGAGAAGGGAGTATCAGAGCACATACTTAACTTGCTTCTTTATAAAGACGGGAAATCGAAAGACAACATGAATGCTCGGATGGATCTACAAGAGTGGGGAATAAGAAGTGAATTGCACCCTAGACCGATAGCGGGTAAACCGGGCAAGTTTGTACTTCCCAATGCCGCTTATCATATGTCACAACCGGAGAAGAAAAGATTCCTGCAGGTGTTGCATGATTTGAAAGTCCCCACAGGTTTCTCAGGATCATTCAGCAAGAAAATAAAAATTGTGAAGGGCAAGATCGATGGGCTGAAAAGTCATGATCATCATGTTATCGTGGAGCACTTTCTTCCATTAGCCCTCAGGACTTCTCTCCCCGACTCGGTTGGTCTAGTAATCAACGACCTATGTTGTTTTTTCAGGAAGTTGTGTGCTAAAACACTGGAGGTTGCGACGCTGGATAAACTAGAAAATTCTGTTGCGTTGATACTTTGCAAGTTTGAGCGTATTTTCCACTGTCATTCTTCGATATCATAATACACTTGACGGTTCATCTTGCAACTGAGGCGAAGTTAGCCGGACCGGTACAATATCGATGGATGTATCCCATCGAGAGGTACGTGTAATTTTTTGTTTCGCGCAATTTATAAATTTATTGTTGTCCTGTATGCCCGTATTTATTTATTCAACATATTCTCATTAGGTACCTCTACACTCTTAAGAAGTATATACGCAATAAAAATCGACCAGAGGGTTCTATCATGCAAGGTTATCTTCTTGATGAAGCAACCATATTTTGTTCCCGCTATCTGGACGAGAACATTGAGACAAGGCTTAACCGACCACGAAGAATTCAAGACGGGCCATATGGTAAAGCCGAGTATAAAAGGGTAGACACTATGTTTATCAACAAGATATACCGGTTTATCTTGCTTAATTGTGCATGTCTTGAACAAATTAGAGAGTAAGTTCTTTTGGATTAATTGTTATATCTGTGTTTGTGTGTGTATGAAATGATATAATATTAATGTCATAATTATTTGTCGAAAACAGAATTCATTTTAACGAGGTACGTGAGGGGCATCCTGATTGGAACGAAGAACGTTTGGAAAAATACCATCAGGATAATTTTTTTGATTGGGTCACAGATCATGTAAGTTATTCGAATAACATTTTATTGCTATCAATTTTAATCTAAACTTGTATCGTTATATATTTGTTGTAAAATTTGTTTTGTTCGATCCAAGATCCGAACTTGTCTGCATCATTTGAGAGTGATTCAAGATGTTTAGCATAATTTTCTAGTATGGAGGTTGCATATTACAAAGGATTTGGTGTCCTTGAATACAAATTCGAAGTTAAGGACATAGAAACATCTAGAACCACTCAGAATAGTGGGATTGCGACGGTAGGATCGGACGGTGTGATTTACTATAGGTACTTAAATTGTATACTCAGCATCCACTATCCCGGACGATCAGAACCCTTTTATATATTCCAGTGTACTTGGTACGATCCGCGAACCGATACGGACAGGTGGAGAAGCAGTCTTGGGACTTGGAAAGATGAATATGGATTGACCAGTATGAACACACTTCAATTTTACGGTCAGGACGATCCGTTTATCTTTCTGAACCAAGCGTTCCAAGTATACTACTCACAGTGTTTGAAGCATCCGGGGTGGAGTGTTGTATGCCGATGGAAACCCAGAGATGTGTACGATGTCCCAGAATACGAGGACAGCGATGAGGACGAATAAGAGAGAAGGCTTAAAGTGCTCCGACCGTCTGTTGCGAAGGACGGGTTGTCTTCGACCGATCATGAAGTTACGTGGGTTAGAAATGACATCGACGATGAAATCCAAGTAGATATGTATAATGCGCCCACGAAACGAAAAAGGTTATCAGTAATGTTATATTATTACTTCACATTTTACGCTCTATACATATATAGTCAATACTTTTAACGATTGTCTAATGCGTCCATGAACCGTTTATCTAGATTTGATGACGATGTCGGGAGCAGCGAGGGGCGGCAGGAGCTCCAGCCGCGGCAGAGGCAGGAGCTCCAGCCGCGGCAGAGGCAGAGGCAGAGGCAGAGCGGTTCTGCCGCCCGGAGAGCTCCATAGGGAGGTTCAGAGAGCCGGTCTTGCACCCAGATTGGAGACCCCTTCGGATGCCTCCTTCCGTGTGGATTTTGCCACATTTCCAGGTATACTGCATGCATATGCATTTTGAATGTAAAATTACAGATATTCATGCCTATTTATGTCAAAATTACTTATATTGTCAATGTTTGATTGTCTAGTTGTTGGTGATGCGTCCACATCTGGGACAGAGGCTACCCCCGCTCCTCCAGGTATGTTTATATATCATATAGTGTATGTATATTGATTTAGAATGCTATATCATAAATACACACATTCCTTTTGCTCTTACTTAGCAATTTTTATTATTGTCTAGCTGTAGGTGGTGACACCACCGCACCTGCGGGTATGTTTATATATCCTATAGTGCATGCATATTGATTTAGAACGTTATATTATTGATTTACACATTCATTTTGCAATTACTTATATAATCTATTTTTAATTGTCTAATTATAGGTGGTGCGTCCACATCTTCGGCAGGGGCCACTCCTGCCGCTTCCATACCCTCCGCATCGTCTGCATGTTAGTATGAATAAATTTAAAATATTTATTCATTTTAAATATGCTCTATAGAATAAATATGAACTTCATGGAAATTTAGCGTCGATGTTTATTTTCTAGTTGGAGGGGATGCGTCCGCATCCGGGACCCCGGTTGTTCCTCACCGGAGGAACTATCGTCCCGCTCGTGCTGCTGCCCGGATCCAGGCTCATGCGATAGTCACTAGAGGTATATATCACACTTGAATTTTCGTTTAACCTTGATTTCTTAATACAACTTTGTCTTATTATTGATTGTCTTGATATTTCGTGCAGACGCAGGGCCTCCCCATCCTCAGAGGGGGATTCGAGGCCCGAATCAGTCCCATAGGCTGAGGCCTGACAGAGCTAGGGGGAGGCAGCATTCCCCCCTTTTTTTACCCTTGACTATCGCTATACCGGTCCTCATGCCGAGAGGTTCGGCCGGTATTTGGGGGACGAGAGCCGGCTCGTGAAGAACTATCCACTTCACGTTGAGTGGGGCGAGTAGCACCAGCGCTCATTCGCCCTCTTCTTTAATCAGGCTCGGGTATGTATTAATATATATTTTCATTTGATCTATCCAATATATTTATTATTAACACTTGCAATCTAATAACAATGTTTTTTTTGTATTTTCAGTTGGATTACGATTTTCAGCCTGTAGCCGACCCTGATCACCCGGGAAGGGTGCTCGACCTTCATGCTCTGTATAATAACATGCAGGCCAAGGTCCGATACAACAGGAATGAGCTGAAGGCCGACTGCTACTCCCTGTGGATGGCGACCCCCGAGGCAGAGAGAGCCGCCCTCCTATCTACTCCGGCGTTTGTGAGAGTCGACGTAGAGACATGGCCTCTATTGTGCGCTTATTTCGACTCCCAACGCAAACAGGTATGTATTTTAAATGTAATTCATTATTTATGATATAATTTATTTCTTTGTGTTTCTTAATTAGAAAACTAAATGTTAATGCGTTGTGCAGAAACAGGCCGCTCAGAATACAGAGAACAGGAAGTCGGCGAAGAGGGGTCGCCCCACTTACACAGGTGGCTCGAGGAACATTACTCAAGCCATGGAGTTATCGGTAAATTACAATAGACCGACCTTTGTGATATTCTGCAATATTAAGAGTTATTTTCTAATATTTCTAATATTAAGAGTTACTTTCTAATATTGCAGACATCTCGGACTGTGGCGTCAGGTGGTACACCGAGCGTGCTGTCCGCATATCTTGCCGTCCACGGCACCTCGACAGATCCCGCCACGGGCGAGCTTCGATATCCCGACGTCGCTACCCAGGAGTACTGCGTAAGTGTTAATATTTTTTCTACCCAAATTTGAAATTTTAGTTTTGGAAGGTTCAAGTTTAAATTTTATACTTATACTTTACTGCTTAATGTGGGTGTAGGAGCGGGTGGTTGAGCAGGCCCAGGTCTCGGGGATCGATTTTACCGGACAGAGCGATCCGAGGCTGCTGACCCCAGTTCTGGACGCCGCACACGGAGGGCACCATGGAGGTTGGGAGAGAGGCCGGGGACTGGGCCCTAGCAGGGCCCATATGAGGTTGGACTCCACCCCGGCGGTTACTTCCTCCGTCTCCAGTGACCGACGTGTCCATTAGGAACTGGAGAGCTTGAGGGCCACCGTTCAGGAGTTGAAGGAGATGCTGGTATGTATACTACTTTATAGTAAAATATCAAGTCATATTATATAGATATCAACATATCCATAATTAGTACGTAGCTTGAGCTTATTTGGTTTTAGACTTAAGTTTGATTAATCATACATACAGATGTAATTAAAATAAACAACAAACTAGATATCCAAACGGGGTTTCGAAATAACTTAATAATGATACGAATTCGAATAATACACAGTTCTTACACGCTTATTACACACGTTATGTCCAGACGCGACAGGGTACATCGGCCGAGCCTCCACATGCATCTCCTTCGGCTGCGGCTCAGCAAGCCACTATATCGGCTGCGGTTCCGCAGACAGCTCCTATAGCTCCACCGCCCGCTCAGACTCCCGCAGCCGTGGCTCCGCAAGCGACTACCTCGACGGCGGCTGCGCAGACCACATCGCCAACTCCACAGGCCGCTCAGACTCCCGCTCACGCCGAATTGCAGAGTTTATTGACCGAGGAGCAGGCGCGCGTTATTCTATCGTTATTCAGAGGTGGAGCTGGACCGAATTAAGGTAGCTTTTTGGTTCTTATTTTTTGAAACATGTATTTATTTATATCATACACATTGTACTACATTTTGAAACGATATTGATATTGGTTTATATTTATATCATATTCAGTTTTTGGGTTTCTTTTGTATATTATATATATGCGTGAGATGTGATTATGAATACTGCGATATATGTTGTGTGATGATTAATTTTATATTTGATTGATGTATATAGTATTGTGCACAGGGCGGGAAAAAAATCAAGCAGCCCATTTTAAAAAAAAAAATACAGATAATATGTACCTACGGATTAATCCGTAGGTACACATGTTGCCCCTACGGTTATATCCGTAGGGGAAAAATATTAGCAGTAACTCATATTTCCCCCCTGATCTCAGTACTAAGGGATTGGGAGTACCCCTACGGACATATCCGTAGGGGCCACGGCCTCGCCCTACGGCGTTATCCGTACGGGCAAAATATCAGGATTCCTGATACTTTGCCCCTACGGATATATCCGTAGGGGGTAGTACATGGCCCTACGGTTATGTCCATAGGTACATTTAATATATTAAAAAAAACCGTAAATAATATAACTTTTTTTACCCTACGGCCTACTTCGTAGGTGCAACAGGACCTGCACAGAAATCCGTAGGGGTAAGTTTTTGCCCGTAGGGGCAAGTTCAGGGCTTCAACTTGCACCTGCGGCCTTTGCACCTACGGGGTATTTTTTCGCCCCTACGCATATATCCGTAGGGGCAACCCTTATTTGTAGTAGTGATAGTGAGTTCATATTATTCTCAAGACATTATTTTGTGTTCCCTGACATTATTTTTCTTAAGACAGTTTACTGTAGAATTCTCATTTCAAACCATCAAATGGAAATGAGATATCTATCATCCAAGTTGTGATGTAAGAACAGTTAAGATTTGTTAACAGAAAATAACATTAAAATTAAGAGTTAATTTTCTTTCATTCTCAGTTATCTATATATTATATGATGGAAGATGGCTTTTGCCGAATGGCCCGAATCTCTTTATCCCTAAGGGTTTGTGATGGATCTCTGGATTTCTTTCAGATGCTATCTTCCGTTGATCTGCTGCGAGCGTTGGTAGACGGCTGAGATTGAGTTGGAGGGTTGACTCCTGAAGCGTTTGGATCTCAATGAGTTTTGTATGGTTGAGGCCGAGCTACCTGCAAAGAAGTCCCGGGATGGTTGTGCCACCGAGGACCCTCCGACAATCAAGTTAGACGGGGTATTTTGGCAGAGTAACGACCTAGTGGAGTGAAAATGGCTTACCTCAATCGTCTGAGAGAGGGGTTTATATAGCGGTAGTAATGGACAGGCGGATGCGAGAATCACGCCGGCCGTTATGCCCCTGGCATCACACCCGCGTGATAGACGGGATCCCGTATTAATGACGAGACATGCTCTTTAATGGGGGATCGTGATGGCGTGGAACACGGAATCGTGGGCGGCGGATATCTCGCGCATGGAGAGATTCGCGGAGCCATGGCGGAGGCACCTGTGATCAGCGCTGCGGGTCGGTCAGTGAGACCGAGGAATAAGAGCTCGGCGGGAGGCTCGGGCATGAGCAGGAGGCCGATGCATCTTGGTTATGTGATAGCTCGGAGGCGAGTCGGGGTAGTCTGGAAGGCCATCGATGGTCGGGAGACTCCTAGGGCCGGAGGTGCGATCCCAACTGAAGTTCTTGATCCTTCTTGTAGGTTATAGGACACGTCATCTGCAACGTGTCAGCATCTGGAAAGTCACCGATATCGAGCCTCATCATTAGCCCCCCACTCTCGTCTAGACCCATTTCTGGGTCGGGTCGAGAGTGGTCTGTCCGATCACCCGAAGTGAGCTCTCACTCGAAAATATCGTTGGCGCGCATTCCCGGGCAAAGAGTAGTATTTTCTTGATGACGTCAGCGGATCAGGGGAGAGATCTCGCATTTAAAAGAGAAGCGCAGGATCGTGTGCACGTTCGTCGAAATGATAGCCTACGTGTCTGGCACTGGTTGGCTTGTGAGACGTACGGCAGGCGTTCCCGCGCTCGAAGGGACACGCCCAATGTGAGTGCGACAGGTGGAATGTTGTTGGCCGTTGGTTGAGAAACGTCGTTTTGGCGGGAGCCGATCGCAGCCGTAGGATGCGTATGCCGGCAGCTATAAATAGAGGTGGGATCCTCATCAGGGCTCATACCTCTTCATAATTTCCTCGTCCCTAGTCGTGTTAGCTCAGCGCTCTTCTTCTCAGGTCGGATTCCTTGCGTTTGATCTCCCGAGGACACCTCCCTTTGATCAGGTTAGATGTCTTCTTCCGAGGAGTCTGTAGATGTAGCCCGGGTAGAGTCTAGAGAGTCTTCTGAAGCTTCCTCTTCTACGTCTTCCTCTTCCTCCTCTGAGTCAGAGTCCCCCCGGGGAGTTAGGGTTAGTAATGCTCCCCGGGGTTGCATGACGGGGGAGGTCCCCAGAGCGCAGGTCGCGGGTTTTCTTGGCGTGCGATAGGCGCTGAGGCGTGCGGATGAGCTCAATAACATCAAGACTCGTTTTCTCATTCCTCCCGGCTATTCTCTTCGTCTGGCCGAGGAGGGGGATAGTGCGGTGTTGAGTTGTTTTGGGTTGGCCCCGGGCCAGCTAGTGCCGAACTTTTGGAGGATCCTCCTTGGGTTCCTGGTCCGGTTGAGATTGAGTCAGATCCCTTTCAGCCTGAGCCTTCTCGTTTCTTTTCTTTGCTATAGAAACCACCCTGGTGCTCGTAGGGGCGAGCCGAGCAGGGTATACCTCTCTTTTAGAAAACAAAGGGGACGCTGCCGGGCCGGGGATCGTCATAGTACCTTCTTCCATTCACGAATAGAAGAAGAATTTTTTCTTTATTGGGCCGCCCGAGGGTGAGAATTGGCCTGTGCCCACCTAGTGGCAAGGGGCCAGCTGTCCGCGGGTGAGTCGATCGAATGATCTCGACGCGGTGGCGGTGTTGAAGTGGGAGCCCCTCCCTCGGGCTGATGTGCTGCTGTCTGAGCGGGCCCTCAGTTGGCTCAGCCCCTCCTATTATGCGGGTAAGTTAGGAGCTTTCAAGCAACCTGTTTAGACTTTTGCATTCCTTCATTTTTCCCGGCATTGCCGACTCCTTGTATTTTTGTCTTATACAGGACCCATGGACCTAAGCAAATTTCGAACGGCAGTGGTTGACGTGAAGAAGGGGAACAAGGCCGGAGGCGCCGGCCCTTCTCGCTCGTCGTTGGCTCCGGCTCCACCGACGACCGCTCCACCCAGGCCCCTAAGCACGCCCCGGACCCTCGAGTCCAGTCGTGCGCCGGTCCGAAAGCATGCTCGGGAGCAAGAGCCCCGGGCTCTCGAGGTAGGAGGCGAGACTGGTTCACCCGCGTCGCTCCTCAAGAGATTTCATAAGACGGCACCCCGCTCCCCGGCTTCTCCAATCCTCATGGACGGTGGGGAGCTTCGTTTCGAGGTGCCCTCGTAGATTTCCGTCGCCGACAGCTTGCTCTCGGAGATGGAAAGGTCGGCCGAGGGCAGAATCCCTCATAGGACCCTTCGGGCCCAAATGGGGGCCATAGCTCAAGAGGCCGTGCAGGTTAGTGTTCGCGCCTCGCTTGGTTCTTCACTTGGTATTTTTGCTCACGTAAATCGGTGCCTCTCTTTCCTTTTTAACTCTCTTTCTTTTCCTCAGGTCTTCCAACACGTCGCCCTCGTCGTCAACATGGAGGACAAGGAGATCGCCCCGGCGATGCGGGCCGCGGGTGAGTTCTCCTCGCGGGAGGAGAGCTCAAGGCTGGAGCTGGAGGCAGCGATGGAGAGGGTCGCTGCCCTCGAAGACCGGGTGGCGGCCGGGAATCGAGAGGTCGCCGAGAATCGAGAGGCCGTCCGAGCCGCCGAGGCCCAGTTGGAAGACTCCCAGGTGCTCATCTCTACCTTGAAGAAAATGGTGAATACCCTCCGAAGGGAGAATGAAGCGGCAAAGGAGGGGATGAGGCGTGCCGAGGTTCGGGCGTCGAAGGCTGAGCTTCTGGCATCGAAGGCGGTGGAGATCCAACTAAATATTTTGATTCCAGCGGGGACAGCTATGATCATGGTAGCTGCGGTGATCGGACCTGTTCTACGCCGACCTTGCTGTAGCCGCCGGCGTTATTTGGCACGATGCCCTCGATGTTGTCGAGGCCTAGATGCCGGAGCTCCCTGATGGCAAGCTCTGGGAGGAGTACCCCCGCGAGGATGATGTGCAGGGGAATGTCCTTGGAAACGTCGTGAGGGAAGAGGCCTCCGGTGGGAGCGTGGGGGACAAGTCGGTCGCCCCGGCTCCCGATCCCGAGGCTCCCTCCATGGGTGCCGATCCTGAAGATGTCACCCCGGTGGTCGTGGTGGATGCACGACTCGTCAAGGTTCTCCCCGGCCCTGAGGCCTGAACTTCTTCGCCTCCTTATTTTTTTCATCCCAAAATTTTGTAAGCCTCCTGGCGTTTTTATAAGGCTGGGGAGCCCAAAATACCGCTGTAAAGACTTCTGATTTTTATGAATAGAAAATCCATTTTGCAGTGTTCTTTTGTTTGTGGTAAACATTTTTATTTGCGCAGTACTGCTTTCATATCAGGTTTGTTTTCCGTCTAGCGATTGCACATCGAGTTGAGAGTTGAAGTCGACCATTTTCCAAGAGTGCAATGACCGGTGAAAGGTCTATATCTCCATGGCCCCGATGTCGAGGTGGAGATCACTTAGACGTGAATGGCCTCTTGACAAAGGTTTTGATCCTTGGCGTCGTAGGGTATGGTATTACCAGTCAAGGATGGGCCGAGCGGGGTAGCCGCTCGGTGGGCTCTTGGTGAGTGCTTTGATCCTTGGCGTCGTGGGTTAAGGAATTACCAGCCAGGGATAACCGAGCAGGGTCACTGCCCGGTTGCCTCTTGGTGAGGGCTTTGATCCTTAGCACGGGAGGGCATTGGGAGGCTTACTAAGGATGGACCGAGCAGGGTTGCTGCCCAGTGTCCTCTTGGTGAGGGCTTAGATCCTTAGTATCGGTGGGTGAGAAATTACCAGCCAGGGATAACCGAGCAGGGTCACTGCCCGGTTGCCTCTTGGTGAGAGCTTTGATCGTTAGCACGAGAGGGCATTGGGAGGCCTGCTAAAGATGGACCGAGCAGGGTTGCTGCCCAGTGGCCTGTTGGTGAGGGCTTAGATCTTTGGCGTCGGTGGGTAAGAAATTACTAGTCAGGGATAACCGAGCAGGGTCATTGCCCGGTTGCCTCTTGGTGAGGGCTATGATCCTTAGCACGGGAGGGCATTAGGAGGCCTGCTATGGATGGACCGAGCAGGGTAGCTGCTCGGTGGCCTCTTAATGAGGGATTTGATCCTTGGTGTGGTGGGGTAAGAAATTACCAGCTAAGGATGGATCGAGCAGGGTAGCTGCTCGGTGGCCTCTTGATGAGGGCTTTGATCCTTGGCGTTGTGGGGTAAGGAATTACCAGCCAAGGATGGACCAAACAGGGTAGCTGCTCGATGGCCTCTTGGTGAGGGCTTAGATCCTTGGCGTCGGTGGGTAAGAAATTACCAGCCAGGGATAACCGAGCAGTGTAGCTGCTCGGTTGCTTCTTGATGAGGCCTTTGATCCTTGGCGGTGTGGGGTAAGCAATTACCAGCCAAGGATGGACCGAGCAGGGTAGCTGCCCGGTTGCCTCTTGGTGAGGGTTTTGATCCTTGGCATCGTGGGGTAAGGAATTACCAGCCATGGATGGACCGAGCAGGGTAGCTGCTCGGTGGCCTCTTGATAAGGGCTTTGATCCTTTGCATCATGGGGTAAGGAATTACCAGCCAAAGATGGTCCGAGCAGGGTAGCTACTCGGTTGATTCATGAGGTTCTGTCCGATCTTCCCCGGTGTTTGAACATCGGGAAGAGTGACCATCGCGGTTGACACGTTTTATGAACGCGCGGGGGGAGGCAAAGCGTAAGAGCCGTGTTGTTCCGATTTCGCTGAGAAAGGCGGGATGTCCACCGCGTGGCGGTACAGTTGTGGAAGAAACGAGCGACTGTTGGACTCTTGGGAATTATGCGGCAATAAAACGGAGGGAGCGTTGATCACTCCTTTCTTCACACCCAAAACGTAAGAATAGAGGACTTCCCTTTTACCATCCCCGACATCATAAATTTCGAGGACGTGTGCCTGTACGACCAGTATTGCACCGAGGATATGGTGCAAGTAGTTATAGGCCGTATTGAGAATCATTTCGGCCGACTGCTTCTCCAGCGCTCACCCCTTCTCCAGCTGTTGATGTACTCAATCTGGAGGGCATCGCCGGGGCTGCACAACCCCTTGTCCGAGCAGCTGAAGGATGAGGCGGTTGGTAAGCTGAGGTTTTTGTGTCGCTTTGGCCTGATCTCGGCGGCTCGGCGGGATCGCTCGGTGGCACTTGTCCTCGAGTGCTACCAAGCTATCAACTGAGGCATCATGCCGACGTTCGCGGACGGCATCAGAGGCAGTGGTCTGAGGCGGCGAGGGCTCGGCTTGTGGAAATATCCTTGGAGTACCACGAGCAATGTTTCCTGCACCCCTTCCCCCGCTACTGTAATTTTTCTTTTTTTTCTTTTTTCAATGTATGGCAGAGGAGCCCACAATACCTTTTTGAATTAATAAAATTCTTTATTTCTGCAATGCCCTTTCGTGTCCTTCTTGTGCTTTAAATAAAAAGAATTTAGAAGAATTTACATTGCTTTTTTGAAGAATCCAAGTAGCGGCCTGCAAAGGATGGACCGAGCAGGGTAGCTGCTCGGTGGATCCGGAGGTTCAGCCTGTCACGCCCTGCTTCCCGGTATACGGGTAGAGGACATGACGAGGCCGCTACGTATTTATTCTGAAGTAAATACACTAAGCGTATCTAAGCAATATAAAAATAAATGCACAAGCGACAAAATATAACAAAACAGCAACTTTATTTATTAACATTCTTTTGTACAATGCATGGAAAAGTAAATACATCTGAATGAAAGAAATGCCTAAACAATGGCATAACAGAAAATGGAAAATACTGAAATGAAAGTGTACAATGTAGCAGAGCTCTGGATCGTAAGCAAGCTGGTCCAAGTCCTCGCTGGTAGGCTCGATCTCTGGAATATCCAAATCACGTGACGACATTCAAAGAAGAAAGAAAGATAATGTCGTCAGCGAATAAATCGCTCGGTAAGTCTAAAGATAAGAGAGAAATAGAATAAAAAGAGAGTAAGAGAGAGAGAGAGTGTGTAGCTTTTAAAGTTGTATTATTTTGTTATATTATTGTATTTAGTGTTAAAGATGTTGTTATCGTAAGTTTAAGGGTGAATGTCAACCAATCTCAAGAGTGTTCTCAAACCCAACAGGCTGTAATCCAGGGGTAGGGAACCATGGGCACGAATCAAATGTTAGTAACGGGACTTCGACCGTCGTCGAAGTATTCCAAACTCAACAGGCATGTTCTCCTCCGAAAGCCGGGAAAGACAAACGTCTTGCCTGAATTTAGGGGTAGATGCTATTTAGTTTTATCCATCCACCTCTCCGAATATGCCAAGTTGATTTATGGCACCATGTATCGAAGGTTCAGACGGATGCGGCCGATGTAGCAAATTTCGTCAGATTCCCTCTCATTTGAGGGGTTTTTGATTATGGGGACGCTTTTCCCTGCAGGCGCAAGCCCCTGCAGTTAATTACGCTACCGCGTCACGGTAACAACTTTCTCCTTCTCTAGATGGTCACTTCGTGTCGCGTGTGTTTGTTTTGTTTTTAGTTGCCCGTGGATTGTATACGGAGACTAATTTATGTTGTCGTCCGTAGAGCGTGGATTAATCCAAATCCGTATTTTCTTAGATTTGGGTTTGGGTTGGGTTTAAGTATCGTTAATCTCATTTGAGACAAAGATCAACTTAAACGTTTTTAAGTATACTTTAGTCTAATTTTAGACTAAGATCTACTTAACCATTTGTTAAGGATACGTTAGCCTAATTTTAGACTAAGATCTACTTAACCATTTGTTAAGCATACGTTACTCTAATTTTAGACTAAGATCTACTTAAAATGATCATTTAGATCCAACAAAAGAGTATTTGGGCTCTATAAGTGTAAGGACGTCATAGTCCGTGGAGTTTAAAGACATCATAGTCTAGTTTAGAGACATCATAATCTCTAAAGTTTAAGGACATCATAGTCCATGAGTTTAAGGACCCCATAGTCCGTAAAGTTTAAGGACATCATTGTCCATGAGTTTAAGAACCCCACAGTCCATGAAATGTTTGGTTGTCGGGACCCGTCACCTATCTGAAGACGTTGAAGGATTACAACGACAAATATCAGAGGAATGAAGAGATGTACCCTTGAACCAAAATTTGTTGGAAGATCTGTAGTCCAATTTGTGACTAAGATCAAAGATTTGTGAGCACATGGGCTCAATTGATCTGAAGTAGGGATTTGTGGCCAACTTGGGCTCGGCTCATTCAGTTAAAATGTTGAGCATTGGTTTTGACAATTGTTTTTGTCTTTTATTAAGCACTGAGCACTCATTATAGATCCGGGGCTTTATCATTCAAAGAACAGTTTATGTTCATTTAGCGCACACGTGAGGAGCACGTGGCACGCTTAGCACTGTGCACCAGACAATGAGCGCAGTGCGCTTCTAGTGAAATAGCGCACACATGAGGAGCACGTGGCGCGCTTGGCGCTGTGCGCCAGACAATAAGCGCTGGGGCGCTTCTGTTAAGTAGCACACACGTAAGAAGCACATGGTGTGCTTGGCGCTGTGCGCCAGAATTTGGAGCGCTGGGGCGCTTCTGTTAAGTAGCACACACGTGAGGAGCACGTGGCGCGCTTGGCGCTGTGCGCTAGACATTGGAGCGTTGGGGCACTTCTGTTAAGTAGCGCACACGTGAGGTGCACGTGGCGCGCTTGGCGCTGTGCGCAAGACTTTGGAGCGCTGGGCGCTTCTGTTAAATAGCACACACGTGAGGAGCACATGGCGCGCTCCAGACTTTGGAGCGCTGAGGCGCTTCTGTAAATTTGGAGCGCTAAGGCTCTACAGCGCTGTGCGCTAGATTTGGAGCACTGAGGCGCTAGATTTGGAGCGCTGAGCGCTAGATTTGGAGCGCTGTACACTTCTTTTAATTAGAGCGCTAAGGCTCTTTTTAGGCAACTTTGCGCTCTGAGAATTAATTTATCTCTTATAAGAGACTTTGTCTCATAGATCTAAGAACAAAGTTTTTATTTTATAGGAGATATTTGAATCTCTTATGTTTTTGGTGAAAGGCTTTGCCTTTATGGATCTGTGATCCTAAGAGAATTGAGTTATACTCCCCCTTTTTATAATGAGATGTTATAATCTCTTTTGTGAAAGACAATTTATCTTAAAGATCTATGATCTTGCATAAGAACTAAGTTCTTTTTCTGATGATATGTTTTTCATCTCTCTGTTTTTACCTTGAAGAAAAGTTCTTCTTCGCAGAGCTTGATCTTCTCTCTGAAATTTCTCAAAGTTTATGAGGGATTCCTCTCTCTGAGACTTGAAGTCTTGGGGCCTTTATATAGGATAAGCTGATTTGTTGAATCAGTTGAAGAGATGTTTTCTATAATTGATTTGGGGATTTCCCCACCATTGGATCTTTGATCCAAGGGTTTCTGATTTACAAAAGGCGGTCTTCTTGTTTTTAACAAGATTGGGAAATCTTTTCCCATGCAGAATTTATTCTGTATTTTGGTGATTTTTAATCACCATTGGATCATTGATCCAACGGTGCTCTGATTTGCAGAGCAAAATCTTTTTGTTTGGAAAGATTCTGAAGAATGTTTTCTTAACAGAATTTTATTCTGGTAACTTGATAATTTATCATCTTCGTTGGATATTTGATCCAACGGTGGGGAACATTTAGTTCTAGCGCCAGCGCACTCGTGCTCTGCACGTGAGTTCTGCTTCAGAGCGCTGGCGCTCTTAGCGCTGGCGCACTCGTGCTTTGCACGTGAGCGCTACTTGCTGGTGCTTTTATGAAGTGCTGCTTCATTTCAAATTTTGAAAATTTGAATAGAGCTTTGACCTGATTGGGGGAAACAAATGCCCCTTACCGTTGCTCTCACGTGGCTCACACGTGAGTGCAGCGGTGGCAGCATCTGCGCCCTTAGATCAACTTAGAAGTTGAAACGGCTCTCAGTGTCTATAAATAGGCCCTTTGGCCCTTTAAGATGATCTCTGTTCATCTTCTTACTTTTTTCTGAGAATTATTTCTCCTTCAGAGTATAGCTCTTCGTCTTAAGAATTTACTTAGGGACAGAACTCTATCAAAAATTTAGGTAAACATTAAATCATTCTAAGGTTTCCCCCATTAACAGAGTTTTGCTCTTCATAGATCTAAAGAAATCTTTCTTAGGGTTTCTCAACCCATTAACAGAGATTTGCTCTTTTCAAATCATATAGATTTGTTAATCTTTCATGAAAACTCTTAGAGTTTGTTCATAGATCTTGAAGATCTCAGAATTTTTGATTCATTAAAAAGATTTACTTTAAGTTTTCTGATGGGTTATTCCATCATTTTACAGAGTATGGCTCTTCAAGATTTTTGGGGAATTTTATTCCCTTCATAATTGATTTTGACATGTGTCACTCCTGTTTGCAGAGCGTTGCTCTCGAGGAGTTTAACTCCTTGACCCGAGGAGTCTCTCCTTAAATGAGAAATCCTTTTAGGATTTCTCTCCTTAATCGCACAAAATTAAATCCGTTGGGTGTTTTAATCAGCACTTGTTTTCTTCGTGAGGATATCAAGATTTGTTTAAATCCCCATGTTTGTTTCAATAAGCTTTTTCAGTCTGTCCACTAACTCTCACTGATTTTCTTTTTTAGACGTTATGGCCGCTCATCTATATGATCTCAATGAGATTATCTCTTATGGAGACATCCGCTCACTAGGCCGCTGCCAGAACCAGGAGTTCACAAACGCTCAGTGCGCCGAAATCATGCGTCTCTTTTATGAATACAATGGTCGACTGCTTTCTCGTCGTTCTACTCTTTTAAAGCTCATTGTGAGAGCGATCTCGGAAGCACTTCCTTTATTTTATCAAGGCATGCCGCTTAAGGCATTGGATGATGCCGAAGACAAGGTGCACTCGGTGTATCTGATGGGCCTAATTTCAAAGAGAAGGAGAGACAATCTTGTTGATATTCTGTATCAAACTTTTCAACAGGCGACGATAATCGCTACCTATCGAAGGGTGGAGGACATCAGCGAGGACCTTGACGCTTGTGATCATGAGAGGAAGCACACGAGAATGGTCTGAGAGGCCCGAAATATTTTAGATGGCCTTACTTTTGAATATCTCAATCCATGTCCTGGATTTGATGTTTTGCCATTATAATCACTTTAATGATGTTTTTGTTTACTGTTTTCATCGCTGTACGAACCTTTTGAAGTATGAATAGCAAATTCCTCGTTTCCGTCTATTTATTTTATGCACTAAATCTTTTGCACACGTATGAGTATGTATGCTTTGAACGCTTAAACGGATGCGAATCAAACGTTCTTTTTACTGTCTTGCATAATATGTGATTGACTTCTGTAGGTTATGCCTTTCTGTTTTGACTTGGCGCAGAGCAGTTGACGTACTCTAGAGCAACATCTCGATTTCAACGGCCTATAATTTTGGCAAGTGTGGCTTGTATATAGTATGTAGCTATCCATCTTGGACTATTTCCAGGGTGGTGATGGCTTAGGAAATAGGGTTAGGATTTACCACCTAAGACTTTTTAACTTTATGAGCCATGAGGGTCTCACAAAGACTTTTCTCCCTACGAGTCGAGAGGATCTCATAGGTGTATTTTCTCCTTAGAAATCGTGAGGATTCCTAAGTGTACTTTTCTCTTGAGAGTCGTAAAGATCTCACAAGAGAATTTTCTTCCTTACAAGTCGAGAGAACTCGTACGTGATTGATGAGTTGACCTGCTTCCGAATCAAAGCATTGCTTTGTCGGAGAGGTCAAGGGTTGACTTTGGCCGTTTTCCACGGGGTCAGGGTTGATTTTAGCCGTGTTCCACGAGGTCGGGGGGTGACTTTGGCCATATGGGGTCAGGATTGACATTAGCCATACGGGGTCAGGGGTTGACTTTGGCCATATGGGGTCAGGATTGACTTTAGCCATACGGGGTCAGGGGTTGACTTTGGCCATATGGGGTCAGTATTGACTTTAGCCATACGGGGTCAGGGGTTGACTCTCGGTTGTCTGTGCACCGCCGAGTCCTGGAACTAGAGACTTTGCCATGGCTCCGCTTTGCTGACGTTGCGTCTGCTGTAATGAGATGAATGTCGAAGTGGTCTCTAGTTTGTCTGTGAACTGTCGAGATTTGGAACTAGGGACTTTGCCATGGCTCCGCTTTGCTAACGTTGCATCTGCTGTAATGAGACGAATGTCGAAGTGGTCTCTAAGTTGTCTGTGAACCGTCGAGATTCGGAACAAGGGACTTTGCCATGGCTCCGAGATTGATTGTCGCGTCTGAATCCTGCTGGAATGAGGAGGAACGCTATTGTGGGTCTCCAGGTTGTAGATATGACCATCGAGACTTGGAACTAGGGATTTTTCCATGGCTCCAAAGTTGATTGTCGCGTCTGAATCCTTCTGAAATGAGGAGGAATGCTTTTGTGGGTCCCCAGGCTGTAGATGTGGCCGTCGAGACTTGGAACTAGGGACTCTGTCGTGGCTCCGAGGTTGATTGTCGCGTCTGAATCCTGCTAGAATGAGGAGGAACACTATTGTGGGTCTTCAGGCTATAGATGTGGCCATCGAGACATGAAACTAGGGACTCTGTCGTGGCTCCGAGATTGATTGTCGCGTCCGAATAATGCTGGAATGAGGAGGAACGCTGTTGTGGATCCCCAGGCTGTAGATGTTGCCATCGAGACTTGGAACTAGGGACTCTGCCGTGGCTCCGAGGTTGATTATCGTGTCTGAATCCTGCTGGAATGAGGAGGAACGCTGTTGTGTGTCTTCAGGCTGTACATGTTGCCATCGAGACTTGGCTCTCTTTCTGATGGAGCATGGTAGGATGATATGGTTCCCTTTTTGTTTGTGCCCCTAGATTGTGTACAGGGATCGATGTGATCTCATCTGTAGGGCAAAAGTTTATTTTATATGTATTATTTTTTGTTTTCTTTCCGCGATGCTTTATCATTTTATCTTTTTTTATCGTAAAAATAGCGATTGCCCAATCATTTCGGCTATTTTTCGCGGTGCCCAATCATTTCGGCTATTTTTTTATTTTTACTCGCTGCTTTTATTGCGAGTTGCCCAATCATTTTGGCTATTTTGTATGCATATATTTTACTTGCTGATTTTGTTGCAAGTTGTCCTATCATTTCGGCTATTTCATATGCATTTTTGGCTCGTTAATTTTTTATCGCGAGTATGGAACTTGGAATCTGATTCCAGCCTTAGCTTCAGCATCGCTGCGACTGGAATATTGCCAGGAGCGAATCATCATTTGCCGTGAAAGGACTTGGAATTTGATTCCGATTCAGGCATCAGCATCACTACAACTGAGACATAACCAGGAACGAATCATCATTTGCCTCTGTCGATTTAAATAAAGATGGCTTAGCAAACAGGGTTAGGATCCTGTCGACTAAGGCTTTTGACTTCATAAGCCGTAAGGGTCTCATAAAGATGTTTCTCCCTACGAGTCGTGAGGATCTCGTAAGTGCGTTTTCTCCATAAAAATCATGAGGATTCTTAAGTGTATGTTCTCTTAAAAGTCGTAAGGATCTTACAATAGTGTTTTCTCCTTATAAGTCGAGAGGACTTACAAGGGTTTGTTCACCGTGCGAGCATATCCCTAGTCGCTGATGGGACTTTGTTAGGGAAATGTTTATTCATGCCTGTGGACTGTATACAAGGGTCAATATTGAAATGCTTGTAGGGCAATCTGTGGGTTGTGATGGCTTAAGAACAGGTTCAGATCCCTATAACTTAAGGCTTTTGAATCCTATGAACCGTGAGGGTCTCAAAGAGGAATTCTCCTTACGAGTCATGAGGATCTCGTAAGTGTAACTTCTCCTTAGGAATCGTGGGGATTCCTAAGTGTGTTTCTCCCTTGTGAGTTGTAAGGATCTCATGCAGTTATTTTCTCCATACAAGGTCGATAGGAGCTTGTATGTGTCTTTTAACGAGATTGCGCCCTTTCGGGTTTTCACAAACTAGCCGGTAGCCCTGCTGTTTTCACTCACGGAGCCCTTTCGGGTTTTCATCCGTGCCCATCTCAGTTATGGACGTACCATTTTTTTCTTTTTTTTTGCATCAGCCTTAGGATGCTGTGGTCTGTAGTAGTTTATAGACGTCTCGGTGAATTGCAAGTCTTAGGACATTGCGGTCCATCGTTAGTTTAGAGACGTTTAGGTCCGGCACACGTTTTCGAGGCGAGGTTTCGTCGGATACTACTTATAGAGTTCAGGCTTGGGAAGATAGCGAGCGGACATAGGCGTCGTCATCTATCGTTGACCTTAGCCGTGACTCGTCAGGCGTAGTATTTTTTTAAGAACCGGCCGTTTATTGGCCCGAAGGGTTTTTCTCCATGCATATCCATGAGCAAATAAGCCCCATCCTGGTAGACTTTATCTACGATGTACGGGCCCTCATAGTTTGGCTCGAATTTCCCCCGTTTGGCACGATTGGGGATCATAAGTCTTTTGACCACTAGCGCCTAGTCAATCTTTCGTATGAGCATGTCATTTTTGCTTTGTAAGCTTCCAAGTTTTGCTGCGCCATGAGGTGGGTTTCGTCGAGGGCATCGAGCTCCTCAAGCTGAAGATGTGCATTCTCTTCGCCTGTTAGCTCGTAGTGAACTGCCACTCGCAGAGAGGGTAACTCTATATCCAAGGGAAGTACTGCTTCAGTGCCGAATACCAATGCATACGGCATTGTGTTTGTGACCGTTTTGAACGTAGTTCAATACGCCCACAGAGCTTCATGCAGTCTCTCATACCAGTCCTTCTTATTTTGAGACACTGTCTTTTTCACGATCTTCGTCAAGGTCTTGTTGAAAGCCTCAGCCAGACCATTAGCTCGGGGATTGTAGACCGAAGAGTATCTCCAGTCTATATTATACTATTGTACGAAGCGGCTGATTTTGTGGCTTCTGTAGGCCGGCCCGTTATCGGATATAATTCGTCGCGGAGTGCCGAACCGATAGACAACGTGTGTCTTGAAGAAATAGAGGATGTTCTCCGTCTTCATTTCTCTCGGTGGTATCGCTTCTGCCCACTTAGAGAAGTAATCGGTTGTCGCCAATATGAACCGATGTTCTCTGGATGATGCTGGTTCGATGGGCCCGATTATGTCAGTTCCCCACATTTCGAATGGCCAGTTAGCCACTGTCGGGTGTAGCGGATTTGGATGCTGGTGGATAAAATCCACGTGAATCTGGCACGAGTGGCACAGCTTTGCGTATTCGAGGCAGTCTTGGATCATTGTGGGCCAATAGTAGCCCATCCTTTTGATCTTTAGTTTCAACTTCGGCCCGGCTTGGTGAGAACCGTAGAGTCCGTCGTGAGTATCTTGGATGACTCTTCATGCTTCTTCCGGTCCCAGGTACCTTAGCCATAGAGAGTCGAACGATCTCTTATACAGCGTAACATTGACGAAGGTGAAAGACAAAGCTCTTTTCATGAGTTGATGTCTTGAGGACGCATCTTCAGGTGTCCGACGGGATTTGAAGTAGTCTATAAAGACTTCTCTCCAATCCTTGACCTTTCCCTGGTCCTCTATCTGTAGGGCCGTGATTGGTACGAAAAAGTGTGTGTTTGTAGTTAACCGCAATCAGAACGGAGTCGCGTGTAGCTAGACCGAGGTAAGTACGGGTCGTCCTCTGGGAAACGTGGAACCTTTTACTCTTACTTTAGATGTGTTGAGAAAGAGAGGAGGGATAAAGAATTTTGTGGAAAGGTTTCTAGATCTACGTTAAACACTAATGCAAAAATATAGATCTAGATTATTTTAGGGATGTAGTTAATATAATAAGGGGGCTTGTAGGGTTCGTTAGGATTTAGTAGTTATGGACGATTAATTAAAAGTTACCATTTTTATCCTTTAATAGATTTAAAACTAAAACGACGGTGATGCTTGTAGATTAGGGTTTCTGGAGGGAAAAGGAATCCCACTCTTAACCCTTATCTCGACACGGAACTCCGTTCATATCTAGCCTTTACCAAAACAATCATTAATCTAACCTCTAATCGCGGTCGCGGTCGCGGCTAACAATGAATTGGTAGCGTGCCCGATTAGGATGTTAATGATTCGTTTGATAAAGTTTATAAACTTTATAGGACTTAAAAAGGGTTTAGGGATTTTCATCATCCATTAGCCTACCCTAATCCTACGAACCCTAACAAGCGAAGAACTATTCGCGCATGTTGGGAGAAGAAGATGAAAAGACAGAGAGGGAAAACATAATGTAAAATGCAAAAGAATTAAATAAAATAACTACCTTTATTAATCAACTTGAATAATCTACACTTTATTCCGTAGAAAATGATTACAAAAACTTGATTTGCTTTTCGATCTTTCTTAAGGAGGTAGACGAACAGTTGATGATCAGCCTGGATGCGTGAGCGTCTGGGACTTCGAGATCTCGTCGGCTTGATAAATTTTCCAAGAGGCTCTCGATGCCTTTTTATAGTGCAAAGCCAAAATCATTTGCTTCCATATTAGGTAAAATGTAGAAAAGATTTTCCCCAAAAATCCTCAGCCTCCATCTCTTCTTAACCGCCGCGGATCCGCGGCATCAAGGAGATAATGCCGCAGATCCGCGGCATTCTTATCTCAGCCGTTGATCAATTTTTAGGGGATGGCTCTCTTTGACATTTGGCGATCCTAGGAATCTTCAGAATTTGGAAATCTTCTCGTGGTTGCTGCCAGACTTGGTCCCCAAGTTTTGATTCTTAATTAGGCAAGTCTTCTTCAACTACTTGATTTGCTTGATTCTAGTCTTTGAAAAATTCTGCACACTTGGAAAAAATTCTGCACAACAACTCAAATAATATTTAGTAGACTTTGTTCTACTAGGATTTGGTCAATGAATTTATTTGCATACATTTTCCTACCAATTGCTAATTATAATATTCAACACATGAAAAATAGTATTTTTACACATAAACCCTCATATGTATGATATATTATAATAAAGTCCTTTTTAATATGAAAATGGTAGGAAAAATGTAATACAAATGTGCAGTTTTATCAACTGAACAAATACCCCCAAACTTATCTTTGATCGTCCCGAGCAAACTAGTTTATTCAAGAGAAGAAGAAAAAAGAAAGGATAAAACTAAGCACACTTTCGTAGGCAAACACGATTGCACTGAGCACATGCAACAAGCCGTTAAACCTCTAAGTGTCCCTTATAGGAGGAGTGTTGTCTCCTGACGGTTTTCAGCGGATTACATCCACAAAATCCTATAACAAAAGAGAGATGGTGAAATTTACATATAAAGATAAGAACCATAAAAGAAAGTCTTTGAAAATAAGAGTTTTCAACTACACTAGCTTTTCAGTTGTCATGAGCCCTATCTTAATAGTCATGAAAAGATGTTAGAAATCACATTATCCCTCAATAAAACATCGTCTTTATTCTTCATTCCTACCTTTCATCCAAACACCGATCATATAACCCTACGTGTGTGTAAAGGACATCCCTACACCCGGAGAATTCAATTCAAGCTAACATACTCTTGTCCATCTGCCTCAGTACTTTTTAATTTTATGAATATTTAGATTTGCTCACACATTTTCATGCGACCGTTAATACTTCTTTAGGTACTAACCAACCGATTACTCATGTGCTTGCTGATTCGGTGATAATATTTTCCTCGTCTTGCACCACCTAAGGCTTAGCAGTGACTCCTAGACCAGTTGGCCTTAGGGAACTAGGTGAAGAGGCACCCTCGCTATATTTTTTTATTGCTGCCTTGGCGATAACAAAACCAGTGTTCATTTTTTCTTTTCACCATTTTATATTTTCTTCATTTTTTTTCATACTTTGGCTTTTAGACAAGAGCATTTCAAGGTATCCTCTACTATCCCGAGTTTCAAGACGTGTGTAAGTGCATATAGTAGGGTATCAACATTCAAATGTTTGGCTTCCAGAATAGAAATTATTTTTCAGACTTATTTTTATTCTCAGATTAGTGACTTCCTTCATCTTACTAACCCTTGGGACAACAGCTCATAACTACTTATTACCAGTTCGTTTAAGAAAACTTCTAATTTTCTTAGTTTTCTTAAACTATTCCTATCTTTTGGATGTAATTTTTTTTCACTTTCTACTCTTTTATTATCAAAATTTTTTTGTGCTTTAATATAGTATAATGCAAAGTATAAGCACAAACCTCCCCCAAACCTGTTTACAGCAGTGTCCTCACTGATGTCATCCGTTAAGCTCAAAAACCTATAGACTTGGGAGGAAATTATTAATGGGGGAAAGAATATATGAAAGTGAAAATCCTCCCCCAAACTTATTTTAGGCTCACAAATTTGTAAAAATCATTTTCTTTTCAAGAGCCAAAATATACCCCACACCCCCCAAACTTGAGTTAAACAATTTTAAGTTTTTAAAATCACACGAGGGGGTCAAGGTTATTGGTCAATGCCAAGCTTTGCAAAGACCGAAGGTCAACACCAACCATTCAAAAATTTTATCGATGAAGCACCAAGGTTGGTGGAAGAACATGTCACCTTTCGACGTGAAGAAGTGGGGAGGTGATAAGAGGTGTAATGGAAAAGGATTGCGTCTCAATTTGGAGAGACGACACAGTGATAGTAATGATGGATTACTCGCATTATCATGATTGTCCAGATGAAGGGGTGGAGGTTCAATTTCTTTATCTTGGAGTTGATTCATCTCAACACCCGTGTCTTTTAAAAATGCGAGTTCATCAGCGAAAATTTCCTCAAAGGTTTCATCGATACCCCGAAGAATAATGTCATCAGAAAAAATGGGATGATCGTCAGACTCTATAAAAAGTTCCTCATCAGTATTAGATGTTGACCCGGACAACTCGGTGGAAGAGTCCGTGTATGTATAATACATGGTTGGGTCAAACAGCAACATATGAAAAGAGTCAGTATCATGAGGTTGATCAAATTCGCTGCTGTCGACATCCATTAATTCGACAGAACACACATGAGCATAGGGTTCGGAGGGTTCACTTCCCAACTTGTAAATGTTAAGCTCAATTGACTTCTTTCCAAAGGATAGGGTCATAAAACCGTTTCTACAATTGATTACTGCTTGGAAGTTGCTAGGAAGGATCGACCGAGTATCACCGGGATTTGATTGCGTGGGTTTGCCACAGGTTGTGTATCTATAACGATAAAGTCCACAGGGAATATGAATTCTCCGACTTTGATTAACACATCCTCTAGCTCACCCCTTGGTTCGGTGATAGATCGATCGGCCATCTAAAGAGTGCAATGCGCAGGTTTTAACTCTCCGATCCCTAATTGCTCATAAACAGAATACGGAAGCAAGTTAACATTAGCACCTAGATCGAGTAGAGCACGATTGATATTTTTACCCCCAATAGAAATTGAAATTGTAGGACTTCCGGGGTCCTTTCGTTTCTTGGGTAGTTGTTGTGTAAAAGCTGTGCTCACATTACTCGCAAGGAAAACTTTTTTAGGTACTTGAACTTTTCTCTTCCTAGTGCACAAGTCCTTTAAGATTTTTGCATATGACGGAACTTGTTGAATAGCATCAAAGAGAGGAATGTTTATGTTAACTTGTTTAAAAATTTCCACAATCTTCTCCATTTGTGGACTTGGTCTGTTGCCCCTTAGCCTGTTTGGATAAGGTGCTTTATCAATAAGGGTTTGGTCCAACATTGGAGAGGATTATGGGGACGGATTCGATCCCAAAACTGGAGTGGGAATCGACTTAGATAGATTTGACGAAATGGGCGAAGGGTTTCGAGCCTTGGGGAAAACGGAGAATAGGCTCGGGTGAAGGTGGGAGACTAGACGAATTAGGGGAAGAAGAAGAAGAAGCTGGGGTATCAAATGTTTCACTAACATCAATTTGCTCACCCTCTCGGTTATTCAGCACTCTCCCCGATCTCAACGTAGTAACGGCATTCACATTATGATTTTGTGAATGGCCAGGATTCGGTAGGGGTTGAGATGGGAGTTTCCCTTTCTCTCTCGCACTCATTGCGGCGTTTAACTGTGCGATTTGGTTTTCTAATGATTTAATACTCTCACCATGGGAGGCGGAGTTTTTCGTTATGGTATCAATAGAAGACTTCATCTCAGCCGAAAATTGCATGGATTGTTTCATGAACATATCCAAAGTTTATGCAAGTGAGTTGTCAGTACCGGCCACTTGTGGTGTAGAAATGTTGGCCGGATTTTGGAAATTCTGTGACTGAAAGGGGAACTGATTCTGTGGTTGTGGTTGCTGTGGAGGAGGTCTTTGATAATTGCTTTGTTGGTTTTGACTCCAAGCAAAGTTAGGATGATTCCTCCATCCTTGATTGTACGTGGAAGAATAAGGGTCGTTTCTAGGTCGCTGCTGAAAAACAGCATTAGCTTGAAACGATGCATTCATAGGACATTCTTCCGTTAAGTGTGAAGGATCCGAACAGCAACCACAGACGGTCTTAGGAAGCGTGACCTGATTTAGGGAGAATGATGAGAACTTGTTTTCAATAGCATCGAGTTTCTTCTGAATCGCTGCCATTTCGGCTTTTACTGCGATAGAAACATCGAGCTGGTGAATACCTCCCTTAGTTGAAGGTGGTCTTACGCTTTCCCACTGCAACGTGTGTTCAGCAAGGTCTTCCAGATATTTCCACGCTTCACCGTCATCTTTAGACATGGAATTGCATTGACACATTGTTTCAAACATCTGCTTTGTCGCTGGATTAATGCCCTCATATATAATCCGACATAAATCCCATCTTTGTATTCCGTGATGGGGGCATTGGACAAGCAGATCTTTGAAACGTTCAAAGCACTTCCAAAATGGTTCATTGGGAAGCTGGGTAAACTGGTTGATCTCGCTCCTAATATGGGCAGTCTTATGGTTTGGGTAAAACTTCTTAAGAAATGCTATGACAAATTCATCCCAATTAGTGATAGAGTGTGCGGCAGTATTATAAAGCCATTTTTCTGCCAAGTTGCACAGTGTGAATGGGAGAAGACGTAAGCGCATAGCATCTAAAGTCAATTGTGAAGTACCCATAATTGCGCTTACGTTTTCGAATTTGGTAATGAAAACGTACGCGTCTTCCGACTCAAGCCCGTGAAATTTGGGTAGCAGATTGATGTAGTGGGGTTTAATTTCGAAATTATCCCCGTTAGCTGGTGGAAGAGATAGACAAGTGGGAAGAGGACCACGGATAGGATAGCATCTCTCTTGGAGAGAGATGCGCGGTGGATTCTGCGCACCTACGGGCGGTGGCAGCGTGGTGTTATATTCTGATGGAGTGCCGTCCATCTCGGTCATGGTGTGTGGTGGGGGAAAAGAAGATGAAGAAGTACCGACTTCGGCGTCGATAGCAGGAACGCGGACAAGACGGGCACTAGGATCCCGTGTCCAGCCGAGCATGCACTAAGCGGGTTTAGTGCAAGTGGCAGCGTGTGTGTGATTTTAAAATTGGTTTGTTTTGAAAAAGTGGGACTCAAGACAAATCACTCTAAAATGCACTAGCAACCCTAGAACTAAGGTCCCCTAGGTCCAATCTCTAGACCGCTCCTAGACTTCCAGAGGACAAGCCGCAGGATAAATCCTCTACTGCCTCCATACTACCCTTATAGCCAGGTAAGTGCTAGGTAAGTGGAAAGGAACCACAGTAGTGGGCCTAATTAAAAACCACTAGCCTTTGTCACACTTGCCTAGGCACTACAAAAGTAATGCGGATAAACGATAGATTACCCACGACCTTCCTCTGTCCTTATTGAGCGCGACAGTCCTTAGAGTCTGGTCTAGATATTTTTTAAATTAATGAAGGGTTGATCTAGATGCTTGGTTTGTGATTTGTGGGGCTTAAGAAGGGTGATGAAATCCCCACCTAATCTTGATTTGGTCTTTGCCCCTTAAAGTCCGTATTAAATATGCAAAACAAAACCAATCACAAAACTTTTGCAAAAAGATTTTTTTTAGCGGCGCAATTTTGCAAAGAATCCTGCAGAAAATAGATTTTATTGGATTTAGAGGAGAGAGAAGGAGTTAAGAAATATACCAGAGAAGTTCGGAACCCTAGATCTCCTGCTTCCTCAAGTCTGTGACTCCAGATCTCCTTGCAAAAATTCACGCATAAATCGTTAAATATGCAATTTGCAGTTTTGTGTTAATAATGATATGACTCGTCTAAGAAATCAACACAAATAGTAAAAATAAAAAATTACGCACGTATCCCCAGCAACGGCGCCATTTGATTGGTACGAAAAATTGTGTGTTTGTAGTTAACCGCAATCAGAACGGTGTCGCGTATAGCTAGACCGAGGTGAGTACGGGTCGTCCTCTGGAAAACGTGGAACCTTTTACTCTTACTTTAGATGTGTCGAGAAAGAGAGGAGGGATAAAGAATTTTGTGGAAAGGTTTCTAGATCTACGTTAAACACTAATGCAAAAATATAGATCTAGATTATTTTAGGGATGTAGTTAATATAATAAGGGGGCTTGTAGGGTTCGTTAGGATTTAGTAGTTATGGACGATTAATTAAAAGTTATCCTTTTTATCCTTTAATAGATTTAAAACTAGAACGACGGTAATGCGTGTAGATTAGGGTTTCTGGAGGGAAAAGGAATCCCACTCTTAACCCTTATCTCGACATGGAACTCCGTTCATATCTAGCCTTTACCAAAACAATCATTAATCTAATCTCTAATCGCGGTCGCGGCTAACAATGAATTGGTAGCGTGCCCGATTAGGATGTTAATGATTCTTTTGATAAAGTTTATAAACTTTATAGGACTTAAAAAGGGTTTAGGGATTTTCATCATCCATTAGCCTACCCTAATCCTACGAACCCTAACAAGCGAAGAATTATTCGCGCATGTTGGGAGAAGAAGAAGAAAAGACAGAGAGGGAAAACATAATGTAAAATGCAAAAGAATTAAATAAAATAACTACTTTTATTAATCAACTTGAACAATCTACACTTTATTCCGTAGAAAATGATTACAAAAACTTGATTTGCTTTTCGATCTTTCCTAAGGAGGTAGACAAAAAGTTGATGATCAGCCTGGATGCGTGAGCGTCTGGGACTTCGTGATCTCGTCGGCTTGATAAATTTTCCAAGAGACTCTCGGTGCCTTTTTATAGTGCAAAGCTAGAATCATTTGCTTCCATATTAGGTAAAATGTAGAAAAGATTTTCCCCAAAAATCCTCAGCCTCCATCTCTTCTTAACCGTCGCGGATCCGCGGCATCAAGGAGATAATGCCGCGGATCCGTAGCCTTCTTATCTCAGCCGTTGATCAATTTTTAGGGGATGGCTCTCTTTGACATTTGGCGATCCTAGGAATCTTCAGAATTTGGAAATCTTCTCGTGGTTGCTGCCAGACTTGGTCCCCAAGTTTTGATTCTTAATTAGGCAAGTATTCTTCAACAACTTGATTTTCTTGATTCTAGTCTTTGAAAAATTCTACAAACTTGGAAAAAATTCTGCACAACAACTCAAATAATATTTAGTAGACTTTGTTCTACTAGGATTTGGTCAATGAATTTATTTGCATACATTTTCCTACCAATTGTTAATTATAATATATCAACACATGGAAAATAGTATATTTACACATAAATCCTCATATGTATGATATATTATAATAAAGTCCTTTTTAATATGAAAATGGTAGAAAAAATGTAATACAAATGTGCAGTTTTATCAACTGAACGGGCCGCTTGCTTGGCTGCTTCCTTTTCTTCAAACGACTTTGGAGATATTTCCGCTGATGCAAGAATCCGACGGCTTTGTACAACGATCCTTACATCATTGAGGTTTTCGTCAGCCATTTCTTTAGCGAGTTTGGCTAACGCATCTGCCTTGCTATTTTCTGTACGCGGTATGCTTTCCAGGGTGTAGGCAGGGATTTGAGTCAGCAATTGTTGTACTCTCTCGTCGTACTTCACCAACTCTGGTTTGCACGTTTGATAATCGCCGTTTACTTGGCTAACTACCAGCTGGGAGTCTCCGTATATGAGGAGATTTTCGATCCCCATGTCGACAGCGATCTCAAGTCCTGCTATCAAAGCTTCATATTCGGCTTCATAGTTTGTCCTCGGCTCTGTTAGGGAAAAGGCAAAGCGCATTATCCCTCCTTGTGGAGTCACGAAGATGAGGCCTACCCCAGACTTGATTATGGAAGAGCTGTGCTTTTGTTTCTTCACGGAAGAGGCCCCGTCGATGTAGAGTTCCCATCGGGTGTTACTCTCTCTTTTCTTCCCGTTGATTGTGTCAAACGCGTGCTCGTCTGGTAATTCGCAATTTAGGGGTGAACCAGTAGGTATGGGATGCTCAGCGAGGAAGTCGGCAATGGCATGGCCTTTCACTGCCTTGAGAGGTCGATAAGTTATCGAGAATTCCATTAGGAGTAGGGCCTATTTAGCGAGCCGCCCTGTTAGTATGGTTTTTGACATTAAATATTTGAGAGGATCCACCTTTGATATGAGATGGACCTCATGCACCAAAGCATAATGCCGAAGCTTTTCCTCGTCTTGAACCTGCTTTTATTTGTGGCAGATGTGTTTTGATCTGGTGGGAGTGTTTTAACCCTTTCATCCAGTTGCCGGCGTTTGGCTTTTTCAAATATGGCCATTTTGCATTCTCGATCAGGTTTGCTTTTCAGAAGAGCTTCGTTCAGGAATGCGTCAATCATCTCATCTGACGGTCCTAGGAGTTCAGGCTCCGAATCTACCCCCAGTTTCTCTTCATCCGGAGCTTCTTCATCGTTTATCAATGAGTGAGAGATCACGTGGCAGCTTACCACATAATCCTCAAGTTCATCTGATGAGTCTTCTCCCTCATATTTGTCGATATCTCCATCTTCAAGGATGTGGTTGAGAAACTCTTGAAGTGTGACCGGGGTTCGCGCCTTCTGGTTATATTCTTCCAACGCGTCAATATATTTTTGCAGGTCCGTGCGCTTGTCACCATGCTTCACGGGATTTTTGGTCTTCTTCTTCTTCTTCGAAGACTTTGACGGTTGGGCCTGAGCATTTTGATTATCGATACCAATTCTTGGAGTCGGGCGTGGCTTCAGTATTCCCTCAATGACCTCGGGTACCAGTGGACTTTTCCACCTGATCGCAGGGTATGTTTTGAGATCCTTCATCATTCTTTAACTTTTGGCTAAAAGATCGACCTCCCATGGAGCTTCTTCTATAAAAGAGCATGATGCCTCCGGTGTGTCCCCTTTTTAAGAGCGTGCGGCTGAGGCGGGCTTACTTTCCAATTCTCAGACAGTGCGAATTTGCCATGTTGGTATTGTTCTTCAATCCAGCCTTTGAAGACGAAGCGATCTTCGATTGTATGGCCCACCACTTGGTGATAGGGGCAATAATTGGGATTATTGGCATCACCGGGTTGCAATGGGCATTTTGGATCCGGCAAAGTGATGAGCCTGTTGCGTACCGCCAGCTCGAACAGTCTCCTTGTTTTATCCCGAGGAAATGAATAAGGGCGCTTCAGTTTCTCATTGAAGAATCACCGTCTTTCATCTTGGCGATCAGTTGGCTTTGGACCACTGGGCCGCTGCTAAGTATTGGCAACGAAGGTTGCTTTCCCTTTCCCTTTCTCATTTCGAGATTCCAACTTCAAAGAAGAGGGTCTATGACCCATCTGATCCATTTGGACCAGTTTGTCAATCAAGGCCTGGAAAGTAGTTGGCTTGAAGAACATCATGAATTGTGAAATGGTCGTCTGAGGGTCGAGGGTCCCTACGAACATGCCTACCGCAGGTGCTTCTTTGATGCGCTGGTCGCACTTCGACCATAGATTCCGCCACCGTATTGCATACTGCACCCATGTTTCGCCTGGCTTCACTCTGGCGTTAATTAATGCGGTGATCGGGGTGTGCTCGCTAGTGCTGGCGAAACGTTGGGTGAACAGCAATTCCATCGCCGTAAAAGTTTTGACGGAATCGTTGGGAAACTCTGAGTACCATTCGAACGCCATCTCCGCCAGGCTGCCGACGAACTGGCGAAGTAGAAGTTTATCATCGCCTCCAGTATTGCTGCATAGGGCTCTGAATTGAGCAACGTACTGATGCGGATTACCCGTTCCCTTATACACATGGAACTTAGGAATCGTGTATCCTAGCGGGTACTTAATCTGATCGTACCAGCTTGGGTATGGTCGCCCAGTTTTGACGATTTGGGCAGCGGCTTCACTCGCCTGGTGAGCTCGTATCTGTTGAGCTATATAGTCGTCAAGGGCGGCTTTGGAAATGGTCTCCTCCTTGGCTGCTGAATAAGAAAGAAGAGGGTTTGATGTCTCCCCTCTGTCATCTTCAAGGATTATTGGAGTGTCTTCAGCTGGATGATCCGGCTGTATCATCATCCCGACCATATCTTGGAACAAGAGCGCCATTTGTTTTATATTGGTCGCTTATTCCGCAGCCTCTTTGTTCTTCTTCTCAAGCATTCTCCGAAGGAATTCGGCATCCGTTTCCTGCTCATGACGCTGCTCCGAAGATGTCTCCGGGCCTGCTTTTGGTCCAGTGAGTGCAGCCAGGGCTGTCAGCATTTCTTGGAGTTTTTGTTATTGTTGCTCCCGAGCCTTAGTCATAGACAGTGTAAGTGGTCAGTGACCCATAGAGATACGGCTATCCTCTTTTCCGGAAGCCATATAAACAGTATGCACCATCATGCCCCCAGACTTGGGGTGTTTAAATTCAGTGTCCTTGCGATTTGCTAAAGACGCATGGATCTTCTCCGGCCTCCTTCTTTTGTAGGCAGTCGAAGTTGAGGGAGCCGTTGCAGCGGGCACCAAAACAGATGACACCTTCTGTGTCTTGACAGGGTAATCCCCTTCTCGCCGAACTTTCATCTTTTTCTGTCGGCGGAGATAGTCTTGATCAATCACGGAGTCTTGGACCTGTCGCCAGACCTTATGAATTTTGGAGGACAGCCGCTGAGGGGGCTGCTCCAGCTTCGCCTTTGTAACGCTCTCCACAGGTGGAGGAGATCTTTTCAGCACGGCCGTCGGAGAGTTCTTGCGCACCCTCCTGAGTAGTTCAAAGTTGTTTCCAGCTAGAACAACAGCAGTAATTTCTATCGTTGGAGCTGGCGGTATCAATCCAGAAGGGGAACTGCCCCCAGCCTTCCTCACTCGGCGCCAGTGGCGACGTCGAGCATGTCGTGTGGCCGGGACAACCTTGTTAGTCTACGGTAGCGCCCCGGCCGTCATTCTGACACCAAACGCTAAACTAACAAACTGTAAAGAGGTAGTAAAGCTATACCGATCGATCCGAGTCTTTCGGTCTTTAGCCATCATCCTATGCTCCTCGCGGCAACTCCGATCTTTGTCTCCTCATCGAGGTGGCACCACGTCAACGGATCTTTAAACGGGCTCCCGCCTCTATACCGAGGCACCTCGGTCATCAAGTCTGCTAAAAGAGATGACCAAGATGAAGTAGAGAATGAGTAGAATACTTTGTCTCAAACACCCTAGGGTTCTCATCACATGAGAGGGTTAGGGTGGAGGTTGAAGAAGATACTTAGGATTGGAAATGGTGAACTCAAGAAAACTAGTGAGCAAAAGAAAAACCAAGCTCACCAAAAACTTCTCTTTTTCTTCTCACTTGTGTATAGATATATAATGGTTGAGAAAGAAAAATATCTCATGAAAATATCCATACCCAAAACAAAACTCATTAATTCTCTAATGACTCACTAGATGACTCATTACATGAGTCATTAGTGAACATTCTAGAATCAATGAGTCATTAACATGAGTCACCCTTTCCAAAACTATATAATCATTTAAACCAAAATGATTAATCCAAAAAGAAATGCATCTTCTAAAATATTCTCGTAACGGAATACGAGAATACCCCTCACCTGTATATACATACCTGTATCCGTATTTCGCCCGAATACGAATACGAGAGGCTAAAATATTCTGACTCAATATAATACTTGGATCCGGCTTACACCAAAGCCCACCAGTATTATCTGTCTGAAATATGACACGTGCACAAGTCCACATGCATTTTCGAACCCTGTCATAAAACCATACGGCCTCTACAACGTTTCGCCCGAACTTGGGAAACTATCTGGGGACTCTAAAGACTCGTCAGTACCCTGGCAGTGGGTTTAACCACAAGCACGTCAGCGGCACTAGCTGTGCGTAACGGCTGCCCATGTACTGAACGAAAGAGAAACCTGATGAGCGAACTCATCCTGGAACCCTACCGAGCCTATCAGTGACAATATACATACAGTCCGGTCCGTTCATCTATGAGCATCGCATATCGGGCCTAGGGGCTGGTAACGTCAGACCCTTAATAGCGGTATAAGTCGTGTCGGAGAGTAGCCCTGAACACCCTGAGAAACTACTGGAATACCTACCAGTAATTCTCACCTTCCTTGGCCAAGGACTTGGTGTAATGGCTTTCCTAGACACAGCGCGATCTCACCCCCAATACCGGGAGAGACGAATCCCCTGCCGATCCGCTCACTTGCCTCCATGTGGCTCGGGACTGTACCCAACTAAAACCTGTTTGCACGACTCCTTTGAGCCGTGGTAGGGTAGTAATCAAAGCACAGTAGGAACTCACACGAGACAAATGACGACCTCATGTCAATGAACTAACATGTACACATGTCACCAGGGAACTGCTATCTGACGCTAGGTATAATACCAACTAGCAGGTTCCCGGCGAGTCATGTCCGGTGAACTCATAACCTAATGAGCACCTGTATACATCTCAGGTGATCCAACTGACACCAGTGGCTTGTGAGACCGGCCACCGCCCCTCGTCGGGGTCTCGACTGTATACACTAGTCTACTCCGGAGTATCGATGCTCTGTCTCGAAACTCCCATGACTAAGGACCACTTTTAAGGATGTGCTTATAGACTACCCAACTCTCACGTATATGATCGCCATCATACTGTTAGTAGTCAAGCAGGATCCTAAGGGCTCTATCAACGTATAATAGTGAACAATCACCTAAAGCTGTACACGATGATAAAGGCAAACTAGATAGCATACTATCATCTCGAGTAAGACTGTCCTACCGGTATAGGTCCTCCTTCAATCATTGCAATCAGGTATCTGCGATCCAATAATTGACTTTGAGGGTACTATATCCAACAATTTCCCACTTGCACTTAAGGCTAATTATTGCGATGTCGCATACTCACAGCCCGTGTGATACCGAACACCCAACTCCTCTACTAATCAGTTTCACAAAGCTCATTTGTAACACTCTTGTGTTCGAGAAATAGCCTCAGCGAGTGGATCCGCCCTAATGTTTCTTTCTATGTCTCTCTTAATCTCAAGTTCGCGGAGAAAACCATCTCCCGAATTGAGTAATACCTGTCTTATAATATGTCTGGATATCTGATGGGATCTAGTTCATAAATGAACTCCAAATCCAAACTTCTTAGACTATATCGATAACTGAAACTAATCAGTGACCAGCACCATGCCTCCCACAGTATCCTCTTGGAGCACCTGTCCATACTACTTCCCCTCGTCAGAGGGAAAACTATAACTCTGATAATCACTCTGTCATCCATGTCACCTTTGGAAGCCTGGAATGATAACCGTCTCCCGAAGGAGGCTGCCGTCATCAAATCCCTAGAACATTCACTTATGTTCTAAAACTGCTTCCGAATATTTCTCCAGGATTTGATTAATATAAACTTATCGCATCTAGTGCAAAACCAACATCTGGTGTAGTACTTGACATCTCATGATCGACTCAATTGCCTAAGCAAGTGATATGCCAATCATGCACATCCCTCTCCTCTTTAGTCTGTAAGACACCTTTAGAGAGGGTGACTCCATCACCTGCAGGTAAACCACCATGCCGGAGTCATCTATTCCTAATACTTTTAGAATACTGTCAAAGTACCCAGATTGGGAAACTACCTAATACTAGATCTAAAACCATAGATCTAGTAACCAGAATGTCTGATATTATATCCATATCCTTTGTGGAGAAACAACTGTGTGACAACCACAGTAAAACCGATCATAGTATAGGAATTTTACTTCCTACTCTGTGTATGTCATCCAAATACCAGGACATCACACCCTACTACCTTCTTAACAGATCAATCCCCTATTCTGATGAAGTCAAACCCATGACTGTCACATCAAAACTAGATGATCAATCTCCGCTATATCTGCTCAAGTCTATAAATAGACATAAGCTACTTTCCCACTATGCTTCCGCTGCTCCCACTGACTATGACAACCCTCTGGCAGAATAATATATACATGCACTTCTAAAGCTAGTTTAGAATGACGCTATATTTAACCTCCTGCCGGGTCTCATAGCCTGGAACAACAGTAGTGTCAAGTCTGGGTAAACAAGAACCTCCCTGTCACCGTCCTTGAGGCTATCGAAGTACCTCTCGGGTGTCTGAGGTAACCCACTATATCTGCAGAGTGGCTAATGGAATGTCAAACCTGATTGAATATTTAGGTTCTATTAAATTTTCAGTAATCGTTTACGGTTCTGGAATCACTTCCAGTTCTACCATACTCCCACTACTGTTTTCTGAAAAAATCCATTTTACTAAAACTGTGGCGAGTCAAGAACAATATCACCATTGATCTTCCAGATGGTAGAAAGTCAACCCTCATCATAGCCTGGGCCAACCCACAAATGCCATTACAGAAACGTGCCTTGAGTTATCAAGAGTCTAGTTTTAATCATAAGCCGGACAACTCCCCGTGCCTTAACATCGTTAAGATATGAACCATTCTATATCCAATATAGAAACTTTGGCACTTATTTAATTGGAACTAGATTCAAACCATGCAGCTTTCTCCAGTGCATATCAACTTAATAGAACGAGGCCAATCAGCATTTACTCAACTTAAGAATGCATCCAATTATGAGTAACCTGAAAGAGAAATAAGTTTCTCAAAACCATTACTATCAACTGAATACCAATCACAAGTATCTACATCTTCGATCACTTTGAAGAATCTTGATACTTGCGATACCTGGTTCTCTACTTTATTCCTATACCCACAACTTCTCAAAACTTAGACCTTGTATTTCTATGAAACACTTATCCAAAAACTAGAGAATTCATAAGTAAACAGAACATAGCACGAGGACCAACCCCTTTGTCCTGATGGATACTAGACAACATACAATACTCTGTATAAGTCCGCTGAGTTGAATAACTCAGAACCTGTGCATCGTAGGTTGAAAACTGTACTTATGTTTAAGAACTACTCCGCTGTTCAATGCTCCTTACCCAATCGTCAACTGATATAGGTAAATATCATGGACATAATTTCAAAAAGTTATATCTCACTTTATAAAAATAAACGTACAGATATATCATTTTGAAATTGGTGCACAACAACGGATACTCAAAATCAAATACATGCCGTCCGGTAAAAACCCAGGCGATTTCCTCAAATATCACCAATTACAACGAATTCCGATATAATGAGGATGATCACCTGATTCCCAATAACTTATTCCCAATCATCATCTGTAAAACCATACAGATGTGAGAATCATACCTGGTAAATAAATTCCCTGGAGTAAGTATCTAATCGGGAAATCAGTTTTCCTTTAACAATGCACAGTGAAACTGAAACATAAAAATGTTTCGAAAGGGTATCCTGGTATTCCTAATAATGCCTCTTCTATAATCCAATTCATGACTGTAACCGTATATTTGTTTGCCATCTCTCCAAATCTCTTTATTTGTCTTCATTCATTACCTTCTGTACACCCCTTTAGGCTAAGTGGTTTTCTTCCTTCCCTACCGTTCGACACAAGCCTATGGTTTTGAAGAAGACTATCCAGTAAGCATAATAGGTGTACTCTCCTAAACTAAGAAGCCCTCACAACCTGAGAGAAGGTGATGATAAAAGACAACTGAATAAAACCTTATTCTATTTCTCCCGAACTGGCGAAAAAAGCAAAGGTGAAGTAGGAGTGGCGATGAAGTACGCGGTGTGGTCGTGAATGATAGCAGTCGCAATTTACTTTGCCCTCTTTCTAATCCCTTTATTTTGTCTTTACTTATTACCTTCTGTACATCCTACTTAGGCTAATTGATTTTCTTCATTCCCTCCCTTTCGGTACCTGCCTATGGTTTGGAAGAAGACTATCCAATAAGCGTAATAGGTGTACTCTCCTAAACCAAGGAGCCCTCGCAACCTGAGAGAAGGTGATGATAAAAGACAACTGAATAAACTAATTCAATTTCTCCTGAACCTTGATCCATCCTCGAAGAAGTCCCTTCGAGTTCGTATATAACCATACGATGGATCTATCCAATGGAAGTGGATGTTCGTAGTGATACAAGGTGTTCTGAGAAATTCAAAAGGTAAAAAAAGGAGCGGCAATGACTTATGCAACTCAGACAATCCAAAAGCCAGTATTTTAAGAAGGTTCGGTCAACTTGGTCACTGAGTCATAGTCTAGGGTCGGTCAATGGTCGCAGCCAAAGAGAGAGAGAAAAGAAACACTCTGTGTGCACTCTAACCTAGATCAGAATGGTTATCACTTTATCTAATCAGGAAATCTCCTACTGTACTGTCAAATTCTCCTCCAAACCTGAAAGAAGAATCAATCGGGATCATCCGAAGAGTAAACCAACTCATCAGTGGGAATCGGGATCCAACTCTCATCGCATGATAACGTGAAGGAATCCACTCACGTTATCACACTCCAGAAGGTATGCGCATGCCTGGTAAGTTTCAGTTTCTTTAGAAACTCCCGATGTGATTTTTGCTCCATGCTCTATGACCTTGACGTTGGCCAAAATGCCATAAGTCACAAGCCAAGTTCTACCCATCATTATCTTGTCAATTTAAACCCATCCACACATACCCCTGACGTTGGCCAAATGGCAGAACGACTGTCCTAAACTAACTCATCTATCTATACAACAGATGAATACCCAGCAGCTACCAAACACTATACCTTGGCGTTGGTCAAAATACATAGCTTGAATACTACTGAATACCCAAAAGAAATGACGGAGGGCTATGGCTGGTTTTTGGCGAAAAACCTTTAACGTAACGAACTTGATATCGCTGAAGGAACCTGATAGCTTTTTATAAAAATATAATGGCGAAAAGCTTCGCTAAAGAGGTCACTCCCTGTGAAGGGATCTCGGCTCTTTCCTCGTGGAATGAGGTGCAGGATATTCCAACCTTATACCTCGATGCAAAGCAACAAGTAATCAACTATAGTGAAGTTATTACCTTAAAGCAAATTTCTGCCCAAGGGGTCACTCCCGGTGAAGGGATCTCGGCCTTTACCTTGTCGAATGAGGTGCAGGATATTCCAACTGAATACCACTGTGCAAAACAAAAGAAAACGTCCTTATAATAACACTTTTTAAAACTGTTCCAACAACATCCAAACATGTTTGATTTTCTTTGCATTGATCAGAATTAACGCGGTCCCATCAATTAATCACACCAGAAAAGAACAAAAATAAAATGTACGTATATGCCATCCGCATTCGCCACTGGGTCCCGTCATTGCCCGTTAGGTTACTTAACTAACGACAGAGCGGGGACTGGACTAGCCCGGGTGCAAAACATATACAACATCTACTAGTATATATACCAATATACAATAATCGCTCCAGGCGTGATAATATGCAACATAACAGAAAAAGTAATAACTATCACAGAACAATACAGATAATCTGGGATCCCCGGGTTTCACAGAGCCGCTGCTGAAACCCGACGTTCCCCTGGTCATGTGAATAGCCTATGCAATGAAAACCTAGACCCCTACGAGTGCGGCTAGTTACCCGCCAAAACATGAAGCGAGGCAGCCCCCTACAGCAAAGTGAATGGACCACCCAGCACTTCATGGAATCCGGTAACTTGGGCACTCCATCTTGGGTCAACCTGTACCCCCTACGAGTGCGGCGAATAGTCTGCCAATTCTAGAGTGAGGCCCCTTTGCCTCTCAAAACCATGAGATACAGACTCGTTGCCCACCAGAACCCGGCTATCCGTGCACTCCGTCGCGGGGTAAACCTAGTACAGAAATGAAAAATATGTACAACGGGTACATCGACCTCAGCCCGGTCGTGCCCCAAAAGAATATTATACAAACAGGCAGTGACGGAAGTCCACATGTTGGATGCTCGCCCCGCAATATCAAATGTACAAATAAATCCAAACTGCACTACCATTGCACACAGCTATCCACCACGACAAATCTGCAACATCACAGCACAACACAGAACAAAAACGCGAATGTCACGTTCGCAAATCCGTCTAAAAGAGCTAAAGCAATTAGACGCAATTTACCGCTCGAATGACATTCACGGTCGGAGATATAATGTAAGTACTGTAAACTAACAAGTTTAAAATTCCTATCGACAAAACTTCCCGAAGTGGGCCACACGTACAACTGCTGTACTCAAACAAAATCTGAGCCCAAACAAAATATTCCAGAAACCATAATTCCCCATGCAAGACATTACTGTAGAAAATGTTGGGTTACTAGACACTCTCACAAGGGTCTACAAGGCATCAACCATGCCCGATTAAAATTTTAGACGTGCCGAACAACCCTAACCAAGATCATATACTAGAGATTATGCGAAAACAATAAGCAAGTAAACAACTTTACTACTAATAGTTTCGGATTACAACCTTTGTAGTCCAGTCCTTCACTTCAATATCTCCGTGTAGTAGTCCCTTCGCTGTGATCATGATCGTCCAGACTCTAGAGAGGCTCCCGCGAAGAAATGAACGTGCTTGCTTCGATGACTTCGAGGCCGAAGATGATCTACGTCGAGGAGACACTGAATCAAGCTATTCTTTCACTAGGTCATGAACTTTGTTAAGAGAACACACTCTAATACATGGCAAGTGGTAGAGGATGAAGAAGTAGGAGGTGAGCTCACTTTAGAATTGATTTTCTCACATTTTATCTCAAAACTCCATTAGAGCTAGCAAGCTTTTTCATGGAGCTTGAAGAAGAAGAAGAAGACTTGTGAATAATTCATCCAAATGAATTATTGCACCCTTGGTTGAGTTAAGACCTCATAGCTAACTCATGTAGAGAATTAACTCATGGCTATGGTTAAAGGTTGGGTTTGATAAATATCTTAAACTAGACAAAAGGGTTGACTTTGTCAAAGCTTATCCATAAGCTTTAGCATAACAAACTCAATCTCTTTTGAATTAGCTTAACATAAATAGAAACCCTAACTTAACCCTAGCATTGTGTTAATCTCATACACCCATATTATATGTATCATCGAACATGACACAATCCATGTACACAAATGTACATATCGCGTATATACATACAATGTGCATATCATGTGAGAAAAAGAAATCAATAGTGAGCTAAATATTAGTTAATGTAATATAATATATCAAATATATAATTATACATTAAATTATCAAATTAACTCTTGATTTAATAATCCGGCTATATCACATATAACCGACTAATATCAAATGCAACATCTTCTCGAATCAACGCTCGATCTGATAACTCGGCTATATCACATATAACCAATCATGTCATATATCACGAGAATATAATGCGGTATCACATACTCGCATTAATCTCATTCCCGCACATATCACATTTGCGCTCCTACTCCGTTTCGCTTGAGCCAGGAAACCTCTGTGTAGGACTCTAAAGACTCGTCAATACGCCGGCAGTTGGTGATGATCATATCAAACACCCACAAGCCGCAAGCGGTCTTCTAAACATAACGGCCACCCGGGTATTGAGCGATCAGAAGATCAACAAGCAAGCATGTACATTCTCCTGCGAATCCAATCAGTAACACTCCCGTACAGTCCGGTCTCTTCGTCTGATATGTCGCATATCTTGCCTAGAGGTGGCAAACGTCAAACCCCAGTAGCTTGATAAGTCATGTCGATATGAGGTCTATAACAGTTCGAGAAACTACTGATAACACTTACCAGTAAATCTCAGCAACCCTGGCCAGGGATTTCCAGTTATAGCCAATCGAACACAGCGCAACATCAACTCCCTATACCGGGAGAGACGAATCCCCTCCTATCGCTCATTGCCTCCATGTGATTCGGGACTGTACCCAAAAGCCACCTTTTCCACGCCCTCTTGGACGTGGTATGATGGAAATCAAAGCACAGTGGGAATCACACAAGACACTATGACGAACTCGGGTCTACAGACTAACCTGTACCAGTGTCACCAGAGAACTACCATCTGACGTGAGGTATAATAACATCTGGGAGTTCTCGGCGAGTCCGTCCAGTGTACCCAGTCTCCACTGAGCACCCGTAAACCATCCTTGATGTCAAACACCGATGGATATGGGATCATCCATCGCCCATCATATGGGTTAAGATGTGTATATGCTAGTCTACTCTGGTGTATCGATGCCCTGTCTCGATATACCCTCGACTAGGAACAGTTATAGGATGTACTCGTCGACTACCGTGGCCCCACTAGTATGATCTCATCATAGTCCTAGTAGTCGAGTACATATCCTAAGGGCTTTATCAACATGTAACATAGAGACAATCAGAGTACATGTTAAGATAAAGTGCAACCAGATAGCATACTATCATGTCGAGCGAGAAAGTCCTCCCTATATATGTCCAAGCATCCACTACAATATACATCATATGTATAGTAATGGCCTATAGGGCATACATATAACTAACAATCTCCCACTTGCACTGGGGCCATCTGTTGTGGTATCGCATACCCAACAATTAGCTGTGGTTGAAGTATCTCATACTCAACCATTCCATTGTAGTCTCTACTGGGAAAAAGGCCTTTGTGAGTGGATCCGCGTTGTTGTCCTCTGTGTCTACTCTCCTAAGCTCGATCTCCCTGGAGATCAACCATCTCCAGGATCAGGTGATACTGCCTAAGAATTATATCTGGATTTCTTGATGGGACGGGGGTTCCTTGGCATAAGCCACAAGTCCATTGTCACACAATGGTAGGAACGAAGTTCATCTCATGAACTAGTATCTATATCCAGACTGCTTCTTTGGTAGCATCTTTGGTAACGATGTATCTTGCTTTTAATCGTCTAATAAGTCACGGTATCTAGCTTGGAACTCTTCCAACATACCGTCCCTCCACTGAGGGTAAAGACAATGCCTGCGACTGACATTCAGTCGTCCTTATCATCCTGGAACCTTTTTAGTGATTCTTCCCAGGATCGATTGATACAATCTCACTACACCTAGTGAGAATCCTAACATCCAATTAGATCTATCTCATATATATAAATACCTAGGATTTAGGAGGTATCACCTTGATCCTATATGGAGAATCCTTGTGATAAGCGGAGATTGACCGAGCATAGCATAGGAAACTCCTTCCCTATCAAGAGTATGTCATCCACATACTCTACGAGGATCACCACCATACTCTCCACTACCTTTTTGTATATACAAGGTTCATCTACCATTTTGATGAAGTCAAACTCTTTGACTACCATATCAAAACAGACGTTCCAACTCCGCGATGCTTGCTTTATCACATAAAATATCTTGCACACGTTTCCGCTGCTCCCACTGTCTATGAAGCCCTCTGGCTGTGTACTTATAGACGCTTTCTTCCAAATCAATGTTTAGAAAAAGCAGTCATGACACCCAACCGCCAGATATCGTAGTCATGGTATGTAGCCGTGGCAAGTAGGATCTGGATGGACTTAAGCATAGCTTTGAAAGTCTCAACTTTTCCATATACACCAAGTAATCTTCTCAAGATATACTTGCTCCTGATGGGGATTTAACCCTTCAGATAAAGCAACCAAAGTCCATACTTTGTTGGTGTATAAGGATTCCATCTCAGATCGCCAAGCATCCAGCCACTCTTACAGAGTCCCTACTCCTGATGGCCAGCTCGAAACTAGTTAGGTCATCATCTCATGATGCAATCCTCGCTCCCACTGTCATAGAGAAACCGAAGTATCTCTCAGGTGGGTGAGGAACCCTACTAGATCGGCGAAGAGGCTGAGGTTCGTTGGAAACTATTGAATCCTTCGGGTTTACCAAATCATCAGCTGCAGTTTGTATAGCTGGAACCTTTCCAGCTCTACAGAACAGACCTTGTCTCGAGCTTTGTCCGGATTTTGCTTTTAGACATAGGCCGGACAACCCCAAATCTTAATATCCTTAAGAGATGGGCTCTTCCCATACCATATCATATATGGAGTGGTAGACTTCTGATTTGATTGGAACCCTATTCAATAGGTATGCAGCTTCACAAGTGCATAATTCCCAAAAGGAAATAGGAAACTCAGTAGTACTCATCATAGAGCGCACCATATCATATAGGGTGTGATTGCTCCGTCCCGATACACCGCGGTGCTGTGGTGTATACAGAGGAGTAATGCTGAGAGAGAATCTTATTCTCCTTTTAGAATAGTCCAGAAATCCCGTGCTCAAGTATTCTCCTCCTTGATATCATCAAAGGACATAATACTTATACCCGTTTTTAGTTCTCTACTTCTAACTTATATTCATTGAATTTCTCAAAAGGTCCAGACTTGTGTTTCAACAGGAACATATGGCCGAATCTTGAGAGATAAACAGTGAATGTAATGAAGTATAAAGAACCGGTCTTGGCATGTGTAGACAGGGGACTTACATACATCATCATGTATCAATCTCAAGAGTTCACTAACTCTTTCTCTGTTTCCAATAAACAGAGCTGTGGTCATCTTATCTTTGTGACATGACCGGCAAGTTTCACAAGATGTAAATTCAAACAGATTTAAATATGCATCTAAATGTAAGTTCAGCTAGTCGGGTCGCATTGATATGACCTAGTCTACAATACCTCAAGAAGAATTCGTTCATTTATGAACTCTTCCTCTTGTGTGTGTTCTTATATTAAGAACTGTGGTTTGATTCTATGCTTTTAGATAACATGCCTGAACCGATCAACTCTTGATATAGAAAATGTTCAGAACATTATCCAACAATACAAACTTATATCCTTCTTTACTAATAAAGAGACAGATATGATGTTGTATATCAGGTTCGGTATCTAATAACATTCGTTCAGAACCAATGTATTTGTCAATACAGGGTGATAACTAGCAACAGACTTGGCTGCAACACTTGCACCGTTTCTATCTCATGAAATTTATCACCCGTTCTCAGTTCTCTACCTTTCTGTAGCCCATGTAACAAATTACATATGTGGGATCCTGATCCGGTATCAAATACCCAGGATGTAAAGGACATTGAGAAACGGTTCTGTGTAATGAACACACCCGAAGAAGATGTATCAGCATGCACTTTCTTCGTTTGGGCGGCACGGGAATTCTGGTAATCCCCAATTTCTTGCTCTGTCTTATAACAATTATAAGTTGGAGCAGGACCAACGTTCCCCAGCTCAGTATAATAAGTGGGTTTGGTCAATTCATCCGTATTATTATCTTGATTAAGGTGTGACATGGTCGCTACTAGGAGAGAGAGAGAAGAAAAACACTCAGCGTATGCTCTTGCAAGATTAGATTGGTTATAAAATATATATCTAATCAGGTGTCTCCCACTGTTTCAGTCAAATCTTCCTTCAAACCCTAAAAGGAAAGACTAGCCGGGATTAATTACACGCTACAAGTTCGCCAATCTTTCAGCCAGGCCAGTGTCGATATTTTGAGGGAGGTTCCCCGTGCTTTCGTACGAACATAATTAAAGTAAACCTCGTTTTCCCAGAGGCGTAACCCCGTTGACACTTTTCTAGACACCTACTTGATCGGCTAATTGTAATGTGTAAAACTCTCGCAGGAGTAACTCTTACTCGCAGCGGGTATCGGGATCCAACTATCTCATAGAAGGCATGCAATCTCATTGCAAATTTCAACACCTGAAATTCCCAATAATCTTTTACCCCTAGTACTTATGACCTTAACTAAGGTCAACATATCATAAGCACTAGTCAAGTTCTACCCGTCATTTCATGATTAATTAGACCCACCCACATGACCCTCAACAAAGCTCGACATAATCACATGACTGTACTAATTAATCGCATAATATGCTGTGTAGGAAGACATCACTTAGCTACCGTACACTACGCCTCAACTAAAGTCGACATACGCAGCATGAATACTAAGTACTCTACTTCCTAAAATGACGGAGCGCTACGAGAGGTTTTTAAGAAAACCTTTTGCGTAATGAACTTGATATCGTTGTAGAATCGAGTGATTTTAAATGGAATGTTTTTGAGGCCTTTTCTAGTTTTGCTAAAGAGGTCACTCCCGGTGAAGGGATCGTCGGCTCTTTCCTCATCGAATAAGGTGCAGGATATTTCGCAAATACCACTATGCAAAGCAAGAACTATAGAAGCAATCAAAAGACAAACCGAGTTTGTAGCATCTACTAGTTTCGCTAAAGAGGTCACTCCCGGTGAAGGGATCTCGGCTCTTTCCTTATCGAATAAGGTGCTGGATGTTCCACAAGGAACACCGCTATGCAAAGCAAGAACTAGAGCTACCAGTTTTTAAACAAGTTTCTACAACATCTTTAGGTTCCTTTTAGTTTCATTAATCTCACTAATGATGTCCTATTTTAATATGCTTCACAAGCATCACATTTCAAACGAAATCAACAATATAATATATATCTCATATATATAATGTAAACATTCGTCTCAGGCAGTAATATGATCTCATCACAGAATATAGCAGCAGAAGAACATATATGAAATATTGGATATACTAGGATGTCCGTGTTTTAATACGAGCCTGTATAAAACACGGATTCCACGGTCGCGACGAATAGCCAAACCCACATCCCTAGACCCCTACGAGAGCGGCAAGCAACACTGCCAATTCTAGGGTTAGGAGACCCGGTCTCGACTTCTCGAGATGGTCTCCCACTGGACCCTAGAACCCGGTTACTTGTGCTCCCCACCTTGGGTCTATCCTAATGTGGAAAAGTAAATAATATACAATGGTGACATCATCCTCAGCCCAGAAGTGCCCCAATAAAAGAATATTACATGCAAATGAATTTTACATGAATGAAAAAGAGAAACTCACATCTCACATAAAACCCCCGGCTATTCAGAACACGACGATCCAATATAACATATCACAGCAACACATAATATCTCATATCATCAACGTAAGTAAGTATGCATACACAAATTGTCATTGATGTATAGCAACGAAAACCGGCGATACAACTACATACTACACTTACGGTCGCAGATATGAAAGTGTAAAACTACAACAGTTGGAATCCACAACTTCCTTAGACATCACATGCCTAACCAAATGAATTCCTTAGACATCGCATGCCTAACAATTATAAACCCCGTATTTTAGTCTCATTATTGAAAACTCTTTTCAATATCAAGTCGGGCAATTCAACAAGATTCCCGACATCCTGATCGAATGCTCGTCGTAAACTTTAGTAGACGGCCGCACCCCCGGATGCCGTCGATGAAGTGCACTAAGGCAGAACACCGCTTCCGCGAGCACTCGAACGGATGATTTTGGTGACGGGGTTCTCCTACAGTCACTTGGTTGGGGCTATAGGGCGTGTCTGTCTATTAAGTTTACCCGGCGAGTATCCGCGTACGCTACATGATTGCGACGGAGTTTTGATCACATCAAAATTCCATGGCAACCGATCATCTGAGACTAAACTGCTAGATTTACAACATTCAAATTAGTTATCTCATAACCACTTGTGGATTCCAAATATTGTATCACAATCCAGATATATAGACAGTGTTAAACTTTCCGATCGAATAAAGAAACACCCAAGATTTCTCAAATAGTTCTCAACACTTGAAATTAGTTTAAAAACATCCATCACATGCCATGGTACCAATGGTCCAGCCGTAGAAGGATCAAGCCAACGCCTCACATGTGGCATGCCGTACTGCGACAAACCCTAAGGTTTAGAGGCAGTTCAGACGGTCACATAATCGAGTTAAGGTTTGTGTTCTTCTAGAGGGTCCACCGCGTTACTTGCATGACTTAGAACGTTCTTAAACTACGGAAAAATCCAACACTTGGAAATTTTCCGGCAGGGGAAAAAGTGAGTTATTGATATCCGTTCGAACTTTTTAACACGTTCTAAAATACCCGGAAAAACACTTAAATGAAATTAAACTTTCCAATCGAATAAACGAATATAAAATATCTCCAGAAAACTCAACATTTGAGTAGAATTAAAAATTCCCAGAAAAATCAGGAATTAAATAAGGATAATACTGTGCAAAACCCACACCATAGTTCCACTGTTCCGCCGTGGAACCGCCGCGGAAAGCATGCTCCTGCCGCGGTTCCGCGGCGGTTTGAGTGAATTAGGGTGTCGTTTTCTACAGATATCCTTAGAATTCCTGCCGATTTTTTTGAGTATTTTTAATGCAGAAAAAATCACATTTTTAGAAAATATCCAGAGAGGGGTCTAAACCGGGGTTTCAAGGTTCGATCGGACTGTAAACTTCGTCTAGACTTCGCCTAAAGCTCTAGCTTGTCTCTAATACTACTGTAAGGTTACTGGGCACTCTCACAAGGGTTTACAAGGCATCAACCATGCCCAATTAAAATTTTAGACGTGCCGAACAACCCTAACCAAGATCATATACTAGAGATTATGCGAAAACAATAAGCAAGTAAACAACTTTACTACTAATAGTTCCGGATTACAACCTTTGTAGTTCGGTCCTTCACTTCAATAGCTCCGTGTAGTAGTCCCTTCGCTGCGATCACGATCGTCCGGACTCTAGAGAGGCTCCCGCGAAGAAACGAACGTGCTTGCTTCGATGACTTCGAGGCCGAAGATGATCTACGTCGAGGAGACACTGAATCATGCTATTCCTTCACTAGGTCATGAACTTTGTGAAGAGAACACACTCTACTACATGGCACGAGGTAGAGGATGAAGAAGTAGGAGGTGGGCACACTTTAGAATTGATTTTCTCACACTTTATCTCAAAACTCCATTAGAGCTAGCAAGCTTTTTCATGGAGCTTGAAGAAGAAGAAGAAGCGTTGTGAATAATTCATCCAAATGAATTATTGCACCCTTGGTTGAGTTAAGCCCTCATGGCTAACTCATGTAAAGAATTAACTCATGGTTATGGTTAAAGGTTGGGTTTGATAAATATCTTAAACTAGACAAAAGGGTTGACTTTGTCAAAGCTTATCCATAAGCTTTAGCATAACAAACTCAATCTCTTTTGAATTAGCTTAACAAAAATAGAAACCCTAACTTAACCCTAGCATTGTGTTAATCTCATACACCCATCTTATATGTATCATCAAACATGACATAATCCATGTACACAAATGTACATATCACATATATACATACAATGTGCACATCATGTGAGAAAAAGAAATCAATAGTGAGCTAAATATTATTTAATGTAATATAATATATCAAATATATAATTATACATTAAATTATAAAATTAACTCTTGATTTAATAATCCGGCTATATCATATATAACCGACTAATATCAAAAGCAGCATCTTATCGAATCAACGCTCGATCCGATAACTCGGCTATATCACATATAACCAATCATGTCACATATCACGAGAATATAATGCGGTATCATATACTCTCATTAATCTCGTTCCCGCATATATCACATATGCGCTCCTACTCCGTTTTTCTTGAGCCAGAAAACCTCTGTGTAGGACTCTAAAGACTCGTCAATACGCCGGCGGTTGGTGATGATCATATCAAACACCCACAAGCCGCAAGCGGTCTGCTAAACGTAACGGCCACCCGGGTATTGAGCGATCAGAAGATCAACAAGCAAGCATGTACATTCTCCTGCGAATCCAATCAGTAACACTCCCGTACAGTCCGGTCTCTTCATCTGGTATGTCGCATATCTTGCCTAGGGGTGGCAAACATCAGACCATAGTAGCTTGATAAGTCATGTCGATATGAGGTCTATAACAGTTCGAGAAACTACTGATAACACTTACCAGTAAATCTCAGCAACCCTGGCCAGGGATATCCAGTTATAGCCAATCGAACATAGCGCAACATCAACTCCCTATACTGGGAGAGACGAATCCCCTCCTATCGCTCATTGCCTCTATGTGATTCGGGACTGTATCCAAAAGCCACCTTTTGCACGCCCTCTTGGACGTGGTATGATGGAAATCAAAGCACAGTGGGAATCACACAAGACTCTATGACGATCTCGGGTCTACAGACTAACCTGTACCGGTGTCACCAGAGAACTGCTATCTGACGTGAGGTATAATACCATCTGAGAGTTCTCGGCGAGTCCATCCAGTATACCCAGTCTCCACTGAGCACTCGTACACCATCCTTGATGTCAAACACCGATGGATATGGGATCATCCATCGCCCATCATATGGGTCAAGATGCGTATACGCTAGTCTACTCTGGTGTATCAATGCCCTGTCTCGATACACCCTCGACTGGGAACAGTTATAGGATGTACTCGTCGACTACCGTGGCCCCACTAGTACGATCTCATCATAGTCCCAGTAGTCGAGTACATATCTTAAGGGCTTTATCAACATGTAACATAGAGACAATCAGAGTACATGTTAAGATAAAATGCAACCAGATAGCATACTATCATGTCGAGCAAGAAAGTCCTCCCTATATATGTCCAAGCATCCACTACAATATACATCATATGTATAGTAATGGCCTCTAGGGCATACATATAACTAACAGAAAAATGGTACTCTGTGGCTCCAAAACGGCGGCGGAACCGCGGCCAAACCATGGTTTGTGCGGCTATTCTACGGCAGTACTGTGGAGACAGTGAACCAAATTTCTACAGTATCCTTAAAAAAGCCTGCACGATTTTCTGAGATGCTCAAAATGATTTTTAGACCTGTTTAAAAAATCGACAGAAACTTTAGCCTGAAAATTGCGGTTTTGGAAATTTCGTTCGATCGTTGTTTTAAACATGTTAGAACAAGTTAGTAAAGGTTAATAACCTGGCTCTGATACCATGTAAGTCTACGGTAGCGCCCTGGCCGTCATTCTGACGCCAAACGCAGAACAAAATTTTTTATAACTGGCGCTATCGCATACTATAACCCGGATCTTGCGATTAAAGCTAAACTAACAAACTGTAAAGAGGTAGAAAAGCTATACCGATCGATCCGAGTCCTTCGGTCTTTAGCCATCATCCCATGCTCCTCGCGGAAACTCCAATCGCTGTCTCCTCATCGAGGTGGCACCACATCAACGGATCTTTAAACGGGCTCCCGCATCTATACCGAGGCAACTCGTTCATCAAGTCTGATAAAAGAGATGACCAAGATGAAGTAGAGAATGAGTAGGATACTTTGTCTCAAACACCCTAGGGTTCTCATCACATGAGAGGGTTAGGGTGGAGGTTGAAGAAGATGCTTAGGATTGGAAATGGTGAACTCAAGAAAACTAGTGAGCAAAAGAAAAACCAAGCTCACCAAAAACTTCCCTTTCTCTTCTCACTTGTATATAGATATATAATGGTTGAGAAAGAAAAATATCTCATGAAAATATCCATACCCAAAACAAAACTCATTAATTCTCTAATGACTCACTAGATGACTCATTACATGAGTCATTCGTGAACATTCTAGAATCAATGAGTCATTAACATGAGTCACCCTTTCCAAAACTAAATAATCATTTAAAACAAAATGATTAATCCAAAAAGAAATGCATCTTCTAAAATATTCTCGTAACGGAATACGAGAATACCCCTCACCTGTATATACATACCTGTATCCGTATTTCGACCGAATACGAATACGGGAGACTAAAATATTCCGACTCAATATAATATTTGGATCCGGCTTAAGCCAAAGCCCACCAGTATTATCTGTCCGAAATATGACACGTGCACAAGTGCACGTGCATTTTCGAACCCTGCCATAAAACCATACGTCCTCTACAACGTTTCGCCCGAACTTGGAAAACTATCTGTGGGGGACTCTAAAGACTCGTCAGTACCCTGGAAGTGGGTTTAACCACAAGCACGTCAGCGGCACTAGCTGTGCGTAACGGCTGCCCATGTACTGACCGAAAGGGAAGCCTGATGAGCGAACTCATCCTGGAACCCTACTGAGCCTATCAGTGACAATATACATACAGTCCGGTCCGTTCGTCTATGAGCATCGCATATCGGGCCTAGGGGGATGGTAACGTCAGACCCCCAATAGCGGTATAAGTCGTGTCGGAGAGTAGCTCTGAATACCCTGAGAAACTACTGGAATACCTACCAGTAATTCTCACCTTCCTTGGCCAAGGACTTGGTGTAATGGCTTTCCTAGACACTGCGCGATCTTACCCCCAATACCGGGAGAGACGAATCCCCTGCCGATCCGCTCACTTGCCTCCATGTGGCTCGGGATTGTACCCAACTAAAACCTGTTTGCATGACTCCTTTGAGCCGTGGTTGGGTAGTAATAAAAGCACAGTGGGAACTCACACGAGACAAATGACGACCTCAGATCGATGAACTAACCTGTATACATGTCACCAGGGAACTGCTATTTAACGCTAGGTATAATACCAACTAGCAGGTTCCCGGCGAGTCCTGTTCGGTGTACTCATAACCCAATGAGCACCTGTATACATCTTAGGTGATCCTACTGACACCAGTGGCTTGTGAGACTGGCCACCGCCCCTCTTCGGGGTCTCGACTGTATACACTAGTCTACTCCGGAGTATCGATGCCCTGTCTCGAAACTCCCACGACTAGGGACCACTTTTAAGGATGTGCTTATAGACTACCCAACCCTCACGTATATGATCGCCATCATACTGTTGGTAGTCAAGCAGGATCCTAAGGGCTCTATCAACATGTAATAGTGAACAATCACCTAAAGCTGTACACGATGATAAAGGCAAACTAGATAGCATACTATCATCTCGAGTAAGACTGTCCTACCGGTATAGGTCCTCCCCCAATCATTGCAATCACGTACCTGCGATCCAATAATTGACTTTGAGGGCACTATATCCAACACACCTCCATTGTTGAATCAGCTTTTCCATGCCCCCTGTTCTTATGAGAGTCCATTGTTGGCGCCAGCCTGTCAAAGACAGACGTCCGCTGAGAGAGAATGGTTAACCTGTCGAAAGCCAACCTTCGAGTAGGGAGAGCAGCTTGGACGACCTCAACTATAGTAGGAGTTGGAGTGTCCTTCTCTGGTATTGCGAGCCTCTTTGTTGGCCCACTTGGGCTTTGACCCATCCTATCGAAGACTGAGGCATTGAAGTTGGATGACCCACTGAGAGTGGCCGTGGTGGTTGCACGCCGATCAAAGACCGACTTCTTCGCAGCTTCTTGTGACGGCATCTTAACGCTGAAGCTCATTTGTGGGATCATGGTCCCGAAGAATAGCCCGGTGGAGGCTTGGGTCACTTTTTCCACCGGCATTGTGAAAAGGGAGGCCGCTTGAGGCCCATAGGTCACTCCTTCAGCAAGGACGGAGTGGGAGTTGTTGCAGTTGTTGCAATTTGTGCAGTTGAAAGCCATTGATCTTCTGTTTTCTGCATGGAGCAAGACACCAAATCTTAGTACCTCGAATCCAGGGGCAACCATAGCAAACCGCGATTCGTTCGCGAAATACGACATACTAAGTATAGAGTGGAAAGAGAAAAAGGTCCCACCGGGCGTGCCAGAATCTGTTCTCCGCCGAAAGCCGGGAAAGACAAACGTCTTGCCTGAATTTGGGGGCAGATGTTATTTGGTTTTATCCGTCCACCTCTCCGAAGATACCAAGTTGATTTATGACACTATGTATCGAAGGTTCAAACGGATGCGGACGATATAGTAAATTTCGTCACATTCCCCCTCATTTGAGGAGTTTTTGATTATGGCACGCTCTTCTCTGCAGGCGCAAGGCCCTGCAGCTAATTACGCTACCGTATCGCGGTAACAACTTTCTCCTTCTCCAAATGGTCACTTTGTGTCGTGTGTGTTTGTTTTGTTTTTGGTTGCCCGTGGATTGTATACGGAGACTAATTTATGTTGTCTCCTGTAGGGTGTAAATTAGTCCAAATCCGTATTTTCTTAGATTTGGGTTTGGATTGGGTTTAAGGATTGTTAATTTCATTTGAGACTAAGATCAACTTAAACGTTTGTTAAGAATACGTTGGTCTAATTTTAGACTAAGATCAACTTAAACGTTAGTTAAGGATAGGTTAGTCTAATTTTAGACTAAGATCTACTTAACCATTTGTTAAGGATACGTTAGTCTAATTTTAGACTAAGATCTACTTAACAGGATCATTTAGATACAACAAAAGAGCATTTGGGCTCTATAAATTGAAGGACTTCATAGTCCATGGAGTTTAAAGACATCATAGTCTAATTTAGAGATATCATAGTCTGTAAAGTTTAAGGACATCATAGTCCATGAGTTTAAGGACCCTACAGTTCGTAAAGTTTAAGGACATCATAGTCCGTGAGTTTAAGGACCCCACAGTTCATGGAATGTCTGGTTGTCGGGACCCGTTACCTCTCTGAATACGTTGAAGGATTACAATGACAAATATCAGAGGAATGAAGAGATGTACCTTTGAACCAATATTGGTTGGAAGATCTGTAGTCCAATTTTTGACTAAGATCAAAGATTTGTGAGCACATGGGCTCAATTGATCTGAAGTAGGGATTTGTGACCAACTTGGGCTCGGCCCATTCAGTTAAAATGCCGAGCATTGGTTCTGACAATTGTTTTTGTCTTTTGTTAAGCGCTGAGCACTCATTATAGCTCTGGGGTTTTATCATTCAAAAGAACAGTTTATGTTCATTTAGCGCACACGTGAGGAGCACGTAGCGCGCTTGGCGCTGTGCGCCAGACAATGAGCGCAGTGCGCTAGACAATGAGCGCAGTGCGCTTCTTGTGAAATAGCGCACACATGAGGAGCACGTGGCGCGCTTGGCGCTGTGCGCCAGACAATGAGCGCTGGGGCGCTTCTGTTAAGTAGCACACATGTGAGGAGCACGTGGCGCGCTTGGCGCTGTACGCCAGACTTCGGAGCGCTGGGGCACTTCTGTTAAGTAGCGCACACGTGAGGAGCACGTGGCGCGCTTGGCGCTGTGCGCTAGACTTTGGAACGCTGGGACACTTCTGTTAAGTAGCGCAGATGTGAGGAGCACGTGGCGCGCTCAGCGCTGTGCGCCAGACTTTGGAGCGCTGGGGCGCTTCTGTAAATTTGGAGCGCTAAGGCTCTGCAGCGCTGTGCGCTAGATTTGGAGCGCTGAGCGCTAGATTTGGAGCGCTATACGCTTCTTTTAATTAGAGTGCTAAGGCTCTTTTTAGGCAAATTTGCGCTCTGAGAATTAAGTTCTCTCTTATAAGAGATTTTGTCTCATAGATGTAGGAACAAAGTTCTTATTTTATAGGAGATATTTCAATCTCTCATGTTTTTGGTGAAAATCTTTCTCTTTACGGATCTGTGATCCTAAGAGAATTGAGTTATTCTCCCCTCTTTTTATAATAAGATGTTATAATCTCTTTTTTGAAAGACAATTTGTCTTAAAGATGTATGATTTAGCATAAGAACTAAGTTATTTTTCTGATGATTTATTTTCCATCTCTCTGTTTTTACCTTGAAGAAAAGTTCTTCTTCGCAGAGCTTGATCTTCTCTCTGAAATTTCTCAAAATTTATGTGTGTGTGGGGGGGGGGGTTCCTCTGTCTGAGACTTGAAGTCTTGGGGCCTTTATATAGGGCAAGCTAATTTATTGAATCAGTTGAAGAGATCTTTTCTCTAATTGATTTGGGGATTTCCCCACCGTTGGATTTTTGATCCAAGCGCTTCTGATTTACAGAAGGCGACCTTCTTGTTTTTAACAAGATTGGGAAATCTTTTCCCATACAGAATTTATTTTGTATTTTGGTAATTTTTAATCACCATTGGATCATTGATCCAACGGTGCTCTGATTTGTAGAGCAAAATCTTTTTGTTTGGAAAGATTCTGAAGAATATTTTCTTAACAGAATTTTATTCAGGTAACTTGATGATTTATCATCTTCATTGGATCTTTGATCCAACGGGGGGGAACATTTAGTTCTAGCGCTAGCACACTCGTGCTTTGCACGTGAGCGCTGGCACAGAGCGCTGGCGCTCTTAGCGTTAGCGCACTCGTGCTCTGCACGTGAGCGCTGCTTGCTGGCGCTTTTATGAATCGCTGCTTCATTTCAAATTTTGAAAATTTGAACAGAGCTTTACCCTGATTGGGGGAAACAAGGCTGTAATCCAGGAGTATGGAAACACGGGCCTTCATGATTGCTTGCTTGTGTTAGTAGACATGGATTCATGATTTAGGGAGACTCTTGAGATTCTGTTGTATTCATGAATGAACTACCCCAATACCCCGTGTATTTATTGTATTGATAGTAAGTATTGTACTGATGGTAATGTACTGAATTGTATTGTCTTGTAAATTGAATTGTATAGATGACTTGCCGAAACCATGATATCAGTAAATGGATGTAACTGGAGAATCATGGATGTAGCTGGAGAATCATGAAAATGGAAGTATATCCATAGTTCGGTTCGGTCAATATAGATTGAATATGTAGATTGATGGATTCATATTGAATTGTTATTGTCTCGCCCCGCTTCCCAGAGTGCGCTACGATCGATACATGACAGAGCCAACCATGCTACCTATGGCTAGGAAACGACCCTCCACAGTCACATTACGACTGTATATAAGATATCAAGAACAATAAAATAAACCATCTAGTACATGTCCATATGCCAGAATAAACGAGTCAAGGAATATAAATGTGCGGAAGCAATAAATCCAATAAGCAAAACATCTAGAAAGTACGTCCCAATATGGGCTCACATCAGGAAATGAAAACTCTGAAAGAAAACTAAACTAATCTAAATACCAAATCGCTTCGCACTGCTCGGCTTGTCGACTGAAGTACTCCCAGTCGGCCTGCGAATGAGATAAAGGATCTGGGCCATGCAAAACCCAGACGTCAGTAGGTCATAATATCAAACAATAAAATATAATCAGGAGGTAACAAGATATGCAGACATGAGCGTGAACAGTAACATGAATTTAGAACAGTGAAGTGTATGTGCATGTGGTGAGTAATCTATGCTACTAGGTTAATTACTCTCAAGTCTTTGAAATCAATTTAATGAATCGTCGATGTAACTCAATAGTATCCCGTGCGTGCCCGGGACCACGGTCCAGATTCTTGGGCTGAAATCCGAGGCATGCCGCTAGGCATTAAATATGAAATATGTACAGATGAATGATATCAGCAGCAGCATCCCGGGGCTGGCCTAGCCCGTAAAACTGATCAGTATAAGCGTGGAACTGTTGAGTTACAAGACAGATTTCATTATTGATTTTCCCATACCCCCATGGTTATGTTTTCCAGTCAGGTATTGATAAATCTGGAGCTAATGCCAACAAAGGATCAAGCACGTACAAGTTTTGTCTGAATAGGCAACATGATATGTCCATCGGGACAACAAGTCAGAATTGTCGACATTAGTAATAGGATCAGGTAACATGTCAAGTAGTGGTGTATCAGGTCATGTCAGGTGGTGCACAGTGTATCAAATGGGTGCTCATAATAGAACTATAGCAAGTACTGAATCAGGGTAAAATTACGGATGTACGGTAAAAGTATGGATGCACGATTTTCTATCAGGGGTTACATCATGACTATGTAGAATACACATTATCAAGCATGGGGCACTAATGTAACAATAATATGAATTAATATAATATGGCATGCAACTAGATATGCAGAATTAATGGTATGGATACACAATAAAACATATATGCTCAAATATTTATCAGGGGTTACAACTACAGCTCCATGACTATGTACGATGCACATTATCAAGCATGTGGGTGTTAATATAACAGTATTATAAATTAATGTGATCTGTAGGTGCAGCTACATATATAATAAAAGACAAGGATGCATACGGGTATCCGAAAACAGTAAAACAGTAAAATGGTAATTTGGGATGCATAACTAAACTATATGTAATGTTATTATTCACATGGATGTAAAATATAGTAGTATAGCATGTAGAAAGATAAACTTGAATGCGACTAGATATGTAAATAACGGTATGGATGCATACGGATATCGAAAAACTGTAAAATTGTAATATGGATGCACAATGAAATAAACATATAATATTTTTATTAATATGGATGTCACATATGTATCATAGCATGTAGCAAGATGAACTTGCATGCGACTAGATATGTAAATAACAGTATGGATGTGAACGGATATTGTAAAATTGTAAACTGTAACATATGATGCATAATTAAACGACCTGTAATACATTTATTCGTATGAATATAAATATATTAGTATAGCGTGTAGCAAGATAAACTTGTCTGAACGGATCTCACGACGGGGTGCGTACGCTGCGTCCGATGTCGGGTAAATGTCGTAATGCACACGTGTGCACGGGACAGGACCAAGCGAAGCAAGAACATGACCACGCTGGCTGGGGACGTCCACTGGGTTGCTCAGATCGTCGGCGGCGGCACAACTCTGGCGATGACCGGAAAAATTACAAGATCAAGAAAAAGAAAGAAGAAAGAAAAAGAAGAAGAAGAAGGAGAAGAAGAGAGGAAGCGGCTGGTGCTCTGGGATTCGGGACAGAGGCGGGGACAGAGAGGGTGACGATGAGGTGGCGTCGATGATGGGCTGTCGACGGCGAGATCCACGGCTATGGCAGCGGGTTTTGGTTCTTGATGTCGGGTGAAGATTTTTGAGCATGGAAAAGGGTCGGGGAAGGTGGCGACGGTGTCAAGAGAGAGGGGAGAAGAAGAGAAGATATCGAGGGTGTGAGGTGGTCGATGAGGTCGGAGCTCCGGCGATGGGAGAAGATGGCGGCAGGGTTGCAGGCGTAGGTTCTTGCAGGGGTTTCGTGGTCGGGGTTCTCGTCGGGGATGGTAGTTGTGGTGTCAGGAGATAGGAGAGAGGTGGTGTTGATGGGGTATGGTCGTCGACGAAGCAACGGCGAGGTGTAAGGATGAGAAGAGGTTGGGGTTGCTCGGTGCAGGGTTAGGCCTCGGGATCTATCGGAGGTTAGGGGAGAGGGAAACGAGGTCGAATAGGAGAGGTGGTCGAGGAGGGTGAGGGATGGTCGACGAGAACGATTCATCGGGGATCGACGACGTGGGGCGACGGCAAGGCGAGGCGGGGGAGTTGGGTTCGCTCGGGTTTGCCATGGGGTTTCTCGGGGATGGAGAAGAGAAGAGAGGGGGAAAGGAGTCGGTGCTGGTGACGAGGGGAGGCCGACGTGGGCGTCGGCGGTGGTGGTGACGGCAACGAGCGAGCGCGGGCGTGGGTTCACGCGTGGGTTCGAGCGCGAAAAAGAAAAAAGAAAATGAGGGGGGAGAGAGAGAGACGTGCATGGGTTAATTAACGGGTTTAAAAAATAAATAAATAAATAAAAGAAAGAATATATCTTACTGTAGAGAAGAGAGAGAGAGACAGATGTGTTTGTTAAAAAAAGATTTAAAAAAATGATTTAAAAAATATATTTTAGTTACGTATAAATTAAAATATTTTAGCTTTAAAAAGTATTATTAATAGTTGAAATATAATATTTATTATATTTGAGATTTTGGCTAAAACAAAAAAAGTCCAAAACACATCCGGGTCGGGTCTAAAGTTACGATTTGAAAATATAGATAATATACGTATCAACTAAAACCAAAATAGAATATCCGGGTAACGAAAATGTATACCCCCAAGAACGGATACACGTAGCGTGCACGTAGCCATCCAAACGAATCCGTTTCACTGAACGGGACGAGAACAAAATGCGCGGATGCTACGACAGGGTTAGGGGTAAGATGCTGACCATGCTAGATATTTTTAAAATATTTTATTTGACTTTACTTGTTATACTAAAAAAATGCAGATGCCAGATATAATTCCAATATGCAGTATAAACAATATTAAAAGTGCACGGATCCACATAACAAGCCGGGATAAATCATAAACAGGAAATAAGATGGGTTTCCAGTAAGCGGGTCAGGTTGGATGCAAAATACAGATGTCAAACACACTGTTCGCACCCAAAACACAATAAATCAAGAAAATACCATAAATAAAGAAATACTCAAAATAGAACTGGTATAAATGAACTAAGGTGTTACATTATACCTAACTACAAAAAGAATTTCGTCCTCGAAATTCCCAAAACAAGAAAAGACAAACAAGCATGAAACTAAGAGAAGAGGTATGGAAACTTCTGTCGAATCTCGTCTTCTCGTTCCCAAGTCGATTCTCCATGCGAGCAATTCTCCTATGAAACAAGTACAAGAGGGATAACCTTGTTCTTGAGGACCTTTTCTCTTCGATCAACAATTGACATCGGTCGCTCCTCATAGGTCAAATCCTCCCTTACAGTCGGCTCCGAATGATCTAGCACGTATGTTTCATCTCGAACATACTTACAGAGTTGAGATACATGAAACACGTCATGAACATTCGCCAAAGATTGTGGTAACGCCAATCGATAAGCCACTTCTCCAACACGCACCATAATCTCGAAAGGCCCGACGAATCGAGGACTAAGTTTCCCTCGACTCCCAAAACGAATCACTCCTCTAGTCGGTGATATCTTTAAGAATACAAGATCACCAACAGCGAACTCTATAGATCTTTTCGATGTATGGGCCCAACTCTTCTGCCGATCCTGTGCTGCCCTCATGTGATTCCGGATAGCAATAACCTTCTCTACTGTTTGCACTATCAAATCCGGTCCCAACAATCTTCGTTCTCCAACATCGTCCCAACAAACGGGTGAGTGACACTTGTGACCATACAATGCTTCGAATGGAGCCATCTGAATAGTCTCCTGGAAGCTGTTATTGTAAGAAAACTCCACCAAGTGTAGATGATCCTCCCAAGAACCTTTGAATTCTAACATGCAGCTCTCAACATGTCTTCAAGAGTTTGGATCGTTCTCTCCGACTGGCCATCTGTCTGAGAATGATAAGCGGTGCTAAACTTCAATCGCGTCCCCAAGCTTTCCTGTAAACTCCTCCAGAAGTGCGATAAGAATCGAGTATCACGATCGGAAACGATGCTCACAGGTACTCCATGCAATCTCATAATCTCCTGTATTTACCGTTCTGCTAACGCTTCCATCGACTGACCAACTCGAAACGGTTTGAAATGAGCTGCCTTGGTCAAACAATCAACAATCACCCAAACTGCACTGTTGCTCTTTGGAGTCCGCGGTAAAGCTGTCACGATATCCATGGTTACATGTTCCCAATTCTATTGAGGAATCGGAAGTGGTTGCAATAAACCAGCTACATTTTGATATTCAGCCTTAACTCGCTGACACACCAACTACTTCGCTACAAAGCGAGCAATCTCCCTTTTCATGCCTTCCCACCAGAAATGTTGTCTTAGATCACGGTACATCTTCGTGCCTCCTGCATGTACGGAATATGCGGAACTGTGTGCCTCCTTCATAACTTCTTCGCGAATGCCTCCTTTTGTCACACACAAACAGCTACCATATCACAATGAACCATCTTCATGAATCAACAAGTCTGTTCGAAGTCCCGCTTCAACCTGTTCTCGAAACTTTTGCAATCTTGGGTCCTGTGACTGCGCTTCTTTAATACTCTCGATCAACGACGACTATACTTGCAGCTGCATCAACTATCCCGAAGAATGCGGTAGCACGATCTCCAATTCGAATCTCCAAAAATCTTCGACAAGCTCCTTCTGTGCAGTCAACAACCGAATTGCTGGCAACCGACTAAGCGCATCCGGCACTATATTAACTTTTCCCGGATGGTACTTGAGATCAAAATCATAGTCAGCCATCAGCTCCAACCATCTACGCTGCCTCATGTTGAGCTCTTTCTGCGTGAATACATACTTTAGGCTTTTGTGATCAGTGAATATTTCGACCCTTTCGCCCAGTAAGTAGTGTCTCCAAATCTTCAGAGCGAAAATCACTGCCGCAAGCTCCAAATCATGAGTTGGGTAATTCTTCTCATGGGTCTTCAACTGTCTCGATGCATAAGCTATAACTTTCCCATGCTGCATCAAAACACATCCCAAACCTTTCCCAGACACGTCGCTGTGAATCACCATTCCTTCGGAACCGTCTGGTACGGTCAAAATAGGAGCGGTTATCAACCTTTGCTTCAACGCCTCAAAAGCTGAAGTACAACTATCCGTCCAAACGAACGGTACTTCCTTCTGCGTAAGCTTGGTTAAAGGGTCAGCCAATCAAGCAAAATTCTCCACAAACCTTCTGTAATATCCGGCGAGTCCAAGAAAACTTGTGGTCTCCACTACGTTCTTCGGAATTGGCCAATCATGAACTGCTGAAATCCTCTCAGGGTCAATGGCGATTCCATCTCCGGATACGACATGCCCCAAAAACTTCACTTCTTCAAGCCAAATCTCGCACTTGCTCATCTTTGCATATAATCTTTCTTGCCTCAACGTCTGCAGTGCGATCTTCAAGTGTTCTACATGCTCTTCCAGGCTCCTCGAGTAGACCAGAATATCATCGATGAACACCACTATAAACTGGTCCAAGAACGGTGAAAAGATTTAGTACATCAAGTCCATAAATATCGCCGGTGCATTCGTGACTCCGAATGGCTTCACTAAATACTCGTAATGTCCATATCGAGTTCGGAATGCAGTCTTACAAATATCCTCTGATTTAACTCGAACTTGATGATATCCGGATCGCAAATCCAGCTTCGAGAATACTCTCGCGCCACTGAGTTGCTCGAATAATTCGCCAATGCGAGGGATCGGGTACTTGTTCTTAATAGTCACCCAGTTTAATTCTCGATAATCGATGCACATCCTCCTTGTGCCATCTTTCTTCTTGACTAGAAAAACTGGAGCTCCTCATGGTGAATTGCTGCTGCAAATCCAACCCTTCTCTAGCAATTCGGTAACCTGCTTCTTGACTTCTTCCAACTCTACTGGTGCCATCGAATAGTACGCCCTTGAAATTGGCGCTGCACCAGGAACAAGATCGATCGCGAACTCCATATCTCATTTTAGCGGTAAACCTGAGATGTTCTCGAACACGTCCATGAACTCTTGAACTACAGCTGGCGCTTCCTCCTTATCAACTTCGATTGACGAAAAAACGGCGCTTGTCGGCCTAGCCCTAAACTCGACTGGCCCGACAGAACTGCTACCTCCAGCAAAAAAAAACTCTGGATGTCCGGGAATTTGGAAAATCACTCTCTTTGCTCTACAATCGATGTGAGCATGGAAAGTGCCGAGAAAATCCATTCCCAAGACGACATCGTGGCTGCTAGTAACAATCACCAAGAAATCCACGAATAACTCTCGTCTGCAGATAACAACAGAACAATCTTTACACTCACTACTAGATATGATCTTCCCGTTCCCTGTGTGTATGTCCCAAAAACAAGACCGGGCCGTGCAAGCAATCAAGTGTGCAACAATAAACTTGGACGACATAAAACAATGGAATGCACCAAAATCGAATAATGCTAATGCTGGAAAATCATGAACAAGTAGGATACCTGAAACAACTTCATCTGAAACCAAGATACTGAAGAAGATAAGCACGGTAAATAGGATTCAAGCTTGCGATAAAACATGAACTGGTAAGCATTGAAACCGAGAGAAACAAGGTAATATCACGACCATAAATCAAGGAAATGAATCAAGACTAGAACTCCAAATTACTTAAATAGAGTACCGCATTGTAACCATGCTGCAGTTCATAGTTACAATCACATAACTCCGTTCAAGTTGCCCAAATCCTAGTATCAGCATAGAAAGAAATAATAGGGAACCGGAAGGATTCAAGTCGAGATGCAAAGTTGTTTGCATATCGTCAAGACAAGGGTCAAGAGAAAGATATGATTCAAGAATCACGAAAACAATGTGGCAGGACATGTTCCTAATTACGGGTTTTCTGATTCGTGTATTGGGTCCAATACCCAACTACAAAAGAATCAAACCCGATTAACATAAATCCTATGGCTCTGATACCAAATAAACCCTGTCATGCCCCGCTTCCCAGAGTGCGCTACGATCGGCACGTGACAGAGCCAAACATGCTACCTGTGGCTAGGAAACGTCCATCCACAGTCACATTACAGCTGTCTATAAGATATCAAGAACAGTAAAATAAAATAAACCATCTAGTACATGTCCATATGCCAGAATAAACGAGTCAAGGAATATAAATGTGCGGAAGCAATAAATCCAATAAGAAAAACATATGGAAAGTACGTCCCAAATATGGGCTCACATCAGGAAATGAAAATGCTGAAAGAAAACTAAACTAATCTAAATACCAAATTGCTTCTCACTACTCAGCCTGTCGACTGAAATACTCCTGGTCGGCCTGCGAATGAGATAAAGGATCTGGGCCATGCAAAACCCAGACATCAGTGCGTCATAATATCAAACAATAAAATATAATAAGGAGGTAACAAGATATGCAGGCATGAGCGTGAACAGTAATGAGTGTATAACAGTAACATGAATATGGAACAATGAAGTGTATGTGCATGCGGTGAGTAATCTATGCTACTGGGTTAATTACTCTCAAGTCATTGAAATCAATTTAATGAATCGTCGATGTAACTGAATAGTATCTCGTGCATGCCCGGGACCACGGTCCAGATTCTCGGGCTGAAATCCGAGACATGCCGCTAGGCATTAAACAGGAAACATGTACAGATGAATGATGTCAGTAGCATCATCCCGGGGCTAGTCTAGCCCGTAAAACTGATCTATATAAGCGTCGAACTGTTGAGTTACAAGTCAGGTTTCATCATTGATTTCCCCTTACCCCCATGGTTATGTGTTCCAGTCAGGTATTGATAAATCTGGAGCTAATACCAACACAGGATCAAGCAGGTACAAGTTTTGTCTGAATAGACAACATGGTATGTCCATCGGGACAACAAGTAAGAATTGTCGGCATTACTAATAGGATCAGGTAACATATCAAGTAGTGGTGTATCAAGTCATGTCAGGTGGTGCACAGTGTATCAAATGGGTGCTCATAATAGAACTATAGCAAGTACTGAATCAGGGTAAAATTACAGATGTACGGTAAAAGTATGGATGCACGATTTTCTATCAGGGGTTACATCATGACTATGTAGAATACACATTATCAAGCATGGGGCACTAATGTAATAATAATATGAATTAATATAATATGGCATGCAACTAGATATGCAGAATTAATGGTATGGATACACAATAAAACATGGATGCTCAAATATCTATCAGGGGTTACAACTACAGCTCCATGACTATGTAGGATGCACATTATCAAGTATGGGGTGTTAATATAACAGTATTATAAATTAGTGTGATCTGTAGGTACAGCTACATATATAATAAATGACATGGATTCATACGGGTATCCAAAAACAGTAAAACAGTAAAATAGTAATTTGGGATGCATAACTAAACAATATTTAATGTTATTATTCACATGGATGTAAAATATAGTAGTATAGCATGTAGCAAGATAAACTTACATGCGACTAGATATGTAAATAATGGTATGGATGCATACGGGTATTGAAAAACTGTAAAATTGTAATATGGATGCACAATGAAATAAACATGTAATTACAAGATCAAGAAAAGGAAAGAAGAATGAAGAAGAAGAAGAAGGAGAAGAAGAAGAGAGGAAGGGGCTGGTGCTCTGGGATCGGGACAGAGGCGAGGACAGAGAGGGTGACGATGAGGTGACGTCGACGATGGGCCGTCGACGGCGAGATCCACGGCTATGGCAGCGGGTTTTGGTTCTTGATGTTGGGTGAGGATTTTTTAGCACGGAAAAGGGTCGGGGAAGGTGGCGATGGTGTCAAGAGAGAGGGGAGAAGAAGATGAGATGTCAAGGGTGTAAGGTGGTCGACGAGGTCGGAGCTCCAGCGATAGGAGAAGATGGCGACAGGGTTGCTGGCGTAGGTTCTTGCAGGGGTTTCGTGGTCGGGGTTCTTGTCGGGGATGGTAGTTGTGGTGTCAGGAGAGAGGTGGTGTTGATGGGGTACGGTCGTAGATGAGGCGACGACGAAGTGCAGGGATGAGAAGAGGTCGGGGTTGCTCGGTGCAGGGTTAGGCCTCGGGATCTGTCGGAGGTTAGGGGAGAGGGAAACGAGGTCGAGGAGGAGAGGTGGTCGAGGAGGGTGGGGGATGGTCGACGAGAATAGTTCGTCGGGGATCGACGACGTGGGGCGACGGCGAGGCGAGGCAGGGGAGTTGGGTTCGCTTGGGTTTGCCGTGGGATTTCCCGGTGATGGAGAAGAGAAGAGAGGAGGAAAGGAGTCGGTGCTGGTGACGAGGGGAGGCCGATGTGGGCATCGGCGGTGGTGGCGACGGCAACGAGCGAGCGCGGGCGTGGGTTCACGAGTGGGTTCGAGCGCGAAAAAGAAAGAAGAAAATGATGGTGGAGAGAGAGAGACGTGCATGGGTTAATTAACGGGTTTAAAAAAAATAAAAGAAAGAATATATCTTATTGTAGAGGAGAGAGAGAGACTGATGTGTTTGTTAAAAAAAGATTTAAAAAATATATTTTAGTTACGTATAAATTAACAGTTAAAATATTTTAGCTTTAAAAAGTATTATTAATAGTTGAAATATAATATCGATTATATTTGAGATTTTGGCTAAAACAAAAAGAGTCCAAAACACATCCGGGTCAGTTCTAAAATTACGGTTTGAAAATACGGATAATATACGTATCAATCAAAACTAAAAAAGAATATTCGGGTAACGAAAATGCATACCCCCAAGAACGGATACACGTAGCGTGCACGTAGCCATCCAGACGAATCCGTTTCACTGAACGGGATGAGAATAAGATGCACGGATGTTACGACAGGGTTACGGGTAAGATGCATGCCATGCTATATATTTTAAAAATATTTTATTTGACTTTACTTGTTATACTAAAAAAATGCAGATGCCAGATATAATACCAGTATGCAGTATAAACAATATTAAAAGTGCACGGATCTACATAACAAGCCGGGATAAATTATAAATAGGAAACAAGACGGGTTTCCAGCAAGCGGGTCGGGTCGGATGCAAAATACAGATGTCAAACACATTATTCGCACCCAAAACACAATAAATCAAGAAAATACCATAAATAAAGAAATACTCAAAATAGAAATGGTATAAATGAATTAGGGTGTTACAGTTATATTGTAGATTATAGTTGAATCACATTCAAGTCAGATTATTATAATAAGACTCGGTCTGAGTCAGACAATTAGAAAAGTAAATTGAAGTCCTGATTGTTTTAATGTTATCGGTAACCGCTGCACAAGGATGGTAGGATTTGTGTCTTTTTCAAAGACGATTACCGTATTTATAATACCGTTGTTAAGTTGTCTACCTTAGATAGGCAAGCACCCATATCTTCGGCTCCCTAAGGCTCAAGAGATTGGCCCCGCTTAAACCTATGTTTATTAGGATCCTTAGGGTAATTTATAGAACTTGAGAGGGTTTTATGTAAAAACACTTTTGTATAATTTTCAATATTAAATTGTAATATTGAATTTGTATTGTGATTCTTTGAATTTGGAAAAATTGGAATATTTATATTATATCAAAAATAGATATCTTGATAATACATACATACATACATACATACATACATACATACATACATATATATATATATATATATATTTATAAAAATAATTTTAATATATATATATATTATATTTCTAGAAATCTCATTTTTCTTAAGATTTTCGTATTTTAAATCTCTCGAGACCCTTGTAGAGGTCTGCATCTCGCACTACTAAGCCCAGGAATGTGCAATAATCCGCACCATCCCAGTCGGGTTCCCCAAAATGGGTTGTAGCGGCACTTTGCAAAGATTTATAAGAAATACTTAATTCTTTAGAAAACAGTTTTATTAATTCATGATATTTATTTGAAATGTTTCGTTTTCTCATATTCTATGTTCCCGAAAGGTATTGTGCTATGTTGCATATGAGTGTTGTGAGGAGGTAGGTCATTACCTCATGATCTTCTTAAAGGTATAGCTAGTTTGTGATGTTTAAATATCGAAATAAAACTACATGGTATTTTAGTGAAAAAGTACGGTAAAACTTACAAAAATGAATTGGATTGTCATAAAACATGTTCAACATGTTTATTAATTTTTAATAGTCAACATGTAAGAGTTTTGTGTGAATGTATTTAAGAAAATGTTGGATTTCTAGAAAGAACTGAATCGGAAAGCAGTTTAACTCCGATTCCGCCGGGTTTTGTAATTTCGTATTTTTAGAACAAGAATAGAGAAGAGGGGGGGGGAACTTATTGGCTTAGAAGTTAGGGATGAGGAAGAAGAAGTGAACGTAGCTTCCGGTGCGTCATTTCGTCGCCAGGAGCTTCTAGGGCGTCGTCGGAAAATCGCCGAAGCTTTCACCCTTCGCTACTCCAAAAGTACAATAAGCTTCTAGGAATTTTCTTGAGAGTTTTTCTCAGAATTTTGGAGTGAGGGGTGTGTGTTTAGGGGTTGTATTTATAGGGTAAGGCTAGGATTTAGGGTAGGTGAAAGGTTAAATAAAAAAAAATATTGAATTGTATTAAAATGTAATAAAATGGAGTAATTGGTGTTTTTAAAGGGTCTCTGTTACTGGTCTGCACATTTAAACTATACAGGAGTACAGGGGAGATGAAAAGCACAACTCTTCAGTTGGTGACTCGGCGGTCCGGCCGAGTTCGGCCGGCGGCGGCGACCCGAGTCGGCCGGTCCGCCGGCCGATTCAGCTGATTCCGGCCGAGTCAGGTAGATGGAGCTCTCGTCGTCGCTTCATTAGTCCCCTGGTACAGTTAGGTTTTTGTAACATTTCAGAAAAATAAAATATTATTTTTGGGAATTTTTATAATTAAATAATAAATATTATGAATATTTTAATATGGCGGTATAATTAAATACCGATAAATTGGAAAATATTTGGAAAATTATAGGAATATCGGAAATGCGGGTGTTTTATTGGATTTAAGCAAATTATAAATTTCTATGATTAATTATATTCCATTTTAATACTAATCGCGATTAAATATCGCTAATCGTGCATTAAGCTAGTTTTGTGCATGTGACATGCACCAAGTCATTTTTCACACTTGTTACATTTTTCCTACCACGATCTTTTCTTATTTTCATTTCATGGTTTGGGTTTGGGTTTTAAAGTGATAAGAGAAGAGAAAAGATAAAGGAAAACAAAAGAAAAGAAAATAGAATAAAGAATTGGGGACAAAGAGGGATGGGCATAAGAGAGAGTGAGGTGAGGGATTCTCTTGACTTGGTCTCATTTCATCATCTTCATCATTTCTTCTCCCCTTCATCCATGGCTGCCCTCTTATCTCCCACCACCTCAAACCCTCACAAACACCCTCAAATACTCATCAAAACTCCATCTCCCCTTCATTAAAAACATGCACAAGCTCCTCACAAACACTTTGGACCAAGAAAAATTCGATTTTGAAGACTTGAGGAAACTCAAGAAAATTCTTAAGTTGTAGTATCGATATTGAGTGGTTTTGTGAACTTAGAAAATTCCTAGTTAGGGTTAGGGTTTGAATTGAATCCAAAAGTGTAATTGAGATTAGTAGAGGCTATACAACCCCAGTAGTGATGGTATTTTGGACTAAAACCAGAGACTTAACCCCCAAACCCCAAACCTAGAAACACCGATATCAGGAAATTGTGGAAATTTAAGGAGTTATTGGAGATCTGCTAACACCCGGAGCCTCTGAAAATTATTTAGCAAACACAGAGGAGTGTGCAGGAAACCTGGAGTGTACCCCAAAGACCCGAGACCCCAATTCACTTTCCTGGCCGCAATTTTAATAGTTCTGGCCGCAATTTGCGGCCATAGTAGGGAAATATTGCATCATTTTTGGTTCATGGCTCCAGTATCTTTAAAATAGACACTCTATGTATGCAAAATTGGCTAATTTCACCTAAGGTAAAATCTGGAAGTGTTTTACTGTGTTTCTGAATTCGTTTTGCTGCTTTTAAGGAATTGGAATTTGGTATTTGTGTTTTGTCTCAATCACTTGACGTTTGCACGCAATCTCGAGGGTTGTTTGGTTATTCGTGCATGCATAGACCATAGGTTTTAACCTATGTGTGATACGCGTGCCGATTTGGTTTTCGTGCGTGATTTCTGTTTACGATAATATATGTGATATGTAGGTACCCTCACGTGGACTTCGAGACGACGAGGATGAGCGAGGCGTCATCAACTCCAGCAAGTGAAAATCAAGGTGAGTAGATATATATCTACGGGAGAAGTCGGGTGGATGGCGTGGCGTATAGCACCCCTGCAGTTTCGTAGTATAGAACGCGAATGCATTATAATTATATTATATTATATATATATATATATATATATATATATATATATATATACGGATGTGATATGAAATGACTTTGGGTTAGTATAGTGTACTTGTAAGATAGTGTTTAGTTATTTTATTAGTCGCGAACCCTAGAGTTGTGATTTGCCTACACGTGCACACACACATTTACATACTTTTATTACTTGTGCGTATATGGGGATATGTATACACACACACACACACACACATACACACACACACAGGTATGGGACTATGTATATATATATATACGTATACATATACAAGGATGATGAGGATAGTATATGGTATTTGGAGATGAGACGATGAGATTGGATATGGTGCTATGAGATCGGTGATATGATTTGGTTCGTATTATGAGATACGACATAATATTATAGCGGGTCCTTAGGCGGTGTGTTTTCATACACACGCATATATATATGTAGATGGTATCAGTATGTACTAGACTTAGATCAGTATCCAGATCATGATATGATGATAAGGATACCAGATAAATGATGAGACAAATGTGATATTTGACCCGTACCCAGATTTGGGATGCCGTACGACGGATTTACCGTACGAGCTATTTATTGATGATAGATCCGCACTTTTGACTCGAGAATGTCATATTATATAGTGTACCGTATGGGATACTATTGAGGCGGGATCACCGACTATTATATATATGCATATATCGACTCAGACTTAGGTGGTTTTCCTTACCCTTCGATTAGTCTGTTAGTTTAGTCCTGTAGTTTACTTGTAGATATTAGACTAGACTTGAGTCATACCTATTTCAAAACTAACGAATCGTGAATATTTTAAAGACAGGCCAAGGGATTTTACGGATATTTCAAAGGATGTGCCTTTTCTTAAAAACACCGTAACTCTTATTTTCAAAACACCACGATTCGTATTATTTCAAATGGCAAAACAGTATGACACATATATAGAAATGTAGATTCTTTATTGTTACGTTATTATTCATGTTCCGCATATTATTGTTGCATTTACTATTCATTTGCTATTTATTATGTTGTTATCATCACATTGCATGTTTATAGTGTACTTTAGTGATTATGAAACCATACTGTCGGGACATCAACACCATTACCGAGGATGCGTATGCTCCATATACACTTGCTTGCCGGCTCATACACATCATCATCGGTAATTTCCATGTCACGTACACTTTTGAGAATATTATTTCATTGATATAGCTTGCTAGCAAATAGTTCCTATATGTTATTGTTTCATATGTTAGTTCATTATTGCATTCATTGCTTGATATTCATGCATATCTTTATATTCATTAGTCATGCAATATTATAAGGGCCAGTCCGGATTGCCGGAGCCCAGTATTCATTATTATTGACTTTTTATTTTGGATTTCGGATTTTCCATGAGATTTCTGGGTTTAGAGAAACCGCAAGATTTAATAAACTCATTTATCATTTTAAAAAATAAAAGTGCGATTTTCTCATGTTGTGATTGTGATATGTCCACCATGAGTTTTTTCGGCTCTTGAGCGATATCATACACCCGATTCGAGGAGGAGATGAACCGTCTGTGGGTGCATGGTGGACCCGGTGCGGTACCCCGGAGCGAGAAGATCGCACAGGATGGCGTTTGAGCCTGTAACAGGGGAGCATTGTTGGCCGGTGATTTTATTGAGATTTATGATACAGGCCAGTCCGGATAGCCGAAGCCTGAGATATTGGGATATTGAGATACATATTTTGTGTCAATACTTGACACTGATTTTCTGATGATTTCATTGATGATATTTAAATGTTTATACAGAAATCTCTCTATATTAAGAAAATAGTTTTCTCATTCATGAAGTCTTCTCTTTTCATTATACCGCATTCATACCTCATATTTATGATATGTTGTTACCTGAGGCACTGACACGAGCACTTGGTATATATTATACTTATATATAGATGTTTACCCTTGCCACCTTATTATACTTCAGACTTTATCATATTGAGAATATATATATTATTGATCGTATTGACCTAGAATTAAGTCATACATACGATTTCTGCTCTGTGATATTTTCTACTCACGAGTTAGCAACTCACCCCCGTTGTGCCACAGTTCTTGCAGGTTTTGCCGTACAGGTTTCGTTGCGGCTTTGCTGGCACACTGCTTTCATTCCGGGTGATTGCTTTAGTAGGTGGGTTCACTTGCATCGTGACCATTATTGTATTTATTTTATTCAGTTGTATCTAGAAAACTCCATCAACCAGACTTGTATTATTTATTAGACTTAGAAGACCTGTTGTATATTATTTCGACCTTAGAGTCGCGCGTTGTATTATTATGGTTTTCTTGATGATTTTGAGTTTCCTTTTGAGTTTTGATCCTCGCCCTTCGGCATTGTATATTATATTGCTTGCGTGGTTGTGACCGTCAATTGACGAAGAGCTAGCTCCCGTTTGGGGATGTCTTTATTCATATTATGCATGTTGTACCCTTTTGGGGCCAGTTTTTACAAAGGAATCTCTGCCGAAATTTTCGGAAAAGATATGATGTTTTAAAATGTATAATTCGGCTTATGTTATTAAAACCACTTGCTTTAAAATAAGTTTTCTTCACTTCTTCTTTTAAATGGTTTAGATTTCTGGGATTTTTGGCTTACTTGAATTAGATGGGGTCATTTAGACTTCATATGATTCAAGTGCCAATCATGTGTCATTTCGGGTCGTGACAGTTTTCTAGTGTAGTGGGGTTTTTGTGAGTTATGCATGTGTAAACCCTTGGCATTCTAAAAATTCAAAATAAAACAATATTAAAAATAATGTGGGGTATGAGATTTGAACTCTGGTGGCTTGGTTCAGTAGTGCAAGGTATTACCAATGAGCTACAAGCTCTTTCTTGTAATTAAAAAGCAAAAACGGGCTTATAACTTGTGCTCAGGCAAAATTACCCCTTTCTGAAATTTTGAAAAAATTCTACAAAAAGTTTTACAGGAAATTTAGGAATATTACATTCTACCCTCCTTATAAAAATTTCGTCCTCGAAATTTGTAAAAGGAAAGTGTAACAGATTCAAGGAAAGTTTGGTGACTGAAGTACTGATAGTGTATGAAAAATAGCAAAGTGATACCAGGGTTTGAAAAGGTTTGAAGAGAATTATCAGGGTTATCCTAGCCAACCACCTCAGCTTCTACGGCTGCCAAATTGTAACCCTGGCATCTCGGCACGTTTCTTCATGCATGCTGGTACATCACTGGTTGTCGAGGTAAGGGTGGTCCACGTGGAGGTGGTGCAGGAAGAGTTAACCGAGTATGTGGAGCTTGGATAACTGGTCTAGTTGCGGAATCAGGATTAATTCGGTTGTGTGGGCAGGTTCCAATGGTATGTGAAGATGATCCACATATCAGACAAAGAACATTTGCTCGTCTGCAATCTTCCATCAGATGTCCAGCTCTCTTGCAGTAGGTACAAAAGGCTGGGCTGGGCCTGTTGATTTGTACTCCCGGTCTCCTTGGTACAAATGGTGGTCATGATGTGGCTTCTCCTGCCATCTGGTTGGCAGGGCGCTTCACTCCGGCAGATTGAGGTATGTCCTTCTTCTTCACCACTGCCTTGTATCTTCGAGCAGCTTTCAAAGCCAAATCATGGGTTGGAAAATCTCCTGTGGCTAGTACAGTCTGGATCTCCGAATCCAAACCTTACTGAAATCTTATCTCTCTGATCTCAGCAGTCGGTATGAGATGGGCCGCAAACCTGTTACGGTCTTGTGTTATCTCTGTAGTATGTGATATTTAAAAATTTAATTATTGAAACATATCTTACCGACTGAGCATGGTGAACTCAGCGTCATACTCATCTATCGACTTGGTCCACATCGAACCTTGTTGCAGATGGATGAACTGTTGTTCCATGTTGAACCTGGCAGTCTCAGGGAAGTACTTCACGTCGAACATATCGCGGAAAGTCTTCCATTAAATGGGCTGTTCAAGACGGCTTTCTTCCGCCTTCCATCAGTTCCGTGCATTGTCCATGAGCTGCAGTTTTGCAACACAGACCCAAGCTATATCTGGTACTTATGCCGCTGCCAGATCATCTTCTATACTCTGAACCCATTCCTCATCTTCTAGTAAGCTCCCCTTTCTTGAGAACTGTTTGGGATGTAAAGCTCTGAATTGCTTCACCCCAGATGCTTCAGCCTCGGGACGGTTCAAGAGCTGCTGCTATCCCTCTAGAAGACTGCGGATTGCCTTAAGCAGAACCGTTTGTTCGTTGGGTGGAGCAGGAACGGCAGGTGTGATTGATAGTGGAGGTGGAGTGTTGTTGAAGTTGCTGCTGGTGATGTTTGGAGAATCCATAACCTTGAATGAAAAATTTAGGTTAGGACAGATTCAAAGTATATGATTCAAAGAATATGAAATGATAAGATTCAAGGAGCATGAATTGTAAAGAATGTCTTAGTTGCTGGTTCTTGTGTTATATTACTTAGGTTGTTCACGCAGAACATAATTTCATGGCAGTGTTCCATACAACTCTAACCTGCATGGGCCACCAACAAAACCTGTCACGCCCCGCTTCCTGGTATACGGGCAAAGGACACGACGAGGCCGCTACGTATTTACTCTGAAGTAAATACGCTAAGCGTGTCTAAGCAATATAAAAATAAATGTACAAGAGACAAGATATAATAAAACAACAACTTTATTTATTAACATTCTTTTGTACAATGCATGGAAAAGTAAATACATCTGAATGAAGGCAATGCCTAAACAATGGTATAACATAAAATGGAAAATACTGAAATGAAAGTGTACAATGTAGCTAGAGCTCTAGATCGTAAGCAAGCTGGTCCAAGTCCTCGCTGGTAGGCTCGATCTCTGGAAGATCCGAATCACCTGACGACATTCAAAGAAAAAAGAAAGAGAATATCGTCAGCGAACAAATCGCTCGGTAAGTCCAAAGATAAGGGAGAAATAGAATAGGCAGAGAGTAAGAGAGAGAGAATGTAGATTTTAAAGTTGTATTATTTTGTTATATTGTTGTATTTAGTGTTAAAACTGTTGTTATCGTAAGTTCAAGGGTGTATGTCAACCAATCTCAAGAGTGTTCTCAAACCCAACAGGCTGTAATACAGGGGTAGGGAACCACGGGCCCGAATCAAATGTTAGTAACGGGACTTCGACCGTCGTTGAAGTATTCCAAACTCAACAGGCTATAATTCAAGAGCATGGAAACACGGGCCCTCATAATTGCTTGCTTGTGTTAGTAGACATGGATTCATGATCTAGGGGGGCTCTTGAGATTCTGTTGGATTCATGAATGAACTACCCCAATACCCCGTGTATTTATTGTATTGATAGTAATGATTGTACTGATGGTAATGTATTGAATTGTATTGTCTTGTAAATTGAATTGTATAGATGACTTTCCGAAACCATGATATCAGTAAATGGATGTAACTGGAGAATCATGGATGTAGCTGGAGAATCATGTAAATGGAAGTATATCCATGGTTCGGTTCGGTCAATATAGATTGAATATGTGGATTCATGGATTCATGTTGAATTGTTATATTTTAGATTGTACTTGAATCACATTCAAGTTAGATTATTATAATGAGACTCAGTCTGAGTCAGACAATTAGAAAAGTAAATTGAAGTCCTGATTGTTTTGATGTTATCGGTAACCGCTGCACATGGGCGGCAGGATTTGTGTCTTTTTCAAAAAAGATTACCGTATTGATAACACCGTTGTTAAGTTGTCTACCTTAGATAGGCAAGCACCCATATCTCTGGCTCCCTGAGGCTCAAGATATTGGTCCCTCTTAAACCTATGTTTACTAGGGTCCTTAGGATAATTTATAGAACTTGAGGGGGTTTTATGTAAAAAATACTTTTCTATAATTTTCAATATTAAATTGTAATATTGAATTTGTATTGTGATTCTTTGAATTTGGGAAAGATGGAATATTTATATTATATCAAAAATAGATATCTTGATAATACATACATACATACATACATACATACATACATACATACATACATACATATATATATATATATATATATATATATATAATTTTAATATATGTATATTATATTTCTAGAAATCCCATTTTTCTTAAAATTTTTGTATTTTAAATCTCTCGAGACCGAATGCTCCTTGCGGAGGTCTGCATCTCACACTACTAAACTCAGGGATGTGTGATAATCCGCACCATCCCAGTCGGGTTCCCCAAAATGGGTTGTAGCGGCACTTTGCATAGATTTATAAGAAATACTTAATTCTTTAGAAAACGGTTTATTAATTCATGGTATTTATTTGAAATGTTTCGTTTTCCTGTATTCTATGTTCCCGAAAGGTATTGTGCTATATTGCATATGAGTGTTGTGAGGAGGTAGGTCATTACATCGTGATCTACTTAAACGTATAGCAAGTTTGTGATGTTTAAATGTCGAAATGAAACTACATGGTATTTTAGTGAAAAAGTACGGTAAAAGTTACAAAAATGAATTGGATTTTCATGAAACTTGTTCAATATGTTTATTAATTTTTAATAGTCAACATGTAAGAGTTTCGTGTGAATGTATTTAAGAAAATGTTGGATTTCTAGAAAGAACCGAATCGGAAATCGGTTTAACTCTGATTCCGTCGGGTTTTATAATTTCGTATTTTTAGAACAAGAATAGAGAAGAGGGAGGGGGACTTACTGGCTTAAAAATTAGGGATGAGGAAGAAGAAGTGAACGTAGCTTCCAGTGCGTCGTTTCGTCGCCGGGACTTACTGGCTTAAAAACTAGTTAAGATCTTGGTTAGGGGTTCATATCACCCCAAAATTTTATAAAATAGCATGGATGTTGCCTTGCTAAACCTTGTTGTCGTGCTATACAACCCTACAGTGGTATCAGAGCCAAGCTAGAGCATTAGGTGTTGTCTACGCGATGTTTAAAGTCCGATCGAACTCCGAATACCCGAGATGGACCCCTCTCTGGAAATTTTTCAAAAAGTTGGATTTTTCCATGTTAAAAATATTCAGAAAATCATACAGGGAATTCTATGGACACACCTGAAGAACGAAACCCTAACTCGTCAAAGTGACTGCGGATCCACGGCCAAAACCTGGTTTTGGCGGCGGATCCGCGGCGCCACTTGAGAGGCTTGGGTCGGGCCCTTCAGCTGTAGGTCCGTATGTTCTAGTGTATGTCTCTGGTTAACTTTAACTATGCTCAAGTGTTGAGCTCTCTCTGGGTATTTTGGGAATTCGTTGATTCGATCGAATTATTTAACATGTCTAGTTTTCTGTAATATGATACAATATGTGGAATTCATATAGTTAGGCATGAAATCCGTAATATATGATATTTCAGGTTTATGATGTCTAAGGTGACTGTGGATTCCAAATGTTGTACTTTTACATTTTCTTTTCTGCAACCGTAAGTGTAATATGTGGTGTATCGCCGGTTTCGGTGTTATATGTCCACGACAATTGGAATACGCATATTTACTTCATTGATGACATGTGATGTTATGTGTTGTTGTAATATGTTATATTGGATCGTCGTGTTTTGAATAGCCGGGGGTTTTATGTGAGATGAGAGTTTTTTTATTTTCATTCATGTAAAATTTGTTGTATGTAATATTCTTTTATTGGGGCACTTCCGGGTTGAGGATGATGTCACCATTGTATATTATTTACTTTTCCGCATTAGGATAAACCCAAGGAGGAGAGCACAAACAACCGGGTTCTGGGGTACAGTGGGAGACCAACTCGAGAAGTCGAGTCCGGGTCTCCTAACCTTAGAATTGGTAGGGTTGCTTGCCGCTCTCGTAGGGGTCTAGGGATGTGGGTTTGGCTATTCATCGGGACCGTGGAATCCGTGTTTTATACAGGCTCAAAATAAAACACGGACCTCCTAGAATATCCAATATTTCATATGTTATCTTATACTGCTAATATTCTGTGATGTGATCACTGTGGATTCTGAAACGAATGGATAAATATTATATATGAGATATATAGTAGATGTTTCTTATGTTTTACACCCGCACTAGTCTCGTCCTGGTATTCTGTTAGTTAAGTAACCTAACGGTGCATAACGGAACATTGAGGTGAATGCGGATGCCATAAGCGTACGTTGTATTTTCGTTTCTTCTGTGATGCTTAGGAAGCATAAATGATGGGATTCATTAATGAGATTAATGAAAGAAAAGAAACCTAAAAGATATTGTAGAATCAAATTTTCAAAAAGAGTAGCTCTAGTTCTTGTTTTGCATAGCGGTATTCCTTGTAGAATATCCAGCACCTTATTCGATAAGGAAAGAGCCGAGATCCCTTCACCGGGAGGGACCTCTTTAGCAAAACTGACAGATGCTACAACTCACTCGGTTTAGTTTTTGATTGCTTCAATAGTTCTTGCTTTGTAAAGAGGTATTTGTGAAATATCCTGCACCTTATTCGATAAGGAAAGAGCCGAGATCCCTTCACCGGGAGTGACCTCTTTAGCGAAACTAGTAAAAGCCTCAAAAATCACTTGTTTCTACAACGATATCAAGTTCATTACGCAAAAGGTTTCTGAAAAAACTGTCGTAGCCCTCCGTCATTTCAGATAAGTACTACTTAGTATTCATACTACATTTGTTGACTATGTTAAGGCGTAGTGTGCGGTAGCTAATTAGTGTTTATCTGCTAAAGCATGAGATGTAATTGGATTAGAGTAGTCGAACGACTTTGTTGACTATGTTAAGGGTCGTGTGGGTGGGTTTAATTCAATCGGGAAATGACGGGTTGAACTTGGCTATCACTTATGATTTGTTGACTATGTTAAAATCATAACCTGCTAGGGGTAAAAACATTATCGGGAATTTCAAGTGTTGAAATTTGCAATGAGATTACATACCTTCTATAAGATAGTTGGATCCCGATACCCACTGCGAGTAAGAGTTACCCCTGAGAGATTTTTACACAGGACGATTAGCCGATCAAGTAGGTGTCTAGAAAGGTGTTAATGGGGTTAGACCTCTGAGAAAATGAGGTTTATTTTAATTAGGTCTGAGCGAAAGCACGGGGAACCTCCCTCAAAGTACCAATACTGGCTTGGCTGAAAGATCGGTGAACTTGTAAGGTGTAATTAATTCCGGCTAGTCTTTCCTTTTAGGGTTTGAAGGAAGATTTGATGAAAACAGTGGGAGCCATCCTGATTAGATAAGATAATAACCGATCTAATCTTGCAAGAACGCACGCTAAAGTGTTTCCTTCTCTCTCTCTCCACGTAGCGACCATATCAGGCCTTAATCAAGATAATAATATGGATGTATTGACTGAACCCGCTTGTTATACTGAGCAGGAGAACGTTGGTTCCGTTCTTTCTTATAATTGTTATAAGACTGAACAGGAAATAGAAAAATATCTGGATACTCATGCCGCCTAAACGAAGAATAAGCATGGTGATGCATCTTCTTCGGGTGTGTTAGTTATCGAGAACCGTTTCACAGTTCACTCTACGTCCTGGGTATTAGATACCGGATCGGGATCCCACATATGTAATATGTTACATGGGCTACGTAAAGGTAGAGAACTGGGAATGGGTGATCATTCCGTAAGAGTAGGGAATGGTGCAGATGTTGCAACCAAGGCAGTTGGCGAATATCACCTTATATTACCAAATGGTAATATATTGATTCTGAATGAATGCTATTACATTCCGACCCTGGTATGCAATCTTATATCAGTTTCTTTATTAAGTAAAGATGGATATAATTTTATAGTACAGGATAATGTTATGAATATCTTCCTGCATCAAAAGTTGATTGGATCAGGCTCGTTAAATAATGGTATATACGTTCTAAATCAAACTACAGTTCTTAATGTAAAGAGCACATGATCAGCCGAAAATATTGTATTTTTAACACATCAATTTCCCTACTATTTGTAACCATCTAAAGGCGTTTGGTATAAATATAGCGCATATTAGCAATTCGTCTGCAAAATATCAAATAACATGTGTTATACATTATAACCGGAATTCTAGAGGGAAATTGAGTGTTTATTACTACACGCATGATTTAGTATATCTCAACATTTGTTTATCAAGATTGTGTGCAGAAATCCTTCAGGTCAAAGAGCTGGAATCACAAAAGTGCAGATAAAACGTATCAAGTCAAAAACTTGAGATCTGGCAACAAACAAGAAAGAATAATGAGATTCCAGACATCAGAAGATTCCCTAAAAGCCAAAACCAAGCAATTCAGAGAGAATGAGCTATCAAGGACACTAAATGGCCGCGGATCCGCGGCCGAGTTGGTCGATCCGCCGCGGATCCGCGGTTAACTTGACATGTCATCAGCTAAAATTCTCCAGAAGTCTTCATTGTAATGGCCTTGTTTCTAGAAGACTCTCTGAAAACACGTGGTTTCTTCCAGAAGGCTCTGCATGACAAACTCACTCTAGAATATTCCTTGTAACAAGCCCATTCTAGAATATTCCCTCTAACAAACTCATTCTAGAAGGCTCCCTCTAACAACCTAGCTTTGGAGGGAAGATTCAAATGAGGTGGTTATAAAAAGAGATCTAGATCTAGAGTTGAGGTTGTTCATTGGTTACACAATTAGAGATGGAACATTGAGCAAAATTTGCACAAGTTGAGTGACACAACTTGATCCAAAACCCTAGCCTAAATCCAAATCCAAAGCCAAATCAAGATCATTTTGAGAAGCAAATCAAGCAAGCAACCATCGATTCTCTATTCGCGAAGCCAATCTTCATCAAAAGCGCGAGATCTATGACAATCCAAGTCTCAAGGAGATCGAGCGGAGCGAACTTCGACGGATCTAGTTACCTCTTCAAAGGAGCGATCGAGAGCAACTCTTGTAATCTCGAATTGAGGGAATGTGTAATTAGTCGTCGATTTAATAAAGGTGATAATTAGTTAATTCTTGCTTTCTTTATATTCTTGCACTATGAAATTTCTAGATCTTGAATCTTTTATTTTCATGATGTTTGAGTAAATCTCCGCTTGTGGAGGAATCGAGAGAATAGGTAGATCTAATGATGATAAAATCCTTTTACTAGTTTTAAGTCTTATGAGAATTGTTAACTCTAGGAAAAAGAATCATTGATGACCTAATTTGGAGCAAGATAACTTTCTTGATTACTTCGTTGAAAATTAGAGATGAACAATTGATGATTCTCTTTGCTAGAGATTAGATTTGAATGATGATTAATGAAAAGACAAGGGGTAGAAGGAGAAACCCTAGTTTCTTCAATAGATCTCTAATCTTCATTCATCATCATCTTTCTAGCTACAATTCATCAATAGATTAAATTAGTTATAATTAGTATTCATCATGGCTACCAATTTGATCGATTCCTACAAGCTATTCTACAAATCTTGATAACTAAATTGATTGGGACATTTCTTAATTCTTGATTCTAGATCTTTAGCTTCTTTATGTTTCTTGAAATTAAAATTCACAATTCTTGAATCAATTTTCTTGCATTTTCTTTTATCCTTTCATTTCGACTTATCTAAAACAAGATCGATCAAAACACGCATCTCAGTGGACGATCCGTATTCATTAACGCGCTACATCAACACCGTTAATTGATTGCGGTATAAATTTCTTTGGTTGTGATTAAAAAATTTCCATACACATGAAGAATGATCAATCAAATGGCTCCGTTGCCGGGGATGTGTGCTATTTTGTTCGTTTTTGTTATTTGAGTTGAAAAATTATTATTCCATCAGAAATTTTAGATCGAAATCGCATCAGCGCTTAACGATTGGTTATGAATTTTTGCGAGGGAATCTAGCATCACTGTAGAAGGGATCTCAAGATTTAGAAAAGTTCTACAAATTCCAGAGGAGTACAGGAAGATACTGAAAATTTTTGAAACCCTAATTCTTCCTTACAACCGCTGAACTGCGGCTATAGGAGCATGTTTGCGGCGGAACCGCTGCCGTATAGGGTGATCACTATGCCAAATTTCTCAGGTTTGCTCTCTGTACTCTCCACTCCTCTCTGATCTTGTCCAATATCAATTTTGTGCAGGATTCTTTGCAAAATTCGCAGCGCCGCAAAAAGAAAAAAAATTTGTTGCGTGTTTTGATCTTGGTTGTTTGCATATTTTAACAAGGAAATTAAAGGGAAAAGACCAAATTCAGATTAGGTGGGGATTTCATTACCCTTCCTAAGCCCCGCAAATCATAAAACGAGCATCTGCATTACCCTTCATTAACTAAAAAATATCTAGAAAAGACTCTAAGGACCGTCACGCTCAATTAGGACAGAAGAAGGTCGTGGGTAATCTATTGCTTATCCGCATTTCTTTTGTGGTGTCTAAGGCAAGTGTGTCTCAGGCAAGTGGTTACTTAATTATGCCCACTACTTACTTAATGGAGAACCTCCCACTTACCTGGCACTTAGCTGGCCACAGAAGAGATAAAGAGGCAGTAGAGAATTTACCCTGCGATTTATCTTCTGGAAGTCTAGGAGCGGTCTAGTGACTTGACCTAGGTGACCATTAGATCTAGGGTTGTGCGTGCATTTTTTGTGATTTGATTTTTCAAAAACCATAATTTTCAAAACAAACACCAAACCATCTTTCTCCTAATTATCACAACGCTGTCATTTGTGCTAAACCATTTAGTGCAAGCTCGGCTGGACACGGGATTCTAGTGCCCGTCTTGTCCGCGTTTCTCCTATCGACCCTAAAGTCGGTATTTCTACATTTTCTTTTTCCCACCACCACCGCGATGGACGGATATCCATCACACTTTAACACCACTCTGCCACTGCCCGCAGGTGCATAGAATTCTCCATGCAATTCTCTCCAAAAGAGATGTTATCCTACATGTGTTCCCCTTCCCACCTGTCTTTCTATTCCTCCAGCCAATGGGGACAACTTTGAAATTAAACCTCATTCATCAAACTTTTACCCAAATTTCACGGGCTCAAGTCTGAAGACGCATAAGTTTTTATCACCAAATTCGAAAACGTATGTGCTTTGATGGGTAATTCACAACTGTCTGTGGATGCAATGCGTTTACGTCTTCTCTCATTCACTTTGTGCGATTTAGCCGAGAAGTGGCTTTACAACACAACCGCACATTCTATTTCAACATGGGACGAGTTCGTTGCAGCATTCCTTAAGAAATTTTATCCCAATCATAAGACCGCCCGTATTCGGTGCGAAATCTTCAAATTTACCCAACTTCCCAATGAACCATTTTGGAAATACTTTGAACGGTTCAAGGATCTTCTTATCCAATGTCCTCATCACGGAATCCCTAGATGGGATCTGTGTCGAATTATCTATGAGGGTATTGATTTCACGACAAAACAGATACTTGAAACTATGTGTCAATGTCAATTCCTGTCTAAAATTGATGGTGAAGCTTAGAAATATCTAGAAGATTTAGCTCAAAACATATTACAATGGGAAAGTGTTAGACCACCATCACCTAGGGAAGATATCAACCAGCTCGATGTTTCCGTCATAATGAGAGCCGAAATGGCCGCAATACAAAGGAAGCTCGACGCTATAGAAAACAAAATCTCTTCAGCCTCCCTAAACCAATACACACTTCCCAAAACCGTGTGTGGCTGCTGTTCAAACTCATCACATTTGACGGAAGAATTCCCTTTGAATGTACCGTTTCAAGATCACACTAATGCTGCATTTCAGCAAAGACCTGGAAATGATCCTTCTTCTTCCTTATATAATCAAGATTGGAGGAATCACCCTGATCTTTCTTGGATCCAACACCAAACTCAATACACGGATCCAAACCAGAATAACTTGCAATGGGTCCCTCCACAGCAACAACAACCACCACAACTGAGTCAGCACCCCTACCAACCACAAAATTTTCAAAACCCGGCCAACAACTTTGATCCTTTTTATGCCGGAACTAATAACACCTCTACACTTGAACAAACCATGAGTTTGCTTCTGACAAATTCTATTCAAATGTTGGCTGATTTTAAGTCTTCTATTGATGATATAAAGAAAACCTCCGCCTCCCAAGATGAGATTATTAAATTGATAGAAGCACAAATCGCACAACTGACTGTAGCAATGAGTGCTGGAGAGAAAGGGAATCTTCCAGCTCAACCCCTACCTGATCCTGGACCTTCACATTACACTAATGTGAATGCTATTACCACGTTGAGATCTGGAAGAGTGTCGGACAATCATGTGGGTGAACAGATTTATATTGAGGAATCAATTGAACCCTAGGCTTCCACTTCCACTTCCACTTCCATTCCCACTTCTACTTCTTACCCTATTTCGTTCAATTTACATTCTTCTTTTTCCGAGCCTACTCTCCGTTTTCCCAAAGGCTCGAACCCACCCCCCACTTCATCCTTTCTACCCCCACAAACTTCTCCACAAATGTTGGACCCAACACTTATTGATAAAGCTCCATTTCCAAACAGATTGAGGGCCAACAAACCCAATGCCCAAATGGAGATGCTTGTGGAAATGTTTAAGCAAGTTAACATCAACATCCCTCTCCTAGATGCTATACAACAAGTTCCGTCTTATGCGAAAATTCTTAAGAACCTGTGCACTTGGAAGAAAAAGACTCAAGTGCCGAAAAAAGTGTTCATGTCGAGTACTGTAGACACAGCTTTTCCCTAACAATTACCAAGGAAACGTAACAACACTGGTTGTCCTACTATTTCTATTTCTATTTGGGATAAACACATTAACCGTGCTTTACTTGACCTTGGCGCTAGTGTTAACTTGCTTCCATATTCAGTCTATAAGCAACTAGGTATCGGAGTGTTAAAGTCCTCGAACACAACTCTCCAGATGGCAGACCGATCTATCACCAAACCTAGGGGTGAACTTGAGGATGTGTTGATAAAAATTGGGGAATTTGTATTCCCTGTGGATTTTATTGTTCTTGATACACAGCCTGTAGTGAACCCACGGAACCAAATTCCGGTGATTCTAGATCGTCCCTTTTTGGCTACTTCCAACGCTGTAATCAACTGTAGAAACGGCTCTATGAACCTATCTTTCGGGAATAGGTCAATTGAGCTCAACATTTACAAGTTGGGAAGTCAACCCTCCGATCCTCATGCTCGAGTATGTTCTGTCGAATTAATGGATGTCGACAGCAGCGAATTTGATCAGCTTCACGATCCAGACTTCCTTTATACGTTGCTGTTTGACCCATATATGTATCATATACATACGGACCCTTCTTTTGAGTTGTCCGGATCAACATCTAACGTCGATGATGAACCTTTTCTGGAGTCTGAGTATCATCCTGTTCTTTCAAATGAGAATATTCTTCAGGATATTGATGAAAGCTTCAAGGAAATGTTCGCTGATAGACTTGCATTCTTAGCAAACATGGGTGTTGACATGAATCATCTCCAAAACAAAGAAATTGAACCTCCACCCCTTCTTGATAATCACGAGAATGCGAGTAATCCATCGCAATCATTGAGTCGTCTCTCCAAAACGAGACGCAAACACATTCTTTTACACCACTTATCTTTTCCCCGCTTCATCTTGGCTCTTTTCAACTTGTTCTTCCACCAACAGGTGCACTACACTGATAAAATTTTCGAATGGTTGGTGTTGACTTTTGGTCTTTGTAAAGCTTTGCATTAACCAGTAACTTTGACCCCCTTTTGTGATTTTAAAAGATTAATATTGTTTAACTCAAGTTTGGGGGGGAGGGGTATATTTTTGGCTCTTGAAAATAAAAGTTGTCCTCAAAATTGTGAGCCAAAAATAAGTTTGGGGGAGGATTTTCATAATCATATTTCATGTACCCCGCTAATAAATTTTCTCCCAAGCTTACAGGTTTTTGAGATTTAACAGATGGCAACAGTGAGGACACTGTTATAAACAAGTTTGGGGGAGGTTTGTGCTTATTTACGTATCACTTTGTATCATACTTTACATAAGCACAAAACATATAATAATTTTTTTTTACATAAATAAGATAATAAAAGATTAGATAGTGAAAAATTACATTCAAAAGATTAGAAAAATTTAAGAAAACCAAGAAAATTAGAAGTTTTCTTAAATGAAACTAATAATAAGTAGTTATGAGCCGTTGTCCCAAGGGTTAGAAAGATAAAAGAAGTCACTAATCTGAGGATAAAAATAAGTCTGAAATATAGTTCCTATTCTGGAAGCCAAACATTTGAACGTTGATACCCTACTATACGCACTTACACACGTCTTGAAACTCGGGATAGTAGAGGATACCTTGAAATGCTCTTGTTTAAAAGCCAAACTATGAAGAAAATAATATATGAAGCATAAAAGATAAAATGGTGAAGAAAAATGAATATTGGTTTTGTTATCACCAAGGCAGCAATAAAAAAATATAGCGAGGGTGCTTCATCACCTAGTGCCTTAGACCAACTGGTTTGGGAGTCACTGCTAAGCCTTAGGTGTTGCAAGACGAGGAAAACACTAAATACGCCTAATAAGCAAGCACATGAGTAATCGGTCGGTTAGTACCTCAAGAAGTATTAACGGTCGCATGAAAAAAATGTGTGAGCAAATCCATGTAAATATTCACCGATTAAAAAGTACTGAGGTAGATGGATAAAAGTATGATAGCTTGAATTGAATTCTCCGAGTGTAGGAATGTCTTTTACACACACGTAGGGGTATATGATCGATATTTGGAAGAAAGGTAGGAATGAAGAATAAAGACGATGTTTTATTGAGGGATGATGTGATTTCTAACATCTTTTCATGACTATTAAGATAGGGCTCATGACAACCGAAAAGCCAGTATAGTTGAAACTCTAATTTTCAAAGTCTTTCTTTTACAATTCTTATCTTTACATGTAACTTTCACAGTCTTTTTTTTATTATGGGATTTTGTGGGTGCAATCCGCTGAAAACCCTCAGAAGACAACACTCCTTCTACTAGGGACACCTAAAGATTTAAAGGCTTGTTGCACGTGCTCAGTGCAATCGTGTTTGCCTACGAAAGTGTGCTAGTTAGTTTTTTTTTCTTTCTATTTTCTCCTTCTCTTGAATAAAAGATGTTTGCTCGAGATGACCAAAATTAAGTTTGGGGGAATTTGATCAGTCGAAAATATTGCATTTTTAACACATCAATTTCCCTACTGTTTGTAATTATCTAAATGTGTTTGGTATAAATATAGCACATATTAGCAATTCGTTTGCAAAATATCAAATAACTTGTGTTATACATTATAACCGGCATTCTAGAGGGAAATTGAGTGTTTATTACTACACGCATGATTTTGTATATCTCAACACTGTTTATCAAGATTGTGTGCAGAAATCCTTCAGGTCAAAGAGACGGAATCACAAAAGTGCAGATAAAATGCATCAAGTCAAAGACTTGAGATCTGGCAGCAAAGAAGAAAGAATAATGAGATTCCAGACATTAGAAGATTCCCTAAAAGCCAAAACCAAGCAATTCAAAGAGAATGAGCTATCAAGGACACTAAATGGCCGCGGATCTGCGGCCGAGTTGGCCGATCCGCCGTGGATTCACGGTTAACTTGACACGTCATCAGCTAAAATTCTCTAGAAGTCTTCATTGTAATGGCCTTGCTTCTAGAAGACTCTCTGAAAACACGTGGCTTCTTCCAGAAGGCTCTTCATAACAAACTCACTCTAGAATATTCCATGTAACAAGCTCATTCTAGAATATTCTCTCTAACAAACTCATTCTAGAAGGCTCTCTCTAACAACCTATCTTTGGAAGGAAGATTCAAATGAGGTGGTTATAAAAAGAGATCTAGATCTAGAGTTGAGGTTGTTCATTGGTTACACAATTAGAGATGGAACATTGAGCAAAATTTGCACAAGTTGAGTGACACAACTTGATCCAAAACCCTAGTCCAAATCCTAATCCAAAGCCAAATCAAGATCATTTTGAGAAGCAAATCAAGCAAGCAGCCATCGATACTTTATTCACGAAGCCAATCTTCATCAAGAGTGCGAGATCTACGACGATCCAAGTCTCAAGGAGATCGAGCGGAGCGAACTTCGACGGATCTAGTTACCTCTTCAAAGGAGCGATCGAGAGCAACTCTTGTAATCTCAAATTGAGGGAATGTGTAATTAGTCGTCGATTTAATAAAGGTGATAATTAGTTAATTCTTGCTTTCTTTATATTCTTACACTATGAAATTTCTAGATTTTGAATCTTTTATTTTCATGATACTTAAGTAAATCTCCGCTTGTGGAGGAATCAAGAGAATAGGTAGATCTAATGATGATGAAATCCTTTTACTAGTTTTAAGTCTTATGAGAATTGTTAACTCTAGGAAAAAGAATCATCGATAACCTAATTTGGAGCAAGATAACTTTCTTGATTATTTCGTTGAAAATTATAGATGAACAATTGATGATTCTCTTTGCTAGAGATTAGATTTGAATGGTGATTAATGAAAAGACAAGGGGTAGAAGGAGAAACCCTAGTTTCTTCAATAGATCCCTAATCTTCATTCACTATCATCTTTCTAGCTACAATTCATCAATAGATAAAATTAGTTATAATTAGTATTCATCATGGCTACTAATTTGATCGATTCCTACAAGCTATTCTACAAATCTTGATAACTAAATTGATTGGGACATTTCTTGATTCTTGATTCTAGATCTTTAGTTTCTTTATGTTTCTTGAAATTAAAATTCACAAATCTTGAATCAATTTTCTTTTATCTTTTCATTTCGACTCATCTAAAACAAGATCGATCGAAACACACATCTCAGTGGACGATCCGTATTTATTAACGCGCTACATCGATACCGTTAATTGATTGCGGTAAAAATTTATTTGATTGTGAACATTTTACATTTTATCACAACATAGACGATCAATCAACACACACAAGAGGAAGAGTTCAGAAATGAATGAATCCTACTTGTGGCATTGTAGACTAGGTCATATCAATGCGACACGACTAGCTAACTTACTTAAAGATGGATATTTTAATACGTTCGAATTATCATCTTATGAAACTTGCCATTCATGTCTCAAAAGAAAAATGACCAAAACTCCATTTAGTGGACACGGAGAAAGAGTTACGGAACTCTTGGAACTGATACATAGTGATGTATGCGGTCCCATGTCTACACATGTCAGGAATGGTTCCTCGTACTTCATTACATTCACTGACGATCTCTCAAGATACGGACATATGTTCCTATTGAAACACAAGTCTGAACCTTTTGAGAAATTCAAAGAATATAAGAACGAAGTCGAGAACCAAACGGGTAAAAGTATTAAGATCCTTTGATATGATCGAGGAGGAGAATACTTAAAAAATGAGTTCCTGGACTATTTAAAAGAGAATGGGATTCTCTCTCAGCTTACTCCTCCTTATACACCACAGCACAACGGTGTATCGGAATGGAGGAATCGCACCCTATTAGATATGTTGCGCTCTATGATAAGCACCGCTGAGTTGCCTATTTCCTTTTGTGGTTATGCGCTTGAGACAACAGTATACCTATTGAATCAAGTTCCATCTAAATCTGTACCTACCACACCTCATGAGATATGGAGTGGGAAGAGACCATATTTTAAACGAGTTAAGATATGGGGTTGTCCGGTCTATGTCAAAAGGCAAAATCTGGACAAACTCGAGGTATGATCAGTTCTATGCAAGTTTGTGCGATATCCAAAGAATTCATAAGGATATATTTTCTACCACGCTGAGGAGCAAAAGGTGTTTGTTTCTCGATACGCCACCTTTTTAGAAAAGGAATTTCTAGCGAAAGAAATTAGTGGCATAGAGGTAGAGCTGGAAGAAGTTCCAACAGCACAAATTACAACTGAAGATTTAGTGGAACAAGAGGATTCGATAGTTCTCGACGAACCCCAGCCTCTCCGCCGATTTAGTACGGTTTCTCATCCACCTGAGAGATACTACGGTTTTCTCATTGACGGTGGGAGCGAGGATTGCATCATGGAAGATGATGACCCAACTAGTTTCGAGCAGATCATCACGAGTGGAGACTCTGTGAAATGGCTGGATGCAATGCGATATGAGATGGAATCCATATACACCAACAAAGTATGGACTTTGGAAGTTGCTCCTAAAGGGGTAAAACCCAGAGCAAATGGATCTTTAAAAGAAACTTGGTGTAGATGGAAAAGTTGAGACTTTCAAAGCTAGACTTGTTGCAAAGGGTTTTCGTCAACGACCAGGTGTGGATTATGATGAAACCTTTTCTCCAGTAGCTATATTTAAGTCCATCCGGATCTTACTTGCCATTGCTGTATACCATGACTACAAAATCTGGCAAATGGATGTTAAGACCGCCTTTCTAAATGGTGATTTAGAGGAGAGCGTGTATATGACTCAGCCAGAGGGCTTCGTAGACAGTGGGAGCAGCGGAAAGGTATGCAAGCTGCTTAAATCCATCTATGGGTTAAACCAGGCATCGCGGAATTAGAACATATGTTTTTATATGGTAGTTAAAAAGTTTGACTTCATCAAGAACGTAGATGAATCTTGTATATACAAGAAGGTGGCAGAGAGTAAGGTTGTCTTCCTCGTACTGTACGTGGATGACATACTCTTGATAGGAAATGATGTTCCTATACTGCACTCAGTCAAGCTCTTCTTATCATATAGATTCTCAATGAAAGATCTAGGTGATGCCTCCTGCATTTTGGGGATTAAGTTCTATAGAGATAGATGTAAACGGATATTGGGATTGTCCCAATCCAGGTACATTGACACCATACTAAAGAGGTTTAGTATGGAAGAATCCAAGCGTGGGAACTTACCCACGATCTCTGGACTTACTCTCTCCAAAAAGATGTCTCCCAAGACTGATTTGGAGAGAGCTCGCATGCAAGGGATACCCTATGCTTCGGCAGTAAACTCTATCATGTATGCGATGCTATGCACCAGACCCGATGTAGCATACTCACTAAGTGTAGTGAGTAGGTATCAAGCAGATTCTGGAGAGAATCACTGGACAGCTGTGAAGAACATTCTCAAGTACTTGAGAAGGACTAAAAAGATGTTCTTGGTGTATGGTAACGGAGAACTCCTGGTGGAGTCCTTTACCGATTCGAGCTTCCAAAGTGATAAGGATGACTCTAATTCGCACTCGGGTTTTGTCTTTACCCGCAATGGAGGGGCGGTGTGTTGGAAGAGTTCCAAAAAGGAAACCGTGGCTGACACGACGATGGAGGCTGAATACATCGCTGCCAACGATACTGCCAAAGAGGCTGTCTGGATGAAGAAGTTCATCACTGAACTTAGAGTGGTTCCGTCCATTGAGCATTCAATACCTTTGTATTGTGATAACAATAGAGCTGTAGATTTGGCTAAGGAACCCAGGTCCCATCAGAAATCCAGGCATATTCTGAGGCGGTATCACCTGATCCGGGAGATAGTTGATCGCCGGAAGATCGAGATCAGGAGAGTTGACAAGAAGGACAACACTGTGGATCCACTCACGAAGGCCATACCCCAGATATATTTTGAGAGACTCTTCGGGTTGTTGGGTATGAGATACTACAACATCTGGCCTTAGTGCAAGTGGGAGATTGTTAGTTATGTGTATGCTCTAGAGGCCATTATTGTACAGATGTATATTATAGTGGATGCTTGGATATATATAGAGAGGACTTTCTTGCTCGTCATGATAGTATGCTATCTGGTTGTACTTTGTCTTAACATGATGACTTGTATTGGTTTACTGTCTTGCTCTCACATGTTGATAAAGCCTTTAGGATATGTACTTGACTACTAGGCCTATGATGGAGATCATACTAGTAGGGCCAGGGTAGTCGATGAGTAAATCCTATAATTGTTCCTAATCGAGGGTGTATCGAGACAAGGTATCGATACTCCAGAGTAGACTAGCGTATACGCATCTTGACCCATATGATGGACGATGGATGATCCCACATCCATTGGTGTTTGACATCAAAGATGGTATGCGGGTGCTCAGTGGAGACTGGGTACACTGAACAAACTTGCCGAGAACTCCTAGATGGTATTGTACCTATCGTCAGATAGTAGTTCTCTGGTGACACTGGTACAGGTTAGTCTGTAAGACCCGAGATTGTCATAGAGTCTTGTATGATTCCCACTGTGCTTTGATTTCCACCTTACCACATTCACGAGAACGTGCAAAACGGTGGCTTTTGGGTACAGTCCCGAATCACATGGAGGCAATGAGTGATAGGAGGGGTTTCGTCTCTCCCGGTATTGGGGGTTGATGTTGCGCTGTGTTCGATTGGCTATAACTGGAAGTCCCTGGCCAGGGCTGCTATGGAGATCTACTGGTAAGTGTTATCAGTAGTTTCTCGACCCGTTATGAGCCACACATCGGCACGACTTATCGGTTATTGGGGTCTGACGTTTACCACCCCTAGACTGGATATGCGACATATCAGACGAAGAGACCGGATTGTACGGGAGTGTTACTAATTGGATTCACAGGAGTGTGAGCGGGTTTTCTTGTTGATCTTCTGATCGCTCAATACCTGGGTGGCTGTTACGTTTAGCTGACCGCTTACAGCTTGTGGGTGTTTGATATGATCATCACCTACTGCCGGCGTATTGACGAGTCTTTAGAGTCCTACACAGAGGTTTTCTGGCTCAGGCGAAACGGAGTAAGTGCACATATGTGATATGTGCGGGACCGAGAATAATACGTGTATGTGATACCGTATTCTATTCTCACGATATGTGATATCGGCCGGGTATATGTGATATAGCCGGGTCATCGGATCAAGTGTTGATTCGATGAAATGATACATTTTATATTAGTCGGTTATATGTGATTTAGCCGGATTATCGGATCAAATATTGATTCGATAATTTAATGTATAGTTATATATGTGATATATTACGTTACATTAACTAATATAAGCTTACTTAAGTAATTCTTTTTCTTATTTTGGATACATTGATATATATGTGATATATGTGAAATGTATTCTTTTCTTTTGTTACTAAATTATATATGTGTGATATGTATAATTGTAACATGCTTGGTTATAAATGCAATTAGAGTTTATGAGAGTTAAACCATGTTAGGGTTAATGTTAGGATTTATATTTATCATTAAGTTATTCAAATATTGTGGATATTTGTCATGGTTGATATATTGATGGAAGCTTGTGGAAGCTTGTAGACTACATTGACTTTGTCCACTCTTTTGGTCTAGCTTAGGATATTTATCCACCTCATCTTTAACCATAGCTAATGGTTAAGTCTCTACATGGGTTAAGGATGATATACTTGACCCAAGATTGCATTTCTAACCACACAACAATCATTCTCATCACTTCATCTTCTTCTTCCTTAAAAAGCTTGCTAGCTTTTTCGATGGTGATGAAATAAATTAAGAAAAAGAAAACTAAAGAAAGCAAAATTCCTACATCATCATCCTCTTCTATACTAGCCATATAGATTAGTGTGTTAGCTTCACTAATTCATAATTAATGAAGAGTTAGCTTGAGTTTGTGTTTCCTCAAGGTAGATCGTCTTAGATTTCGAAAACTTCAAGCAAGATGCATCATTCACCTCATGGAGCCTCTCTAGAGTCCGGGAGTATGATGATCGCAGCGAAGGGACCACAACTCGGAGCTTTTGAAGAGAAGGAACGGACTGCAAAGGTTGTAATCTCTCTCACTTAGATGTAAAGTTGTTTACATGCAAAGTTAACCCTAATACTCTAGTTAAGATCCTGGTTAGGGTTTCATAGCACCCCAAAATTTTATAAAATGGCATAAATGATGCCTTGCTAAACCTTATTGTCGTGCTATACAACCCTACAGGAGCGATAAACTAGACCCGAGAGCTAAGAAGTTTGTTCTATTTGTCTACGGAAGTGAAGCCAAAGGGTACAAGTTATGGTGTTCTGAAACCTAGAAGATAGTAATCCACCGGCATATTACACTCGATGAGTTTGCGATGGTTTGTAGAAAACAGACTCAATCAGATGGTGAAGAGAGAATGGTTGAGCCACTAATCAAGGTGGAGATCGGCGTTATAGTTCGGGATAAGAGGAGAAATGGAGTGATTGATACTTAGATTCATACGGAGAGTCTGACAGAGCCAGATGGTCTAGTAAAGACAAAAGGGCGGAAATCTACGCGTGTTAGGCGTCTGCCAGTCAGACTTGGTTCTGAGGACACGACGTAGCATCATATGCATTGACTATTGAGCATAGGGAACCGTTCAGTTACAGAGAGGCTGTGCAGTCTAACAATTTTTCTAGTTGAAGAGTAGCGATAAAGGAGAATATGGAGTCTCTTCATCAGAACGATACGTGGGATTTAGTTGCTCTGCCAGAGGGAAAGCACATGATTGACATCAAGTGGGTCATTAAATTTACGGCGAGTTCATCATAGGTAGATAACATTAGATACAAGGAGAGATTGGTGGCTAAGGGTTTTGCACAAAGAAAGGCTGAAGACTACAACAAGATCTTTTCTTCGGTGGTTCGACATACTTTGATTCATGTTTTGTTAGCCATGGTTACGGTTTATGATATGGCGCTTGAGAAGCTTGATGTCAAGATTGCTTTCTTGCATGGTGATTTAGAGGAAGATATTTATATGCATCAGCCAGAAGGGTTCGTAATCGATGGCAAGGATGGCTATATTTACAAATTGAAAATGTCGCTTTATAGTTTAAAGTAGTCTCCAAGACAGTGGTATAAGCAATTTGATCAGTTTTTGTTAGCGATTGGGTACACAAGGAATATTAAGGATCGATGCATTTATGTGAGGCTACTAGACGATGGGTCATGGATTTATCTTTTATTGTACGTGAACGATATGTTGGTAGCATTACGCAACATATCAAAGATCAACAGGTTGAAACAGCAGTTGGGTCAGGAATTCAAGATGAAATATTTGAGGGCTATGAAGAAAATACTTGGCATGGAGATTGTCAGGGAGAGGAAGCGTGGTGATTTGCATCTATGAAAGAAACAATATATTGAGAAAGTTCTCACTCAGTATGGGATGGAGAAGATAAAGCCCGTGTCTACTCTTTTAGGGGCACACTTCATGCTTTCGACGAAATTATCACCGGGACCGGATACGAATAGAGAGTACATATTCAGAATGCCATATGCAAGTGCAGTAGGCAGTTTGATATATGTGATGGTTTGCACATGTCCAGACATTGTACATGCAGTAGGGATGATCAGCCGATGCATGCTTAATCCGGACAAGGAGCATTGGCAGGCAGTAATATGGATTCTGAAGTATTTGAGGGGTACTAAAGGGTTCATTTTGTTATTCAGCAGAGGCAGTATGGATGGTTATAATGTGATAGGGTATTGTGACTCATATTTTGCTGGTGATAGGGACAGACGAAGATCGACGACGGTTATGCATTCACATTGGGCACTGGCGCAGTGTCATGAAGATCGATGTTACAGTCCATTGTCACATTATCGACGACAGAGGCAGAGTTGATAGTTGTTACGGCGGCCGTCAAGAAGGCTATATATATGTGTGGATTGATGAGTGGTGGGTGTTCCACAGGATTTCACGAAGGTGTTTTGAGACAGTCAGAGCGTGATTCACTTGGCGGAGTATCAGGCTTATAGTTCGAGGACTAAACATATCGAGGTGAAAGATTTCTTTTTGGAGAACGAGAAGAAGGTTATTTTTCTTACGAAGATTGGTATCCATGAAAATCCAGCGAACGCATTTACGAAGGTGATCCCAGTTTCCAAGTTCAAGCTTTGCTTGGACCTGATTTTCCCAGTTGCTTGATAAAGGTTAGAGACGTCAAATTGCAGAATTATAATTTTTTTGCATGGAAGTGTAGAGATTTAGCAAATTTGATTCAAGGTGGAGATTATTGAAATTGATTGCAAATTCGGATCCCGATATCAAGAGCCCAAAAGCCCAAAACTCGGAGGCACGTGCATAGGGCGTGCAAGTCTACCACGTGCGAAACGCGATAAGTGCGGCTAGGCATGCGCAAGATGCAGCTATAGGGTTCTGAGTAGAAATATGTTTGGAGAAAATTTAATTAATCTAATTAATTAAATTCTCAAACATATCTCTATTTAAATTAATCTCTAGTTTAAATCTCAAAGAATTATCTCTAAAGAAGCTTCAGATATTGTAACGTCATAAAACGTGATTAGAGTTAATTATACTTTAATTAAGCGATATAACATGGATTTTTCAATTAAACTTAGTTAGTAATTATTTTCACGTATTTTTATTTATTTATTTATTTATTTTTTAAATATATGCGCGCACACACATATTTATATTAATTTAGTTTTAACAACATGTTAGTTTAGCTCAAAACACTTTTTGTAGCCATGACAACTTAACCCAAATTTACTTCTTAAAATATTTTTATTAGTTACATTGATTTAATAAAAGGAAAAGAAAAGAAAAATGATAGGGGAACATTGAGTTGATGGTGCATTTATGATGGCGGAGAAAATTGTGCATGGCTATCATGAGCCATTTCTTTTCATTCATTTCTCATTTCTTCTCCTCTCTTCTTCTTCTTCTTCTTTTTCATTCCCTCCTCTTTTCTCCATCTCATCTCTTGAAAACTAATTCTACAACAAATAATTTCATAACCACAAATCTATCACAAATCCTCACAAAATCATGGTTTTGTCTTTTCATGAGTTTTGAAGCCTAGCATGTTTAGGGCCTTCTTCAAGTCATTTTGAGATAATGACCAAACCTTTGTGTATGCTTTATTAAACTATTGTTTTAACAAACTTTTTGCTTAAACAACTCCTAATTTAAACTAAAGTCTATATCTTGTGGTGTTTTAAGTTTTAAAGTGAGGTTTGAGGTGATTTTGGGGGTTATGATAATTTTTAGGGTAACTATGACCTAACCTGGATCAGATAAGAGTGTTTTAGTGCTAAATATCTTTATTTAGCCAATCAAGACTTCACTAAACCACCATAATGTTTTAATTCGTGTCAAAACTAGTAATTAGTTAAAGGCTATCAAACCAGTGATCACAAAGATAAGTTGCGATTACTGGGAGTTATGTTTTAGACCCTGAGTGCACCCTCGAAACACGAGCCAAATCGCCCAATCCCAGGCCGCCAAAAAATGAGTTCTGGCCGAAAATTGCGGCATGTCTGGGGAATTTAGGTGTGAGTTTTTGTCAGAGGCTCTCTAGGACTCCAATTAGATCTCTGGTATATGCAAATTTTTCTAATTTTGCATATACAAAAATCTGGGACCATTTTACCTTATTTTTGGCGATATGTTAACGTACGATACGGACTTTCCGATTCTTGTTTTAGCGTTTTAGTTGGTTAATAGCCCTTAGGGGTAGTCTTAGGTATTTGATGCACGTGTTTAGCACACTACGTTCACACGTGTTAACACATAAGAGTTAGTTAGTTTGTGCTTATGTATATTTGTGTCACGTCGGAATTTTACCCTTACGTGTTAGGTTTTTGCTCGATGCTAGGATCGGTTGCGGAGATTTCGGATGCGACAAGGAAAGGGAAGGATGTGATCAGATTCGAGTAGCTCGAGGCCGTTCTTGTGAGTAGATTTAATATTTACGAGGGAATCGTCTGGATGGCGTTAAGCGCCGATATCTAGAATTTTAGTTATGAAATCTTATATATATATATATATATATATATATATACATTCATATATTGCATAATGCATTATGATACGCATCCTATTATTTGCTACACATTGATACATCCTTGATTGGTTTGAAAAAGTTGTGTTTGCAGAATAACCGCAATCAATAACGGTGTCGCGTGTAGCTAGACCGAGATGAGTACGGGTCGTCCTCAGGGAAACGTTGAATCTTTTACTCTTACTTTAGGCGTGTTGAAAAAGAGAGGAGGGATAAAGAATATCGTAGAATTGTTGTAGGATCTAGATCTACGGTAAACACTAATGCAAAATATAGATCTAGATTAATTATGGATGTAAGTTTATATAAGAAGAGGGCTTGTAGGGTTCATTAGGATTTAGTAGTTATGGATGATTAATTAAAAATTACTCTTTCTATCCTTTAATAGATTTAAAACTAGAACGACAGTGATGCGTGTAGATTAGGGTTTCTGGAGGGAAAAGGAATCCCAATCTTAACCCCTATCTCGACACGGAACTCCGTTCATATCTAGGCTTTACCAAAACAATCATTAATCTAATCTCTAATCGCGGTCGAGGCTAACAATGAATTGGTAGCGCGCCCGATTAGGATGTTAATGATTGTTTTGATAAAGTTTATAAACTTTATAGGACTTAAAAAGAGTTTAAGGATCTTCATCATCCATTAACCTACCCCAATCCTACGAACCCTAAGAAGTGGAGAATTACTTGCGCATGTTGGGAGAAAAAGAGATGGAGAGAAAATGCATAATTAAACTACAAAGAAATAGAATAGGAAAAAGAGCTGCCTTTATTAATCAACAATATTCATTACACTTTGATTCCTTAGAAAATGATTACAAATCCTAGTTTTGCTTCTCGATCTCTCCTAAGGAGGTAGATGAACCGTTGATGATCAGCCTGGATGCGTAAGCCGTCTTGGACTTCGTGATCTCGTCAGCTTGATAATTTTTCCAAAAGGATCTCGGTCTTTATTTATAGTCCCAAAGCCAGAAACATAGCTTCCTAATTTGGAAGAAAGTAGTTAGTATCCAACAGAAAAAATCCCATCTTCTAAGTCATCAAAACCGCGGCGGATCCGCGGCCAAAAGGGGGTTTTGGCCGCGGATCCGCGGCCAAAAAGTGAGATCTCATGTTGATTTTTCTGTCCTTGCATCTTCATGACACATGGTGATCAATGGAATCTTTGTAAACTGGAAATCCTTTCTTTGTTTCTGCCAGATTTGATTTTTTTAGTTTGCTTTCTTAATTAGGCAGGTATGCTTTAACAACTTTGATTCCCTTGATTTTAGCCCTGCAAATTCTGCACAATAACTCAACAAATAATATTTACTAGAGTTTGTTATATTGAGATATTAACTTAACCATTAAGACTTTGGTCAAAGGTATTTAATAAAGTAAACATATTTTAAATGGGCCAAATGTTACATGGATATTATATGCTTACATTTTCCTACCAAATATTAATTATAATATATAAACACATGAAAATAGTATTTTTACAGATAAACCCTCATATGTATCATATATTATAATAAATACCTTTTCTAATATAGAAACAGTAGGCAAAATGTCATATTAAATGTGCAGTTTTATCAACTGAATAAATACCCCCAAACTTATTTTTGATTGTCCCGAGCAAACTAGTTTATTCAAGAGAAGGAGAAAAAGAAAGGAGAAAACTAAGCACACTTTCGTAGGCAGACACGATTGCACTGAGCACGTGCAACAAGCCGTTAAACCTCTTGGTGTCCCTAATAGGAGGAGTGTTGTCTCCTTAGGGTTTTCAGCGGATTACACCCACAAAATCCTATAATAAAAGAGAGATGGTGAAATTTACATATAAAGATAAGAACCATAAAAGAAATACTTTGAAAATTTAGAGTTTCCAACTACACTGGCTTTTCAGTTGTCATGAGCCCTATCTTAATAGTCATGAAAAGATGTTAGAAATCATATCATCTCTCAATAAAACATCGTCTTTATTCTTCATTCCTACCTTTCATCCAAACATCGATCATATAACCCTACGTGTGTGTAAAGAACATCCTACACCCGGAGAATTCAATTCAAGCTATCATACTCTTGTTCATCTACCTCAGTACTTTTTAATTTGATGAATATTTATATGGATTTGCTCACATATTTTTCATACGACTGTTAATACTTCTTGAGGTACTAACCGACCGATTACTCATGTGCTTGTTGATTAGTATTTTCCTCGTCTTGCACCACCTGAGGCTTAGCAGTGACTCCCAAACCAGTTGGTCTAAGGCACTAGGTGATGAAGCACCCTCGCTATATTTTTTTATTGCTGCCTTGGCGATAACAAAACCAGTGTTCATTTTTTTTCTTTTCACCATTTTTATATTTTCTTCATTTATTATTTCCTTCATACTTTGGGTTTTAGACAAGAGCATTTCAAGGTATCCTCTACTATCCCGAGTTTCAAGACGTGTGTAAGTGCATATAGTAGGGTATCAACATTCAAATGTTTGGCTTCCAGAATAGAAACTATTTTTCAGACTTATTTTTATCCTCAGATTAGTGGCTTCTTTCATCTTACTAACCCTTGGGACAACGGCTCATAACTACTTATTACTAGTTCGTTTAAGAAAACTTCTATTTTTCTTGGTTTTCTTAAACTATTCCTATCTTTTGGATGTAATTTTTCACTTTCTACTCTTTTGTTATAAAAGAAAAAAAAATTTAAATTTTTTTCTGAAAATGTTGTGCTTATGCAAAATATGATGCAAATTGATGCGTAAATAAGCACAAACCACCCCCAAACTTGTTTTCAACAGTGTCATCACTGTTGCTATCTGCTGGATCACAAAAACCTGTAAGCTTGGGAGGACATTATTAATGGGGGCAAGAATATATGAAAGTGAAAATCTTCCCCCAAACTTATTTTTGGCTCACAAATTTGAGGACAAAAGTTATGTTCAAGAGCCAAAAATATAACCCCCCTCAAACATGAGTTAGACAATACGAAGCATTTTAAGAGGGGGTGAGTCATTTGGTCAAAGTAAGACTTTACAAAGACCAAAAGTTAACACCAACCATTCAAAGATTTTATCAATATAGCGTATAGGTTGGTGGAAGAATGTGTTGTATCGAGTCAAGAAAAAATGGGGAAGGGATAAAAGGTGGTCTAGAAAGAGTTTGAAATTAGAGAAAAGAAATAATGAGGATGAATGTGAATGATTAGGAAGAAGGAATGGTGACAGTTCAACCTCTATAGGTGGAGATTGATCAATCACAAAATCCGTATTGTTTAAAAATTCAAGTTCGTCAGCAAAAAGTTCTTCAAAACTTTTATCAATGGTGTGATTGAACATTTTGCTGTCAAAGTGTTTTGTGCCAGAATTTATCCTACTTGATTCAAAAATTATTGAGGTAGAGGACTCGAAAAAATCATCTACCTCATTTTCAAAAATATCCAAATCAAGTTGAATTTCTGGTATTATTGAACTTGAATTAACGGATTGTGATTCATCAAAACTCACTGAAACTATAGGAATAGAAGAAGAACCGGAGAAAGTAGAAGGTGAAATGGGTAAACAAATTGGTGTATCGAGTGTTGCTGAACCAGATGTGGAAGATGGAGGCTGTATTTCGGTCTGATATTCGGGTATACCATTATCATCAACTTCAAGACATATTTGGGATTCGGGAAGGATTAAAGGCTCAAGATGATGACCATAAGGAAGTGAAAGGATTTGATGAATTGGTGGGACAAAATCATCCAAAATTTCGGGTTCATCAATCAATATATCCCCAACGTCAATCACCTCCTTCAAGTGAAGGTTAAAATTCTCAAACACCTCATCAAAAGTATGGTTTTCAATCAGTTTTGGTTCAAGAGTGGAGGTGTAGAGATCACAAGGGTTGGGTATGGTTTCACTTGAAATGGACCCTTCATAATCGGGTAAATCAAACACTACAAAATCACACAACTTATCAGAAATTGTATTTGGTGTACTTGATGAATCTATGAAACTAGAGTTGTGGATTTCAGTTTGGAATGGGGAGGTTTGATTAGAAAGGGTGTACAGTTCTGTCTCACTACCCAAATTCTCATTTTGTCCTATGCCCGAATCATATACTGAAAATTTTTGGGCAGGTTTGAAATTCCTTGCTTGCATCCACTCTGTTGTTTCCTTCCTAATTTGGTTCGACAATTCCAGAAATTTTTCTAATGTCTGCTCCAAACTAGTCTTGGGTTGATAAGGGGTTTCAGTATAAGATTGAAATTCTTATGGATAATTAAAACTCCCAAATGACTGATTAGAAGAACTGTCTAGAGGAGGTGGAAAAGTCGGATTGGATTGATATGAATAGAATGGTTGCGAAAATTGGGTAGGAGTAGGATCAATATTATGATAAGAAGAATATTGATATGGGTTGGTCGGTTGGCTATTGGACATCTTACATGCCACAAACTGCCTATCAAACTCTTCTTTGGAAAGTGGAGGTGATGGTTCATATTGGTCCGGGTTGAAACTTTGGCCTCTAGCCCTAGCTATATGCTCAGCAATGGACATTCGTCTAGGGGCTTCCTCACTCTGGGTATCAATTGAAACAGGTGTAAGATTAGGATACGGTTGATAAGACCTAGACTGAGGTGGCCAACTGTTTCTTCCTGCTTGTTCTATATGATCTCTTAAGGACATGGAAGAGCCGGACGGTATACCGAAAGGATTACGAAAACAAGAAATATCTGGTTGTGGACAGCAAAGCTCGGCAAGTGTTCTTCTGTTTGGGTCACCCATTATAAGAAGAGAAGAAGGGGGAAGGGGTAAAATGGGAAGAAAATAATTGGTTTGTTTTGAAAAATGACGGATTTAGACAAATCACACAAAAATGCACAAACAACCCTAGAACTATGGTTACCTAGATCCAGTCTCTAGACCGCTCCTAGACTTCCAAAGGACAAGCCGTAGGATCAATCCTCTACCGCCTCTTTACTACCCTTGTAGCCTGGTAAGTGCCAGGTGAGTGGGAGGCTCCCCACTACGAAAGTAGTGGTCCTAATTAAGTAACCACTCGCCTTAGACACACTTGCCTAGACACCATAAAGGTAATGTGGATAAGCGATAGATTACCCACGACCTTCCTCTGTCCTTATTGAGCACGACAGTGCTTAGAGTCTGGTCTAGATATTTTTTAAATTAATGTAGGGTTGATGCAGGTGCTCGGTTTGTGATTTGTGGAGCTTATGAAGCGTGATGAAATCCCCACCTAATCTGGATTTTGGCCTTGCCCCTTAAAAATCCGTATTAAAATATGCAAAAACAAACCGCAAAATAAAACTTTGCAAAAAGATTTTTGAGCGGCGATATTTTGCAAAGAATCCTGCAGAAAAGATATTTTATTGGATTTCAGAGGAGAGAGAAGGAGGTTAGAATCTTACTAGAGAAGACTGAAGCCCTAGATCTCCTAATTGGCCGCGCTTCCGCCGCCGATGTGCACTTCCGGCCGCGGTTCCGCCGCAAGAGGGAGAGATCAATTGATGAATTTTTTCTATGGCCTTCTCTACTTCTTTGGATCTCAATGAATGTATCTGTCTCCTGTTTTCTCAAGTCTGTGACTCCAGATTCCCTCGCAAAATTCACACAATAATCGTTAAATATACAATTTCCAGTTTTGTTTTATTTATGATACAGATCGTATAAGAATTCAACACAAATAGTAAGAATAAAAATTACGCACGTATCCCCTGCAACGACGCCATTTGATTGGTTTGAAAAAGTTGTGTTTGTAGAATAACCGCAATCAATAACGGTGTCGCGTGTAGCTAGACCGAGATGAGTACGGGTCGTCCTCAGGAAAACGTTGAATCTTTTACTCTTACTTTAGGCGTGTTGAAAAAGAGAGGAGGGATAAAGAATATCGTAGAATGGTTGTAGGATCTAGATCTATATTAAACACTGATGTACAATATAGATCTAGATTAACTACGGATGTAAGTTTATATAAGAAGAGGGCTTGTAGGGTTCATTAGGATTTAGTAGTTATGGATGATTAATTAAAAATTACTCTTTCTATCCTTTAATAGATTTAAAAATAGAACGACAGTGATGCGTGTAGATTAGGATTTCTGGAGGGAAAAGGAATCCCACTCTTAACCCCTATCTCGATACGGAACTCCGTTCATATCTAGCCTTTACCAAAACAATCATTAATCTAATCTCTAATCGCCGTCGAGGCTAACAGTGAATTGGTAGCCCGCCCGATTAGGATGTTAATGATTGTTTTGATAAAGTTTATAAACTTTATAGGACTTAAAAAGAGTTTAAGGATCTTCATCATCCATTAACCTACTCTAATCCTACGAACCCTACCAAGCGGAGAATTACTCGCGCATGTTGGGAGAAAAAGAGATGGAGAGAAAATGCATAATTAAACTACAAAGAAATAGAATAGGAAAAAGAGCTACCTTTATTAATCAACAATATTCATTACACTTTGATTCCTTAGAAAATGATTACAAATCCTAGTTTTGCTTCTCGATCTCTCCTAAGGAGGTAGATGAACCGTTGATGATCAGCCTGGATGCGTGAGCCGTTTTGGACTTCGTGATCTCGTCAGCTTGATAATTTTTCCAAGAGGCTCTCGGTCTTTATTTATAGTCCTAAAGCCAGAAACTTAGCTTCCTAATTTGGAAGAAAGTAGTTAGTATCCAACAGAAAAAATCCCATCTCCTAAGTCTTCAAAACCGCGGTGGATCCGCGGCCAAAAGGGAGTTTTGGCCGCGGATCCGCGGCCAAAAAGTGAGATCTCATGTTGATTTTTCTGTCCTTGCATCTTCATGACACGTGGTGATCAATGGAATCTTTGTAAACTGGAAATCCTTTCTTTGTTTCTGCCAGATTTGATTTCTTTAGTTTGCTTTCTTAATTAGACAGGTTTGCTTTAACAACTTTGATTCCCTTAATTTTAGCCCTGCAAATTCTGCACAATAACTCAACAAATAATATTTACTAGAGTTTGTTATATTGAGATATTAACTAAACCATTAAGACTTTGATCAAAGGTATTTAATAAAGTAAGCATATTTTAAATGGGCCAAATGTTACATGGATATTATATGCTTACATTTTCCTACCAAATGTTAATTATAATATATAAACACATGAAAATAGTATTTTTACAGATAAACCCTCATATGTATCATATATTATAATAAACACATTTTCTAATATAGAAATAGTAGGAAAAATGTCATATTAAATATGCAGTTTTATCAACTGAACAATCCTCGTTAGGACACTTGCACCATTACCAATGGTTCATGTCGTACGCACACTAACTCATATGTACACACACACTATTGGTAATTACCATACCAAGCACACTATAGAACTTGCTACGATACCTACATTGTACTACATTCTAATTGGTAGTTATATTTTCGTTCATTTTGTACTAGCATGCATCATGTCGGTATCACGTACATTGCCATTATCACCATATTCTCATATGATGTTGTTCGTAAGATTTCGGTTTTCATGAGATTTGAGAAACCGCAAAACACATTTTCAAAACTTGGATTTATTTAAAAATGCTGTTTTCTCTTGATATGATATTTGATGTTCACCAAGAGTTTTCTCGGTTTTGAGTTACGAGTAAACCCAATTCGAGGAGTGAGGAGGCACCATCTGGGGGTACTTGGTGGACCCGATACGGTACTCCGGGGCAAGAAAATCGTATAGAAAGGCGTTGAACCAGGAAGGGAAACACTACCTACCGGTGATAGTATGGAAACTCGGCGGATATCTTGAGGATACCGACCGGAGTTATATGATTAGATAGATATGAGGGCTGATCAGAGTGACGGCGTCTGAAATATTTGGATTTTGAATGTCGATACTTGACACCGGTTTTATGATGATTTATTGATGATACCTCTGTTTTTACCACATTAAACTGATTATGACATGTTGAATTTCATGTAGTTATTACATCCCTGATATTATACTTTACTCATTTATTCATGCTGCATCCGTACTATTATATATCATCATAATCTCATACTTAGGATTTGTCGCTGCTACATTCATACTTGCGATTGCCACGTATGATATTATTTACTACTCACGAGCTAGCAACTCACTTCCGTTGTGCCATAGTGTCTTGCATGGCCGATCCTTCAGCGTAGTCACGGCGGAGCATACCACTTTTGCTACTACTACCACTATTTTTTGGCGTGATATTTCATTGGTGGGCTGCGAGTATTCTTTTGTCTTCTACCTTATAATCTTTTCATTGTATCTAGTATACTTTATCTACCATATGTATATATTGAGTTAGAGACGAGACTGAGAGATTGTATTATAATTGACTCTGGTGTCGTGCTCGTGTGAGTCGACTTTTGTTTTATATTGTGGTTGTTTTTTCCCTCTCTTAATCGCTTATCTCTTCGCTGTTGGCATCGTATATCTTACTATATGTTTGTGTTCCGCCAAAAAAGCATTGAGATTACTCCCAAGTGGGGATGTTTATATGTATATTTTTCTTATGTATCAGTTTAGATCAGATTTTACAAAGGAGATGTTGCCGAAAATTTTAACTATAACTCGATTTTAAAAAAGGTTTTGATATAACTCTTCTACTTTCAAAAGTAACATTTTAAACAAAGATTTTATCTCTCTACCTTTATTCACGGTTTAGATTCTGAATTTCAGCTTACTTGAATTACGTTACGCTTTTAGACGTTGCGTGATTTAAGTGCCAGTCATGTTCTTCATTAGGATCATGACACACACACACACACACAAATATATATATATATATATATAACAATAATCATCTATAAAGAGACATAATAGAAGTCTGTGGCTAAGCTTTAAAATCCACGGAGCCTTTTATTAGAGATGGGCGACAATTAATCCATCAGGCATAATAAAATCCAGAGGGGATTTTGTTTTGGTGGCTGCAGCTTTTGGCCGAGAGAGAGAGGCAGAGATATTTGTAATTATTGAGAGATTTCGATTGCATATGGATGAGATCGAGAGGGCGGAAATTATCTCTTGTAATTCTTTGTTGAATAGTGGAAGCAATTCATCATCAGTTTGTAGGATTAGACATGCGCACCGAACCTGAGTAATATCTTGTGTTCTTTGCTTGATGTGTTTTTTTCTTTTATTACTTATCACTTTTGCATAGTTACCGCATTTGATTTTCTTCACTAGTTCCGATTTACGCGTATTGATCATCTGCTACGAATTTTGGAGCTATTTTTCACAACATTATATTCATGTCCCCGCAGTGGGATTATTCCAACACTCCTCCTTAAATGCTTTTTAACTTTCAACACTTCTCATATGCAACCATAATATTTTCTTTTTTCCACAGCCAACTATGATCCGAAGATTTAATGCTGAGGATTTTTCGTTCGTTCTTTTTTATTCGTGGTTGTCACATAAATTGCACAATACTTTTCGATGCACTTTCTTTTTTGATGTTTATAAATTTCTCATTTAGGAGGTATTAGTCTCGAGTTCGGAAATGCAATTCATCGTTCAATTTATAGTACAAAAATAAGAAAAATCAATCAACTTCAAAATCACCATATACGCTTAAGTTTTCTAAAATGCCATAGTATAGATCAAGATTTAAATCAACCATTCTACCGAGCACTGCGACCACCAATAACGGGTCGACGATCTCCGCCTCCACCGTCGGCCGCCGCCATCGGCTGACCATTCCCGTCGCCGTCGCCATCCAACGACCCACCGTCGGTCGACCTCCCTCGACGTCGCCACCGACCACAGCCATCCCCACCACCGGTCGGCCTATAATTTAAGTTAATATGCATTTATCCATTTCTTGTGAAAAATTAATCCTCCGCCCCTATAATTTAAGTTAATATGTATTTTTTCCATTCTAAGTTTATCTTTAGACTCACGTGATATATTTTCTAATAAATTATCTGTATTTATTTCCTTATGGGTTATCACTATTCAATCTAGATTGTAGTGTAATATCTAAGGAAAGTATTTTCACCCTGATAGGATGTAAACCAATGCGGATAATCCAATTAGGAAGTGTTTTCGTATCAGAAAACCTACGGATATAGATATTAAAATCCATATCCTGATGGATCCGAATTCGAATCAGGATACTACAAAAAGATCACGTGAATTCCAGTGGACCCCACCAGCACAAAGATCATATAGCACCGTAACCTAAGTAACCCTACGTAAAGTCCAGCGGTAATGTTTATTCTATTGACGTCTGTGATAATTCTAATGAGAATTTTGAGTATTTAAGTGTTGTAAAGGATGATAATTGGCTATGGCGCCGAAGACTTGGAAATGCTTCCATGGACCTACTCTCAAACATCATAAATAATGACTTGGTGATTGGCATACCAAATCTCAAATTTGCCAGAGACATGCTATGAGATGCATGCTAAATGGGTAAGTAAGTCAAGAGCTCTTTCAAGCAGAAAGTTGTGGTATAAACTTCTAAATCTCCTGAGTTAATTCATATGGATTTATTTGGTCCTTTAAGGACTTTGAGTTTTGATAGTAAATTTTATGCATTTGTAATTGTTGATAATTTTTCAAGATGTACTTGGGTTATTTTTCTTGCCAACAAAAGTGATGCTTTTGTTACTTTCAAAACCTTCTTTGATAAAGCCCAAAACAAAAACAATTTTCTATTGTTAAAATCCGTAGTGATCACGGAGGTGAATTTCAAAATGCTTTCTTTGAAATTTTTTCCAATGATCACGGGGTTTAATATAAATTTTCTTGTCCTATAACTCCATAAAAAAATGGAGTCGTTGAACGGTAAAATCGATCTCTTCAAGAAATGACTAGGATAATAAAAAATGAACATAGTTTACCTCACTATTTTTTGGCCGAAGCGGTTAATACCACATCGTATATTATAAACAGGGTTGTTATTCATAAAGGACTTGAGAAAACTCCTTAAGAATTGTATTATGGTAAAAAAAACCCAACATAGGTTATTTTAAAGTTTTTGGAAGCAAGTGTTATATTTTAAATACTAAAAATTCTCTTGGAAAATTTGATGCAAAAAGTGACTTGGGTATTTTTCTTGGCTACTCTTCCACTAGTAAAGCTTGTCATATTTTCAATAAAACATTTAACACTATGGAAGAGAGTATGCATGTTAAGTTTGATGAAACTAATTCTTTTGTAAGAATGTTGTAGTACTTGAGGAAGAAAATGATGAAGTGGTTCGAGCTCGCTTGGAGAAACTTGACATCTCAAGAGAAGATCCTAAACAAGAGCCTCCTTCAAATGTATCAGTTGATGTGGATGATGAATCGGTACCAACTCTACCAAAAGATTGGAAATACAATAAGAATCATCGACCAACCCAAATTATCGGTGATGTGTCAAAGGGAGGTAACTACTTGTTCTCATAATCCAAATTTCTTTACAAACACAACTTTCTTGTCTCATATTGAACCTAGAAGTGCTAAAGAAATTATCATGGATGAGAATTGAGTTTGTGTTATGCAAGAGAAGCTTGTGAAATTTGAACAGTACAATGTGTGTATATTAGTTCTTAGGCTTAGTGATGGACACATTATAGGTATAAAATGGGTCTTTAAGAACAAGCTTGATGAATTTGGTGTGTTCAATAGGAAATGTAAGGTGGGTCGTGCTCGTTGGACGGTTTTTAGAAAATTTGGGGAAGCGTAAAACAAAAATTCCGAGCGAACACAAGCCACCCTAACCCTAAAATCAACCATAGACACTACTAGTATGCAAACAAAATTGAGCTAGAGAAGAAAGTGCAACTTTTGATACTTCTTCAGATACTCCTATGACGGAACTCCGGACTCCGGCTAAGCACCGCGGTGCTCCGGATCTCGCTTGATTCCCGATCGGCTCCGTCGAAGATGATCAACGCGAAGGCCACCGGCTCTAGCTTCTATTTCAATCAATTTGAAATAACTCACTCGTTCTATTTGCTAGATAAAATGAGTAAGAGATGTTGATTAGTATCCCATTTGCTCTCTTGTTCTTTTTCTTTAGCTCTCCATATTTTCTTTCTTAGTATGAGAGAGGAAGAGAAACCTAAAAATGGCCAAGTCTTGTGTGAAGTGTCGTGTACCCCTTCACACATAATCCCGCTTCATTTCTCATCACAACACTTATCATGAGCAATAAGAGTGTATGCCACCTAACATATACCTCATTTTCATGACAAGAAAAATTACAAAGAAAAAATAAATAAGCTAGAAACAATTATCATATGTTTAAAATGATTTAA